>CM042693.1:97910969-99110969 GCA_023614405.1 Avena insularis
GTTTCTAAACATTGAAACACAGTTTGCACCTAGATCTGTTGCATGTTTGCTTGCTTCCATCTTTATTTTAGTTTACCTTTAGTCTCTCCCACATCAACAACAAGTCAGAAGCTATTTTCTGGCACCGTTACCGCTTGTATTTAACTATCTCTTCGCCGAACTAGTGCACCTATACACCTGACAAGTGCATTGGGTGTGTTGGGGACACAAGAGACTTCTTGTATCTTGATTGCAGGGTTTCTTGAGAGGGAATACCTTTGACCACTTCCTCCCTAAGTTCGATAAACCTTGGGTAATCCACTTAAGGGAAACTTGCTACTGTTCTACAAACCTTTGCACTTGGAGGCCCATCAACTGTCTACAAGAATAGAAGTGCGTAGAAATCAATGCCAAAAAGTGAAAAGATCAAGACTAAAGCGTCCCAAACTGACTCTAGCCACTGTAGTCCTCGTCATCCACATCCTCATCGCCATCCTCATCCTCATTGTCGTCCTCATCCTCATCACCGCCTTGATCAGTCTCCTTGTCGTGAGGGCGAGAAGAGGAGGATACATCCTCAAACAAAGACCAATCCACACGTCCCTGGCTCTAGTGACCAGAAGAGAGCATCCCTCTGAAGCCTGCTAGGAGGGGTCAATGTCCATGGGCTGGTTGATCTTCTTGAGCTCCTTCATGACATTCATGTTAGCCTTGTAGGCATCATATTGACCATGGAGGATATTGATGTTCTGACCTAGGAGAAGCCTCTTCCACCAGCAATCTTTCTTCAACTTTTGATGCAATTACATTAGAGTGGTGTCAAAATGGTAAGCATTGCTATCATGCTTCATGCAAGGTCCACGGGTCATGGTCTCATGCACTTCTTGCACATCTTCAGATGCATCACCACTATGTTCATCCTCATAATCACTAGGCTCAAAAACACTGTGAGACTGGGAATATCCACGGGGTTCCTGGGAGGAAGGGGAACTCTTTCTCTAAAGCTTGGTAGGCTTGTGCTTAACAAGGTTGGAGTAGAGCAAAGGGGTCGCTGGAGTGTGGGTAGCAATTATCTTAATCACATATGGGGCATAAAGAGGACACTTCTTGTCCATAATGCACTTGTACAAATCTTGATAGTTGAAGTCCATGACATCAATAACACCACCTTCATGGTCAGGACCAAGAATAAACACGGAATGAGCATGAGAAATGAGGTTGATTTCAGCAGCTCGCATTTCATCTTTGTTACCTGCCTTGGGAGTGAGAGTGTGGCGGAACATGCGAAGCAGAATGTTGTGGAGAAGGTTGATGTTGGTGGTTTGGCCAAACACTCCACCCCAAGAATAGTTGGGAGATAACCTTGATTTGTTATAAGCTTGACCATGAACATGCATCCTTTCACCACTAGGACCATTGGGGTTGAAAGGTAAACCAAGAATACTTGCAAACTTCACCATGTTGGAACGACACCTTGTGTTGCCAGACATCCACTCAAGAGGAATGTACACGGAATCACCAAAAACAACTTTGGCATTGAATTGATGGGCCAAGTCAATGTTGTAGTCTTATTTTGTTTGAAAGATGGTGTGCAGCCCCATCTTCTCGGTCACCCATAGAGCATCCTGAAAATACTCAAAAGAACGCAACTTCTCAACCTCCAACCACTGCATAGGACAAACAGGAGTCCTGAAAGAACAAAACACCTCGGAATAGAGAAGCAATTGCTCATTCCTCCAGAACGATCATCATGGGAGGTGAGGGGCAGAGCATAGAACTGTTGAATCCTCATCTGCATAAAATCCTTGGTGCTCAAATCAGCCAAGGTGGTCAAAGACTCAAACTTCATCTGCTTGGCTTCATCCCTTTTCAGTTTCTTGATCTTCTCTTTCTTCGCTACAACACGCTCACATGCCGACTGCCTGACCATAGCTAGATCAACATGGATATCACGCTCTTTATCATATTGGAACTTGCAAGGATGATGAAGAGTCTTTTGACCGGCCTGAGACCGGCGAGGACGAGAACTACCTATGATAACAGAGAAGGGAGGCAGCATGGGGGTAAGCACATTTGTACAGAAATTTCCAACAGGATAGCAAATCCCAAAGAAAAATGGAATTGAATCGACTGAGCTTCGTCGGACTATCCGGGAAAAACACCACGGAGTCTCCACTGGCACCGAACATTCCAGTGCGCATGCACCGGATACTCCTGCTGGACCGGAATGTCCGATGCGTATGCACCGGATACTCCGGTTGGAAAACTTGGTGTTTTTCGGGGCAGTGCGGGGAAGATGAATCAGGGCAGATCAGTGTCTCTAAGATAGCTGCTAGGGGATACACCGCATGCTAGGAAGATGAGGCTTGTATTCTAGTATTTACAAGCCCTCAAAAATTCATCTAGGGTTGGCCTAGAGAGGGAGAGAGGGGCAAATGCTAGTGTCCATGGCAAGCTCCACCGTTGGGGAAGGGGTCCCAGAGGCAGAGGGGAGGTGTTGGCCAGCGGCAGCGGTAAGAACCCGGGCGGAGGAGCCCCCCGGCGGCGTTCCTACAAGAGAGGCAACATGTTGAGAGAAAGAGGGAGTCGGGGGAAGAAGAAGGAGTGAAACGTTCACTTCACCCCGGCTCCCTAAATCCCGAGTTTGAAACCTCCTCGGCTGGACTATCCGTGTGAAACACACCGGAGTGTCCAGGCCGGCCGGAAATTCCAGGTGTGTGGTGACCCAGCATACCACTGCATGTGTAGTACACTATAGTCGTTGACATGACATCCACAGAACACCGTTCCGTAAATATCACATCTCTCAGAGTGGTACAACAGAAACATTGCGGGTCCATATTACAAAGGTACACACATTATTATTATTACAATACCGGAAGTTCAAGACTTCCAAAAGATCCAACTTACAAACCAAAATATAAGATGTTCAGCGGAAATTTAAAAGTAACAACTCCGACTAGGAGTGGGGCTCAACAGCTTATTTTATAGAGTTCATGCTGCTCGGCTCCGTTAGTTACTACTAACTAGACCCTTAAGTGGACTCGTTCTCATCAACACCATAGCGGATCTCGTAGTCCACGCCTTCAACTCCTCCGGATAGATCAGGTTCCTCGTAGAACACGTCTCCTTGGCATTCAGCTGCATACATTGGCACGTCTTTGGAATCCTTAGAGTCTAAGCAAGGGATCAAAGGAAAGAATGAGTAACATCGTTACCCAACAAGTTCATTATATGCAAGGTGGGTAGTTTGATGCTCTAACTACCACCTCGGATTATAAATCCTTGGTACTATGCAGTTTTTTGTAAATCTTTCTTCAAAGATTGATTTTATTCTGAAAGACTATGACAATCAGCCTTCACAGGTTGACTAGAACTTTCATGGAGTTCCTTTCCTGCTGCGTTCGTAGCTCCTTCCCGGAATAGGGAGTAACAAGTTACAGTTCTTACACTCTACAGAGGTGCGTTACTTTACCCATGAGAGATCAACTCCTTGTTGCACAACCGAGCGTACTTTCCCATCCACAATTCCATGATGTGGGGCCCAGTAGTTGGTCCAAGCCAATCACTGCCCCTTCGCGACCCCACATGCCTCCTTGGTGTACACCATGCCCACATAATGAATTACGGCAATGGTTTGTACAAACCGTTAGATGCCAGAACTATCATGGGACGTTGAGGGTTCCCACCCATATGCCGCATATCCTCTACGAATTACCAATTAAGCATGCTACGAGGATAACAGCCACGACCTGCACATCCGGCTTCATGCGAGAGGAAGAAGATACAGCTGACTTCTCTGTCCCATTCCAAATCTCATGGCTAACGTGTAATATACGGCGCTAGAATCACTAATGTCAGGGGTTATTAAGTCCCTACTTGATCATCATTGTTGCAATTAGAACTCTAAGTTCTATTGCTCCATCATATCACCACTTAGGATGATATCTATAATTTCTTTATTTGGGAAAATAATATTTTCTTTCTTTTATAGCATATATGATAACACACAATTTGCAAATACTTTGATAAAGACTTTTCAAAGGACATGAGCAAGTGATGAACTTGCCTTGTGATGGCAAGGTAGTGAAGTCTGATGCTTGCACTGGACCTTGAGCTTCTAGTTCTAAAAAGACATCATTATTGCCCGGTAAGGACAATATTTAAGGAAGAAAATGATTATGCAAGTAATGTAATGCATTATTTAATTTTATATGAATTTACCCCAAAAAGTTCCTTTTTAGTAATAAAGGATTTATAAATATTAATTTTTTAATATTTTATAACATATATTGAATTATTTTATTTTATTTCACTTTTATTTGATTTTTATTGATTTAATAATCCTTTTAGGAATTATCAATTATACATTAAAAATGGTGATTAAATATTGATTTAGTATTTTTCTAAAATACTACCATATTAATACATAATGAAAGTGAATTTTAATTAATTTTATCACCTTTCAATAATATTGTAAAATTCCATAAGGAATATATAATTTACAAAATTTCTAATAAAAATTTAAATGTCTAAAATTTTATATTTTTAACTTATTTGGGTAGTTTGGATTTTTGTGAATCCAAAAATATTTTATTTATAATTTTTGGAATTTTATTTTATTTTCTAGAATTTTATTAAGTACAGGGGTATTTTGGTCTTTTTATTTTTATTAAAACAGGCCTGAAATTGTTTCTAGGCTGGTTATTCTTATTGGTCCCTGTTGGCCCACTAGTACTAGACAAAAGAGCCACCCCGAAGGGTCTGGCCCAGCTCGGCCCACTCCTCACTGCCTCTCTCTCTCGCGAGTTCATCTTCTCCTCCTCTGACCCCGACCCTGTGGCCGGCGATGCCGCCACCGGCGATTCCGGCCGCCGTCGGCCGTTCTGGTCGCCGCCGTGGTGCATTAGGGGGTTGTCAACGATGACCGTTCATTCTATCCAATTGTATTCGAGCCTAGGGCTTTCCTGTGATGGATCGATGCTGTCCTAAACCCTAGGGTTTGGGGATTGGCATGGATTCAAGTGCGGCCGTGGTCGTCGTGCGCTGAGGTGATGCTCTGCACCTCCAGGCGTGATCAAGGTCGTTGCCGGGCGTGCCGCGGGCGGCGCCCCTCCGGTGCTCCCGTCGCCATGGTCGCCCCTCGCCTTCCTCTCTTCTATCCTTCAGCGAGGACCTATGGTGAGTTTGATTTCCCCTCTCCTTGTTCTCTCTATGCTTGCTGATTTGATGCTAGATGTTAGCAGTGTCCTCTCTGGCTACTGTCTGATTCAGATTAGGATGATTATCCGTTTTGGGTTCCTGTGATGTGCTTGTTCATGTACTGGATGAATTGATTCATGTTTGGATGGTCTGTACATATGCTAAATGCTTATTGGCCTGAGGCTTGTTGCTTAAAATGATATATGATGTTTCTAGTGGCTTACTAGATGATTTGATGCTTAGATTGCATCAGATTCAGATGATATTGTTGTTTGGGAAACATGCTTGGTTAAGCTAATGATCTGATAGTTTTCCACTATTTATTTGATTCATGGTCATGATTATGATAAGATACAACTACTGTATTAGTGTTGTTAGCTTGGAAATTAACATGTGGTTTGAGATCATCAAACAGTGAAGTGTATTATAGGAATATTCTAGTTATGATTCCTGTTTTTAACAGGAAAATGATTAGTTAGTTGATTTTCTGAATCTATGATGATTTACTGCTTTTCCTGATTCATATTGGATTGTTCTTGGGACACCATCATGTATGGCACACAAGTTTGATTCTAAACCATGGATTTGGTTAGTTTATACTTAATACCATCTTGGCTTTGAAAGATAAATATAGATATTCTTATCTGAATTCCCTAAGACCAATGATGTTGGTCAGAGGCTTAGGGATTCAAATCTTATCTAATTGTTTCATCTAGATAGTCCTGGTAGTGGTACCAGCTATTCTTATTGAATCAAAGCTTGGAAAAATTTATAGTGAGCTTGATCAATCAATGGATCCAAAGATTTGTTTCTAAGGTGCTGCCCTTCTTTTAGGGACGTGCCTAGAAATATATCATAGGTATATGTATGATTGAACTGTATAATATAGTTTGACAACCAGAGCAAGGATGTTGCTCTGAGCTCTGGTTGGATCTTGGTATTTTGTGGTTTGCCTTTAGAGCTTAAAAGAAATCCCTATGATGGATTCACCCCACTTGGGTGCTTTCTGAGGGTTTATTTTATAAAACAACACATGCTTTCTCTGAATAAGATGATTAGATCATGTGAAGGTTTTATGAAACTTACCACAAAACTGATATTTGTGGAGTAAGTTGGTGATGATCTTGATCTGGTTTTGCTGGACTCCTGTGCTTGATCTGGAGCTAGCCTGCTCCTCCTAGCTCCTGGGCTTGGCCTTGCTGTCCACCTGATTCATCCCCCTCCTTATGTCACCATCCTGGTGATGTTTGGGTTAATCTGGGTGGTTGGTTTGGCTGCTGTTCTTGGTTTACTTGCTGTTCACCCTGGCTGTGTTGTGTTGTGGTGTGGTGTAGTGATGCACTGAGGTGCTTCCCCAGGGCTGTGCTCTGGTTTTGTTTGATCTGGGTGTGCTTGTGAAGTCGACAGCACACCCTTTGCATGCTTGTGTGTGTGCAGCCTGTGTGCCTGCTATGCACATATGAATAGGTTCAGAAAATTTGAACTTACTATTACCAATCTACTTTTACCTTGGCTGGTGAATTAGTCCCTTTTGGATGTCATTTGCATTCTGGCTGGGAATTTATGAAAGATGAAATCTTTCATATTGGTGAAACTTGCCCCTCTTTAACATTTCTCAATGATGAGATTGTCAAGTGCACCTCACTGACATATCTGAGAGAAATATATACTAACACTAATCTTGTTTTATTTATGTTTAATCTTTGTTTTGCAGGTTCAAAGATAAAGATGAACATTTAGTATAGTTTTTAGATATAGGATAGTTAGTAAATGTAATTTTCTTAGTCCTTTGTAATTTTCTTTTATAATTCTTGTAATCTTTATTTTATTCAATTGTAATAAAGATTATATTATTATTAATAAAGAATATTCTTATTCTTTATTCTGCTGTAACTTGTTTATGCCTTTATAATATGAAAATGAATTTCATAATTTCTATTGTTTTGAGATTTAAGTTATGCTACCTATATCTTAATTAATTTAAGATTCAAATCTTATATCTAAATCATTTGGATTATTATTCAAACACTTAAGTTTTTAAATTCAAACCCATTTCAAAACACACATAATTCTTTTAAGATCACATCAAAGTTTATAACAATCCTCCTTTAAGTCTAAACCTAATCTTAAAGTAAGAAAGAAACATTGATCACTTAAGATTTTATTTGGCAAAAATTTTACCCACCTTTTCACAAATAGATGCATGCAACAATACATAATCCTAAATCTACCCTTCGTTAGGTTCCTAAATGCTGGGATGTTACAGGGTGGTACAGAATGGAGTGTCCAGGCCAGCCGAATACTCCGGTGAGTACACATCGAACAGTCCGACCCCTTCGACCAAGAACTCCAGAGACAAGTTGTTTGGACAAATCTGTGGCAAGATGAGCAGTTTTTGGGGTAAGAACAGGTCTAGGATGGAGACATCACACTGGAGATAACTAAGAATCGGAAAAATACAGATAAATGTCAAATAAACTCTGACTCAAACATACTAAAAACCAACTCTTCACAAAGAAGAGGGCGGTGGTCGAGGCCACCATGTAAGAGTGTGTGGCATGACACCTCGAAGATATATCTTGGGTTCATAGCCACTACTCATCAATGAAGTTCACATATCACAAAATGATATTAAGTGAATTGATTTCCTTAATGTTGGCATTATGGGGGAGGGATAGCCCAATAGATTAGGACCACACTCCCCCTATATCCATGCCCACACCTAAATCGAGATATTGTATCAAGACATATGTGAGTATGCAAAGTAGTCCAGTCAAGCTACTTGAATCTATGATATTTAGCTCATTCCTCAAATAGCAAAATCTTGCTTCATCAAGAGGTTTCGTGAAAATATCCATGAGTTGATCCTTGGTGCATACATATAGTAGCTCAATATATCCACGAGCAACATGATCTCTCATGAAATGATTCTGAATCTCAATATGCTTGGTTCGTGTATGTTGCACCGGGTTGTAAGCAATCTTGATAACACTTTCATTATCGCACAAAATAGGCACTTTGTCACAAATGACACTGTGTTCCTTTAAAGTTTGCCTCATCCATAATAATTGAGTGCATCCACTTGTGGAAGCCACATACTCAGCTTTGGCGGTGGAGAGAGATACACAGTTTTTCTTCCTAGAAGACCAACACACCAAGGACCTACCAAGGAATTGGCATGCCCCAGAGGTTGATTTATTATCATCCTTATCACCAGCCCAATCCGAGTCCGTGAAACCACAAAGAGAGAAACTTGAGCCTTTTTGGATACCACAAGCCATAGTTTGGGGTATGAACTAAATATCGAAAGATTCTCTTGACCGCCACCAAGTGGCTTTATTTAGGAGCTGCTTGATATCTTGCACACACTCCTACACTCTACACAATATCGGGTCTAGATGCACAAAGGTAAAGCAAAGAACCAATCATGGACCAGTATACTTTTTGATCCAGATCTTTACCATTCGGATTTAGCTCAAGATGACATTTGGTTTGCATAGGTGTAGATAACCCATTGAGATCCTTCATCTTGAACCTTTTGAGCATATCTTGGATATATTTAGCTTAATTGATGAAATTTCCTCCAATTAATTGCTTGATCTCAAAACCAATAAAGAACCACATCTCTCCCAGCATAGTCATCTCAAACCTATCGGTCATAAGTTTTGAAAATTCATCATTAAAAACTTTGTTAGCATACCCAAAGATAATGTCATCCACATAAAGTTGGCAAAAAAAAGCTCCCCATTAACCTTCTTAGTAAAAAGAGCGGGATCTATTTGCCCAACTTCAAACCCACGGTCTAACCACAACTCACTAAGGTGCTCATACCATGCACGAGGGGATTGTTTAAGTCCATAGAGCGTCTTATCGAGTTTGTAGAAATCCCTACTACAGAAACGCTATCAATGGCGCACAGGCTATGCTCCACTGTGATCATGCCACTAATATTACTAATATTTTTTTATCAGTGGTGCATGTTTATATGCGCCACAGATAGTACAAAACTCAGTGGCGCATTCCTGCTAGTGTGCCATGGATATCCACTGCCCACGGATATAGGTCCTTTATACGTGGCACACATTTTTGTCGTGCGCCACTGAGGGCTTATTTCGGGCGCCACTGATATGATTTTGATTTATTTTTTAATACACTGCTCCTGTATTTGTACATGTGTTATACATGTATATGTACACACAATTATAGTGATATAATACTTCATCACACTAATTAGGATCCAAGACCGATCGGGTATCAAGTTGGTCATCACATTACGTACATATCAAGTTTTCACAAGTTGAGTTCCCGACACCGATCGAGTAGCAAGTTGGTCATCACATTACATATCAAGTGTTCACCTAAACTACGATCAAATACAGTAGAACCACAACGATGGTGAGCGGGACGGGGACCACGACCAAAGCCTTCATCAGGTTCTTCCACCTTGCTTCCTCTCACAGATGGTTCCTCCACCTAGCTTCCGCCATCTCTCTAGTCTTGTATCCTTTGTAGTTGTTCCCACTGAACTTGGTCACTTGTTTCTACACGTCCTCCCACTCGATGTAGACTCCTGTAACCAAATCCTTGTACAACATGTAGTACTTTTACATTTTTGTACACAAGGCAAATAGAATATCATGCAATGGAATGATGCATGTTCACAAAAACTACAAAACAAAAAATGAACATCATGCAGATCGAGCCATTGCAACAAATAAGAACCAGGGCCTCATCATACTTAGAGTAGACATAGAAAATCATAGGGATGGCGTGAGCGAGCCATGTAGGATGCACACAAGATATGTATGTGCATATAACAAAGCTCACTCATGCCACCCCTAGTATCACATCCGAAATCAAGGCACACCTGTAGTTGCACCCTAGCATTTTAATCATTGGCCGTTGCAATAAAAATAAGAACCAAAACTATGAAGAACAAGTACTATAGGTCCTCACACTTATGTTGGACACAAAAATCATAGGGATAGAGTGAGTGAGCCATGTAGGATGCAAAATATATGTGTTTGTACATATCACAAGGCTCAATCACACTACGCGCCATGATCACATCATCCGAAATCAAGGAACACCTATAGTGGCGCCCTAGCATTTTAATCATCACCCATTGCAACAAAATAAGAACCAAAACTATGAATACCAAGTACTATAGGGACTCATACTTATGTTGGACACAAAAATCACAGGGACAGAGTGAGCGAGCCTGTCACATCCCAAAATTTTCCAAATTTTGTAATGTGAAAAATAAATAAACAAAATAAATAATTGTTGAAATTTAGGGTGAAAAGAAACTTTTTGTTTCTAAATAGAAACTTAAAAATCCCATCTTGAACAAACTTTGGTTAATGTTTGAATCCAACTAAATTCAAATCAAGTGAAATGCAATCATCAATGATTGTATCTTGAAATTTAAACACTTGGGAAATAAACCAAAACCCTAAAACCCTAATGGAAGAAAAACATTTCCAAGTTATCTCTAAGCCTATGGATTTGATCCATATAAAAATTGGTCAACAAACATTTCAAAATGATCAAGAATAACAAATAGAAATATTATAAAACCATATGAATTGGTTTCACTTAAATTGGAGCCATAGACAAAATCTTAAGAATTTAATAAGATAAGGAAATTGAATTTCCAAAGCTAATAAAAGCACCTATCTAGAAATCCATACCAAATGGTGAGTAAATAATCCTAAAGAGAATTAAAAAGATAAACAAATACTAAATAAGATTTTACCAATTGGAATCACCAAGTTTGGATCTTTAAATAAAAAGATATGGATTTTATAAGATAAAGAAAGAAATATTAAATAAGGAATATTTAAAGACCAAATTAAACCTTGGCCTAATCCAGAAGCAAATGGAATAAACATAATCCAAGTTCAAATGAAATGATTGAATAAATAATATTGAAATAAAATAATATGGCCTTAACCAAATTCTATTCCATTGGATTAAGACAAATTCCCTAATAAGAATGATTAATTAAATCATGGGAAAAAATAGAATTTGGAATTTACCCAGGAGGAATAAAAGTTATTTAATTAACTTAAATGGGATCAAAGAAATCAACTAAATAAATTTATGGAATTAAACCCATATTTAATTTCATTGGAATAAAAACAAATACCCAATTTAAAGGATTAATAAATCATATTAAAAATATTCCAAATACTTCAAGGTGAATTATTTGACACCCTAATAAATAAATAAAACCTACTAAAAAAGGTTTTGTAAAATTTGAATTCAAATAAGAATTAAAATTATATTTAAAATCTTGTTTGAATTAAGACAAGGGCTTATTTTAAATAATTAATATACCCTAAGGAGAATAAAAGAAATATCCTAAATTTGACTTTAGAATATATTAATAAACAATATTTGAAAATACTCAAAGATTGGTGGAAGTTTGAATTCAAATAGTGCTTGGTTTGTTTGAGTAAAAATCAAATCAGAATAATGGAAATATAAAAAGAAACAGAATAAAAAAATGAAACAAAGCCAACCCAGCCCAGCAAGGCCCAACCAGCCCAGTCCAGCCCACTCCCTCTCTCCTCGCAGAAAATGCTTCGCACCAGATAAACGACCCGCTCACTCGCTGACTACCTGGACCCACTCCTCCTCTCTCTCACTCGCTGACGCCAGCCCCCCCCGCCAGATCATCATCTCCCTCACCCGCCTGCTGACCACGCCTCGCCGGCCGTTCCTGCCGTTACCTCCCCGGCTTAATTCCACGATAATGGCGCAGTAATCTCTCCTCGCAATCACGCTCGATAAATCCCCTCTCTCTTTTCTCTCTTTCCCCTCAAACCTCGCTGCCAGAGAGCCACCAGGCTGCGTCAATTTTACCTTGCACCGCTGCGGCCTCCGACGCACTTCAGCAACGATTCCGGCCATCCTCCAGCGCGCCTTGCTCCCTAGACCATGCGATCCTGTTCCCCATCAACCGCTGCATCTCTCGGTAGCCTCGGTTTGCCCGCGCTTGACCCATAGTGTCGGCAACAACGACCATGGAGCATCGCCACCATCTGCTCCAACTCTGGCAACATCTCCTCGTGAGCCCAGATCACCCCAGACCCTCTCGTTGATGCTCTCGTATGCTCCTCTCTCGCGCGCATCTGACACTGCTCTCCGTTTGCCTTAGCGCACCCTGTAGGTTTGGCTTCGACAGCACCAGAGCACGCCCGTCGCCAGAATGAACTCCGGCGAGAGATTGAAGACGACCCCGTGCACCCCCTGCTCTCCTACGACCACGTTGAGCATCTGCGTTCCACGGCGAACCTGGTAATGCCTTCCTACACCTCCCTTGCTTCCTAAATCGCCGGCTCCGCCTCCGTCTGACCGCGCCGCCGCCAACCACCACCGCTAGCACCGCCAGTTTAGGGGTTAGCTGTTTTAGGCCGTTGGATATTGATCCATTGGTTACATTTGATCATAACACGAAGGGGTATGTATCCACCTGAGCCGCACGATTGCACTTTAATCCAACGCACCAGAGAGGCCGATCCAACCGAAGCGGTATCGGCCTATCAGAACAAGACACGTGGCCAGAGTCTGATCTGAATTAGAAAATTTGATCTATTAGATGCTAGATTTTGTAAAATCTTTAACTTTTGATACACACGTCCAAATTTTGCAAATTTTATATCAATAGAATCATCAAGACAAAACCTACCCAACCATGCACTTTGTTTAGTGAATTGCTTCTGGTAAAATGGTTGTTTTTGCAGAAACTTGTGTAGGCATGTTTTGAATATAAAAATTCTTTCTAAAATTATTTTTGTGATAAAATCTTTGGCAAATGGATTGTTTTGAACCTAATGACCATAGAAACCAACTTGTGGATTCAAAAACATATTTTGTGAAGCAAGAGAGTAAATCTTTTAATTAAAGCCTTTCTAGTCAAATAAAAATGTTGTTTATTTGTTAAAAATACTTTTTGGAGAAAAATCTTTGGGAAATGATTTGGATTAAACTCTCTGACCCCAAACACCAAGTTTTATAATTAAAAATGTATTTGGTGAACCCTATAAAGATTGTTGCTTTGCTAAAGGCATTTTTAACCACATAAAATATTGATTTCGTTTAAAAATGGTTTATAGGTAAAATCTTTTGCAAATGGTTTTGCCACTTTTATAAAATGACCAATAGGTGTTTTAGAATGTTTATAACCTATTAGAAACCACTTTACCAAATAAAACAATCTTTTGCATGATTGCATGCATTGCTTTGTTTCTATTATTTTATTTGTTGTTTGCTTGAATGGTAGATTGAATTCTTGCTTGCTTGATTGAATTGTAGTGGAATTTGAAGAGTGTGATCGTTGCAAGATCAAGGAGTGAACTTATATTCTCTACCAAAAAGGCAAGTGATGCTTCATACTTTGTCCCATTATTTTCACTATGCATTAGTGATATTTCTAAGTAGGACTTGCATGGAATTTTTGCTAAGTATAAACTATGCCATGGAAAATCCTAGTAGAAATTTCCTAAGTTAAGATTACTACTACTATCATGCTTAGCTTAGCTAGTAGAAAACAAGGGTGGATTATATTCATGCTATGGAATATTTCTAAGTCAAGGACTTGTGTTTTGTTTAATAAAACAACTAAGCGAATGAATCACTTGGGTGGAATGGAAAGAATGGTTTGTGTTGAGTGGTTATGCAAGTCTAGTATGTTGGGGAAAACTTGGGCATCACCAAGTCCAGTATACTGGGGAAAACTTGGTATCTCACTTGTCGAATGCCACCCAGGAACAAAGAGATTTGAGATGAAAAATGTTGAGAAGCTTCAAGTGCAGCCACTTGGCATTATGGGCTCTGCCTGGATCATATAGGTTGCAATAACTTAGCCAAATGGACAGTTGGTGGTAGGGGATGATAGGTTGGAACGCGTCCATTCTGGTCTAAGGGAAGGCTTCTGAAAGATCTTGTCTTGGTGAAACCAAGTCTTGTGGGGAAAGTGCACCACCTCTGCAGAGTGTAAAATCTAAGTACTTAGCCATGTCCATGGTAAAGGACAATTTGAGCATCAAGACATGAAAGCTATCAAGAATCTCCTCATCCCAATTTCTAAGTTAAAATTTTGTGGTTGAACAAGGGTTGAGGGGTCACCAATTTCTATTGGGAGATGCCTTGGGTGATTTTTGACAAACAAAAACTTAGTGTTTTCAAAAGATAAGGAAAATCTATTTTGAGCAAAGCAAGCCTAAGCTCCGCTTAGACAAATGCATATAGATGATAGATACCACTACTATCATAGTATCACTTGCCAATACAATTCAAATGTATTGACCCTTGTGGCTGTAACTTATTATGTTGCAGGTTTGTTTGATGTTAGTGAAGTATGTTGATTAGGATTACAAGTCTACAACCAACATGATTGCCTGTGGCACTTTGAAGATGAAGGACTCCATGCTATATAGTTATTTCTACTGCATTGTAATGAGATAGCCAAATGAGCTATGTAAGATGTAATGAATTATTTTATTCCTGGTTACAAAGTTATATTATGACCTTTGTTTCTTGATATTACATCTTTACTGTGGATGCTAGCTAATGATCCAGGGACTAGCATTGTAAACACAAGGATCTCTACCTTATTAAAGGTTGGGATCTCTACAGAGCCAAGTAGGATGCCCAATATATGTTCTTGTGCATATCACAAGGCTCGCTCACACCGCCCCTAGGATCACATCCGAAATGAAGGCACACCTATATGGTGGCATCCTAAAATTTTAATCACCATCCGTTGCAACAAGTAAGAACCAAAAACATGAACATCATGTACTAAAAGCCTCATACTTATGTTGGACACAATAATCTTAGGGATGGGGTTAGCGAGCCAAGTAGGATGCATAAGATTTGTATTTGTGCATATAAGAACGCTCGCTAACACCATCCTAGGATCACATCCAAAATTAAGGCACACTTGTATAGTGGCTCCCTAGCATTTTAATCATCTGTCATTGCAACAAGCAAGAACCAAAAACATGAACATCAAGTAGGACTAGAATAATTAAATGCAACACAAATAAATACCATCGATCCTGGTTATATAAGTAAGTCTAATGATCGTCGAAACAATATATATAGAGATCTAGACGCATCATCGATCATAATAATTAAGTTCATCGCATACGTCCAGTTTCGAGGTAGGCAAGTTATTGAAAACTACAACGATCGTTCAAAACTACAACTGGTAAATGCAAATATCAAGACTTCTGACTCGGCATAGGGAACGGTAGTACACGGCATTTTGTCATGAACTACCTTTCGTCACCCTAAATTTTGAGGTGTTCTTCTATCTCACGATTTCGCAAGTTAATATCGGCGTAATGCAAGACCCCCCCCCCCACACACACACATGTGCAGACATTGTGATTGATGATTTTTGACAACTAAGTCTGGATGCGAAAGAATTGTTATCTGAGATCGTCATTCATGATGGTTGCCAAATTTTGGGCCCACTTCCGGAGTTGTGATGGCAGCTTAAGCAGCTATTGATCCCGGACGAACCTGCTCATGTGATCGAGGACGTAGAAGGCCTCCTTTTTACTATTTGTCGGCTGCTTGATGCAGGGGAATTCCATTACATGGGCAAACACGTGTTTTCCCTCCCTGAAATTCCCCCTTGCCGAAGTAGCCTCCATCTAAGACGTAGGCATTGAGAGCATCATCCAGAAAACTCTTTATGTTGTCATAGTCTTTCTTTTTTATCAAACTTCTCGAGTCGAATACGTGGCTTGCGAAAGCTTCGGGAAAATATTGATGAGTGTGCAGTATTTGTCTCTACGCAAAACAATTCAAATGGAAATGTATTGGAAATGAACGATGCAAATCTAAGAAAACATGTTACGGGTGGGCCAGCGAATAAGTAATGTACTTACTCGGGAAATAAAGGCACGAGAAGGTAATCCTTCTTTCTATTCTTCAACATGAATTCTTTGAGGTAATTATGCATGAGTGACCGGTCCCCGGGGTTCAACAAGATCTTTTCACGCATGTAGTAGGGGTCTGCTATTGTGATGCCCTAGGTTCTCTCTCTCTCTCTTGACCTTCATTGCTAGGTTGAGCGAGTATAGGCAGACTAGGGTATACTTCATCCGTCTGGAGTGAAACAAATTGAAGATGTCATCGAACCATAGGAAGAACAGATCTGGGTGGGGGTGTATCAACAAAGCCCTTGCCCTGTGGCATATTCACCACGAAAATTGGGCGCGATGGATTTTTTTCTTTCAGAAGGAGACCCTATTGATAAAGAATACCATCATGTAGACTCTGCATAGATGGAGTTGCCGCTTTGAGCATCCTCGGTTCCAGCATTGGCTTACCCGCTATATGAATTCTCCACAAGACATCCTTGGGTTCATATGGCACACCATCCTAAGCCCTTATAGTCTTCGCCGCCTTCGGAGCCGACTGGCTTGCAACATTCGACTTCTTATTTCTTTTCTGACCCTTCTTCTATTGAGCAGGGACCGCTAATTGTGTACTTTCCACTTGGTGTAGTGTGGTAGGGTTGAAAATAACTCCACGATTGGCTTGTGGAGCATCAGAGATAGCTATAGGCATGTGATCTTGAGCACTTCCAAAGACCAGACACTACATGCATGTACTAGGACTAGTAGCTAGCTCGTCGCGAGCATGGACAAATGGTTCAATAGAAGGCACGTACATTCCATCATCGGCGCCAGTGTTAAGGAATGCATCGATATTGTCATCATCATTGTCGTTGTTTGACATATCCACTTTTGGTGGTGGTGGCAGCGATGGAAGTGCGACGACCTTGCCTGGCTTATGCTGGTGGTGATGACTGGTGGTGGCGGCGGTTTTGTCCTTTGGGTGGTGCCTCTCCCCCCAATACAAATATGGGTCTTCAGCGATACCAACTGCTAGCCGTGGCATCCTCCGAGGTTGAAGTGTTCGTCGGCTCCTTTGGGTTGAACATGGGGGTGGGGTCGACATCGTTGTAGCCCAGAAACACCCAAGCCATGGCAACCCTGAACATGCCATCAAGCATGGGCTTGTTGTGGAACATGCGGTTCTTAGGTTGAACGATAGTACCCTTGGAAACATCCTTCAACTCGCCATCGACATATTGCAGGAGGGTGCAAGCAATGTCATGCGAATAAACATGCATGTTGGGCATCAGAGATATGACTGTCATCAAATGCAAAGGAGATGAAGCCATCGGCTGAGCATCTGAGACGCTTAGTTACCTTGATGATGGCGTCAAGCTCGTCTAGTGTCGACACGCCGCTGATGGCAACAGGCGTGCAAGAGGTAGAGGGACTGATTGCATCCGCGGTGCCGGCTGGTGTGTGCTCTGATGCATTAGGACGAGTCACTAGCTGCGTCGTGATGTTGTTGGGCGGCATCGTCACTGGTGTGACCGGTTGCTCCGCGATGTTGTTGGGCGGCGGCGTCACCGGTTCCACCAGTTGTGCCGCGCTGTTGGCGGCCGAGGTCAACATCCCCGCGAAGGCCGGCTGCCCCGTGGCATCTGCAGGCAGGTTTACTAGTGTGAATTGCACCGATATCTGGTTGGTCACGTTGCTGCTAGTCAAGTCTGGCGCTGGTATCTTCCTGGTTCCAAGCATCAAGACCATCCAACATGGAAGAAAAGATCTCTACTATCCTCTGTCCCACTCGGTCATCAATCAGCTGCGGCACATCATCCTTTCTTCTCTTGACCTCTTCAAGCACACGTCATTCCTTGGCCTCCTTCTGCATCTTCTTCTCCCTTCTAGCCTTGGCATCATGTTTATAGTAGTCCCTCATTTTTCGTGGTAGTGCCAAGGCTAGACACACGGCCACCTGACATCGGCGGCCCACTTCTCCCTCTTATTGATAAGGTTTGTCACCTTGTTGAAAGGACCGTCCCACAGATCCATCAACCCCTGGGGGGAGCCCGCAACTTCTTGTAATTCATCATGCTACAGAAGGAAGATGTGAACCTGTTTAGAAATTTGGCTTCATTCATAATTATAACTTGAGATCCACACAAGGTAAATTCCTTACCAGATGTTTCTTGAATTTCTTCACATCCTCATCATCGGTAACGAATTCCTTCGTTACTGAGTGCAGATATTAGCAGGCCCGGAGAAAGTTCCTCGTCTTATTGTCCGTGAATTTGTGCCACGAGTTTTCTTTACCTAGACGTAGAAGCTTGGCATCCTCCTTGTCCCAAATGGGATTCACTCCTCTGTAATCGCCGCTTCCACAATGATGGTTTCCTATGTTCTGTTCCCACATCTTCTTCCCCCATGCAGTCCACCATATGCCGGCGTCAGAAGCCACCTTATCCTTGAAAAGGTTAAACTCTTCTTCGTCGACCCTTAGCTCGTTCTTCTTGACCTCCTCATAACTTTCACCCTTATAAATACATGTCTTCACCCGGGTTCTCAAGCTTCTGAAGGAGGTGCTCATCTTTGTGAGGGCTACCTAGTTTGCCTTAATACCTTTGAGATTTTACATTGTCGAAAGGATGAAGGAACGTGTATCATTGGTGAAGCTTATAGATATGGAGATCGGCCAGATGCGCTTGCTCAGGTGCCCTTAGGTTCCCCGTGTTGAGCGAGATGGTGTACTAAACGATGCACCCGATATGTATGCCATACCCTTTGACAAGATCTTCAGGCGCCAAGGGTACGCCAGCAGTCACTTCGGTGAAATGCTCCCGGACGGTGTCGAGCACTGGCGGCTACCGATCCTTCCTTTGCTTACTGGCGCTATTAGGTTGGATACCACCATCCGTGCGTTTACCGGCAGTGGTCTCACCCTCGGTTGTGCCACTAGTGGTGGTGGCATCGTCCTGGCCACCACCACTATCAGTGGTTTCGTCGCTGACATCCTCGTCTTGCTCCAGGTCATACATATCGTTGTCGCCCTTGTTGCCATGTCATTCTTCCCTGGCTACCGCCGCCCGCTCCGCGTCTAGGTTAAACTCCCAAAACGCTTTGTTACCCTCCCGGGCTTCTTCTAAGATGTTTCTAGGCTGAGATGTCCCGTCCCCGTCATTGTTGTGTCCGCTCGACATGTTAGTACTACATACAAACATGCAACTAGTTAGTACAAAAATCCACGGGAAAATCCGGCATGGCCTTTGCTAATTTATGGACCTATAGGAGTGCCCATTTGATGCATGTAAAATGCATACATGAACTTTGTAGTTTGTTGACATGATTTCCCACATATTTTCAACATATATGATGTTAGATCCATGTTTTACATTGATATTGGAGATTTCCTAAACAATCCCCTCTCTTTTGGTTTTAACCTTTTCTGGCAGAAAAACCTTCTGTTAGTGTTTTCGACTTTCCAGGAGCTACGGAACTCGAAAACGAGCTAGGTAACCGGGATCTATTAGATAACTGCCATACGAATCTAAAAAGCTAAAGTTAACCCCATGGGGCCCAACGAGCTGAAATTGGGAGCCCATTTACTGAAGGGAATGCCACATGTATGATCTCAGCCGTCGAAACTCCGATACCATTGATTCCACTGCCATTCGCTTAGTTTTGACCTAAAGATATCTATATATACCCCCTGGCAGCCTTTCTCGGGACGGACGGAGGCAGAGATAGAAAACCAAGTAATAGAAAGCTAGCAAAAGCCGCTGCCCAGAGGAAGATTGGAGGGGAAACCGCTGCCGGAATCGCCTCCGACCGCGTCTCCTCCTTCACCAACGCCTCCTCATCACTCTCCATGATGATTGGGGAGTATTCCACCCCCTGGACTTTGGTTTATGGTGGTGTTGAAGTTCATATGATGTGTCTTGCATGAGTATGGATCTATCTATGTAATTCCTATGGTGGATAATGTGTTATGAGATAGTATTTGTTATTCATTTACAGTTGTGTTGGATCTTGTATGGTTTGTCATACTTCAGAGATATTCTATGATTCATGTAATGGTTTAGATATATACATAATGCCTTACTTATCCATATCATGAGGTAATTGACACCACCAAGTGGGGGTAGATGAGGGAAATGTGATAATACCCTAAACATATCACAACATATGAATCATTTCACTAGTGTTTAGAATGTTTTCCATTAAGAAGTAGGATGTATGTAGGTAATGGGTGGACGATTGACTGCGGCATATGTATTGAGTGATAGCAATGCAACCCAACATCCTTTATCTAGGGGTAAAACGGGAGAAGTATGATGTGTCGCGTGACACAAACCAAATGCTAGCCTTATTGCAAGGGTGACCTAGCAACACAAAGGAGTACTTCTTTCACCTAAGTGTTTTACGACATGTAGCCACCATAAAAGTACCATTAAAAATTACAATTGTGTGTACCTTTACCCTCTATAACATGATAATCACCATAGATGGAGAAGAGAGTATTAAGTGAACCGATGAACCCATGTCCATTGTTCCTATAAAAGAAAACCCTTGTCTTGTCCTCTTGCATTGAAGAGGATTGTGACACTTTTATATTCTTGTTTTGTTAAATTAAACTTACGATCATTAAAACAACCATATTGTTCCTTAAAACTTGTTTAGTGCAGAATCAACCAAAACTTGTGACACTTTAGTCGTACAGAATAGATAGCTTTTCCTTCTTTCTCCTGCAGATCGATACCCTACTTCCACATTGATAGGTCCTATGGTGATCCCCTGCACTTGGGGGTTATCAAGATACTTTTTTGGCACCGTTGCCGGGGATCATAGAACTTGAGTTTCTATTCTTGTGTGCACTAGACTTTAGATTTGTTTTAGTTTGTTTTATATCTTGCAATCATCTAAGCTTGGGGAGGTTTCTTTAACTTGTTTGGTTGTGAGTTTCTCACTAGATTTACTTTTAGTTCTTATTTTCCTTATATCAAAAACACATAAAATTTATTATAAATTTTACTATGGATGATATGGATGAATTTTCACCTAAGGACCTTAGGGATTTAGATGAAGCTAATTATTTTTTTCTCCCAAGAAAGAGTGCATGTGAAAACACTTATTGATTTCTCGAATGAGATTGCTAAACAACTATGTGAGTTATATAATGTGTCTTGTTGCACAAAACAAAATGATAAGCATCTCTACTAGCAACACAAATGTAGTAATCACTTTATAATTGCCTCACATCATGAAAATCATCATTTTTACTTTGAAATGAGATTACTTGATCAATTTATTGCTTTCATTGGAGCTAGTGAGGTGGACTTCCTAATTAATAAAAAATTATGAAACTTGTGATGTAGCTCGTGATCTTAAAGAAGTAAGTTCTATGCTCCTTAAACATTGCAAAGAAAGCTTTTGTGATAATCTCTATGTTATTGATTATGCAAAGAATATTCTTGCTTCCATGGAAAGAACTAATATTTTGCAGGAAGAAGATGACAAAATCATAAACTTGGGGATGCCCATGCACACCAAAGAAGAGGAGGAGAATGAAGAAGAAGAATATATCGTCCAACCTAAGCTTGGGGATGTATGGGAACCTCTCAAAAATGATAGTAACACTCAAACTCAAAACTCATTTGTAATTGATGAGAACACATGCTATGATAATCATGCAAATAAAAATTATATGGTCATCTTTGATAACCCATGCTATTATGATGAAACTAATAACGCTCCTTCACTTGCTACTAATGCTACCGGTGATACTATTGATGATGAGGAGTGGTGCTTAGATATGCTATATGATAATGCTCTAGATGATGGTCCTATGCTTCTTGATAACCATCCATGTTCAATAAATGAAGATATAAATGATGAACTTGCTTCCCATGATGATTCTCTTATTAGTAAGAGTCCTATATCATTCTTGAACTCTCCTATGTTAACCATAGAGGAGAAATATGAACTTGCTAAGAAATATATATGTGGTTTGCAAAATGTTGTTTGCAACCATGATCTTGATATTGAAAATATTACTAGAAACTATTTTGAAAGAGGAAAGAATGCTAATGAATGCCATGATATGTATAATGATACTATTTACATGAATAACTCTATGAACTTGCATGCTTTGAAGGGTTACAATGATAGATTTTCTTCTAGTAAAGCTCTCCAGATACTATGGAAAATCCTAACTCACCGTTCAATGATTCATTAATCATTTTCTGAACTTGTTCTTTAAAATAAGAACATGGATCAAATTATGTTGAGTGTTTGTCATGATTTCAATTCAGAATCCTGTATCACAACATAGTATATGTCCGAACATCCTATTCTTTAAATCATGGACTTTCACACTTAATGATCTTTCCTAAACCCCTTTGAATTATTTAGGACTCTTCCTAAATCAATTTATATCCTTAATCTTTTAGGAATTCATTCCAACATTATCCCAAAGGACATATCTCAATCTCTTAGATCTCAATGTCGTATGTTCCCATAAATCATCATTTATTTATTGGCTTTTGGTCTTTATTCATAATGTGTCATACACAAATGAATCCTGTTAAGCTCCCACTCAAAAATATGTCAACTACATATGTGAGTTTAACTCAACAATACTTCCTTACAAGAATATGTCATACACATATTAATCCGGGAAGACTCCTAGCTCCCACTCAGATTTATGCATATTGCATATACTTTCTCGACATTTTGAACAATTCAAAATCTCTTGATCAATTATCAATTCGAGACTTTCTTTTACAAGATTCTAAATCCACCAGACATTTAGCACTATGAATCAAATTCATTCGAATTCTCTCAAGTCCCTTCTTGACGAATCAAGCTTTGTCCTTTAAGACTCCCACTTATTTCTTGTAACCTTGCAGTCCTTTAGAAATATCAAGTATCTCCTTTACTTGTTGAGATTCAGTAACAGTTTTACTTTCTAATCTCAAGTGAAGTTTTAATTTTAGGGTTTCTTGTAACTTTAGTTTACTATCACCTTCCTTGTAGTTCATAGGCATGTCTTGTTCCAGTAACGCGACAATCAATTCACATAAATCTTTACACCTTGTGCAGGGGATATTAGTGAATCCTACTACTTTATGTAAAATAATAATTGAAAACTACAATGATCAAATCATTGACTCCTATTCATTATAACATGAAGAGTCGCATCCTGGAACATTTTTCCACTTGTGCTTCTCAATCATTCTGATGCATGGTCGTAGACCTTCATCATTCTCTTACTTTTATTTCATTAACTCCATTATCGAGAAACACACTTTCTCGAGAATGCACCAAAATTTTAGCAATACATTCTTTGCCTTCTTTGGTTCTTTTCATGAAATTTGTCTTACAACTTTCCAAGTACTTATTCGTTAATACTTTGGTTTTATCACATAAAGCCAAAGGCTTCCACAAATTCTATACATTTTATTTTATTCTAGGTGAGTGTTTGCTATTTACAATCGATGGTTTGTTACTAATGCCACAATGAACTATTTGGTTTATTGCCAGATATCTTTTCCCACATTATGCCGACTAGGGCATTTTACAAATGTTCTTGTATTATCAATTAGTTTCTTTAATTCAAATAATTCAAACATAATAAAAAATAACATATGAACACAAATAGAAATCACTCATAAAATAAGAACAACTGACTTGTTACAAAGTTGTATGAATAACCGTCACGCAAAATGTAAGACACACTATAAAAGGTTCATATTCCACCGATTACAATAATTATTCAAAAAATTAAACTATATGATAAATATAGAGGGAGAGTATTGTCGGCCATCATCATCATGCTTGCCATCAACACGCAACGTCACCTCCTCTCTCGCAACCAACTCACAAAACAGAATAAGTATCAGATACTTTAACACTTCAACAAGTGTTTGCAAGATTATAACATTTCATATATACCTTCGTCATCGACGACTTCTCCAGTCATTTGTTCCACCTTAACGTTTCTCAAATGTTCCGCAAAATCATAGAAATCCATCCATTTTGTATCATCGCTTGTGACGCAGGTCCGGATGTGTCCTTTGAAGCTGGGAGGAAGTGACCTAAGCAATACTCCTATTGCAAAGGATTTCGTCATCCAATAGTCCACCAAGTGGACCAGTCTCATGTGCGCATTGATGGGCTCAGTCGACTGTAGAGCCTCGTTGGGAGACCCCAAGAGCAAGGTGTGATGAGCACACCAGCAACTTTTCCCTCAGTTATGAAACCAAGGTTATCGAACCAGTAGGAGCAAGGAACCAACTCCAAGGTGTTGCTAGCAACTTGGAATCCTGCACAACACAAACTCAATACTTTGCCCAACTTACAGTGAGGTTGTCAATCTCACTGGTTTGCTGAAAACAAAGTATTAAACTTGGTGTGGAAGGTAATGGTTGCTTGTAGAAAGTAAACAGTAACAGTAACAGTGGATGGAATATCAATGGTAAAGATTAGACCGGGGTCCAAAGTTCACTAGAGGTGTTCTCCTTAAGATAGATAACATGATGGGTGAACAAATTACATCGGCGCAATTGGCAGACTGAGGAAGCATAACAATGCAATACTAGACATCATGACTCCTATGAGATTTGATTGGGCATTACAACAATATAAATAGACCATAATCCAACTGCATCTATGACTAATAATCCACCTTCAGGTTATCGTTCGAACACCCTCCAGTATTAAGTTGCAAGCAACAGATTATTGCCTTAAGCAATGTGTGTAAAGTAAACAATACAATTGTTCCATGAACAAAAGATTGTTGTTTTCTCCCTATTAGAAACAGCACATCTACAATCTTAGAGATTCCTGTCATTTCCCCAGATTACTAGAGGCATGAACCCACTATCAAGCATAAATACTCCCTCTTGGAGTCACAAGCATCTACTTAGCCAAGATAGCTACTAGCAACGGAGAGCATGCAAGATCACAAATAACATAGACATGATATAATCAATAATCAATATGACATGATAGAATCAATAATCAATCTGACATAGTATCTCAATATCCATAGGATCCCCGCAAACACAACTTGTATGATTACAAATAGTTGATCTTGATCATGAACGGAGCTCACAAGATCTAAACATGATAGCACAAAGGAGGAAAAACAACCATCTGGCTACTGTATGGACACATAGTCCAAGGGTGAACTACTCACGCATCATACTGGAGGCTGGCATGGTGATGAAGAAGGCCTCCGGGATGATCTCTCCCCTCCGGCAGGGTGCCGAGAAGAGCTTCAGATCCCCCTCGATCTAGGGACGATGGTAGCAATGGCTACAGACTGTTTCATGGAGATTTTATCAGGTTCTTAGGGTTTCTGCATCGGGGAGACTTTATAGGCAAAGAGGCAAGGTAGGAGGACGGCTAGGGGGCCCACACCCTGCCCTGGCGCGGCCTAGGGTCGGACCGTGCCTAGGGGGGTGTGGCCACCCTATGGCACCCCTCCGTCTCTCCTCTAGACTCTGTGTTTGTTCTAGTAAAATATTGACTTTGGATTTTGTCCCGTCCAATTCCGAGAATATTTCCTTTCTAGATTTTCTGAAACCAAAAACAGCAGAAAACAGGCAACTGGCACTATGGCATCTTGTTAATAGGTTAGTCCCAAAATTTTATAAAAATACCTCAAAGTGTAGACAAAGCATAGAAAAGTTGATACTAAACAAGCATGGGACATCAAAAATTATAGATACATTTCTGACGTATCAAGCATCCCCAAGCTTAACTCTTGCTCGTCCTCGAGTATGTAAGTGATAAAAAGAATAATTTTTGATGTGACATGCACCATCACAATCTTTGATCAAACATTTTCAAAGCATTGAAAGCTGGGATCAAAGTACTCTAACATGAGCATGAAAGATGTAGTTCTAACAATAAGACATAGTAACTATGTTGTAACAAGAAAAAGATACAAGCAAAGATCATGAATAACAATGCATTGAAAGACGTTTGTTTGTTTCACATATAGAAAACATAGCATAGTGGCATTCATCTTGTCCCTCATGGAGTAGCAAAACATAAATGCATAGGACCACTTCAAAGTTCATAAGGGTGACTAGATACAAATAGTTCAAGAGCAAGAAATATCAACATTATGAATCAATCAATAAGTTTTGGTACAATGCACATTGAATTAAGAATGACAACTATGCTCTCTTAATTGGTGCCTAAAGATAGAAGGAGGAGACACAATAAACAGTAAGAAGAAAGGCCCTTCACAAAGGGAAGCAGGGATTTCAAGTTTCATAAAGAGCTTCCAAAAATTATGGTACTTGTTAGCTTTCAGCTCTCATTGCCCCTATCATAAGCATCTTGAAGTGGTTAAGGTTAAACTGAAACAAATATGGAGTATATGCTTGACAAATCATAAGTTGGGAATCTCATGTCTCTTGAGTACGAGGGCCGTTCCACATGCTACTCAACTTTAGTCACCGGTAAGTTCTTGTAATAGTAAGTATATGTGTATCATAGAGAACCGTCAATGGGGTACCCCTTGCCCCATTACACAGGATCTATCCCATATCAAAATGACAAGGCAACAGACAATGAGCATCTCAGAGATCTTCTTATTTACCATGGGTATGGTGCTATATTTTTTCTCTCTCTTTTTTCTATATTTTTTCTGAAGATGCTTCATGGATTGCTCAATATGGTGATGCTGCAAGTTTCCACCATGATTAGGCATGGCTTAGGCTAGCCACCCAGGCATTTCTCTAAAACATATACATAGCTCCATGGACTTACAAGCTCCCCTTTTATTTCACACCGTCGACATCCTCAAACAAAAGATCATGATATCAACTGGTTGATATGTACATGTGTTGAAAGCGTTGCCCATGAAAGCATGGTTCTGCTAATTCCCAACTTATAAGTGCAAGCATATACAACATAGATGACACAATGGTTCAAGTTTATTAGGGGCAAGAAAAATAAAGTGTGCCATCAAGTTTGTGAGAGCTTTAATCACTAATTTTCTCATAACAAGTTTAATTTGGATGATAGATAAAACAAGAATATACTTGGAATGGTGTAACACACCATTCCATAGGAATTTATAGTAGACTCTTTGGAATAACTTGGTTTCTTGGGAGTTGTATGCATGAGTAGAGCTTATCAATACAAGTGGAGGCTAGTAAAAGACTGGGAGCGACCAACTAAGAGAGCAATAATGGCCATAATCATGTAGAGCGGTAAAACATTATTAATTAAAGCATAAAGTGGTATCACAAGTCAAAAACTAAATGATCATAGAGGATAAGGTGACTGGTTCATAGTCATAACATGGTGTGAGCATGTGCCAAGTCAACCCAAACAAATCATTAAAGGAGAATACCACAACATTATGCTTTTGTATGCTAAACCAACGCGTGATTCTTGCAAGGCACATTAAGAAATATCAATAGTTTAGAACATGTCATGCTACAGAAATAATCACTAGGGTCAAAGCAACATATATCATAACATGGCAAAGTCTAAGCCATAGTAAAAACAAGCTCCCTTTTGTACCACTTAAGCATGAAAATTTTCTACTCTTTTCCAACACCAATCAAATTATTTGAAATAACATACGCAATAGCGAGGGTACAACTACTTTATTCAAGAAATATAAACAAATTAAAACCAAAAACGAAAACTAAGACGCTCCAAAAACAACACAACAATGCATGAAACATTAAAAACGAAGTGTCTAGAAAGAGACCTGAGATTTTTATTGATGAAGAAGGGGATGCCTTGGGCATCCCCAAGATTTGACGCTTGTACCTCTTGAATATTTCTTGGGGTGACACGGGGTGGCATACCCAAGCTTGATCTTTTGTACATTCTTCATCTCATTACATCATTCTTCCCCTACACTTGAAAATTTCCTTCATACAAAACTTCACACAATTCTTCATTACCAACATTAGTGTATTCAAGATAATAGGCCTTTGGTTTTGTTTTGAAACAAGGAAAACTTTAATTAGAACACATGCTAATGTAGTAATTCCTTTAAAAAGCTCAAGTGATCAAGGAGAACTCAAAAATAAACTGATTAAGAAGCAAATGAAAATAATGGCAGAAATCTGTCAAAACAGACCAGTAGGTAAAAACCAATTTTTACAAAGACCTTCTGTTGATCAAATAAAGAAGTGTTGAACTAACAAAAGTTAGACAACAACCTGGGTCATTTACTCATAAAATTACAGCTCCATCCTACATACAGAGATTTTTCACGAATTTTTACAGTGAAGCACAAAAATCTGTTTCGGGACAGCAACTTCCACAAATCTTACTTCTCTCTCATTAGAGGTTATTCTTGGCACAAAAAAACACAAAAAGGATAAGGAGAGGTTATTACAGAAGTAATAACTTCCAAGACTCAATAAAACTATTTTGTTATCTCCCAAGAAGTACTTTTCTTTAACGCCTTTAAGTTAGACACATGAAGCAAGAATCAAGTATTTTCAAATGAAAAATCATTAACATCAATACTAGAAATTTCTTCAACCAGGCAAGGTATCTCATCCAAATGAGTTCTATAGGATCCTCTCTCAACACTCTTGGGTTCACTAGTTTCATCAAAAGGGTTTTCAAGGACAATCCAATCAAAATTCTTTTCTAAGGCTTCATGCATTCCTACAGGTTTAAAAGGTATGGGTATTTTAATTTCCTCTTCATTGGATTTGGTCTTGTCCTTTTCTAATATACCCATGATGTCTACACGTGATCCTAGCATATTATAATTCTCAAAGAACTTTTTATCTTCTTTAGCAACATCATTGAACTCCTTAAGCAAAGTTCCTAAAATAAAATCTCTCTTTTCAGTATCCTCAATATCTTTAAGTTTAAAAAACATTACTTGGATCATGGGGTTGAGGATAACAAACTTAGCCTCCAACATGTGAACTGAAGAAGCTACAGCAATTTCATAATTAGGAGCAAGTTCTGCTAAAGATCTATCCTCAATATCCTCATGCTTGCTAATATGATTAAAGAACTCTTCAATATTATCTTTCCCAATTATAGAACCACTACCTATTGAAAGGTCTTTTAGGGTGAACTTAGGGATCAACATGGTGAGCTAGAACAAGGTGAAAACTATAGGAAGAACTTGTTTTTTTGTGTTTTTTATAAGAGAAAGCAAACCAAACGAAACTAATATTTTTGTATTTTTGAAAGAAAGAAACAAGCAAAACAAATCAAAAGAAACTAAGCAAAACAAAACAAAGTAAAGAGAGTGGTTGTGAGAGACTCCCCTTGTAAAGCTGTCCTTAACTCCTTGGCAACGGCGCCAGAAAATCTTGATGGGCTCAGTCGACCGCAGATCCTCGTTGGGAGACCCCAAGAGAAAGGTGTTATGAGCACAGCAGCAACGTTTCCCTTAGTTATGAAACCAAGGTTATCGAACCAGTAGGAGCAAGGAAACAACTCCAAGGTGTTGCTAGCAACTTGGAATCCTGCACAACACAAACTCAAGACCTTGCCCCGACTTATAGTGAGGTTGTCAATCTCACCGGTTTGCTGAAAGAAAATGATTAAACATAGTGTGGAAGGTAATGGTTGCTTGTAGAAAGTAAACAATAACAGTAACATTGGATGGAATATCAATGGTAAAGATTGGACCGGGGTCCACAATTCACTAGAGGTGTTCTCCTTGAGATAGATAACATGATGGGTGAACAAATTACAACGGCGCAATCGACAGACCGAGGAAGCATAACAATGCAATACTAGACATCATGACTCCTATGAGATTTGATTGGGCATTACAACAATATACATAGACCGTAAGCATCTATGACTAATAATCCACCTTCAGGTTATCGTCCGAACCCCCTCTAGTATTAAGTTGCAAGCAACAGATTATTGCCTTAAGCAATGTGTGTAAAGTAAACAATACAATTGTTCCAAGAACAAAAGATTGTTGTTTTCTCCCTAGTAGCAACAGCACATCTATAATCTTAGATATTCCTGTCACTTACCCAGATTACTAGAGGCATGAACCCACTATCGAGCATAAATACTCCCTCTTGGAGTCACAAGCATCTACTTGGCCAAGATAGCTACTAGCAACGAAGAGCATGCAAGATCACAAATAACACAGACATGATAGAATCAATAATCAATATGACATGATAGAATCAATAATCAATCTAACATAGTATCTCAATATCCATCGGATCCCTGCAAACACAACATGTATGATTACAAATAGATGATCTTGATCATAAACGGATATCACAAGATCTAAACATGATAGCACAAAGGAGGAGAAACAACCATCTGGCTACTGTATGGACCCATAGTCCAAGGGTGAACTACTCACGCATCATACCGGAGGCTGGCATGGTGATGAATAAGGCCTCCAAGATGATCTCTCTCCTCTGACAGGGTGCCGGCAAGAGCTTCAGATCCCCCGATCTAGGGACAATGGTGGCGGCGGTTACGGACTGTTTCATGGAGATTTTATCGGGTTCTTAGGGTTTCTGCATCTAGGAGACTTTATAGGGGAAGAGGCGAGGCAGGAGGGCGGCCAGGGGGCCCACACCCTGCCCTGCCATGGCCTAGGGTGGGTCCGCGCCTGGACTGTTTCTCCTCTGGACTCTGTGTTCATTCCGGTAAAATATTGACTTTGGCTTTTGGCCCATCCAATTCTGAGAATATTTCCTTTCTAGCTTTTCTGAAACCAAAAATAGCAGCAAACAGGCAACTAGAACTACGGCATCTTGTTAATAGGTTATTCCCAGAAATGTATAAAAATACCTCAAAGTGTAGATAAAGCATAGGAAAGTTGATACGAAACACGCATGGAACATCAAAAATTATAGATACATTTTCAAAGTATCATGCATCAAGCATGCGGTCCAAGTGACTATTCAGATAAGTGTTTTCCTCCATCTTTATGGACAAGAAGTTCTCGACTAGCTCGTACTTCCACATGCGCACATGGGATATGAACTCCGCCCTCAGGTGTTCTATCATCACATATGGTTAAAGATCACCGATGATCTCATGTAGTTCATCAACCATGCCTTTGCACATTAACTCTTGTATGAATGTGGATCTCTCTAGACGAAATATGCGGTCTTCCCGCATTTGTGGGGTTTCTTGTTCTTCAACTTCTGGCTCATCCATCTCCATCATGGTGCGAATGTACAAGGTCACATCATTCTTAATAAGGAGGTCATTCAGACGTGTCAGCCAATCCGGGAGGTTGGATCCATCCAACTTGAGTTTCTCAGGGGCTAACCACTCAGTGATGTCAAAAGTGGCCTCGCGACGAACCATTTTTTGACATTTAAAGTTTGCAAAGGTTTCAGACTAAGTTCACAAAATTATAAGTTCAAACAAATCCACTAAAAACATTATCCCTGACAAATGTCTTAGTGATTACACGATCCTTATTCACTACATCACCCCCGATCGTCACAGACGGAAACATAGTTGCAAATGCTCGATCACATCATCCATGCGACTCGTGCTCGATCTTTCGATCATACATGTTCTGTGGCCATGTCTGCACATGCTAGGCTCACCAACTCTAACTTGCGTGTATTGCAGTGTAACATTTATTTCACCCACTGTATGTAAATGTAGGTATGTCTGACACCCGATCGTCATGGACTGTCTCATAATGAAGAACTTTCTTGGTGGTGCACACACAAAGGGAGCAATATCATGGAATTCATTTGTTTAGGTATCCTCTTATTAATGCTACCGGCGAGTATATAATACTAAGCACATAATAAGATACACACAACAATCATACATCAAATATAAGTGCGATGCGATATGGTCTTCATGCTGTGATCTCCATCAAGGCACCTCGGATCTGGTGCTAGGGGGATGGTGCCCCGGGGTTCCGGTGCCTGGGATCCAGCGTCTCCGAGTCCTACGCCATGGCCCTGGTGCATCCGACTTCATAGTACACCATCATTATGATGACCATTACTACCACTTAGCAAGAGAATATAAACTACTTTACCTTGAATATCACCATATGACATCACAACGCCCCCTGCAAAACAAAGTTAGACGCCTCTAGTTTATCTTTTTCAAGTTTTACGTGGCTATATGGGCTTTCGCATAAGAACCATTTCTTACCTATGAACTTCAAACACAACGCCGATTAAATGATTGCATGTACTAATCCCTTCTCGGGGCTCTCCTTTTTAAATGCTATATCAACTATTGAAAGAGAGACAAACACCTGCGAGCCACTTATACGGTACTAGCCGTATGTTGAGCGTGGAACCAGTCTCGCGTAAGAGTAGGCGTAAGGTCAGTCTAGGCCGCTTCATCAATCAATACCGCGATATAAACAAGTACACGTGGGACGGTAACAATTATAAAGTCGACACCCACACGTCACAACTCGTGTGTTCTACCCGTACTAGCATTACTACGCATAGATCGTCTCCAATACCACTGTTGGTGTTTGATACGTCATAAACGTATCTATAATTTTTGATGTTCCATGCTTTTTTAGTATCCACTTTGCTTTGCTTTGTCTTTACTTTGAGGTGTTTTTATATATTTTCTGGGACTAACCTATTAACAAGATGCCATAGTGCCAGATGCCTGTTTTCTGTTGTTTTTCGTTCTAGAAAAGTCAGAAAACGAATATTCTTGGAATTGGATGGGACAAAAGCGAAAGTCAATTTTTTACCGTGGGGAACACGGAGCAAGAAGACAATACAGAGGAAGGCCTCGAGGGGGCCACACCTGGCAGCAGCGCCTCGGGTGCACCTCCCTCGGCCTCATCGAAGCCCCGATATCTAAACCCTAAGTACCCAATCAATCTTCCATGAAACAGTCCGTAGCCGCCACCATCGTCCCTATATCGGGGGGATCTGAAGCTCTTTCCGGCACCCTGCTGGAGGGGAGAGATCATCCTGGAGGCCTTCTTCATCACCATGCCAGCCTCCGGTGTGATGCGTGAGTAGTTCCACCTTGGACTATGGTTCCATACAATATCTAGATGGTTGTTTCTCCTCCTTTGTGCTACCATGTTTATATCTTGTGATCTCCGTTCATGATCAAGATCATATTTGTAATCATGCATGTTGTGTTTGTGGGGATCTGATGGATATTGAGATTACTTTGTCAGATTGATTAATGATTCTATCTTATTGATTCTATCATGTCTGTGTTGTTTGAGATCTTGCATGCTCTCCGTTTCTAGTAGCTATATTGGCCAAGTAGATGCTAGTGACTCCAAGAGGGAGTATTTATGCTCGATAGTGGGTTCATGCCTCTATTTAATCTGGGGAAGTGACAGAAATCTCTAAGGTTGTAGATGTGTTGCTGCTACTAGGGAGAAAACAACGATCTCTTGTTCATGGAACAAGTGTATTGTTTACTTTACACACTTTGCTTAAAGCAGTTATTCGTTGCTTGCAACTTTATACTGGAGGGGGGGTCAGATGATAACCTGAAGGTGGATTACTAGTCATAGATGCAGTTGGATGGCGGTCTATTTATCTTGTTGTAATGCCCAATCAAATCTCATAGGATCATGAATGCTTAGTATTGCATTGTTATGCCTTGCTCTGTCCTGTGAATTGCCTCGCTGTAATTTGTTTACCCAGCATGTTATGTTGTTTATCTTAAGGATAACACCACTAGTGAACTATGGACTCGGTCCAATCTTTACCATTGATACATCTTCCACTATTACTGTTTACTTTCTGCAAGCCACCATTACCTTACACACTATACAGTTAATCCTTTGTTTTTAGCAAACCGGTGAGATTGACAACCTCGAACTTCGTTGGGGAAACATCTTGAGTTTGTGTTGTCCAGGTTTCCAAGTTGCTAGCAACACCTTTGAGTCATTTCCTTCCTCCTACTGGTTTGATAACCTTGGTTTCTTACTGAGGGAAAAATTGCTGTTGTACTCATCATACCTTCCTCTTGGGGTCTCCCAACAAAGATCTACAATGATCTGAGCTGCAATCAACAGGGTTTGATGCTGAAAATAAAAAACTTTACTATGCGGCAAACCCCGGAAGCTCGAGATCTATCTACTAGTAATGCAGTAACATGAGAGAGATACAATATTCGTACCTTTTGAAAGAGCATGTGGGCCCCCATGTGTGGTTTTGGTAATTAATGACAATCTTTATGGACTAATGTATGTATTAAGTTGCACTTGTATGAATAGTCCATTGGCATCGCTTGGAGCATCTGTTGGCTTCAAGGTCGATGAAATGAAGAAGAAGATGTGTTGTGCAAGCTCAAAATACACCATCTCTAGAAGATCTCATGTTTGTCGCTTGCCATCCTCGTTGGTCATGGATCAATGAAGAGCAATCAAGAAAGGCATTCCATCTTGAGAAGAGCAAGATCGTCTACATCGACCTCAAGTGGAATGCTCAAGGAAAAGGTATAATCTTGATAGGTTTTCCCCTTTTGCTGGTCTCATGTTGTTAGTTGGGAGACCGGGTTTAGGATATATAGCCGTACTATCAAGAGGGGCTCTCGAGTGAGTAAATCGACCATATCGTTCGGAGAGAGATCAAACCTTTGCATACTTAGCATCATAGTTCTTGGTTGTTATTTGGATCTTATCCTTGTAAGGTTCTAGAGCTTGTGGTAATCTTCATAACAATCTCTAGTTCATCAAAGATGGATTTCCCCTTAATATCTTATTGCGGAATTGATCTTGGAAGTTTTCCAGATTATCACCAAGGGAGGTATCTCACTTTAAAATACATGAAGTATTCTTACTTGGGTATCTCTTGTCATCCTCTTTCAAACAAAATTGATTTAGGGTCGATCGGAGTTTCCTAGCTCAAGTTATTGTATTTGGAAGATTGCCTCTTATTTGTTTTATAAAGAAAAAGGGAAATGGTTTTTGTTGTTGGGCCAAGTGGTAGTGCCACTAGGTACTACCGGCCGCTTCTTCGAGCTGCTCCACTTCTGCCCCGCACGGTACCAAGACATCCCAGCACCGGTACTACCGGGCCGACCAATGCCATGGCGCCGAGCTCACCACGCCTCTCTCTAGGTCATGGCGCCTTCGCTCATGGCCTTCAAGATTCGCTTCATTGCTCACTGACCCCTCTCGCCAGACGCTGGCTTCTCCCTCGCGTTGTCGCTTCTTGTTCGTTGCTCGCTGTGTTGGCCACCTGCCTCTTTTCTCCTCACGCTAGTGGGATGGGCGCTAGTACCGGCCCATTCCGGTACTAACGTCCCAGCCAGCAATTTGTCCCCAACGGGCAGATATATCCATCCCCCTATTTAAAGCCTCCCCCTCTCTCTCCTTTTGATCTACTTCTTCCTCCTTTTGTAAAAAGCTTTGCCCCCATTTGTTCTACCATATTAAAGCTTGGTTTCTCTCTTTTCCCCCAATGATTCTTGCTCATATTTGAAGGGAAGATTGAGGAGATCTAGATCTATAATTTGACCAAACCATATCATCTCTTTGTGAGTGATTATTTGGGATTTAGATCTTGGGGGATTTTGTGTCCCCTTTGTGTTCTTCCTATCTTATTCCCCCAATAGCTTTAGTAGCTTTGTTGGAACTTGAGAGTGAAGGATTGGAGCATCTTTGTGGTGTTCTTGCCTTTTAATTTGGTGCATTTGTTTGAGTTCTCCTCCGCGGATTTGGTTGGTGAATTCATTGAAGCTTGTCCCTCTTGGGTTCTTGGAACCCTAGACGGTTGTGTGGCCTTTGTGGTGTGTTATTGGGGCCTCCAATTAAGTTGTGGATCTATCCTCAAGTTTGTGGCTTTGGTGGTGTTTATTGGGAGCCTCCAATTAAGTTGTGGAGATTGCCCCAATCTTGTACGGGTTTGGTGACCGCCCTCAATTGTCCCATAGTGGATCGGGTGCTTGCCGTGTGGCGGGTGCTCGGGATAATAGGGTGAGCCTCTTGTGGCGTCGGTGGTCTTAGTACCGCCCATCCCTCCAACGAGACATACTTCTATTGTGGAAGGAACTGAGTAAAATATCATCGTCCCCGCGTGCCTCGGTTATCTATATACCCGAGCTATTTAATTATGCACTTTACATTGTGATAGCCTTCATGCTTGAAGTAATCTATCTTGCTATCACTTTGTTGCTTGTCTTGCTTAGTATAATTTGTTGGTGCACATAGGTGAACCTTAGTATATATAGGCTTTATGCTTGACAAAATAAAACGCTAGTTTTATTCCGCATTTGTCAAGCCCATCTCATAAAAGTTGTAAACCTCCTATTCACCCCCTCTAGGCGGCATCCGTGATCTTTCACCTTTGAAGACTGAATGCGGTTAACATACCGCAAGGAATGTGGATGATGAAGATGCCCTGACGCTGACCTCGAGGTCACGATGTCCTTGCAGCTCGACGACAACTCCTAGTACCAAAAGAATGGTACTGCCAGAGGGAGTCACACATGTACGATGCTTGACAACGACCCCCACTTCTCCCCGATCCAGCCAAGACTGCGAAAGTAGATCTCCCGGCTCCGAATACCACAGAGCAACGGTGCTCCGCGGTGAAGAACTCCTCACATAGCCCAGACACAGGGTCCACGGTCATGAGAGAGAGAGAGAGTCAACACCCGGATTTTTAATCCTAGATGCCTGTTATGCCATACATCGCAATCCCAGGATTACCATTTTTGCGAGACATAACAGATTTGGATATCACAGTACATCATCCATTACAAACCATACATAAGGTCTTACACAAATAAGGATCTCATGATCCAGTTCTTAATACAACTCAAGCAGCGGAATAATGTAATACTAACGATATCATAGGAGAAGCTCCATCTTCGGGGTCACAGGCAATGCTGACGATGGGAGATGATCCTAGTTGTCGTAACCTTCCTGCGGTCCATCATCTTGGTACTCCTCTTCATAGTCTGGCCACGGGAATAGCCAGGGACAAAGCCATGAGTACTCTTTAAGTACTCACAAACTAATACTAACAAGTTAAGGAGGTTTCTGTAGTAGGACACTAAGCTCTAGGGTTGTTTTGCAAAAAGCCAGATTTACCTCTACTCAGTTCAGAAGCAAAGAAAGCTAGTTGAAGTTTTATAACACCTAAGTGGGAACTTGAATTTCATATCACAACTCTGTTGTGGTCAAGTCAAAGTCATAATTCATTTCACAAGTCATTTTGAAAACATCTGACGGGAAAAGATGGCCACTCCAACTGTCCATAACATGCAGACGGCTATTCGAATAGTTTGTCACTCTGCAGAGATTGTACACTTTCACCACAACATTCGATACATCCGTCAGGAACAAATCCTGAATTCACCATACTCAGTATGCGGATAATCTATCCTAACCTTTCAATTACACGCCCTAGTATAGGCACCTCTCCTGTGAGTTTGGCCTCCCAACCATGACCTAGTGTCATCTTGGGTACTGCACAGGTGGACAATCTTCACAAGGTAGCCTCAGCTTAGACCTTGGCCGCGAGGGAACCCATACTAAGGTATATAAGTTTCCAGTCAAGCCCTACCCAATTTTCGGGTATTGTGGTTGTACGGTAAAATTGGAATGGTATCGCATCCAGATAACCATCAGTTTTATCAAGGGCTAAGGCTCGTGCCTCAACATTTTCATCATCAAAATCATCTGGTGTTCGAGAACACATGTCAAAACATTTCAGTAGAATGACTCATCATTCTAAGGTTTTCATAACCATTTCTACCAAGTATTCCCATCTAAAGTTGATCAAGTTTTATGCCTCGTACTAGCATCTACAAGTGGGGGTAAGTACTAATGAGGGGTGGTAAACATGTGGGGGTTAATTAAGTTCAATCTCATGCCTTAGGATGACATAAAGATTACCTAACTTAGGCCAAATTTAATGCTCTTTATGCTACCTTCCAATTTACTATGTAAACTCTAAGAGAAAGCTTTGATAGAGAAATAAAGTGTAAATCTTGTAAGTAAAACTAGGATTGGGTTATCAAGTGGGTATGATCACATATGCTTAAGGCATATAGTTTCCATGGTAACAAGCAGGTAATAGCTTGCATAATTGCAAGTATAAGCTTGCTAAAGTAGGGTATCTTGCAAGTGTTAGCTTGCTCAGTTAATAGCTTGCACATTCAACTAGTAGTATTAGGCTTGCCTTGTGCAGAGCAGTGGTTGAAGTTCTCCTCGGCTTCTTCCTCGTAGTATCCTCCTTCCTCCTCGTATCCTTGGTCGGTACTAGCGTCTATAAATACAATATGAGGTACACAATCACCAAACAATACTTAACTATTTTCAATCATCACACAAAGGTGTGCTATAGATGATCTAGCATCATCACTAACATTACAAGATTAAAGCTTTTGTCTTATTTATTTTAATTTGAGAAAAGTAATTTCTACTCATTGAAAAACTACTTAAGATTTAATATTCTCCAACTCAAACATGGGATCATGTTGACACATGTCATCACCACATATTTCAGTACATGGTAATGTGATTTAAAGCGGTGTCACAATTTAATAAGGTTTAACCTTTTATTTTAAATAAATCAAGTGACTAGAAATGCCTATGTGGCATTCTTTTATTACTTGAACATTATTTCTGTAAGTAAACCCATATGTTTTTATATATTCTGAAAGGTATGATCAAATGTGATTTTTGAGAGTTGGAATCAACTCAATAGCTCTTATGGTTGAATTTTGAACAATGTTTGAATGCAGAAAAGCTTCTGCCTTGTTATTTTTACCAAGGGTGATCTACAGATCCGAATGATTTGAATCCAACGGGATTGGATTAAGCATTTCAGTACCTTTATAACAAAATTGGTTTCATGCATTTTGGTTCACTGAATCGAGCTGGGTTGAATTTTGAATCTATGTACAAAACTGTGTTTGAATTAAAATGGAAAAATCTAAATTCAAACGGTTGGATTGCGCGGGATATGTTAATGGGCCGGCCCAGTGTCACTCCATAGCGCGGGGCTCAGCTGATGTGGGTCGTTGGAATAGAGTGGGGATCGACAGCCGAGGATCGTCATCGATGACGGACCTATCGCCGGCGAGCTCTAACCCTAGCGGCTCAGTGGGGGTGCATAGGGGGCATATCAGGGCTCCAGCGACGACGACGAGGAGGGAAAACGAACAGGTGGTTGACGGTGAGGTCAGGAACGGTCGAGGCAGCTCCGGGTGTGGTCGCAATCAGCGGCGCTCTTCTCCCCCAGAGGCGGGATGCTCCGGTGCAATTCCGGCGAGCTGCTGCTCCTCGTGCTCCGGCTAGAGGTGTGGGACGATCAGTGAGGTGAGGGGAGTGGAATGGTGTGCTTCAAATGGCTGGGGGTGGCTTCCTTTTATAGGCTCGACGGCGAGACCGAGAGGGATGGGCAGGCGACGGTGGCGACATGGCTATGGGCTGCTAGAGGCATGGCTGAGGATGGCGATCAACGTGCGGTCTCCTGGCGATGCTCTAGGACTTGAATGCGCGCTTAGGGGCGGTGGCAATCGGTCGGGAACATGCGGTTCTCTGCGCGGCCGAGGTGGCGTCTTCTATGGCGGGCGGTGGCTGTGAGGCGTTGTACGACGAACAGGGACGTCTAGCGTGTTCCTTGGGTCGTGGCGAAGCGGTGGGCACGGGCTGCGGTCGAGGGGTGGCGTGTGCACGCATGCCGGGTGCGACGCTCTGGGGCCTGCTCGGCATGTCACAGTGGCACTGGGCGCGGGGTGTTGTCGGTGGTCCACTGTAACATCCCAAAAATACTAAACTTGGATCATCAAACTCTAATCATCAAAAATTAGGGTTAACAAAAAACTTTGCTAAATAAAATTATGGAAGCATGCATGAGAGTATGCATTTCATTTTGAATTCTTTTGAACCACCTTGTTTGTGTGTTCCATTGCTTATAAATGGATGCTTAGGTGAAATAAACATCATCTAAACATTTCCCACACTTTTCCTAAAGACAAGTAAATCAAAACAAATAAAATAAGGGAATGGTCATTTTGACCAATTTAACTCCCATGCCTATTTTGGCTGTCTCAAACTTTCAGAACCTAACAGAAAATTTTCTGGATCTTTGCACCCCTTGATTGTACTCATAACAAAGTATTAAGGCCCACTTTGTGATCATCTAGAAACTTTCAAATGCATAGTTTAAATGACAATTTAAAATTGAATCTTTCTCATATGGGAAGATCCCACTTTTTCAAAAACCACTCAAACAAGCTCAACTTTCAAAACCCAAGCATCTGTAGACTCCCCAGCATCAACCTAGCACACCCACCAAAAATCTTTTCAAAATTCAAAACTTGAATTCTTGCGGCCATTTCATCAAACACTTGGCAGACACAAATCATCAAAATCATAAACACTATTGTGAGCAGGGATTGAAGCCTAACTTGTTCCCTCTCTAGCTCACAACCATCTCAGTAGATCATCTAGCAAGTTAAACCAAGCACTAGCCTCACTGTAAGCTGGGCAATGACATCAATGGTGAACAGCCGAAGCTCACCATGCCACCCAGTGGAGACAGCAAGCTAGGAGGAGATTTAGCCATGCCAACCTTGTCTAGGAGGTAGCCCACCATCCACCGCCACTCCCTGTCCAATGCTCAAACCTTGCCAACCCCTGGACCACACGCACGGACCGTGCCCAGCTCGACAACTGCGAGCATGCGCGAGCGCCACGCCGACCGAGCCCACAGCACGCCGCCCTGCCGCGTGCATACATGATCTCCACCGACCCGGTGACCGCAGACATCCCGTTCGCCGCCCCATGCCGCCTGACCACGCTCGCCGAAGCGCCGCCTCTCCGCCGTCGAGCATCGCGCGTTCCAGACCAAACCGCACCGCCCCTACGCGCGCATTAAAGCCGTAGAGCATCGCCAGGAGACCACCAAGCTATCGCCACCGCCGTCCATGCCTCTAGCAACCCGTAGCCATGTCGCCACCGTCGCTTGCCCATCCCATTCGATCTCGTCGTCGCGACTATAAATAGAGGCCACCCCCAGCCGAATTGAGCACACCATCTCACTCCCCTCTCCTCACTGATCGTGCCACCCCGTTCCCGGAGCAAGGCGAGCAGCGCAGTGCCGGAATTTCACTGGAGCCCGCCGCTGCTGGAGAAGAAGGGCGCCAGCGATTGGAGCCGCCCAATGAGAAGCTGCCAGTACCAGGAGGTTCACCGTCGTCGACTTCGTCGTTCGCCCGCCTCGCCGACCGTCGCCTGAACCGTAGTGAGCCCCCAACGACCCCCACTAGCCACGCTAGGTTTCTGTCTCGCCGGCGTTGCCCAACGTCGACGATGACCCTCAGCCATTGGATTAGAACCAGATCGAACGCACCACATCTCCCCATACCGCTTCGCACCCCCCTGTGTCACTGACGCGTGGGGACAACAACTTAAATAGCCAGCAGGCTAACGCTTAGCAGGACCCGATATCACTTCCTTGCGCCCAGTTATTTGAATTAAACCTTTTCCATTTTATTTCAAACACACTTCTGTACCCAGTTTCAAAAATCATTCCAGGTCGACTCAGTGCACCAAATTGAATGAAACCAATTTTGTTAGAAAGGTCTGGAAATGCTGAATCCAAGCCCGTTGGATTCAAGTCATTTGGATCTGTAGATCTTCCTTGGCAAAAATAACAAGGCACAAGCTTTTCTGCATTCAAACATTTTTTCAAATTTAAACCACAATAGCTTTTGAGTTGATTCCAAGTCTCAAAAATCACATTTAACCATACCTTTGAGAATATATAAAAATATATAGGTTTACTTACAGAAATAATGACCAAGTAATAAAAGAATGCCACATAGGCATTTCTAGACACATTATTTAATTAAAATAAAAGGGTAAAACCTTATTAAATTGTGACACCACTTTAAATCACATTCCCATGGACTAAAATATGTGGTGATGACATGTGTCAACATGATTCCATGTTTGGTTTGGAGAATAATAAATCTTAAGTAGTGTTTCAATTAGTAGAAATTACTTTTCTAAAAATAAAAGGGATTTAAACCAATATTTAATCTTGTAATGTTAGTGATGATGCTAGATCATCTATAGGACCCTTTTGTGTGATGATTGCAAGTAGTTAAGTATTGTTTGGTGATTGTGTACCTCATATTTATTTATAGACGCTAGTACCAACCAAGGATAGGAGGAGGAAGGAGGATACTACGAAGAAGAAGCCGAGGATAACTTCAACCACTGCTCTGCACAAGGCAAGCCAATACTTGCAAGCTATTAACTTAGCAAGCCTATACTGAAACTTGTGCAAGCCTTACTAATCAAGTTGACCTATGCAAGCTTATACTTGCAGTTGTACAAGATAATACTTGCTTGTTACCATGCCAACTATATGCCTTAAGCATATGTGATCATACCCACTTGATAACCCAGTCCTAGTTTTATTTGCCAGCTTTCTTTTTTATTTCCTTATCAAAGATACTTCCTTAGAGAGTACCCAAGTGACTTGTAGATTCTAGAAAGACATAGTTGAAGGTTGCATAAAGAGCATAAAATTTGGCCTAAGGTTAGAAACCTTGTTACCATCCTAAGATATAAGGTTGTACTTAGTTGAAACTCCACTAGTCTACCACCTCTCACTAGTACCCATCCCCACTTGTAGATGCTAGTGCTAAGCATAAAACTTGATCAACTTTAGATGGGAATACTTGGTGAAAATGGTTATGAAAACCTTAGAATGATGGATCATTCTACTGAGATGTTTTGACATATGTTTCTGAACACCAGATGATTTTGGTGATGAAAATGTTGAGGCATGAGCCTTAGCCCTTTATAAAACTGATGGTTGTCTGGATGCGATACCATTCCAATTTTATCGTACAACCACAATAACCGAGGATTGGGTAGGGCTTGACTGGAAACTTATATACCTTAGTATTAGTTCCCTCACGGCCAAGGTCTGAGCTGAGGCTACCTTGTGAAGATTGTCCACCTGTGCAGTACCCAAAATGATAGTTGGTCATGGTTGGGAGGCCAAACTCACAGGAGAGGTGCTTATACTAGGGCGTGTAATTGAAAGGTTAGGATTGATTATCCGCATACTGAGTATGGTGAATTCAGGATTTGTTCCTGACGGATGTATCGAATGTTGTGGTGAAAGTGTACAATCTCTACAGAGTGTCAAACTATTCGAATAGTTGCGTCTGCGGTTATGGACAGTTGGAGTGGCCATACTGTTCCCCCGTCAGATGTTTTCAAAACGACTTGTGAAATGAATTGAGACTTTGACTTGACCACAACAGAGTTGTGACCTGAAATACAAGTTCCCACCTAGGAGTTATAAAATTGTGACTAGCTCTCTTGTTTAAAAACTTAGTAGAGATAAATCTGGCCTTTGCAAAACAACCCTAGAGCCTAGTGTCCTATTATCCAAAAACCCTTTTTCTTGTTAGTATTAGTTTGCGAGTACTTAAAGAGTACTCATGGCTTTGTCCCTGGATATTCCCGTGGCCAGACTATGAAGAGGAGTACCTGGAAGATGGACCCCAGGAAGGTTACGACAACTAGGATCATCTCCCATCGTCAGCATTGCCTGTGACCCCGAAGATGGAGCTTCGCCTATGCTACCGTTATTATTACGTATTCCGCTGCTTGAAGTTGTATTAAGAACTGGATCATGAGATCCCTATTTGTGTAAGACCTTATGTATGGTTTGTAATGGATGATGTACTGTGGTATCCAATTCTGTTATGTCTCGCAAAAATGGTAATCCTGGGATTGCGATGTATGGCATAACAGGCATCTGGGATTAAAAATCCGGGTGTTGACAAGTTGGTATCAGAGCCATCCTGACCATAGGAGACCCTATTTAGACTGGACGTTTGAATCAAAAACTTGGAAGCAAATATTTATAAAAACTTATTCTCATTCTTATCCCTTTGATTCTTTCATGAAAATACATGTTCCTCAAAAATTCTTGCAAAATACATAAAATTTAACAGACTTGATCACTCTACTAACTTACTCATCCTATATTCTCATAGATGGACGTGAAGTACAACAAGTTTTATCAGTTGGGGAATGGAGGAGACCTTATCTTTGAGTGGGATTTGGACCAGCTTTCAGAACTTGGGCGTCACTTTTAAGTTCTTTGGAGCTCAGCTCAATGATCAAGGAGGAGAAGATCTGCAGTGGCTAATTGTTGCAAGTCTCCGAGGAAAGATTGAACCTCCCACTACTGAGGGAATTCAGTTTACATTGAGAGATAACAACTGGCTCGATGGACTTGCCAGGGCCATGCAGGAAGCTCTTTCCCGTCTGTGTGGGCAGAGCATCAATCAGATCAAGGGAACCCGCTTTGAGTTTTGCCCAAGGCGTGATGCAAATGGACAACCACTAGAAGCCCCATACAACCCCGAGCTGAAGACTCAATTGGACCACCTTAGCTTCATGATGTACGATCGTTAGCAGGAGTTGGATAACTGCCGTGACTACTCCAACCACAAGTCTGCCATCATCAAGATGAAGGATCAGACCATCGCCATGCTAGTGAAGGATCGCAAGTCTCACCGCCGTCAGCTCGACAAGAAGGAGCGCATCATTGCCCGTCTCCGCCACCGCATCTCATCTTTGGAGGAGACCATCCACGAGAGAGACATGCAGTTGGAGGAAAGGGAGAATGCCGGAGAGGATCTTCGTGGAGACCCCTACTCCTATCTCAGCGATGATGATGATTTTCTGGAGGATCAGGCTATGGCTTTCTTCACCAATGAGGATGATTTCACCTTCATCGATGATGATGAAGATGATGAAGCCACAGATTCTGAGGAGTAGTACCACTTGAGCACTAGCATAGTGAGTAGTATTCGGTCCCAATGTATCGTAGTTTTCAGAATGGTTCGTAAAACCATCTGTTTTTCGTTGTTGTGGTGTGTGTTGTATCGTGTGCTATGAATGAATGAATGAATGAATGAAAAGCAAGTTGCTAGAAAACTCTGAGTCAAACTTTAAAAACTTTTCAAAGTCCCCAAAACCTTAGAAATTTCCCTCTTTTCTCATGATCTATCTCAATCTTCAGATGCCACGCGGAGGAAGTGGTCCATCCCCGGACCCGATGTTGCAGATCCTACAAATGTTGACTTCTGACCGCGAAGCTGAAAGAGCAGAACATCAAGCCAACCTAGCCACTCTGCAACAGATACCTCATCTTGCCCACAACAACCAAGGCCACGGAAATCAGGACAACCATGGATCTAAGCTCAAGAATTTGCAGAATAGCAACCCACCTGTTTTCACTAAGTCAGAAGAACCCCTAGATGCCGATGATTCGTTGCAAACCATGGAAAATAACCTAGAAGTCGCCAGAGTGGAAGCCAACGAGAAAGTACTGTTTGCCACCCACTATCTAGCCGGAGATGCCAGGGCATGGTGGAACAGTGTTCGTGCAATGACCAGAGGCGGATGATGACCTGGGAGGAATTCAAGGTCAAGTTCAGCAGAACCCATGTGCCACCGGGTTTGATCAAGAGGATGAGAGACGAGTTCAGAGAACTGAAGCAAGGAAGGATGACTATAGTGGAATACCGTGACAAATTCTTGTCATTAGCTAGGTATGCCCCAGATGAGATTGACACCGAAGCCAAGAAGAAAGAACGATTCCTGAATGGTCTGCACGATGAGATGCAGACGGTGTTAGTCAATATCCCCTTTGCCGATATTGAAGCCCTTGTCGACTCTGCTATCTAGATGGAAGGAAAGATCAACCAAGCCAACGAGAACCGCAAGCGTCGCATGATGCATCAGCCAGGAACCCATCAGACCCCAAAGTATCGCCCTAACCCATCTCCAGGATTTGCCCCAAGAACAAACAGACCCCCGATGAACCGCCCGACCTACCCCAACTGTGGAAACCCTAGACCCGGAGGAAATCACAACAACCCCGGCAACTCTAGCAATTTCAACCTGCCCCACCCAAGTTCAACAACAACAATGTTGCCACCAACACCAACACTGCCCCGAGGACTGGAAGCAATGTTGTGCCTGTCGCAGCAAAGGACAAGTCGCAAGTGACTTGTTATGACTGTGGAAATAAGGGTCACTACTCCAACGAGTGCCCCAACAAGAAGAATGCCGCAGCACCCAATACCAATGCCCCAGCAACAGTGTCGTGTTCAACCGAAGAAGATTTGCCCCAGGGAATTCACTCAACCGCAATGGCCGTCTTTTTCTCATGCATGCTGAAGAAGCTCAGGAAGCGCCAGACGTCGTGCTGGGTATGTTTTCTGTTAATTCAGTACTTGCAAGAGTGTTGTTTGATTCTGGTGCATCGCATTCATTTGTCACCGAAGAATTTTCATGCACTAGTAAAATCCAACCAACCAAATTGAAGCATGTGATGATTGTTTAAATTCCTGGATCAACCACCAAGGCTAGGCAAATTTGCAAAGCTGTCCCTATCCGAATCCATGGCATAGATTTTTATGCTAATCTGATAGTACTCGGAACTAAAGGTTTGGAAGTAGTACTAGGAATGGATTGGATGTCCAAACATAAAGGATTGATTGACTGCGCCAAGAAAGCCATCACCATGACCAGTACAGCCAGAATATCAGTCAAGCATATATCTAAAACCTTACCTGGCCAATTCAAGTGCAACAAGAGTATAGCCCAACCTACCATTGACCAAGTCTGGATAGTCTGCGAATACCCCGATGTGTTCCCAGATGTTTTGCCCGGTATGCCCCCAGATAGGGATATCGAGTTTATCATCGAACTAATCCCCGGAACAGGACCCATAGCCCAGAGACCCTATAGTATGAACCCGTCAGAGCTAGAAGAACTGAAGAAGCAACTAGATGCCATGCTGGAAATTGGATTGATTCAACCAAGTGCGTCACCATGGAGATCGCCTGTCTTATTTGTGGACAAGAAAGATGGAGGTAACCGTTTATTTACGGATTATCGGAAGTTGAATGATGTCACCATCAAGAACAAGTACCCCTTGCCCAAGATAGAAGATTTGTTTGATAAGTTGACCGGTGCCAAGGTGTTTTCTAAGATTGATCTCAGAACTGGTTATCATCAACTCAAGATTCGTGCAGAGGATATTCCAAAGACTGCCTTTACCACCAGATACGGATTGTACAAGTATACAGTCGTGTCTTTTGGATTAACCAATGCCCCCGCTTATTTCATGAATCTCATGAATAAGATTTTTATGGACTTCCTGGATAAGTTTGTCGTTGTTTTCATCGATGACATTCTTATTTACTCCAAATCAGAAGAAGAACATGAGCTACACCTAAGGACCATTCTTGGAACCCTTAGAGAGCATCAGCTGTATGCCAAGTTTAGCAAATGTGAATTCTGGTTACAGGAGGTAGGATTCCTCGGTCACATTGTATCAGCCGGAGGAATTGCCGTTGACCCTGCCAAAGTGAAAGATGTAGAAGATTGGCAAGCCCCAACCACTCAAACCCAAGTTCGTGCATTTCTTGTATTGGCGGGATATTACCGCAAGTTCGTAGAAGGATTCTCGAGTATCGCCCGACCCATGACCCAATTGCTGAAGAAGGACAAGAAGTTTGAATGGACCGACAAATGTGAAGCGAGTTTTCAAGAACTCAAGAGGAGATTGATTTCAGCCCCAATCTTGATCATGCCGGATATCACGAAGCCCTTCGATGTGTATTGTGACGCATCCAATATCGATCTCGGATGTGTGCTAATGCAAGAAGGCAAAGTTATATCTTATCTATCTCGACAATTGAAGCAACATGAGCAAAATTACCCAACCCATGACCTCGAGCTCACAGCCGTAGTTCTAGCCCTGAAGACATGGAGACATTACCTAATGGGAAATCGTTGTGAGCTTTATACGAATCACAAGAGTCTGAAGTATATATTCAATCAGAAGGAGCTGAATATGAGACAGAGGAGATGGATTGAGATAATTAAGGATTATGATCTGGACATTCACTATCACCCTGGTAAAGCCAATGTGGTAGCAGATGCCCTTAGCAGATTGCCGTGCCGCTTGAACTCCATGATCTTGAAGGAGCAACCAAGTTTGCACAAGGAGATGGAAGATTTTTGAATAGAATTAGTGAGTGAAGGATTTTTGGCTAGCAGAGAGCTTCAGCCCACTTTGATCAGCCAGATCAAAGAGGCGCAGAAAGGAAATGCTAGATCGACGGAATCAAGCGTCGTATCGGTACATGCAAAGTACCCGGATTCACCGAAGACGAAGAAGGAGTGCTGTGGTACAAAGGACGCCTTTGTGTACTAGCAGATTCTGAGTTGAAAGAAGTTATTTTGAAGGAGGCTCATGATACTCTTTATTCTATCCACCTCGGAGGAATGAAGATGTATCAAGATTTGAAGGAGCAATTTTGGTGGCATAAGATGAAGAGAGAAATCGAAAGCTATATCGCCAAATGTGACATATGTCAGCAAGTCAAGGCAGGACGTCAAAGACCCGCTGGATTGTTGCAACCATTGCAGATTCCGGAATGGAAATGAGATTCCGTTGGAATGGACTTTATCACTGGACTGCCTACTTCTAGTAGGGGAAATGACTCTATCTGGGTCATAGTGGACAGATTGTCCAAAGTCGCCCATTTCTTGCCCGTCAAGACCACCTATCAGAGTTCGAAGGTAGCGGAGTTGTACATCGCTAGAATAGTTAGTTTGCATGGAGTCCCCAAGAACATTGTATCGGATCGAGGAACTGAGTTTACCTCGAGATTCTGGAAGAAAGTTCAAGAAGGTTTAGGAACCCGCCTAGATTTCAGTACCGCGTATCACCCTCAGACAGACGGACAAACGGAGCGAGTAAATCAAATACTCGAAGATATGCTGAGAGCATGTGTGTTGGAATATGGATCCAAGTGGGAAGACTATCTGCCGTTTGCAGAATTTTCATACAATAACAGTTATCAAGCTAGTTTGCAAATGGCCCCATTTGAATTCATGTACGGAAGAAAGTGTCGCACCCCTTTGAACTGGTCGGAAGTAGGAGAGAGTCAGATTTTTGGACCCGGCATCCTACGAGAAGCAGAATAGAAGGTTCACAAGATTCGTGAGCACCTCAAGACCGCCCAATCCAGACAGAAGAGTTACACCGACAAGAGACGTCGAGACCTCGCCTTCAACATAGGAGATTTTGTTTATCTGAAAGTGTCGCCATTCAAGGGAATGCAGCGTTTCCAACTCAAAGGAAAGTTAGCCCCCAGATATATCGGACCTTTCAAGATTTTGAACCGTCGTGGAGAAGTATCGTATCAATTGGAACTACCCGAAGAGATGTCAGCAGTGCACAATGTGTTCCATATCTCGTTACTTCGCAAGTGTCTCGAAGTTCCAGAGAAGACCGAAGTGTTCAAGAATATCGATCACCGGACCATAGAGATCAACGATGACCTAACCTATTTTGAAGTACCCATCCGTATTTTGGAAGAAGCTTTCAGAACTACCCGAACCCGAAGCATCAAGTTTCTCAAGATTTAGTGGAGCAACCACACAGAAGAGGAAGCTACCTGGGAGCGTGAAGATCACATTAGGATAGAGTTTCCCGATCTCTTCAAATCCTAGGTAATATTTTTCTTCCTTTTTCAAATCTCGGGACGAGATTTTGTTTAAGGGGGGAAGGTTTGTAACATCCCAAAAATACTAAACTTGGACCATCAAACTCTAATCATCAAAAATTAGGGTTAACAAAAAACTTTGCTAAATAAAATTATGGAAGCATGCATGAGAGTATGCATTTCATTCTGAATTCTTTTGAACCACCTTGTTCGTGTGTTCCATTGCTTGTAAATGGATTCTTAGGTGAAATAAACATCATCTAAACATTTCCCACACTTTTCCTAAGACAAGTAAATCAAAACAAATAAAATAAGGGAATGGTCATTTTGACCAATTTAACTCCCATGCCTACTTTGGCTGTCTCAAACTTTCAGAACCTAACAGAAACTTTTCTGGATCTTTGCACCCCTTGATTGTACTCATAACAAAGTATCAAGGCCCAGTTTGTGATCATCCAGAAACTTTCAAATGCATAGTTTAAATGACAATTCAAAATTGAATCTTTCTCATATGGGAAGATCCCACTTTTTCAAAAACCACTCAAACAAGCTCAACTGTCAAAACCCAAGCATCTGCAGACTCCCCAGCATCAACCTAGCACACCCACCAAAAATCTTTTCAAAATTCAAAACTTGAATTCTTGCGGCCATTTCATCAAACACTTGGCAGACACAAATCATCAAAATCATAAACACTATTGTGAGCAGTGATTGAAGCCTAACTTGTTCCCTCTCTAGCTCACAACCATCTCAGTAGATCATCTAGCAAGTTAAACCAAGCACTAGCCTCACTGTAAGCTGGGCAATGACATCAATGGTGAACAGCCGAAGCTCACCATGCCACCCCAGTGGAGACAGCAAGCTAGGAGGAGATTAAGCCATGCCAACCATGTCTAGGAGGTAGCCCACCGTCCACCGCCACTCCCTGTCCAATGCTCGAACCTTGCCAACCCCTGGACCACACGCACGGACCGCCCAGCCGCCCGGCAACCGTGCGAGCATCGCCGAGCGCCACACGCTCGACCCGCCCACAGACCCGCGCGCCCGCCCGGCGTGCATACATGATCTCCACCGACCGGAGACGCCGCGGACATCCCGTTCGCCGCCCCATGCGCCCTGACCACCGCTCGCCGTCGAAGACGCCGCCTCTGCCGCTCAGAGCATCGCGCGTTCCAGACCAAACCGCACCGCCCCTACGCGCGCATTAAAGCCGTAGAGCATCGCCAGGAGACCACCAAGCTATCGCCACCGCCGGCCATGCCTCTAGCAGCCCGTAGCCATGTCGCCACCATCGCCTGCCCATCCCGTTCGGTCTCGTCGTCGCGACTATAAATAGAGGCCACCCCCAGCCGAATTGAGCACACCATATCACTCCCCTCTCCTCACTGATCGTGCCACCCCGTTCCCGGAGCAAGGCGAGCAGCATAGTGCCGGAATTTCACCGGAGCCTGCCGCTGCTGGAGAAGAAGGGCGCCAGCGATTGGAGCCGCCCCAGGAGAAGCTGCCGGTACCAGGAGGTTCGCCGTTGTTGACTTCATCGTTCGCCTGCCTCGCCGACCCTCGCCTGAACCCGGTGAGCTAACGACCCCCAGCGGCGCTAGGTTTACATCTGCATGGCGTTGCCCAACGTCGGCGATGACCCTCGGCCGTTAGATTAGAACCAGATCGAGCACCACATCGCCCCATACGCCCGCTTACCCCTGTGTCAGCGGCGGCGTGGGGACAACAACAAACAGCCCATGGGCGCTTACGCTTAGCAGGCCCGATGTCGCTTCCTTCAGCTTATTTGAATTAAACCTTTTCCATTTTATTTCAAACACACTTATGTACCTAGTTTCAAAAATGAACCCAGGTCGACTCAGTGCACCAAATTGAATGAAACCAATTTTGTTAGAAAGGTCTGGAAATGCTGAATCCAAGCCCGTTGGATTCAAGTCATTTGGATCTGTAGATCTTCCTTGGTAAAAATAACAAGGCAGAAGCTTTTCTGCATTCAAACATTTTTTCAAATTTAAACCACAATAGCTTTTGAGTTGATTCCAAGTCTCAAAAATCACATTTAACCATACCTTTCAGAATATATAAAAATATATAGGTTTACTTACAGAAATAATGACCAAGTAATAAAAGAATGCCACATAGGCATTTCTAGACACATTATTTAATTAAAATAAAAGGGTAAAACCTTATTAAATTGTGACACCACTTTAAATCACATTCCCATGGACTAAAATATGTGGTGATGACATGTCTTAACATGATCCCATGTTTGGTTTGGAGAATAATAAATCTTAAGTAGTGTTTCAATAAGTAGAAATTACTTTTCTAAAAATAAAAGGGAATTAAACCAATCTTTAATCTTGTAATGTTAGTGATGATGCTAGATCATCTATAGGACCCTTTTGTGTGATGATTGCAAGTAGTTAAGTATTGTTTGGTGATTGTGTACCTCGTATTTATTTATAGACGCTAGTACCGACCAAGGATACAAGGAGGAAGGAGGATACTACGAAGAAGCCGAGGAGAACTTCAACCACTTCTCTGAACAAGGCAAGCCAATACTTGCAAGCTATTAAGTTAGCAAGCCTATAATGATACTTGTGCAAGCCTTACTAATCAAGTTGACCTATGCAAGCTTATACTTGTAGTTGTACAAGCTAATACTTGCTTGTTACCATGCCAACTATATGCCTTAAGCATATGTGATCATACCCACTTGATAACCCAATCCTAGTTTTATTTGCCAGCTTTCTATTTTATTTCCTTATCAAAGCTACTTCCTTAGAGAGTACCCATGTGACTTGTAGATTCTAGAAAGACATAGTTGAAGGTTGCATAAAGAGCATAAAATTTGGCCTAAGGTTAGAAACCTTGTTACCATCCTAAGATATAAGGTTGTACTTAGTTGAAACTCCACTAGTCTACCACCTCTCACTAGTACCCATCCCCACCTGTAGATGCTAGTGCTAAGCATAAAACTTGATCAACTTTAGATGGGAATACTTGGTGAAAATGGTTATGAAAACCTTAGAATGATGGATCATTCTACTGAGATGTTTTGACATATGTTTCTGAACACCAGATGATTTTGGTGATGAAAATGTTGAGGCATGAGCCTTAGCCCTTTATAAAACTGATGGTTGTCTGGATGCGATACCATTCCAATTTTATCGTACAACCACAATACCCGAGGATTGGGTAGGGCTTAACTGGAAACTTATATACCTTAGTATTAGTTCCCTCATGGCCAAGGTCTAAGCTGAGGCTACCTTGTGAAGATTGTCCACCTGTGCAGTACCCAAGATGACAGTTGGTCATGGTTGGGAGGCCAAACTCACAGGAGAGGTGCTTATACTAGGGCGTGTAATTGAAAGGTTAGGATTGATTATCCGCATACTGAGTATGGTGAATTCAGGATTTGTTCCTGACGGATGTATCAAATGTTGTGGTGAAAGTGTACAATCTCTGCAGAGTGTCAAACTATTGAATAGCAGCGTCATGATTATGGACGATTAGTGGCCATACTGTTCCCCCGTCAGATGTTTTCAAAACGACTTGTGAAATGAATTGAGACTTTGACTTGACCACAACAGAGTTGTGACCTGAAATACAAGTTCCCACCTAGGAGTTATAAAATTGTGACTAGCTCTCTTGTTTAAAAACTTAGTAGAGATAAATCTGGCCTTTGCAAAACAACCCTAGAGCCTAGTGTCCTATTATCCAAAAACCCTTTTTCTTGTTAGTATTAGTTTGCGAGTACTTAAAGAGTACTCATGGCTTTGTCCTTGGCTATTCCCGTGGCCAGACTATGAAGAGGAGTACCTGGAAGATGGACCCCAGGAAGGTTACGACAACTAGGATCCTCTCCCATCGTCGACATTACTGTGACCCGAAGATGGAGCTTCGCCTACGCTACCGTTATTATTACGTATTCCGCTACTTGAAGTTGTATTAAGAACTAGATCATGAGATCCCTATTTGTGTAAGACCTTATGTATGGTTTGTAATGGATGATGTACTATGGTATCTAATTCTGTTATGTCTCGCAAAAATGGTAATCCTAGGATTGCGATGTATGGCATAACAGGCATCTAGGATTAAAAATCTGGGTGTTGACATCCACGGCCGGGCTTGGCTTGGGAAGGGGAGAGTGGGCGGCGGTGAGGTGCTGGCTAACTCCCAGACATGGCTAGAGAGGGGGATGTGGTCTGCTGCGACGGCGACCAAGTTGGCCGGCGAGGTGTGCTCGGCTTGTTCACCATTGATGGCAAAGGCAAGCTTACAGTGAGGCTAGAGGTGTCCAACTAAGCTAGATGATCTATTAAATGTTTGCTGTGAGCTAGAGAGGGAACAAGGTTGGCAAATCACTACTCAAAATAGTGTTTGTTGTTTGTTTGATTTGGATCTGCAAGGTGTTTAATGAAATGGCCGCAAGAACTTGAATTTTGAATTTTGGAAAGATTTTTGGTGTGTGTGCTAGGCATAAGCTGGAGCTTCTGTGGGTGCTTGGGTTTTGAAAATTAATCTTGTTTGAGTGGTTTTTGAAATAGTGGGATCTTCCCATATGAGATAGATTCAATTTTAAACTGTCATTTAAACTTAGCATTTGAATGTTTTTTTGGAGGATCACAAAGTGGGCCTTGATACCTTATTATGTGTACTAACAAGGGGTGCAAAGATCCACAATTTTTTCTGTTAAGTTCTGAGTGCTAGGAATAGCCAAAGTAGGCATGATAGTTAATTTGGCAAAAATGACCATTCACTTCATTTATTCATTTTGAGTTGTTTTTCTTTGGGAAAAGTTTTGGAATGATTTAGATGATGTTTATTTCACCTAAGAATCATTTTACAAGCAATGAATCATAGAACCATGGCAATTCAAAAGAACTCCTAATTTAAATACACATACATATGAATGCTTTAATATTTTTAGATGGGAAAGTTTTTGTTAACCATAAATTTGATGATTAAAGTTTGTTGGTCCCTGTTTAATATTTTTGGGATGTTACAAACCTTCCCCCTTAAACAAAATCTCGTCCCGAGATTTGAAAAAGGACGAAAAAGATTACCTAGGATTTAAAGAGATCTGAGAACTCCGTCCTGATGTGATCTTCTCGCTCCCAGGTAGCTTCTTCTTCCGTGTGGTTGCTCCACTGAATCTTGAGAAACTTGATGCTTCGGGTTCTGGTAGTTCTGAAAGCTTCTTTGAAAATACGGATGGGTACTTCGGGATAGGTCAGGTCATCATTGATCTCTATGGTCCGGTGATCAATGTTCTTGAACACTTCAGTCTTCTCCGGAACTTCGAGGCATTTACGAAGTAATGAGATATGGAACACATTGTGCACAGCTGACATCTCTTCTGGTAGTTCCAATTGAAACGATACTTCTCCTCGATGATTTAGAATCTTGAAAGATCCGATATATCTGGGGGCTAACTTTCCTTTGGCTTGGAAACGTTGCATTCCTTTCAATGGCGACACTTTTAGATACACGAACTCTTCGACGTTGAAAGCGGGGTCTCGACGTCTCTTATCGGCGTAACTCTTCTTTCTTGACTGGGCGGTCTTGAGGTGCTCACGAATCTTGTGAACTTTCTCTTCTGCTTCTCGTAGGATGTCGGGTCCGAAAATCTGACTCTCTCCTACTTCTGACCAATTCAAAGGGGTGCGGAACTTCCGTCCATACATGAATTCAAATGGGGCCATTTGCAAACTAGCTTGATAACTGTTGTTGTATGAAAATTCTGCAAACGGTACACAGTCTTACCATTTAGATCCATACTCTAACACACATGCTCTCAACATATCTTCGAGTATTTGATTTACTCGCTCCGTTTGTCCGTCGGTCTGAGGGTGATAAGCGATGCTGAAATCTAGTCGGGTTCCTAAACCTTCTTGGACTTTCTTCCAGAATCTCGAGGTAAACTGAGGTCCTCGATCCGATATGATGTTCTTGGGGACTCCGTGCAAAATGACGATTCTAGCGATGTATAACTCCACTAGCTTCGAACTCTGATATGTGGTCTTGACTGGTAAGAAATGGGCGAATTTAGACAGTCTGTCAACTATGACCCAAATAGAGTCATTTCCCCTACTAGAAGTAGGCAATCCGGTGATAAAGTCCATTCCAACGGAATCCCATTTCCATTCCAGAATCTGCAATGTTTGCAACAATCCTGTCGGTCTTTGATGTCCTGCCTCTAGTCTGACAGATATCACACTTGGCGATATAGCTTCCGATTTATCTCTTCATCTTATGGCACCAAAATTGTTCCTTCAAATCCTGATACATCTTCGTTCCTCTGGGGTGGATAGAATAAAGAGTATCATGAGCTTCCTTCAGAATGACTTCTTTCAACTCTGAATCTTCTGGTACACAAAGACGTCCTTTGTACCATAGAACTCCTTCTTCGTCTTCGGTAATTCCGGGTACTTTGCCTGTACCGATGCGACGCTTGATTCCGTCGATACTAGCATTTCCTTTTTGCGCCTCTTTGATCTAGATGATCAAAGTTGGTTGAAGTTCTATGCTAGCCAAAAATCCTTCACTCACTAATTCCATTCGGAAATCTTCCATCCCCTTGTGCAAACTTGGTTGCTCCTTCCAAATCATGGAGTTCAAGCGGCACGGAAATCTGCTAAGGGCATCTGCTACCACATTGGCTTTACCGGGATGATAGTGAATGTCCAGGTCGTAATCCTTGATTAGGTCAATCCATCTTCTCTGTCTCATATTCAGCTCCTTCTGAGTGAATATATACTTCAGGCTCTTGTGATCCAAGTAAATCTCACAATGGTTTTCCATCAGGTAATGCCTCCATGTCTTCAGGGCTAGAACTACGGCTGCGAGCTCGAGGTCATGGGTTGGGTAGTTTTGTTCATGCTGTTCAGTTGTCGAGATAGATAGGATTTAACTTTTCCTTCTTGCATTAGCACACATCTGAGACCGATCTTGGATGCGTCACAATACATGTCAAAGGGCTTCGTGATATCCGGCATGATTAAGATTTGGGCTGAAATCAGTCTTCTCTTGAGTTCTTGAAAACTCGCTTCACATTTGTCCGTCCATTCAAACGTCTTGTCCTTCTTCAGCAATTGGGTCATGGGTCTGGCGATACTCGAGAATCCTTCTATGAACTTGCGGTAGTATCCCGCCAATCCGAGAAATGCACGAACTTGGGTTTGAGTGGTTGGGGCTTGCCAATCTTCGACATCTTTCACCTTTGTAGGGTCAACGGCAATTCCTCCGGCTGATACAATGTGGCCGAGGAATCTTACCTCCTGTAACCAGAATTCACATTTGCTAAACTTGGCATACAACTGATGCTCTCTAAGGGTTCCAAGAATGGTCCTTAGGTGTAGCTCATGTTCTTCTTCTGATTTGGAATAAATCAAAATGTCATCAATGAAAACAACGACAAACTTATCCAGGAAGTCCATAAAAATCTTATTCATGAGATTCATGAAATAAGCGGGGGCATTGGTTAATCCAAAAGACATGACAGTATACTCGTATAATCCATATCTGGTGGTAAAGGCAGTCTTGGGAATATCCTCTGCGCGAATCTTGAGTTGATGATAGCCAGTTCTAAGATCAATCTTAGAAAACACCTTGGCACCTGTCAACTGGTCAAACAGATCTTCTATCTTGGGCAATGGGTATTTGTTCTTGATGGTGACATCATTCAACTTCCGATAATCCGTACACAAACGGTTACCTCCATCTTTCTTGTCCACGAACAAAATAGGTGATCTCCATGGTGACGCACTTGGTTGAATCAATCCAATTTCCAACATGGCATCCAGTTGCTTCTTTAGTTTTGCTAGTTCAGACGGGTTCATACTATATGGTCTCTGGGCTATGGGTCCTGTTCCAGGGATTAGTTCAATGATAAACTCGATATCCCGATCTAGGGGCATACCGGGAAAAACATCTGGAAATACATCGGGGTATTCACAGACTATCCGGACTTGGTCAATGGTAGGTTGGGCTATACTCTTGTTGCACTTGAATTTACGAGGTAAGGTTTCAGATACATGCTCGACTGATATTCCGGTTGTACTGGTCATGGTGATGGCTTTCTTGGCACAGTCTATTAATCCTTTATGTTTGGACATCCAATCCATTCCTAGTACTACTTCCAAACCTTTAGTTCCGAGTACTATCAGATTAGCATAAAAGTCTATGCCGTGGATTCGGATAGGGACGGCTTTGCAAATTTTCCTAGCTTTGGTGGTTGAACCGGGGATTTGAATAATCATAACATGCTTCAGTTTGGTTGGTTCAATATTACTAGTGCATGCAAATTCTTCGGTGACAAATGAGTGTGATGCTCCATAATCAAACAACACTCTTGTAAGTATAGAGTTAACAGAAAACATACCTAGTACGACATCTGGCGCTTCCTGGGCTTCTTCAGCATGCATGAGAAAAAGACGGCCGTTGCGGTTGAGCGAATTCCCTAGGGCAAACCTTCTTCCAGGCTGAACACGACGCTGCTGCTGAGCTGGGGCATTTGCATTGGGGGCTATGGGATTCTTCTTGGGGCACTCGTTGGAGTAGTGACCCTTGTTTCCACAGTCATAACAAGTCACTTGTGACTTGTCCTTCATTGCAATAGGCACAACATTGCTTCCAGTCCTTGGGGAAGTGTTCGTGTTGGTGGCGGCATTGTTGTTGTTGAACTTGGGTGGTGCACGGTTGAAATTGCTAGAGTTGCCGGGGTTGTTGTAGTTTCCTCCGGGCCTTGGGTTTCCACGGTTGGGATAGGTCAGACGGTTCATCGGGGTTCTATTGGTTCTCAGGGCAAATCCTGGAGATGGGTTGGGGCGATACTTTGGTGTATGGTGGGTTCCTGGCTGATGCATCATGCGGCACTTGCGGTTCTCATTGGCTTGGTTGATATTTCCTTCCATCTGAATGGCAGAGTCAACTAGGTCTTCAATATCAGCAAAGGGGGTATTGACCAACACTGTCTGCATCTCATCATGCAAACCATTCAGGAATCTTTCTTTCTTCTTGGCTTCGATGTCGATCTCATCCGGGGCATACCTAGCTAATGACAAGAATTTGTCACAGTATTCCACCACGGTCATCCTTCCTTGCTTCAGTTCTCTTAATTCATCTCTCATCCTCTTGATCAAACCCGGTGGCACATGGGTTCTGATGAACTTGACCTTGAATTCCTCCCAGGTCATCATCTGTCCTCCGGTCATTGCACGAATGTTGTTCCACCATGCTCTTGCATCTCCGGCTATATAGTGGGTGGCGAACAGAACTTTCTCGTTAGCTTCCACTCCGGCGACTTCCAAATTGTTCTCCACGGTCTGCAGCCAATCATCTGTATCTAGGGATTCCTCTGACTTAGTGAAAACAGGCGGATTGGTGTTCTAGAAATTCTTGAGCTTAGATCCATGGTTGTCCTCATTTCCTTGGCCTTGATTGTTGTTGGCCATATGAGCTATGTGCTGAAGGGTGGCTAAGTTGTCTTGACGTTCTTCTCTTTTAGCTTCACAGTCAGAAACCATTATTTGCAGGATCTGCAACATCGGGTTCGGGGATGAACCACTTCCTCCACGAGGCATCTGAAGATTGAGATAGATCATGAGAAAATAGGGAAATTTCTAAGGTTCCGGGACTTTGATAACTTTTTAAAGTTTGACTCAGATTCTCTAGCAACTTGCTTTTCATTCATTCATAGCACACAATACAACACACACCACAACAAAGAAAAATAGATGGTTTTAAGAACCATTCTAGAAACTACAATACAGTGGGACCGAATAAAGCTCACTAACGCTAGTGCTCAAGTGCTACTATTCCTTGGAGTCGGTGTACTCATCATCCTCATCATCATCATCATCATCGATGAAGGCGAAATCCTCCTCATCTGTGAAGAAGTCCATGGCCTGATCCCCCAGAAAGTCATCATCATCGCTGCGATAGGAATAGGGATATCCACGAAGGTCTTCTCTGGCACTCTCCCTTTCCTCCAGCTGCATGTCTCTCTCGTGGATAGTCTCCTCCAAATCTATGATCCGGTGGCGAAGACAGGCAATGATGCGCTCCTTCTTGTCGAGCTGATAGCGACGAGACTTGCGATCCTTCCCTAACATGGCGAGGGTCTGATCCTTCTTCTAGGCGATGGCGTACTTGTGGTTGGAGTAGTCACGGGCATTGTCCAACTCCTGCCGACGATCATACATCATGAATCTAAGGTGGTCCAACTCAGTCTTCAACTCAGGGTGATGTGGGGCTTCCAGTGGCTGTCCCATAGCATCACGCCTCGGATAGAACTCAAAGCGGGTACCCTTGATCTGATTGATACTCTGCCCACATAGACGGGCAAGAGTTTCCTGCATGGCCCTGGCAAGTCCATCGAGCCAGTTGTTCTCTCTTAAGGTGAACTGAATTCCCTCTGCAGTGGGAGGTTCAATCTTTCCTCGGAGACTTGCAACAACTAGCCACTGCAGATTTTCTCCTCCTAGAGCATTGAGCTAAGCTCCGAAGAACTCGGGGTGCGGACGCTCCAGAAGTTCCGACAGCTGGTCCAGGTCACGCTCAAAGATGAGTTCTCCTCCATTCCCCAACTGATAAAACTTGCTATACTTCACGTCCATCTATAAGAATATAGGATGAGTAAGTTAGTAAGGTGATTAAGTGTGTCAAATTTTATGTATTTTGCAAGAGATTTTGAGGAACATGAATTTTCATGAAAGAATCCAAGTGATAAGAATGAGAATAAGTTTTTGTAAATACTTGATTCCTTTGGTTTTGAAACTAAGTTTTTGATTCAAACGTCCAGTCTAACTAGGGTCTCCTATGGTCAGGATGGCTCTGATACCAACTTGTCAACACCCGGATTTTTAATCCTAGATGCCTGTTATGCCATACATCGCAATCCCAGGATTACCATTTTTGCGAGACATAATAGATTTGGATATCACAATACATCATCCATTACAAACCATACATAACGTCTTACACAAATAAGTATCCAGTTCTTAATACAACTCAAGCAGCGGAATAACGTAATAGTAATGATAGCGTAGGCGAAGCTCCATCTTCGGGGTCACAGGCAATGCTGACGATGGGAGATGATCCTAGTTTTCGTAACCTTCCTGCGGTCCATCATCTTGGTACTCCTCTTCATAGTCTGGCCACGGGAATAGCCAGGGACAAAGCCATGAGTACTATTTAATTACTCGCAAACTAATACTAACAAGTTAAGGAGGTTTTTGTAGTAGGACAATAAGCTCTAGAGTTGTTTTGCAAAAATCTAGATTTACCTCTACTCAGTTCAGAAGAAAAGAAAGCTAGTTGAAGTTTTATAACACCTAAGTGGGAACTTGAATTTCATATCACAACTCTGTTGTGGTCAAGTCAAAGTCATAATTCATTTCACAAGTCATTTTGAAAACATATGACGGGGGAACAGTATGGCCACTCCAACTGTCCATAACCGCGGACGCGGCTATTCGAATAGTTTGACACTCTGCAGAGATTGTACACTTTCACCACAACATTCGATACATCCGTCAGGAACAAATCCTAAATTCACCATACTCAGTATGCGGATAATCAATCCTAACCTTTCAATTACATGCCCTAGTATAGGCACCTCTCCTGTGAGTTTGGCCTCCCAACCATGACCCACTATCATCTTGGGTACTGCACAGGTGGACAATCTTCACAAGGTAGCCTCAGCTCAGACCTTGGCCGCGAGGGAACCCATACTAAGGTATATAAGTTTCCAGTCAAGCCCTACCCAATTTTAGGGTATTGTGGTTGTACAGTAAAATTGGAATGGTATCGCATCCAGACAACCATCAGTTTTATCAAGGGATAAGGCTCATGCCTCAACATTTTCATCATCAAAATCATCTAGTGTTCGAGAACACATGTCAAAACATTTTAGTAGAATGACTCGTCATTCTAAGGTTTTCATAACCATTTCCACCAAGTATTCCCATCTAAACTTGATCAAGTTTTATGGTTAGCACTAGCATCTACAAGTGGGGGTAAGTACTAATGAGGGGTGGTAAACAGGTGGGGGTTAATTAAGTTCAATCTCATGCCTTAGGATGACATAAAGATTACCTAACTGAGGCCAAATTTAATGCTCTTTATGCTACCTTCCAATATCCTTCTAGTCTCTACAATTTACTATGTAAACTCTAAGAGAAAGCTTTGATAAAGAAATAAAGTGTAAAGCTTGTAAGTAAAACTAGGATTGGGTTATCAAGTGGGTATGATCACATATGCTTAAGGCATATAGTTGGCATGGTAACAAGCAGGTAATAGCTTGCATAATTGCAAGTATAAGCTTGCTAAAGTAGGGTATCTTGCAAGTGTTAGCTTGCTCAGTTAATAGATTGCACATTCAACTAGTAGTATTAGGCTTGCCTTGTGCATAGCATTGGTTGAAGTTCTCCTCGGCCTCTTCCTCATAGTATCCTCCTTCCTCCTCGTATCCTTGGTCGGTACTAGCGTCTATAAATAAATACGAGGTACAAAATCACCAAACAATACTTAACTATTTTCAATCATCACACAAAGGTGTGCTATAGATGATCTAGCATCATCACTAACATTACAAGATTAAAGCTTTTGTCTTATTTATTTTAATTTGAGAAAAGTAATTTCTACTCATTGAAAAACTACTTAAGATTTAATATTCTCCAACTCAAACATGGGATCATGTTGATACATGTCATCACCACATATTTCAGTACATGGGAATGTGATTTAAAGTGGTGTCACAATTTAATAAGGTTTAACCTTTTATTTTAAATAAATCAATTGACTAGAAATGCCTATGTGACATTCTTTTATTACTTGAACATTATTTTTGTAAGTAAACCCATGTGTTTTTATATATTCTGAAAGGTATGATCAAATGAGATTTTTGAGAGTTGGAATCAACTCAAAAGATCTTATGGTTGAATTTTGAAAAATGTTTGAATGCAGAAAAGATTCTGCCTTGTTATTTTTACCAAGGGTGATCTACAGATCCGAATGATTTGAATCCAACGGGCTTGGATTAAGCATTTCAGTACCTTTCTAACAAAATTGGTTTCATGCAGTTTGGTTCACTGAATCGAGATGGGTTGAATTTTGAATCTATGTACAGAACTGAGTTTGAATTAAAATAGAAAATTCTAAATTAAAAAGGTTGGGTTGTGCGGGAGATGTTAATGGGCCGGCCCAGTGTCACTCTGCAGCGCAGGGCTCAGCTGACAGGGGCGTCTACCAGTCAGCGGCTCATAACGCGCGAAGCGGTACAAGGCGATGTGGGTCGTTGGATTGGAGTGGGGATCGACGGCTGGGGATCGTCGTCGACGACGGACCTGTCGCCGGCGAGCTCTAACCCTAGCGGCTCACTGGGGGTGCATAGGGGGCATACCAGGGCTCCAGCAACGACGGCGAGGAGGGAAAACGAATAGGTGGTCGACGACGAGGTCAGGGACGGACGAGGCAGCTCCGGGGGTGGTCGCAATCAGCGGCACCCTTCTCCCCCAGAGGCGGGCTGCTCTGGTGCAATTCCGGCGAGCTGCTGCTCCTCATGCTCTAGCTAGACGTGTGGGACGATTAGTGAGGTGAGGGGAGTGGAGTGGTGTGCTTCAAATGGCTGGGGGTGGCTTCCTTTTATAGGCTCGACGGCGAGACCGAGAGGGATGGGCAGGCGATGGTGGTGACATGGCTATGGGCTACTAGAGGCATGGCTGAGGATGGCGATCTACGCACGGTCTCCTGGTGATGCTCTAGGACTTGAATGCGCGCTTAGGGGCGGTGGCAATCGGTCGGGAACATGCGGTGCTCTACGCGACAAAGGCGGCGTCTTCGATGGCGAGCAGTGGCTGTGAGGCGTTGGACGGCGAACGGGGATGTCTGGCGTGTTCCTTGGGTCGTGGTGAAGCGGTGGGCACGAGCTACGATCGAGGGGCGGCGTGTGCACGCGTCGCCGGTAAGTGCGCTCGGTGTTCTCGGTGGTCCACGGCCGGGCTTGGCTCGGGAAGGGGACAGTGGGCGGCGGTGAGGTGCTGGCTAACTCCCAGACATGGCTAGAGAGGGGGAGGTGGTCTGCTGCGGTGGCGACCAAGTTGGTCGGCGAGGTGTGCTCGGCTTGTTCACCATTGATGGCAAACCCAAGCTTACAGTAAGGCTAGAGATGTCCAACTAAGCTAGATGATCTACTAAATGTTTGATGTGAGCTAGAGAGGGAACAAGGTTAAATCACTGCTCAAAATAGTGTTTGTTGTTTGTTTGATTTGGATGTGCAAGGTGTTTGATGACATGGCCGCAAGAACTTGAATTTTGAATTTTGGAAATATTTTTGGTGGGTGTGCTAGGCATAAGCTGGAGCTTCTATGGGTGCTTGGGTTTTGAAAATTGAGCTTGTTTGAGTGGTTTTTGAAATAGTGGGATCTTCCCATATGAGATAGATTCAATTTTAAACTGTCATTTAAACTTAGCATTTGAATGTTTTTGGAAGATCACAAAGTGGGCCTTGATACCTTATTATGTGTGCTAACAAGGGGTGCAAAGATCCACAATTGTTTCTGTTAAGTTTTGAGTGCTAGGAATAGCCAAAGTAGGCATGATAGTTAATTTGGCAAAAATGACCATTCACTTCATTTATTCATTTTGAGTTGTCTTTCTTTGGAAAAAGTTTGGGAATGATTTAGATGATGTTTATTTCACCTAAGAATCATTTTACAAGCAATGAATCATAGAACCATGGCAATTCAAAAGAACTCCTAATTTAAATACACATACATATGAATGCTTTAATATTTTTAGATGGGAAAGTTTTTGTTAACCCTAAATTTGATGATTAGAGTTTGTTGATCCATGTTTAATATTTTTGGGATGTTACAGAGAGAGAGAGAGAGAGAGGAGAGGCAACACATGCCTTTTATTGATTTATAGGTGGAAATTGGTGTATATTAATCCTCCCATAGGCACCTCTTTATATAGGTGGAGGGAGGGGTCCCTCCATCTTTAGGTCCCAATGTGAGACTAATAAAACAAAGAAAAAGGGAGGCAGAATAGTCGCCGACCGGGTGGGCCAATTCCCACCCGCGTGCAGCCTAGCAGGTGGAGGAGATTGGGCATTGGGCCCTAGTTGGGCCTCCCGCGTGGCAGCTCGCGGTGGCAGCAGCCAGCGCCTAGCCTAGGTGGGCCAGCCTAGTGGCCCATGTGCGCGGCGCCTGCCTCGTGTGGCGGCTAGTGTTGGAGACGCCTGGGTGGGACGGTCTAGCATGACCCGCCAGCAGCTGCTGCAGCAGCATGCGGCATGGACTATCCGGTGCGTGCGTGGGCTGTTTCAAAAATAGCTCCTTTGCCTATTTTGTGTCAGTTTCTTTTTAGGTAAAATCCCCCCAGGATTTTTCCCAACTTTTAGGATGCCTTTCATAAATCTTTATTTAAATATACTTTTACAATATATTAATTCATAATTAATATATAATAAACATATTCAAATAACCATTTGTTCGAAAACCCTTTTCCGGTCCTTTTCCTTATTCTTTCTCCGAACACCTTCGGATCTTCCTAGAACTTTTTCTGGTCTCTCTCTTCTCATTTCTTAAGTGATTCAAACTAGCCATTAATGATCTCCAAGCTTCGTCAAGCCCTTAAGCGTGTTACCAACAGTTCAATAATACTACAGACATGGCCAGGACTTCTCTATGACCAATGATAAACATCGGGACCTGGATGTCCATAATGACCACATGTGTACACAATGATATTTGTCTTTAAACCGTAAACACTATGCCTTATTACTTTTGTCTCTACGATACTGTATTGTCCAAGGTTTTGATCAAGTGGCATTCCCATGTTACTGTTCAACCATGTTATCGACAATACCTTCTTTACTCGATCCGATAAGTGATATCCTGACCTAGTCACACGCTGTGCAACTTATGGATATAACTTATTCGAGTGGGCCCAAGAGTATCTTCTACCACGCGGATGGACAAATACCGCTCTTGACGCAGTCTCCTCAACCTGTTCCTCCATATACCCAACGTCACCTTTATGATCACCATTTTACTGAGTGACGTTATGTGTCATCAAAGCATCCTCGGGTGACGGTGATTTGATATGGTCTCATGGTCTAAGGAAAGAGTCGCTATGTTTCCTAGACATCATAACTTGAACTTCGTGACATGATCGTGATACGATGCTATAGATAGGGTATTTTCACCATCTCATTCCCCAATGAAATGACCTCATTGTAAATTAGGATCTGAGGCACCTTCATGATCAGGAAACCTTTGATCATCCGTTGACCAATGAACCAGTGACTAGAGTTTCACCAGGAACTAGTGTTGTTTGTATATCACACGTGTATTGATGTTTCCCTATCAATATAGTTATAGAATGATATAAAACTTAATCATAAACTTTATGAAATTTGCAATCTAATATTTGAATCTAGGGAATATTCCCTTCATGTACCTCCTCTTCAAGCACAACCATGGGGGAGGTTGTACGGCCACACAAACACGAGCCAGGTGTTGTGTGTGCTGCTCTGGTTGCCAAATGGGTTTAATCCATCGGTGCACATACCTAGTCTAACATTCCTTGGATCGTCCTAGAAAAATGGGAACTCGATATCCATTGCATTCCACTGGCAAGAATCCTCGGGGTGTGTTAGCATCTTCTCCTTATCTAGATCATCTTCGGGCTTCTACCTTTCCGCGTGCTAGTGATTGCTATGAGATTCGACACATTTTTTACGGTTTCTATTGATGGTTTTCATTTGGATTCGATGGTTTTCTAGCTTTACCTAATGCTAATACTTCGGTAGCGAAGAAACCTTGGTTTTTAATGTGCGTTTTAGGTTTTGGACATCAACAGAGGGTTTTAATAGCAAAAACACAATATTCAGACGAAAACAAGCAAATCTCTTTTTGGAAGCAATCAGGGAGGCATATAGTAGCTTTAACGAGCAACTATATGGTGGGAATATTTTCTCCGGCCATATAGTTCCCGCTGTATAGTTGCCACCTCCTTTGTCTTGTCAAAAGGGACAACTTTTGTGAAGAGGCCGAGGACGAAAACATAACACAGCAGCCGCCGTTCCATCCAGAAGGGAGAAAGAAGAGATTCAGAGAAGAAGGGGAAGACGTTCTTCATCTCGCTCCACGATCTTCGACCTCCTAGCCACCACACCCCATAGCCATTACTTGTACTTGAGAGAGAGATATCTTCACCTTGCAAGATTAGTGTTTGAGATTGTTTCTTTCCATCTTGAATTGTGTTGGATTTATTTCTATTCTTATTCTGGATATCCATGGTAAAATCAAGAAGAACTCCTTTTATTTAATTATATCGATGATGCTTTCTTCTCTCATATGTGCGTAAGTTCCCTTGGGCATGGGAGATCTAAGGGATTGGTGACATGTGATGTGCCTATAAAATTTCATTAGTTTATGGTTAATTTTAGTTACTATATTATGTGTGCTTGACTATCTTTGGGTTCTTAATGCTTGTTTTCCAATTAAGGGCCCAGACAACATGATACCTTGTTCTACATAGATAAGATCTTGTTTGCTAGCAGATTGGCGACCCCCGAGTGACAGGGGATATCAGTGGAAAACTAGTTGAGCTCGAGGATCACGAGAAGCCACTATGCCTATTGCATTAGTGATCCAAGGAGCTTAATTGCTAAGCAACCTGAAGGATCTTAATCGTCTAGTGACTGACCATGGTTGTGGTAACAGGCTAGTAGGAAGTTGGGATGAAATCTACCAAGAGCAGTTCTGGATAATTATGGGTTGCTCACCTACACACATACTTATAAGATTATAATTGTTACACTTATCACTCATCCACCTGGCACATTCACTATCACCATGAAATGTATCTCCCTGCGCCTATTTTGTCATCTGTAGAAAACAACAAACAATCAATCATTCTTTACTTTTATGCTTTTTATTTCCAAATTTTACATTTTAGTTTTATTTAAATACATTAAGTTTAATCCAAAACTTTATTTTATTTCAAAACTTGCAGTCAATTCACTCGAAGACCTATGACAACTTTGAGTGTGACAGAGACTTCATTCATAAGCACTTACCTTTGGTCTCCCTATGGGATCGATATGTTAACTTTGAAACTAGCTACAAAAAATCTATGCACTTGCAGTCATCAAGCTATTTTTTGGTGCCATTGCCAGGGATCTAAGCGCTAAGTGTTTTGTCTCTTGATATTTCAGGTGTTACTACTACAAAATGGTCTCCCTAGGAGACAAAGGGTCTGCATACTCTGGTAGGACCTATCTGCCAAATTATTTTGATCGTGTACTTGTTCAAAGGTGCGAGGAAATTATTGAAATTTTTTTGAGATCAAATAAGGTTGAAGTTGAAAACCTGAGTGATTTCATGGAAATCATGTCCATTCATAGGACAACTCCCAAGAAACTTGAGAAAACTCTCAGAGAATACAGTGCTCCAAATTCTTCTTTTCTTAAACAACCAATACAATGTCCTAATCCTGGAGTTAGAGAATATCGATTTGATGGTGAGATTATCAGGAAAAAGCTTTAAGTGGAAGGGAAGATGAAGACCTAGGAAGACACCTTAGAGAGTTCGATGATGTGATAACATCACTTGGACCAAAAGGTTTACCTAGATATTTTTCTCGTCTAAAACTATTTCGTTGGTCTCATAAAGGTAAGGCTCTAGATTGGTTATATTCTCTTCCTCATCATTAAATTAAATGTTGGGAAAACTATTTTAAAAAGGTAACTGAAATTAGAAGAATATAGGTAACTTTAGTCAGAATGTCGGAGAAAACTACCCACAAGCTTGGGATAGATTCTTTGGAATGATAAATAGTATTCCTAATCATGGCTATTCTGAATCAAATGTTTGCCACTTATTTTACCATTGTATCAATACACAATGCAGAGAATTACTTGATTTATCAGTAGGAGGATCGATATATACTTTAACTATTAAAGCATGTTTGGAATTGATGTCTACTATGGATAGTAATGACTCACTTTATAATCCTAATTTTGGTGCTAAGATGGAAAAAGGGATACTTCGTATAACTCCTGATATTATGCCTGAAGTATGCAAAACAATGAAAGAAAAAGGTATACCTTCTGAACTTATTAAGGAAAACAAAGTAGATCTGTTACAAGTTTTTACTGAAGAAGATGAAACTAGATTTTTTTTCAAGAATTAAAACACTGACAAGCCAAATCCCATAATAACCTGCATAAGCAATTTCAAAGACATAAGAAGATTTTGGCAGAACTCATGGAAAATTATGATGACATTGGCCAAGAAATAAAATTATTTCACAAGTACCTTAGTATGATTGAAACCAAATGTGAACACATAGCATCTGGTTATCAATTCTTTCTTCAAGATGATATAAATTTTCCTGTTTCTACTAATGTTGTTACGAGGAGAGGTGCAGTTGTTACAGGGCCATTAGAACCTCCAGAATATGAAGCTGAAAAAGAGCGAAGGGAAAAAGCCTTGCTCAAAGCAAGCCAAGAAGATGACACACTGGTGGATCCTCAAGATGAAACTTCTCAAGAAACACAATACCAAACCTTGGAGGAGCAAAATGATGCATATGATGACCGTTATGACTCTGATGCAGAGACTGTTGATCCACGAGAAGGAAAAGAATCAAGCAAAGAATATGAAGTTGTTGCAGTAGAAAATAAAAAAGCGATAAGCAACAACAAAAGAAAGCAACTAAAGAGCCTGAGCCCCCACACCAGGTAAAAGACAAGAATGAGAAAAGTGAGCAAAAACTTCCATATCTAGATCGCAAAAATAAAGCATCGGGTAAGGTAATCTATGATTCTTTCAAAAAGGCACTTGGTGACCTTCGTCTAGAAATTCCATTTGCAGATGCAGTAAAAGTTCCCACCTATTCTAAATTTCTCCGTGATATTCTTAATAGAAAGAAAGAAATAACTGAAACATTTGCCATGGTGACTAGTTATCCTGCTAATGGGAAGTTATTGTCTAAGTCGGGAGACCCCGGAATACAAACTATTTCCTGTTCAATTGGCAAAACTGATATTCACAATGCCTTCTGTGATTTAGGTGCAGGAGTTAGTGTAATTCCATACTCCCTCTATAAACGATTAGGATTAGGTGAGTATTCCCCTACTTCTATCACTTAATAGATGACTGACAAATCCACTAAACAACCCATTGGTATGATTGAGGATATTCTACTTAGAATAGATGAACATGTTATTCCCAATGATTTTATTATTCGTGAAATGCCATAGGATGAAAAGTTATCTATAATACTTGAAGACCTTTCCTTAGCACTGCACGAGCATCAGTTGATGTGCTGAAGGAAAAAAATCTTCAATGTTTATGATGCTGAAATCATCCGGTATTTTCCAAAGAAACTAGAAGTAGGAGAAAGGTATATTCCACTGGCAAAACGAGTTCATCTGGTAAGTGCTCTTGATAAGGGGAAACCCAGTAACAATTCGAGAACATAGAAAGGGTTGAAATATTCAACCATTCTTAATAAAATTCTTAATGGGAGTCAACTCATCACAATAATAAAATAAAGTTAAAGAATAAAAAGTTCATCGCATTCCTACAACTGTATCACATTCTTGCGGAAGCACGCCCATAAAAATGCAGCTGTCAAAAAGTAGTAGAAATATCGATTGAATAAGCATAGATTTAGTGTGGAAATTAAATTTTGAGTTTTATGTGCAAAAACTAGCTTAATCATATAGTCCATATTAAAAAGTGAATCTCTGAAAATTTGAGAGAAAAATCATGGTCTAGGAGTTATAATGACCAACTATACAGCGGGAATAATTATTCCAACCGTATATTTGTGGTTGTATATTTGCGCCTGTATAGTTGTGATCTGGCATGGAGAAACCCTAATTCTTGACGCCGCCGCAACTATACGGAGGGAGCTACCTATCCTGCCCGTATAGCTCCCACCGTATAGTTCGGCGCGACCACTTAATCGCGCCAGGACGGCTAGGGATCCTCCTCATTATTTCTATCATTTTCTCTCTCCAAACCTCTCAAAATCCACCTAGAAATCTTAATTCTTTGTGTATTTCGTTTGTTTGAGTTGGGGAATCAATAGATCTGTATGTTTCTCTCCCTATCCAAGCTTTATTTTCAGAAATTCATGGTTGAAATTCTCACATTGATTTAGTGGATGAACTCAAGCTTGTTTGATTTTCTGTTTTGATTTCTCACGTTAGGATTAAATTCCTCCATGTAGAATCATTCGTATATCACGTAGAAACTATATGCCTAAGGTTTTATGTTGATTTTTTTCAGTGCATCAAGATGAACAAGCTCGGTAGTAATTTTTGCGAGAGGAAGCAACAACATGGTGAAGGCTCCGGGCTCCGGGATGAGCTCGACAGCAAGTATGCCATGGTTTCATCGAGGAGGGTGATGCCCACACTTTGGCCCGATGATGGCTTTCTCAGCGCATTAGGGTTGAGGGCGAACTTCGACCACATGTGTTCAAATGCAGGGCTATCAAACCTCGCCTATGCAAGCCACTACACCTACATTGAGCTCACCCATGAGTTCCTCGTCTCCTTCTACAATGACTACAAGGATAAAGGTAATGCATGCACAGTGACTTTCACCATTAACCAGCGGCCATATCAAATCACTTTTCAACAATTTTGTGATGCTTTTGGATTCCCTCAAGAAGGGGAATCAACTGTTACAAACTTGTATAGCATCTCAAGTGGAGAAACATGGGAGGTTATTTCTGTTAACAGTGGGAGGGAATTCTACCAGAAGAAGATGTCCACCATTCAGAACCCAACCATCCGCTACTTTGCCTTGTTTCTCGCCAACACTTTGTTGGGAAGAGGAGATACCGACTCCATGGCCAATGCAGACATGGCCATGATCACCAAGGCACTCTTCCCCGATGCACCGCAGAGTCCCACTCCTACAGTTGTATTCCTCCAGCACCTCCGCCACCAGAGCAACAAAAATAAAGGTGATATTCCCATTGGTGGATTGGTAACCCACCTTGTCCAAGCCCGTGGAATTCCGATACCTGTTATGCAACATGTTGATGGCTTCATACTTATGGATGTAAAATATATAACTGCTTGTGGTTTCCTCAGTGTTTACCGAGCTAATAGGAGGCTCCGAGCATATCAATTTGGTTATCTTGATGTTGGATAGGATGAGCAGGTGTCGTTGCCTTTTCTAGAAGCCTTCTCGATTTAGGAGAGGAACAACTGGATCCTCACCAAGGATCAAGTGACGGAGATCATGGCAGCACTCCATCCTGACCCCGAGGGGAAGCAGGATGAAGAGGAAGAGGAGCAGGAAAACCCTGCTTGGGAAGGATAGCAGCAGCAGGAGGGACTTTGGGACCCATGGCCCAATCAGCAGCAATAGCAGCAGGGGTTCAACAGTGTCCCCTATGAAGAATTTCTGCAGCTCAACCAGCGCGTTGGAGAGATCGACCAAACTCTTCATGGAGTGAATGAAGATGTTAGTTCCCTAACTAAAATCTTCAGTTACTTCATGACCCACTTCCCTGACTACTACCAGCAGTAGCCTTACCCCCCGCCGAATGACGACAACAACTAAGCATGGCAATATCCTAAGCTTGGGGGAGGTTTGAAAACCTCCAAACTTTGCATTCATATTTTTTATTTCTTCTTTTGATTTATTTTATTTTAAAAAAATTGCATGTTTACTTTCAATTTTGCATTTCTAAATCAAAAACACAAAAAAAAATAGTTAACCTGTATTGCAAATTTGTTTCTTTGTTTCTCTCGGAGATTGCTCAATTTTAGGTGACTTGGCAATAGAGAAATATAGCGGGGTTCAACTCAAGTACAAGAACTAAGAAAGCAAGAGGAGATATGACATTCCTTTCATTACCTCTTCTGCAACTTTAAATTGACCCTACAATTATTTACTCGCTTGCACTTGAGTCACTCCCCACTTAGCTTGTTATCCTATAAATTCTATTCCTTTGCTAGTATCTACTTTTTAGCTTTGAAATAATGAGCAATGAACTTGGTTAAAATATTTCCGACATTTTTACAACAATAAAAAGCATCCAAAAGATGACTTGAGTCCATGCTTAGCCCAAAGAATTTGATTTTAGAAACTACTCAACCCCATTGAGCTTAATGTAAATAGACTTGATAGCACTCTTGAATGAAATTGTTTGATAAAATGGATGCTTCGAAGTAGTAGATATTATGACACTGCTTTTTCTAATAATTAAAGTAAGATATTGCTTTACACATGTCATTAAAACACTATCATGCTCCATGGGGAACTATTAACTCTGCTGGCCAACAAACGATCTAAATATGGGAAACCACTTGATTTCTTCTATTGAGTTATGTAAGCGTCTATAGCTGCAATGCTATGACGAGTAAAATTTTAGTCTCCTCGTGGTTTCACGTTCCAATTGAAGTTGTAGTACTCCTCTGACCCACTATTGCTCAACAATTATCTATTGGCATGGTCATGAGTGCGCAACATAGTCCCAATTAACATGTTAAAAATAGTGGCATGATTTCTTTATGAAAGAGCTGAAGTTTTTGAAAAACAAGGAAAGGAAAAAGGTGCTTTGAGATTCTTGAAATTTTGACGTGGCGGTAGATGAGTTGTTCTTAAATTGAATGTTTTTGGTGCCAACTTGAGTACTCTTAATTGATTAAATGAACAAGAGCAAGAAGTTTTTCATCTCTCAACAAAGAGAGAAACCAAAAGAATTTGTTTCACTTTCCTAACTAAACTTTTGACACTTTCTCGAGCATATGATTTATTTGCTAGCAAGGTATACGTGGTTAGGAAGTGGAATCAGTGCAATCTTGTGAATACTTGTATAATCATGTTTAAGATTGCAGGAATTATGAAGAAAAGAATTTGACACCAATTCGAGCTTGTAAGTTCTTTTATTTCAGTCTCGGATCTCCGCTATTCTTCCTTATTTTCTTGTAACTCGAAGGCGAGCAACATCTAAGCCAGGGGAGTTGATAGTTATGAGATTTGACACATTTTTTATGGTTTCTATTTATGGTTTTTGTTTGGATTTGATGGTTTTCTAGCTTTAACTAATGCTAATACTTCGGTAGCAAAGAAAACTTGGTTTTTAATGTGTGTTTTAGGTTCTGAACATCAATAGAGGGTTTTAATAGCAAAAACACAATATTCAGACGAAAACAAGCAAGTCTCTTTTTGGAAGCAATCGAGGGAGTGATGTCTACGCATGCTTCTATTCTTGTAGATAGTGTTGGGCCTCCAAGTGCAGAGGTTTGTAGAACAACAGCAAGTTTCCCTTAAGTGGATCACCCAAGGTGACATGGATATGCCCTACGGGTACCCGATGTTAGCCTACCTGGTCTAGCCCGACGAAAGGCCCACTCAACGATCTACCGAGGTCCATGACGCTCATGACGGTTTGGGTGGTATGAAGCCATATGGACACGGACTCTCAAGCGCACAAGACAAGGAAACCTCAAGACTAGAGTTCGAATACAACTTGTAACCGTATTGGCACCCGAGACCTAGCCTCCCCATATATAAAGGCTAGGAGGGTCCAATGAGGAGGACAGATTATGATACAATAGACTAGACCACAACAGATCTACAAATCTCTATCTCGCTCATACCACCGCATACACACCTCCACGCCAGATTACATCTGCGCACCCCTGTAACCTTCGGTTCACCGTAATCAAGAGCAGACAAGCAGGAGTAGGGTTTTCCTTCCGGGGGCCTGAACCTAGGTAAATCTTGTGTCCCCTGGTTGCTTGTCCGTTAACCGTTCTGCGATCTCCAGCACCCCATCTTCTCCAAAACCCAAGCTCATAACAATGGGCATTGACGAGATTAAACCTCGTCAATTGGCGTCGTCCGTGGGAATTGGAGACGCTGATCGTGCGGTCGCGACGGTCCCATCCACTGCAATCTATGATTTGTCGGCTACTAGAAGCGGGCCTGATTTGGTTCCCTTGTCATCAAAATTGGCCAGATCGGATCACATCCGGTTCTTTGCATCTGCGTCCGCGTCCACGCACTCAGCTTTGTCGTCAACAAATCCATCACGGCGCGCGTGCCGCCGTCGCTGTGAGCGGCGTGGACGATTTGCCAACAAAAGTATTCTGCGGTCATTGAAGGGCGGCATGTCCGTTCACCACTAAAGGAATCAAGTGCTATTCACGCGAGGAAAACCAGATCGAAACTAGATCGGAACTACAAGATTTTGTGGCCACCGAGTCGAAGATGCTGATCCAACGAATAAGCTAATCGAAAGCATAGTAATTAAGATCGTATTTATTTCTGATGAAGGCTACCTCACACACACGTCAAGCCAAGTGGAGGGAATCATTGGAAAACGACCAGGTTGCCAGGCAGAAGTTAAATCACGTACATCATCAAGAGCTAAAGAAGGCAATGTGACCTTATCTATCACGGGAGAGACACTCATCTGGACCAATATGCATGCCATGTTGCATGTAGTCATGATTGATGGATCATGAAGACGGGAGGGTATAGAGCTGAGGCCTTGGCAACTCCGTGCTTGTATCCAAGACGGATTACTCGGCCTGGCGTATGGACACAACGATTTTGCCGGGACAGATTATACCCGCTGTGTTGATTACTCGTTCGCCGCGTTACTTCGTGTTCGCCGCGTTGACTATGCTCGAAGGATCCTTCGACTTGCAGTAGTCTTTGACTGCGGCTACCCACTTTCACCATCGGCTCCGACGATCTGTTGCAGTTTTTGATTGGGGCAACATTCTATGATCTTCGGTTGCGACAAACTGCTACTACCATCGGCTTCGATCCGCTGCCGCGTTGACTCCGGTCTGCCGCATCGGCTCTCGTACGCTGCGTCGATCACATCAACTCCACGCTCGGGGGCTGCGGCGACTCTGGCGGCGACCCACCGAGTCTTCGACACTGGCGACCCGCCACAGTATTCGACTCTATCGCTCAGTGGAATCTTCGGTTGTGGCGACCAGCCACAGCCTTTGGCTCCAGCAACCCACTGTGGTATTTGGCTCTGGCAAACTGTGTGGCCTTCGGCTGCAGTGACCTGCTACATTCTTTGAATGTGGTGACCCGATACATCCTTCGGATGCGACGACCCAGTGTGGTCTTCGATTGCGACAATTTTTGGATGCGGAGCTTGCTGCCGCCATTGACCCCATGAACCCGTCGTTGCTATGACCGTGGTCCGCCGCGTCGACTACGTCCGCCGCGTGACCCCCTGCCGCGTCAACTTCTCCACGACAACCAACAAAGCTAAGTTTTCCTCTACTTAGAGCTGATTTTCTTCTTAACTCGCACTCAAAACACTCGGGGACTACGCCCTCTTCGAGTAACCTAATGTGCCATCGGCTCCACGCACTCGAGCACCTCAAACACAACAGCCCGAGTAGCTGATTCTGCCTAACCGTCGAATCCTTGAACTCCGAGTGCCTCGGCAAGGTACTGAGACTAAGGGTAATCAGGCTAACGAAAAGGCCTAGCATACAGTGCAACAGTGTCGACTCGATTGGCACCAGAATCTTACTATACAAGCCGACATGTAACTATTATTTACAAGAAACAGAGTGCTTCACAATTTTTTATGTTTTCTGCAGCTTACAAGGACGTCGACTGCGTCGAGTTACTCTATTGGGTCCTCCGACAGGAGTAGACAAAACAACTGGCTACGCCATAAAGCTCATGACCCGAGTCGAATCCCTCCTCGGATGGTTGCATCTCTTGATGCTACAAAGACGCGACGCTGGTCGCGCACCCAACAGAAGAAACGGCGTCGACTTCATCCAGAACATCGAGTCCTCGCACGACTCCGCTACGTTGACTCCTGGCTCCTTATGCGTGAGATGCTGTCTCGATGCACTTCCGGGTCAGTGGTTTCTCCTCGCATGAGTCTCCAATCGAGTCTGCGACTCGACTAGACACTCGGGGGCTACTCCTATCAGGAGCGCTGGTCGCGCACCCGGTGTACTTTCGGGTCAGCGGTACGCCCATGAGATTGCCGACTGCAACTGCATGATACAAGAATCGAGTCTTTGTCCGAGTCTACGACTTCGCCAGACACTCGGGGGCTACTCCAAACTGGAGCGCTGGTCGCTAACACAGAAGATCTTCGAGTGACACGCTTTGATTCCTCACCCGAATCAACGATTTGACTGAGGACTCAGGGACTACTCCCATAGGGAGCGCTGGTCGCGCACTCGAAAGAATGAAGGCATTCAAGGCATCTGTAAGGTCATCCGAAGAACTTCCAGATTGCCGTAACCCGCAACTGACGACTATGAGTATCTGCTCGAGTCTACGACTTGAACAGACACTCGGAGGCTACTCCCGTAGGGAGCGCTGGTCGCGCACCATATGAACTTTTTGGTGAAGTGCTTCGCACTCGACACAACTTTCGACTTCGACATCCAAATACAAGGTTCAAGACAACTAAGTCTCCACCCGAATCTATGTTTTGGATGGACACTCGGGGGCTACTGACATGGATATGCCCTACGGGTACCCGATGTTAGCCTACCTGGTCTAGCCCGACGAAAGGCCCACTCGACGATCTACCAAGGTCCACGACGCTCATGACGGTTTGGGTGGTACAAAGCCATATGGACACGGACTCTCAAGCACACAAGACAAGGAAACCTCAAGACTAGAGTTTGAATACAACTTGTAACCAAATCGTATTGGCACCCGAGACCTAGCCTCCCCATATATAAAGGCTAGGAGAGTCCAACGAGGAGGACAGATTATGATACAATAGACTAGACCACAACAGATCTATCGATCTCTATCTCGCTCATACCACCGCATACACACCTCCATTCCAGATTACATCTGCGCACCCCTATAACCTTCGGTTCTGCCGTAATCAAGAGCAAATAAGCAAGAGTAGGGTTTTCCCTCCGGAGCCCTGAACCTGGGTAAATCTTGTGTCCCCTGGTTGCTTGTCTGTTAATCGTTCCGCGATCTCCAGCACCCCATCTTCTCCAAAACCCAAGCTCATAACAATGGGCATTGACGAGATGAAACCTCGTCACAAGGTTTATCGAACTCAGGGTGGAAGTGGTCAAAGGTATCCCTCTCAAGCAACCCTGCAATCAAGATACAAGAAGTCTCTTGTGTCCCTAACACACCCAATACACTTGCCAGGTGTATATGTGCACTAGTTCGGCGAAGAGATGGTGAAATACAAGTAATATGGATGATTATATGTGGTAATTGCAATCTGAAATAAAGATGGAAGCAAGCAAACATGTAATAGGACTGATTGTAAATGGTGTTTCAATGCTTAGAAACAAGGCCTAGGTATCATACTTTCACTAGTGGACACAATATAAATATCTAATCTTTATTATGCTACTCTGAACTACTCTCCGGTTGGATAACTCCAATTCATGGTAGGCTACAAAAGCTCTCCTTAAAGTTCGCATTCCCCATCTAGGTAACCCCAACCCTGTCACTTTGAGCACTAGATGGTTCCAACAAACACCACAATTTCGTAGAGACATCCAACTCAAAATATAACTCATGATAAGTATTTCTGTAATCTTTAGCCTAAGTGCCACACAGTGTGCACACTGTCAACTTCACACATGTGGGGATAACCAGAGATTGCAATAAAGCACTTGAGTAGCAGAGTAGATCTACTTGATTACAAAGCTCATGATCATAATAAGATCACGCATAGAGAGAGATATGAACACATAGCTACCGGTAGAGCCCTTAGCCTCGAGGGGGAACTACTCCATCCTCATCATGGGAATCAGCAACAGCGATGGAGATGGTGATGGATATCAATGGAGATGGATCCGGGGGTAATTCCCTATCCCGGCAAGGTGTCGGAATAGAGACTTCTGTCCCTCGAATCTCCCCTTCGGTGGCGGCGATGTTGCGGAACTTTTCATGGACAAAGGCTGGATGATCTAGGGTTTTTGCATTAGGGGATTTATGTAGGAGGAAGGGCAAGGTCGGTGGGCACCCGAGGGGCCCACACCACCTGGTGGCACCACCTAGGGTGGGCCCGCGCCACCACATGGTGTGGCCACCTCGTGGCCCCCCTTCAGCTACCCTTCAGACTCTGTGTTCCTTCTAGTAAAATATCAACTTTGGCTTTTGTCCCGTCCAATTCCGAGAATATTTTCTTACTAGCTTTTCTGAAACCAAAAACAGCATAAAATAGGAAAATGGCACTACGACATCTTGTCAATAGGTTAGTTCCGAAAAATGTATAAAAATACCTTAAGTGTAGAAAAAACATAAGAAAGTCGATACAAAACAAGCATGGATCATAAAAATTATAGATACGTTTATGATGTATCAGGGAGGCATACAGTATCTTTAATGAGCAACTACACGGTGGGAATATTTTCTCCGGCCGTATAGTTTCCACCGCCTTCGTCTTGTCAAAAGGGACAACTTTCATGAAGAGGCCGAGGACGAAAACATAACACAGTAGCCACCGTTCCATCTAGAAGGGAGAAAGAAGAGATCCAGAGAAGAAGGGGAAGACGTTCTTCATCTTGCTCCATGATCTTCGACCTCCTAGCCACCACACCCCCATAGCCATTACTTGTACTTGATATATATATATATATAGAGAGAGAGAGAGAGAGATCTTCACCTTGCAAGATTAGGGTTTGAGATTGTTTCTTCCCATCTTGAATTGTGTTGAATTTATTTCTATTCTTATTATGGATCTCCATGGTAATATCAAGAAGAACTCCCTTTATTTAATTATATCGATGATGCTTTCTTCTCTCAAGTGTGAGTATGTTCCATTGGGCATGGGAGATGTAAGGGATTGGTGAGATGTGATGTGCCTATATAATTTCCATTAGTTTGTGGTTAATATTAATTACTATATTATGTGTGCTTGACTATCTGTTGGATGCTTAATGATTGTTGTCCAATTAAGGGCCCGGACAACATGATACCTTGTTCTACATAGATACGATCTTGTTTGCTAGCAGACCGGCGACCCCCCGAGTGACATGGGGATATCAATGGAAAACTAGTTGAGCTCGAGGAGCACGAGGAGCTTAATTGCATTAGTCTGATCAAAGGAGCTTAATTGCTAAGCAACCTAAAGGATCTTAATCGTTTATTTACTGACCATGGTTGTGTTAACAGGCTAGTAGGATTATTGAAGTTGGGATGAAATCTACCAAGAGGAGTTCTGGCTAATTATGGGTTATCTCCTATACACATACTTATAATATTATAATTGTTACACTTATCACTCATCCACCTGGCACATTCACTATCACCATGAACTGTATCTTCCCGCACCTATTTTGTCATCTGCAGAAAACAACAAACAACCAATTGTTCTTTACTTTTCTGCTTTTTATTTCCAAAGTTTACATTTTAGTTTTATTTAAATACATTCAGTTTAATACAAAACTTTATTCTTATTTCAACACGTGGAGTCAACTCACGCGAAGACCTGTGACAACTTTGAGTATGACAGAGACTTCATTCATAAGCACTTACCTTTGAGCTCCCTGTGGGATCGATATCTTAACTTCGAAACTAGCTACAAACGATTTGTGCACTTGCAGTCATCATCTAGTGCATGAGCTTTGCTTCCTTAGTGTTGTGGTATTGCCAATGAGTACGCCATGGAGGGGTCCTCACAGAGCGTGTTTAGAGACGTGGGGTAAGGTGGAAGTTTGGCAGGTACGAGGTAACACAGCTTACCTAGGTTCAGATCCCACGACGGTGGCGGGATCCTACTCCTGCTATAAATCACTATAATGGCAATACACCGAGTTACAGGGATCGGTTCGTTGTCCGTGATATGAGTTGTGCGTTATAACTTGTCTGTCCTAAAGGCTCTAGATCCTAGGGTTATAGGTAAAGTCCTTGCCGGACAGGTTACAGAGTCCTACGAAGTATACAACTAGTCTATCGTGTCTTGCACTCCTAGGCTCTGGGTACGTCGGTGACTCTTTCGTAGCCTTCCTTTATCCGGCATGGGCCTCCCTTCTGGATCCATCTAACTGGGCCTCTCAACAGGCCATGGGCCTTGCTACCAACTATGGGCCACCTGGGTTACCCGGATTAGAGACATGCTATGATGATACCCATTTAGAATATCCCCAACAGTAGCCCCCGGAGAACTCTGAGATCTTGTGCCGTCTTGCCTCTTCAGTTTGAATGCTCTGTCTAGATGAATGTCGGCAAATCGTCAAGCAATATCTTGTAGTCCTCCCAAGAACCCTGCAATGCCCTCCGTCTTCAACTCGTAAGTTGGAGAACTGCTGAATCTCCATCGTACTCTTCTCGTAGCCAGACTGGATCCGTCCAAGGCAGAATCTTCGGATGGGATGGTTCACCTACCCGTGTCAGCCAGAGCAACGTAGACCATAGGTCAGCGACGCCTCTTAACTCACACATGCAGAGAACACAATCATAGCCGTTTTTCCCGCGCGAAGGACGCAAAACATTTGCGGCGATGGTGGGAACATGGCGAAATTTTCGCGCACACGCTGTCCACGCAGCAATCGTTCGATCAACTTGCAAGAATCTTGACACGAGGTACTATAAATAATAAACGTGGGAGATTTTATCTTTTCACCTCATTCTTCCTCACGTCATCTTCTTCCTCCAACGAACAACTACTCGAGCTCTCCGCGTGCACCGAGAAAAACCCTAGTTTTCCCCAGTCCACAATCACCTTCCTCTCTTCCTCAATGGCGAGCAGCAGTGCAACCCCTTCCACGACGGCGACGAGCGATGCCACGGTGAAGCCGGAAGGCTCTGTTCAAGTGCCCCTAGAGGGCCTAGTACTGCCACGCACCACGGTGGTGGAATCCACCAGCGGTGACCATATTCCAGCGGGGGTGGAACCGCTGGAGGAGGATCTCTCACAAAGGAGAGTGGCGTGGCTCCAATATTGCAAACAACGATCTCAAGGAGATGCTCTCCGAGGGGTACCTCCCCGTGACGAAGGGGTTGGTCTGGCGGGCGGCGCCGGCCGGCGAGGTCACCCCTTCTCCCCAACCCGGAGAATGTGTACCTCAAGCACAAATGGTACATGGTGTTTCCCTCCCAATCTCCGACTTCTTCTTAGCAGTCCTTAGCCACTACCGGGTTCAACCTCAGAACCTATCTCCGAATAGCATCCTCGCGCTTAGTAACTACGCGGCGCTTTGCGAGGGCTACCTAGGAATTAGGCCTAGGTTAGATATGTTCGTATACTTTTTCACCGTCAAGAGGGAAGCCAGAGCGAGCAAGGACGAGCTCAGAAACTGTGGGACCATTAGCTTCAAGATCCGGCCTGGCCGGCAGTTCCCCGACATTGTAGGCCACGTGTCCTGCAAGAATTGGAAGAGGACATACTTCTATGGCCCAGATATCCCTCTGGCTAGCTGAGAAGCATCGTACCCGGACTTTGTCGACGGGGCCGCCGTTGAAGCCTTGACATGGAGATCGCAAGCCCTCCTCCCCTCCAACAAAGAAGCCTCCCGCACTGTAAGGCAGATCGAGTGGTTCATAGAGACGGGTCTAACTGGGTTGGACCTAGCCATGTGCTGGTTCATCAGGCGGATTCAGCCTCTGTAGCATCGCGTGAAGCTGATGCACCAGTATAACCAAGATAGGAAGGATAGCCTTCGCATCTCCATGGATAACTTTTCAAGTGACTCCATCAAGCTCCGCCTCAAGGACATCGCCAAGGTGAAGGACAGGAAGCGCGGCTTCACCATCACCTACGACATGTTCGAGGACGGCAAGTGCCCAGAGGCCCTTGTTTATTTTTCGTGTATGACATATACTCCAGTTCTTCCGTCTAGCCATTACCAATTCATCTAACACTTCAGTATTTCACTTAACAGCTAAAAAGTCTAGAGGAGGATAGCGTGGTTGTCCAAGTCTATGACCCCAAGATGAAGGAAGTCACTGTCGTGTCCGACGATGATGTTCTGTTGGTGTGAAAGCGGAAGAGCTCCACCTCTGACGTTGCCGACGGATGCAAGAAGAAGAAGATGGAGGGTGGAGCCTCCAAGAAGTCCACTGCCGCCATGGAGGCGGAGAAAAGAAGAATCACCGGCATCCCGTTTACCAAAGCGCCAACTATTGTGTAAGCTTCTTGTCATCCGACATTGTCTCTTGCTCGTCTTATTCCTGTACTTATACTTTTGCACGTTTTAGCAAGAAGGCTAGTTTGAGTTTGAAGAAGACCTCCAAAACATCGGGGGCATCTAAAAACATTAAAGATATGTTGCACCAAGTGTCTCCCGCCATCGCCCCTACCACTCCTAGTGTCTAGCCTGTTGCCGCACCGACAAGCTCTCCAGCTAAGGTAGCATCTGGCCCTTCCGCTATGGAAGTGGACCCAGGTGTCACCGCGGATCTTGCTGTTGTTGGCGAGCAGGCGACACAAGAAAGCACTGCGTCCAAAGTGTCTGAAGCTCCGGCTAAGGATGCCACTGGTAGCGGTAAGGCGATGGTGGAAGGCGAAACGTCTGCTGAAGGCGGCACCACTACATCCAAGATGCCAATAGAGCTCCCGAAGATTGTCTACCTGGCGCTTATGCTAAGGATGGAAATTTTACCCACGGGTACGGGTACCCGCGGGTATCGTACCCGCATGGGTAGGGTATGGGCATACTTTTTTACCCATGGTTAATACCCATACCCTGCCCGTTAATTCACGGGTACGGGCACGGGTATAAGGTTGTACCCATGGGTATACCCATACCCTGCCCATTTAGACTGACTTGTAAAACTTACCTATTAAGTTTCAACCTATGTGTCCGATTAGCCTAGGGGAAGTATGTGATTGCTATTTCTAAACGTTGATAATTGTCATGTACTCGTCTACCTATTATATAGTAGTGATACTTATTTTGTTGTCAAATATGATATTGATTAATGTAAAATTGTGAATAACTTGTTTACTATTGGATCTACCCGTCGGGTACCCAACGGGTACGGGTACCCGTCGGGTATGGGCATGGGTAAAGATTTATACCCACGGGTACGAGTATGGGTATGGTATTGCTCTACCCTGCCCATTGCCATCCTTAGCTTACGCCGAGTAGCTCAGCTTTGGCTCCTGGTGCAGCGCAAACTTCTCCGACTTGTGGTCTTGAGGAGCTACTCAGTCAAGTGGATATCCTGCATGGAAATAGTCTTTCCTTCAGCAAAATCTTTGTCGAGAGCGCCACCAAGCTCAAGATCATCACACTTATAAGTATTATTTAACTTTTGCATTTCATATGTAGTATACCACTGTATCCCCCAAGGATTTAGATGGAAAACCATAGGTCTTTGCATCTGAATGCTCTAAGAGTGGCTAAGCTAGAAACCTTCGCACTATAGCCCCCAAGTATTTAGTTTGAATGAATTATTTCGACTAGATACTTTTAGAGTAGAATATGTAGTGTTTGTAAATTTCAATACTGTAGCCCCCAAGCTTCTAGTTGAAACAGAATTAGTTTCGACTAAATGCTTAAAGAAAGACTAAGTATATTGCCAAGTTAAAAACTCTCACTGTATCCCCCAAGCCTCTAGGTGGATATTTATCCGGCTAGATACTCCAAGTAGACTAAGTAACTTTGAATTTATTTTCACAAAATGAGAATGCTCGGAGATGCGTCGCCAACGAGAAGTTCCACAAGATGCGCATTGAACTGGAAGCTAAAAAGGGTAAAACTGTCTTCTTGAAGGATCAAATCACCAAGAGCAAGAGTCTGTTTTTCCTTTCAATTTTGCACTCAAACTTGGTCTTGTGCCATCACTCTTCGACTACTCATTATGTGCTATCATTTATCCAGCTTGCATAAACTATTGCCAAGGCGAAGAATATTGTCGAGCAATCCAAGAATATTGAACTGTTGGATAGCGAGAACAAGTTCCTCAATCAGGAGAGGGCAGACACTTTGAAAATGCACAAAGAATCCATGAAGGCCTTGCAGGAGTCTGCCAACACGGAGATGAAACGACTGAAGGAGGAAGTTGCAATCCTCAAGGAGCAGAAGAAAGCTGCCGATGAGCAGAATCAGTGCAACCTTGAGGCTTACAAGGTTCTCCGACAAGAACAGGACTCCATGGCGGAGACACTCCAACAAGCGGATGCGAGCATCTTTGGTAAGCGATCTCCGTCTTGTACTTCTGTTAGCCAGGTACTCTGAACTTTTTTTGTGTTACTGAACCCATGTACTCCTTTGCTCGCCGGAAATGAAGCTCCTATAGGTTTAACCTATATTCCTCCTCCGTCGAAGGAATGCATGGTCCTTGCCAGCAACTTCATCAGTACCGCCGTCAAGCAAGCCAAAGAGATTGCCAAACCCCTGAACATCAACATCAAGGTGGTGGATTCTGTCATGAAGTACTCGGAGATTCTGCGCCAAGCGCCCGAGCGTATCATAAGCTGGAAAGCTTCATGTACCCGGGCTGGTGCAATAATGTCGTTGGAAATGGTCAAGGCCCACTACGAGAATGCCGACATCGACACGATGACCTCGGGTCTGCCCGACGTAGACTATGACGGCCAGAAGATTGATCATAAAGCTATCTAGGCATCGCTCGCGGGCTATGACACCAGGGTCGCCGAGTTGGTCGATCACAATGCCTTTGTGCCTCTTGATATCATCGACGGCGACCAGCACAGCTCCTCCGAGTCTCTCAAGACCACCAACTTTGAAGATGATCAGGATGGCTCTCCTTCTACCGACGATGCTACCTCAAAGTATACTGCGCCAGAGGAATGAAAAAACACTTTGTAATATTTGTTTCCTCTAGATGTATGTATGCGGAAAAACTATAGTGTTATTCTTAAGACGGAAAAACAATAGATGTATGTTTCCCGCTACTCAAGTACTAGTTCTAGCATGTAAATATTTTTTAAGCAAGTGCTGGCTTATCCATTACTTTGGTTTTTATGCTTGACTTTTCATGAGTCGGAAGACTCGTAGTTGGAACCATGCACTCAAGTGATGAACCTAAGCACAAAATCGCTGACTTCAAGTGCCGAAAGTCACTACTCCAGAATCCACATAAAAACAACAAAGAACGTGTAGACCAGAAAACTTAAGCTAACGCCCGTAGGCGGAATTTTCACAAGTGCAAAATGCAAAACTTGCGCATAAAGGTTTTATACGATACAAAAATGAACACTAAAGGAGGTAAAAGACTCAAGAATATGAGTGAACCAGAGCTTTATTTCATTGATCATATAAGAGGTACACAGTAGATAAAAAATATGCTAAGTGTAAAAAGGACGTAGCTGTGCTATGTTTCATGGCCGATCAAGCTCCGGGTAATCATCATCCGGGTCATGTCGCTTACGCTTATGATCATTGCTAGGTCTATCCTCAAGCTCACGATTGTCAACGAGGTAGTAAGACCCATTGAGTAGCGCCTTTCTTATGATGAACGGTCCTTCCCATGGTGGGGATAACTTGTGTGACTTCTTCTGCTTAAGTCGGAGCACTATATCCTCCTCTTTAAACGAGAGATGCCGAACGCGGCGACTTTGGTAGTTGCTTAGATTCTACTGGTAGATGGTGGATCTTTGGCATGCCAATACACGATCTTCCTCAAGATGGTCCACATCTAGGCTCCTGGATTCTTCAGCATCATCTTTGTCATAGGCGGCAACTCTTGGTGAATCGTGAAGGATGTCGGAAGGCAGGATGGCTTCTGCTCCATATACCATGAAATAAGGGGTGTAGCCGGTAGATCTATTGCGTGTAGTTCATAAACTCCACAGAACAGATGGTAATTCCTCCGCCCAGGCTCCAGCCGCTCTATGTAGCGATGCCTCAAGACGTGGCTTGATTCCCTGCAGAATTAATCCATTGGTTCTCTCAACTTGGCCATTGGACTATGGATGTGCCATAGATTCTAGGTCAAGTCGGATTCCCTTCTCCCAACAATAATCTTCCACTTCCCCGAGTGATAAGTTGTTGCCTTTGTCGGTGATAATGCTATGTGGGAGACCAAATCTCACCACTAGATCCCGGACAAACCTAAGGGCGGTTGCCCCATCAAGCTTTCTAATGGGTTTAGCTTCTATCCATTTTGTGAATTTATCAACTGCTACTAACAGATGCGTAAACCCACATGGTGCCGTCTGTAATGGACCAACCATATCTAGTCCCCAGACTGCAAACGACCAAGTTATTGGTATTGTTCACAATTCTTCAGCTGGAACTTATGGTTGTCGGGCATAATACTGCCATGCCATGCTTGTCTCAACCAGCTTGTCGGCATCCGACTTCGCGGTTAGCCAGTAGTATCCTTGCCGGAAGGCTTTGGAGACCAATGATTGAGGAGCGGCGTGATGCCCGCAATCTCCGAGATGGATCTCACGAAGGATTTAATACCTTCTTGCTAAGAAACGCACTTAAGGTATACACCAGTGGTGCTTATTTTGTAGAGCTGTCCATTGATTATGGTATAGCCCTTTGCTCGACGTACTATTTGCCGACTATCGACCTCGTCGATGGGCAAAGTTCCGTGTATGAGATATTCCATGAACAGTTTTTCCAAGCCGAAGGGACCTTTGTCACTGTGTGAACGAAAGAGTCAACTCTGTTCAGGTTCTCGGGGTCCGCTCCCTTCACGGATGGTGTCCGTAGATGTTCCAGAAAAATGCCAGGTGGAATTTGTTTATGCCCTGATCCAAGCTTTGACAATAGATCAGCCGCCTCATTTTCCTCCCTCGGGACACACTTGACTTTGTAGCCCAAGAAGCTCTTGGCTATCTCGTCCACTTCGTCTCGATATGCCGCCATCATAGGGTTCCACGCGTTCCAGGTGCCAGCCACCTACTGGGCAACCAAGTCGGAATCTCCACAGCAAACTATGTGCTTGATGCCAATATCCTTGGCTACGCGAAGTCCGTGAATGAGTGCTTCATATTCCACCATGTTATTTGTAGCCTCAGAGTGGATCTACAGAATGTAGTGTAGCTTCTCCCCTATTGGTGACTGTAACAGTACACCAGCCCCCGAGCCATTGAGTAGCTTTGATCCATCAAAGTGCATCACCAGTATTCTAGCTCTGGTATAGGGGTAGCATATGGCATCTCCGTCCAATCTGCGATAAAATCTGCCAAGATCTGTGATTTGATAGTGTCGCGTCTCTTGTAGGTGATCTCGAAGGCAGCAAGCTCAATGCCCCACTTCACGACCCTTCCTGTAGCGTCGCTGTTGTTGATGATGTCGGACAGTGGAGCTTTGCTCACAACTGTGATAGGGTGCTCCTGGAAATAGTGCCTTAGCTTCCGAGAAGCAAGGAATACTCCATAAGCTAGCTTCTGGTAGTGCGGGTAACGCTGCTTGGACTCCGTCAAGACCTCTCTTACATAGTAAACTGGTCGTTGAACTCCGTACTCATGCCCTGGTTCTTTCTGCTCTACCACGACGACGATGTTGATTACCCGGTTGGTGGCCGCCATGTAGATCAACATAGGCTCCATGGGCTCGGGTGCTGCAAGTATAGGTGCCGAGAGAGTATCTCCGTTAGCTTCTTTAGTGCGTCATCTGCCTCGTCCGTCCATATAAATTTGTCCGCCTTCTTCAACAACTTGTATAGCAGCAGAGCCTTCTATCCAAGTCGGCCGATGAACCGGCTTACCGCTGCAATGTAGCATGTTAGTCGTTGTATTTCCTCCAGGCATGTCGGACGGTTTATGTTTAGGATGGCCTTGATCTTCTCCGGGTTGACCTCGATTCCACACTGGGAAACGATGAAGCCCAACAATTTGCCGGTTGGAACCCTGAAGACGCACTTCTTAGGGTTAAGCATCATGTTGTATTTCCGGAGATTATCAAAGTTTTCTTTTAAGTCATATATTAAGTCGTTTGACTTTTTAGACATCACCGCTATATCATCCACATAGGCGTGAACGTTCTGACCAATTTGATCGTGTAGGCAATGCTGCATAGTCCGCTGGTACGTAGCACCTGCGTTTTTTAGCCCAAAGGGTATCGTGACATAGCAAAACGTGCCATAGGGTGTGGTGAATTAAGTGGCCAATTGGTCCGACTTCCTCATCTTTATCTGATGGTATACTGAGTATGCATCGAGAAAACACAAAAGTTCCGAGCCAGCCATCGAGTCAATTACTTGGTCAATGTGAGGCAAAGCAAACAGATATTTGGGAAACACTTTGTTCAAACCGGTGTAGTCAACGCACATTCTAAATTCTTTGGATCCCTTTTTGGGGAAAAGTACAGGATTGGCCACGCATCGGGTGTGAAGGACTTCTCGGATAAAACTAGCCTTAAGTAACCTAGCTATCTCTTTGCCTATGGCACATCTCTTCTCGTCCCTGAAGCATCGTAGAGGTTGTTTCACCGGTTTGCATTTTGGATCAATATTCAAGCTTTCCTCGGCAAGTTCCCTAGGTACACCTTTCATGTCGGAAGGTTGCCAGGAAAAGATGTCCCTATTCTCACAGAGGAACTCGACGAGCGCGTTTTCCTATTTAGGGTCCAGGTTCGTCCCAATGGCGGTGATCTTGGAGGCATCGCCTACCACAAGTTCCATCGGCTTGGTTTCGATGGCGGCCTTAAAGGCGGGGGCGGAGTCAGATATCTGCTTCTTTGACACTGGCATCTCCGTGGCATCGACCTTGCTCTGGATATCCTTGAATTCTTCGCTGTAGAGGACAGCTTCTGCAAAGGTTGCTTCTCCAATCTTGCAGTCCCTTGCCTTGGTAAAGCTTCCGGATACGGTGATGATGTCATTTGGTCCGGGTATCTTGATCTTGTTGTAGATGAAGCATGGCTTGGCCATGAAGCCGTGGACGATGTCGCGTCCGAAGATGACGTGGTACACGCTATTGAAGGGGACCACCTCAAAGGTCATGTGTTCTTGGCGGTAGTTATTAACATCGCGAAAAGCAACCTGAAGCGTGATGCACCCAAGGGACCGAGCCTCTCGGCCAGGAACTAAGCCATGGAACACGGTGCTGGTCCGCCTTACGTTGGCCTCCGTCAAGTTCATCTTGTGCAACGTATCTAGGTACATGATGTTGATGTTGCTTCCACTTTCCACCATGTATTTGGTGAACTCGTTGCCGTCAATCAGGGGGTTAATGACCATGGTGTATTGGTTCTTCGTAGGGATGAGGTCTGGGTGATCCTTCCTGTCCCAAGTGATTGGAATATCCGACCAGCGCATGTACTGGGGAACTGGGGTAGGGTAGCCATCAGTATCCTCATGGAGGTTTTCTGTTTACGGATAGTAGGGGTGCCAAGGAAAGTGTGGTAGACGGCAGCCTTCTTCTCGAAGGGGTTCTTGACCTTGCCATCGCTCTTGTCGGCGTTCTTGGGGTCAACATCCTCGTCAATGTCACTTGAATCCTAGGACTCCTCTTCCTTGTTTTTCCCCTTGCCCTTGCCTCGTGGTTTGTTCTTCCGAATTCGCTTGTACCCGGACTCCGGGTCCTCCTTTAGGTCATTGACGAACTTGCAATGCCGATTGGTGTGTGTGGCCTTGCCGTTGGCATCGAGGTGTACAAGGCATGGAATATCACGGTACTCCTCGTACGTTTGGGGAACGGGGAGCGCTACCGGGGTAGTTTCACTACCTCGTTGCTGCTCATGATCGGCCCCCCGTCCTCGGCCACGCTGTCTGCCATCACCTTGTCCTGCAAATGTCATGGCGACCATGTCGGAGGTTTGCTTTTCTTCTGGAGGGTTATTCCGCTTGGTGTTGTTGTTCCTCTTAGCTTTAGTTGGAACGGCCGTTACTGGCAAGGAGCCGCGAGCATCGTCGTCGGCAGCCGCAAACTCACTGGCGAGCTGGATCATCTGGTTGAGATCGAGCCTGTGATTGTCCCGCAGGCGCTTCAACTTATGTTGGAGCAACGTACCTTTCTCCCAACCATCAATGAAGGCGTCCATGGCGGTCTGAGCATGCACTCCTCCGTAGGAATTTTTCATATCCAACCAGCGAGAGAGGTAGGCGCGAGATGACTCATCTTTCTCTTGCACGCACCGCTGTAGATCGCCAACAGTGCAGGGACGCTTATACGTACCCTTGAAGTTCTTGGTAAACGCTTCTTGCATGTCCAACCAGTTGCAGATAGACTTCTCCGGAAAGTCATCAATCCATTGGCGGGTCGTGCCCGCCAGCATTAGTGGGAGGTATTTGACGGCAACATTGGGGTTACCCCCGGCGATCTCCACCATGTTGTCGTAATCCTACAACCACGTAGCTGGTTTGGCAGTGCCGTCATAGGGCTTGATGGTCTTGTCAATCCGGAACCCCTTGGGGTAAGTTGCGGTCCATATCACAGGTCCAAAGCAATGTGGTCCCAGGTATTGTCCTTCCCAGGCCTCGTGAATCTTGTCCACGCATTAACGTGTGTCGTATGGTTGCGGGCTTGTTCTTTTCTTCTTGCCGCCAGGGGATGGGCTGCGTGAACGACGCGGGCCTCCTCCACCATGGTGGCTGCTAGGGGACGACGGAGGTGGAGGTGGCGGTGGGTTAGCCTTCTGTAGCACCCCGGGTAAAACCACTACTAGAAAATCGCTTGTTGTTTTATGTTCGTGCATCATCATTATATCATCATGCATTTGTTCGCCTAAAACTATTTTCCAAAAACCCTATTTTTATTCTCTACTTACTCCCTCTTATTTCAAAGTATAAGGTCCAGTCTGTCCAGATCTTATATTTATCTAAAAACTATTTTTAAAGGTTTATCAAATAAAATTATTAAAAACTATTTTGTCCGAGGAGACAATCCGGCCGGTCAGGCCAGAGGCCCAACCGGACCAGACCATCTACGACCCGTCCCAACTAAACCCTACAAGATCCAGACCTAACCCTAACACTGGACCATCCCCAAACCTCCCCAGACCTAACCCTAGCCGCCAGGCACCCCAACTCCCTTTGCCCCGCCGCCACACACCCGCGCGCATGCCAGCCTATCGCCTGCCCACCCCGCCTGCAACCTGCCACACAGCACCCGCCCGTACACTACGTCGCTGCCCCAACGCCCCAACTCCCCTCGATGCCACACGCACACACGCTACACACCCGGACCTGGTCCAACCCACACGCCTGGACCCACTCAGCACGCGAGCGGCAGCCCGCAACCTCCCCTGCCCGCATCTCTTCCTCACCATCCCTGTCGCCGCCAGGAGCGAGGCCTCCGCCCGCTTCTCTCCCGTTGTCGCCCTCCTTCCTAGAACCCCGGTCATCGCCCGCTCGGTCCCAGCGAGCGCCATCGCTGCCTCCCGTCCTTGGAGCTCGTCCCCGACCCTCGGGCCTTTCTCTGGCCTGGCTCTCGGGAAATGGCGCCACCACCAGGGCCCTCTCCTTCCTCTGTTCGTCGGCTTCCCCAGCGGGCCATCATCGCCCCCCCCCCCCCCCGCTGCTCTGCGTCGAGATCGCCATGCCCCCGGTACTCCCTTTACTTGCAGACCGCCGCCGCTGTGCCTCCTCTCGGCGTCTGCTGCCCTGCCCTCCCGTCGCCAGCGCCGTTGCTCGCCGCTGCCACCGCCTCGGCAGCACGACGCCCTCCACCGCCATTCTCGTTGGGCCCGCGAGCGCCACCACTTCCTCGTGGACCGCCTCCGCCGGCCTCGCCCATCCCCGACCCCGAGCGTCGCCTCCTTCCGGCCACCTCGCGTCCAGCGAACTCCTCCCTAATGCCGCCAAGTCGCTTGCTGGCCCTTGTCGCCTTTTTGAGTTTCTCCCGATGCTATCTGGTTTCCTTGCTAGAGGGGCACCGTGATGTGCTAGTGTTGATGAACAAGGAGGTTGCAGCAGTCACCGTGGCCCTTTATGTACTCCTATGTTCATGTGTTGTTGTCTTTGTGCTGATGTTTTGTCAAGCACCTCCCGTGGACACGTGAGTTGATTCAAGTTCATCATTGACGCCGGACCCCTAGGCCTTTGACGTGGAAACACAAGTACTCCTTCATGATTCTGATGATCCAAAGACGAACCTCGAAGACCGAATTGAACCCTTGGAACCCAAGATCGCCGAGTTCCCTATGTATGACTCTTTCCTCGAGACCCTATTTTTATAAATGACATATACTATTAAATCGTTCATACTTGCATTTTGTGATTTTTGGGGGCCTTATGCGATTCATCTAAATTAAACATGGAGGCCATATGTGGGCTTTTCTAGTCTTATATTGGCCCCGTTTAAATTTGCGTAGCGAACCGATGTCATGTTTTGTCGTGATAAGACAACAATTAAATTGCGGGGTATCTAAACAACATGAACCATCTATTTAATTGTCGAGACCCCGGTTCTGATTAATTTTGCCTAATTGCATCGCATCTTTGCCATGTCATACATCATACATGCATCATGCCCGTTATTATGTCATAGAATTAAACAGTGCATCCGGTGTTTGTGCTAGTGCTTTGCTTCTTCATGGATTAGGCCGATGAGTTGATGCGAGTGTCGACCCGATCTTCGAATGAACCTTCGAAAATGTTTTTCAGGCGAGCATTCTCCCCCTTTCGACCTATCTTACTTTATAGTCTTTATTTCCTCCTATTGATCTATTGCTATGTGTGATGCGATGCTCTAGTTTTCGTACCCGTGATATCCCTTGCAGCCATTAAATTGCCTTGGACACATCCTATTACCTGTTGTTTGGTAGATAGTCAGCCTTGCGAGTCGTAGTTGCTTGCGCAGGTGTTGCGTCGCGCCGTCGGTGTTCCACGGTTGTTGGAGTAATGCCTTATGTTTAATGTTGGAGGTGATCATGGCTTTAATTACCGTTTCACAACTAAAATTGAAGTAGGTAAATAATGCAGAGGCACAGGTGGGCAATAGATGTTATTTGGTTTTTAACCGTCCACTTGTGTCCCGTAGGACCCCGAGTACTTGATACCTGTTCTTTGAATATTCGCATTATCCGCATGTGGGACCATGAATCCCCCTAGCCAGAGCTTGAGTCATATATTATTTCATGGGGCCACAAACTAGTTTGGGGCTTTATTACTATCCTGTACTTATGCCATGTCTTACTGCTTTATTTACAATTGCGTGGGCGCTGTATCGTTAGGAACCCGTGCCACGTTTTATGTATCGACAAGCCCAGTCACACTTTCAGGTTCCCAATCGTTTCATACCGCCACACCACAGGTCCGTATCGGAGACGGACGACTTCGTTGCGGGTAGCTTAGTGGGGTGGCCCCCTGAAATTTATATGAATCTTGCAATTGCTCTGTCGTGATGCCTCGTTGGGTTTTCATTTGGTTTTTCTCGAGGTTGATCGTGCGTGTGTTGCTATTTGTGCCCCCCTGCAGGGTAAAACTTTCTGAAAGCCGTGTCCGCGGTTATGGACGACTTGGAGCACAGTATCTCGATCATAGACAACTATAACTAAAGTAGTTCTATAAATTTGACTTTATAATGACTAGTAATCATCTTCACTATAATGGAATGGCTAAATAAAAGTGCCAACAATTGCTGGTTTGGATTGTCACCTGTTACCATTGTATCTGACTAGTAAGTATTGCAACTACAACGGAATGGCTAAATAAAAGTACCAACAGTTGTTGGGTTTTGGGATGCCTCATGCTATATGTATCTGACTAGTAAGTACTACAACTACAACGGAATGGTTAACTAAAACTGCCCACTGCTTATTATATCAGGATGACTCATGCTATCTATATCTGACTAGTAACTGCCGCAACTATAACGAATGAATAAAACTGCCAACTGTGTGAGTTCCTCGGTTGACTTCCTCTATTGGTTTTGAGGGGGAAACACCAGGATGGGTATGTTTGGTGTTAGCATCAGTTTGGATCCGAATAGATCCTTCTTATCCCTCTCTGATAGCCGCCAGTTGTATTGAGTCTCTATAGGTTGTTCAGTGCATGCCGCGCTGCCGCTTCAGCCCACCATACCTATGTAGGCGAGGACCGCCGAATTCTAGTCTCACCGCAGTGTCGCCTCGATCGACCGCTCTCTTTTTCCTTTGCCCTTTCGGCACCCTTTTTTAAGCAGGTTTTGAGATCGACGTCGTTAGTGGTTACCTTCCGCTTGGCTCAGGCAGGGTTATGGACGCCATTGGTTATCCTTCAGGGCTCTTAGCCTAATTTGCATCTTGTCCGTACTCGGACGCTGTATCGTTTTCAAGGTGATTTGGATCTTTGTACTGAATATTGTATTCTTGACTCGATGAGTCATTGTTGTATATATCTGTTCTGCGGGTTCCATCGTGGACTATTGTGTAATGGTATTACTTCGTTTTCCACCCGCACGAGAGTGCCTGGTGGTCACCTTTGAATCGTTTCTATGCGGGTTTGGCGGGAATCGCTGAAACTTGCATAGGGCCGATTCTGAGGGTGTTACACCTTCTTGATGTTACCCTCCTGTGATGCCTCGCGCTTGTCACGGTTGCTTGTTAGACGTAGAGGGTCATGACGCGACCTTCTCTCGTGTCCTTGGTTGCGCTCTCCCTCGTGACAGGGTTACTCCGTGTTGTCGCGGATGACGATGTTGCTTTTCCTTGGCGGAGGCATGTCTGTACGATGGTGAGCCTTGGGGTCTTCGCAATGTCGGGGAGATCGGGGCGATGGAGATGGGCGACGAGGGTGAACCTTGCCTCCGTGGTTGGAGGATATGGGGATAACGTCCTTCCTGTTGCATGCATCCCTCCGTCTTCGTTTTGATGAACCCGTCTGAGACCCGACATCCTGAGGAGATTGGTCCCTTGGCGGCTTAGGATTGCTAGACTGGCAATACGCTGGGTCAGACTCAAGCCTTTGAGAGGTGGCCTTTTCCTGTTGTTTCACCGCCTTTGCCACAAGGTCATAGACCTGTTCCACAACTGCGGGTGATCTATCCTACTCTAGAAGGGTCTTGGCGACGTCTAGGTTGAGAATAGGAGTGGGCATGATCTGCCTGCCTTCACTGCCAATGTATGGCTTAGCTTGTGGCGGCTTCGGGGGAGCCCATCCTAGGTTTCGCCGTACACCAGGATCATTAATTACGCGAGCCGTAGCTTTCTTATCCTTCTGCTGCTTGAGCAGAGTCTTGTACTCGGCCTCCATGCCTCTAGCTTTTTCTATTGACTTCTGCGCCCTGGCCAAATCTTTATCCAGCTTTGCGCCTTGCTCCGCGATGGCCTGCGCTTCCTCCAGCAGTTGTTGGCACTTCTCGTCAAGCTGGACTATGTTCTGTATGTGAGCCACAGTCATGGGCTCGATGAGCAAGTTGTCGTACATCACTCTATCAACTGGAGTGATCTGGGCGGCCGCGGACGTAGATGCCGGAGGCGGCGGTTTTGCGGTGTTGTTGTTACTTGGACCGACGTTGAGTTTCTGCGGCTGCTGCACTGGGTTAGGCGGAGGAGGCATGGCCTTTGCGCTATCATTTTCAGCAGCAACAGGTGGTCCCTTTCCCTTGTCTAGCGCTTTAGGCAGAGCTTGTCCGGGTTGATCTTCCTCCATCACGGTCCCAATGGCGACGAATACCTCTCAGGATGTGATGGCGTTGTCAGTCTGCTCATCGCGTTTGAAATCCTCCTCAATCTCCTGCATAGTAGAGTCGAGTTCCTATGGGCTGAAGTCTATCTCCTCCGAGTCAGCACTGATGTCAGCGTAGAGCGCATGCAGGACGGAATCGGAGGGTGCCGGGTTTTCCTCGATGATGGGTGGTAGTGCGACAGCAGTGACAATGAATAGAGGCGGCGCTGCATCAACGACGACGACGACTGGAGGCGATGGTGGTGGTGGCTGAGGCGGCGGGGCGCCGGGTATGGCAGCGAGCACTGCGTGAGCCTCTGCTTCCGCTGCCGCATAGTTGTTGACGGTGTGAACCATGCCCTCGACAGTGAGGAGACCAGTGTCCTGTTGTCGTCTTAGCGTATCTCGGAGGAGCATACCACAGTCCAGTCCTTCCACAAAGTGATAGATGGCATCATCATTGGGCTAATGCTCCAGGCCGGCCCGTATACGGAGCCACCTGGCTAGGTAATCGCAGGGGTTTTCACCCTCTCTCTGAACGCAGCAAGCCAAATCGAAGATAGTCACCACGCCAACGAACTTGAATCTCTGTTGTCCAGACGCACGGGCGAAGCCGACGGACTTGCAGCGATCTTCCACCATTATATCCTGCACAGGGGCGGTTTGGGTGGACCTTGAATTTTTTCGATCTACGCCGGCAAACTCCAAAGAGAGATCCGACTTCGATCCTTCCGAGAACATATCCAGCCCGTAGGCGGTCATGCGGGTCTTGACGCTCCTCCGAATTCCAGGGAACTAGTGCCCGAGTCGGTTTCGCCGATGAAGAGGTGGATGTCCCCGATTGGGACTATCGAGCAGCGGGCGGGGTTCATCTTCGCCGGGATCCAGAACTCGCTGGGGGGACGATCTAAACGTTGTCGAAGAAGAGAACGCTGCCGATGGCTACGGTTTTGCCGATTGCCACGAAGAGCTTGTACCTCGCCCGCTGTAGAGCCTGAAGCTCCTCTTGCCCCACGGTGGGCGCCAACTGTCGTGGTATTGCTGACGAGTACGCCATGGAGGGGTCCTCACAGAGAGTGTTTAGAGACGTGGGGTCAGGCAGAAGGTTGACGGGTACGAGGTAACAAGTTTACCCAGGTTCAGATCCCACGACGGTGGCGGGATCCTACTCCTACTATAAATCACTATAATGGCAATACGCCGAGTTACAGGGATCGGTTCGTTGTGCGCGATATGAGTTGTGCGTTCTAACTTGTCTGCCCTAAAGGCTCCCATAGGTCCGACTTATATAGTCGCCAGATCCTAGGGTTATAGGTAAAGTCCTTATCGGACAGGTTATAGAGTCCTACACAGTATACAACTAGTCTATCGTGTCTTGCACTTCAAGGCTCCGGGTACGTCGGTGACTCCTCCAAAGCCTTCCTTTATCCGACATGGGCCTCCCTTCTATATCCATCTAACTGGGTTGCCCAGCAGGCCATGGGCCTTGCTACCAACTGTGGGCCACCCGGGTTATCCGGATTAGAGACATGCTATGATGATACCCATTTAGCATATCCCCAACACTTAGGGTCTATGTAATACCGTTGTAGACGAGGAGTGATCGGAAAGTACCATACCACTTTTAGTGGAGCTTTCTTTCCTCTCTTGTATCGTTCATGGCCGCACATCGTACGTGTGGTTCTCGCCACATACTCGTTCTGATAAATGATGCAATCATTGATGTACGTGTGGTATTTAACATGCGGTATATCGAGAGGGCACACGAGTTTCTTTGCCTCCTCGGTACTTGTTGGAAAAGTGTTCCCCTTAGGAAGATGATTGTGCCAGAATCTAACCATATCGTTGAAGCTTGTGTCGGTCCAATTGTATTTCGCCTTCAACTCCAGAGCCTTGAGTGTTACATTCAAGTGGGTATCCTCTGGTCGACATCCTTCATACAATGGAGTACTCCCGTCTGTCTCCAGCTGCGCCAGCTTGGCTTTCTCTCTGGCAGCAGCTTTGGCATTGCTCATCTCCTTCAGGAGCAATTCTTGAACATGAGGGTCCCACAAGGCTGTTTGCAGCGTCCGCGTGTCCGCATCTTCTGCATCATCTGCCCTTGCGTCTCCTTCATGGTGATCATGTCCCGCTTCTCCTTCTTCATGATCATGTCCGACATTTCCTTCGTAATGATCATGTCTGGGAGACTCTTCGTTTTCTTGCCCGCTCTCCCTATTATTTTTCGTCGTCTCATTCATGACGTCCGCATCATCCTAGTCACGTATCCAACGAGTAAAGCCACGAATGAAACCATGCACACAAAGGTGGTTCTATAATACTAGGGAATAAGGGTCCATCAAGATCCAGAGTTTGCATCTGCGACACGGACATCTTATCTGGGTCCCGTTGTTCTTGATCATTTTGACCATCACGCCTTTCAAATATCTAGCCACGAGGCTTTCGATCATCTTAATGACCATGATCGCCTGCGCAGTATAGAGCAAGAGAATATTTTAGAATGTGCACACACATGCATGCAAGGTCGCTAGAAAAATTCGGCATGACCTTTCATAAAAGTAGGACATACACGTATTTCAAAAGATTTGCTGAAGCGGAAATGAATCAACATTTTAGCAAACTTGCATACACCACAATCTTCATCGCATACACAAACACCATACACCACAAGCTTCATCGCATGCACAAACATCATCCACCACAAGCTTCATCACATACACAAACATGCATGTCCTCCCATGCATCTACTCACCTAGTACAAATGGAGGAGAAATAATTGGTGCTTTAGTAGAGGTATACAAATTAGAGAGCCTTCCTTTTACAAATCTATCATCCAAAGTAGGTTTAGCTAGCTAAAATGAGTGAATTCTTGGGAGAAATAAGGTGGGGAGGAGGAAGAAGACGATCGGATCTGGTCTTAGGCTAGGGGGGAGTGAGTGGAGGTAGGTGGGGAAAGTGCACCAAGTGGAAGGGTGGTGGGAGATATAGATGGTGGTACGCATGTCTGTTGCGCATGGCAACGTGGTGCACCATAGATAAGCCAACTATCTGTGGCGCGCGACCACCATGTATGCCACAGACATGTGAGGGACCATCTATATGTGGCAGATATGGATGGTACTGCCATATGCATGGCGCATATGATGCATGTAAAATGCATACATGAACTTTGTAGTTTGTTAACATGTTTTACCACATATTTTCATCATATATAATGTTATATCCATGTTTTATATTGATTTTTGGGGATTTTCCAATGATCCCCTTTATTTTGGCTATAACCCGACAGGGAAGAAAAGCCCTGTTTCAATGTTTTTGATGTTTCATGACCTATACAAAGTCAAAATGGACCTGCACTTTTGGGAATGCCATTATTTATCCACGAGAAGCATCTGGAGCACACGAATCCCACCAGGAGGGCCGGGAGTCCCAAGAAAGCATGTGTGGCGCACGTAACTCAAGTGGGCGTGCCACCCATGCTCTCTCCCTCCTCGGTCGTCCTATCAACTCTATTCTTTTGCCTAGGGAGTTCTCTTGACCTAAAATCCCTATATAATGACCCCCCGGTGAGTCCTCGATACGGAACACACGAGAAATGAAAACACCACCAAACAGAGTTAGATCCAGCAAAGATTGGAGGGGGAAACTCCGCCGGATCCACCTCCGGGGAGATCTCCACCCTCTCCTACATCTGAGGCATCATCACCATGATGAAGAGGGAGTAGTCCACTTCCGGTCTATGGGTTTCTGGCAGTAGATTGATATATTTATCTCTTGTTCTTCATAGATCTATGTACCATATGAGCTGACCTACATGATTATGGTCATATTTGTAATTCCTATGTGGTGGATCTTTGTTCTATGATTTGATATTTGAGATTGCAATCTATTTTGTGTAAGATGTATTGATATATACATATCATGTACCCCGTTCTTAATTACTTGTTTTGATCTAACTTGTATGAAAGAACTTGTATGGGGATAAGTGTGTATTAGATGGAGTAGCATGGTGGTAGAGATTGAATTGTGACAAACAATATACAAGATCTACTTTCGTTTTTACCTTTCTTTTGCTGCTTCACTAGAGATAAACTGAAATCATGTGCTATAGTTATCATGTGATAGTGTGATAATCTTGTTAGATCAAGGTACCATATTTGTATTTCAAACATCATGTTATATTACTTAAAGCTATACTCTGATTTGTTCTTAATTCAAGATTACATGGAGCTTGCCTTTCTTGAGGAATATAAGAGAGATGTATTCCATATCTATGTTAGAACGTGATTCCCATATTAATTCCTTTATCAAACACATATAGAATTTCCATGAATCTTTATCATTGATGAATTGTTTTATGATCACTAAAACTTAAAAATAGAGTATACAAGTGAACCCATGAACCCCGGTCCGATTTTTATCTTAAGAAACACCTTTCCATTGCATCTACTATCTTTTAAATTTTCTGCAATTTATTATTTCGAAAATACAAAATATTTTCCCTACTTGCAAAATCACTCATAAAACCCCAAAAATAACTCTACTATCTTCCATATCATCTATTTTGCATTATTTTACTTTAATTACTTCATTTTATATTATATTTTATTTTGTATTACTAATACGAAACCTTGTGCTTGACAACCACTTGGTGGAGTTGGGGACACAAGTCAAATTATTTTTCTTTATAGGTTGCTTGAAGAGGAGAAGACAAATACCCTTACATAACAAATTCCTCGAGAGTTCGGTATAAACCCTCAAGTCACCCTTGTGGGGAAAAGAATCTTTCTATAACACTCTGCACTTGGAGTCCCAACAAAAAGTTGCCACATTTGTTGCCATCAAGATTATTTTCTAGTGTTGTTGCTAGGGAATTGGCGAAGGTACATCACACTGCATCATCATCAAGTTTGAAGAGCAAGTTATTTCCATTACAACTACCAGACATTTTCTGGCACCGCCATCTTCATCAACTTGTGCAACAACCCAAGCTTGGGGAGGTTGCACCACTATGAGATTTTTCTTCTCCTTTTAGATTTTTAAAGTATTTTATTTTGTTTTGTTTTTAGACTTTTTAAGTTTTCCTTAAAACACAAAAACACATAAAAATGGAAAAGAGACCTTATTGGCCCTTTAGTGTATAGAACTTCCCAAATGAAAGTGAGATACCATTTGAACCATATGAAATAGACCTCGCAGGTACTAAAGCCATTTATGAAAACCGTTTTTATGGGAAGTCTAATGAGAACCCTATGCAGCATTTGAGAACTTTTAATGAAAGATGCAAAGATCTAAACATGAGTAATAAAAACAATAGTATGATTAAAGTTAAACTTTTCCATATTCACTTGCTGGTAAGGCTTTATATTGGATATTAAAATGGCCACCAGGAAATTTTAGCTCTTGGTTTAATGTTAAAGCTGCTTTGTTGAAAGATTTGGAACCCCTGAAATAATAGGTCATCTTAGGGAAATGCTTATCATGTTTAAACAAAATAATGATGAACCTCTTATAAGAGCTTGGGAAATATTTAGAGCAATAGCTTTTGGAATAGAACATGGTTTTAGAGATTGGATGTTAATGCATATATTTTATAGAGGGTTAACTAAAAGCTCATTGGCCTATTTAGATAAAGAAAGTGGAGGTTCCTTCATAAATATAACTGCCAACTGCCCTTATGTATTGTTAGATGGCCTCCTCTTAGAAGTAAAAGTAAAAGAAAGCCTTGAAAAAGCTAAAGTGATAGAAGATGTATTTGATGATAGATATGAAATCTTAAATTTATACAATAGAGACAAACAAGTAGAAGAAGTTAAAATGCTAAGTGAAACAAAAGAACCTCTACTTGATCTTTTTAAATGTAGCTTGCATGAACTCATTAACTTATTACAAAAGTTTGCCCAAGATCCATCTTTTAATGGTCATCAAGCAGGATTTGGTTCCTACCTAGAAAATTATGTTATAAAAGAAAATATTGAAAGATATAATAATGAAGCTATGATACCACCTAAGATTGGGGATGTATGGATCCCCAAGGTATTAATCACTATTGAAAAAGACACACGTCATGTTATTCTAGATTTAGGATCTAGTCTCTTAGTTTTATGTAAATATCTATATGATTTACTTGATTTGAAACCTATGGAAAAATGCTCTATAGCTCTTTTACTTGCTGATGATTCAACTAAACATGCTCTAGGAAAAGTTCAAAATATTATGGTTGAATTACATATGACATTTGTGCATGTGGATTTTATTGTCATGGACATGGGGAGCAATACCTCAAGTCCTATAATACTTGGTAGAACCATTTTGAGAACCACAGGTGCAATCCTTGATACAAAAGAACGAAATGTGAAGTTTCAATTTAATCACAAGAAGTGTATGGAACACTTTCCAAGGAAGAAGGAGGTAGCAAATTTCTACAGAACAGTTTTCAGTGCAAGAATTTTCTATTTTTTTCTGTAACTCCGAGTGCGCTCAAATTTTTATAGAATTTACAACTTTTAATCCTCTATATGCACAAAAATTGGATAAAATTCCTGACATGGATAAGTGTATGAAAAAAATCCGTTTTGCTGTTGCTGAAAATCTAGACAGATTCTGCCATGTTTTGTTTTAACCATTCCCAAGTGTCCTAAAATGACTTGTATGAGTCATATTATATGCTAGGGATTTGTAGGAACATTATATGCTTGCTGGAACATTTAGAAAGAATTTTTTCTTTGATATATATGCAGCAAATATTATACTCTTGTGCCACTAATGTCACCACTCAGAAAAGAGATGGGAGAAAAAGTTTTGTGTTGAAGTTTTTTGATAGGGAATAGAGGAAAATCACACCAAGAGCAATCAAAGGATGGTGAAAACCATAAGCTTGGGAATTCCCAAGGCACCCCACTGGATCTACTCAACTCTCGGTTTGCAAACCTCTAAAAAATTGTTTTTTGAGCAACATAGAACTATCATAGAAACTTGGAGCGTCTGTTTTGCCATTTTACTTTTGTTTTGCATTAAAAGACCACCACCACCATTATTATAAATTTTATGACGAGCTACTGAAAATAAACTTTACCTTAATGAGATTAAAACTGAATAATAATTCCATGGAATAAAAGAAAAGGGGAGATAAAATCAAAAGGCTAAAATTCATGTTGTGTCTAGTTCTTAAGATCAAGTACTTTATATGAAGCATGATTGATTTTGTGCCTATTAATTTGTATCCTTTTATTGTGTATATTTATGTTCAACATTAAGGAGCATGGTGAGAAAATAAATGTTGACATTATGAACTACATGGAACACTCTTTAGATCTCTTTTTGCTAAGCCTTTTCTACACAAGCTAAGACTTGTTCCAAGCCCCTTAAAACTAGACTAGGCATATCAACCTATTTGTGGAAAAAGCTACTTTCAAGTATAGTATGTATGTTAATCCTCCAAACATTCTTAAAAACGCCTTTTTCATGTTTTTTAAATCTCATAAGAAAGTAAAGTTTGGGGTGATACCACTATGGAAATTTTTGTGCTTTACATCTTATTAGTTTTTGTTGGCTAAACCATGCTACCATGGCACAAGCTTTCAATGTTGAATGTTGATAATTAATCATGTTTAAGTTCTTCCTATGGATTGCATCTATGTGAAATAAATTGTGCACACTGGAGTAGGCATGTCGAGAGAAAACGCTCTTGAACCGCTAGTCAAACCCATGCAACTAAAGGTGGAAACTTACAACATGATGATCCTTGTTGATATGATTCATATGTCTATTTTTCTTGTTCTTCTGGAGTAGAGATACTTCCCCCTCCCACCTTGAACATAACCAAGGAATTATATTAACTCTTACGCTAAATGAATAAACAAATAAATACAAAGGGGGGCATATAGCTACACAGGGGCAGGAGGTACTTCAGTGATGCGGTTTCTAAGGGCAACATGAGCATACAATGACAGGCCTAAGTTGAGTAGCATGAGGAGTTCAAGGTCATAGGTATGGTTCATGAAACAATCAACTTGTAAGATGTTTAGCACATAAACCATATGAAGCTTTGAAATAAAAGATACTTGGAACCCCATCCTTATTAGTATTGTTCACATGAACTACATAGCTCAAAATCTTATTTTACATTATTTATGGAGGATTAACATATGTATTCAATGTTTAATTTTTGGTACAGGATTCTAATGGCTCAGATATGTATAGAGCTTCGTTGGGAAACCCCAAGAGGAAGGTATGATGAGCACAACAATAAGTTTTCCCTCAGTTATTGTCAACACCCGGATTTTTAATCCCAGATGCCTGTTATGCCATACATCGCAATCCCAGGATTACCATTTTCGCGAGACATAATAGATTTGGATACCACAGTACATCATCCATTACAAACCATACATAAGGTCTTACACAAATAAGGATCTCATGATCCAGTTCTTAATACAATTCAAGCAGCAGAATACGTAATAATAAAGGTAGCGTAGGCAAAGCTCCATCTTGAGGTCACAGCAATCTCGATGGGAGATGATCCTAGTTGTCGTAACCTTCCTGTGGTCCATCATCCTGGTACTCCTCTTCATAGTCTGGCCATGGGAATAGCCAAAGACAAAGCCATGAGTACTCTTTAAGTACTTGCAAACTAATACTAACAAGTTAAAGGGGTTTTTGTAGTAGGACACTAAGCTCTAGGGTTGTTTTGCAAAAATCCAGATTTAACTCTACTAAGTTCCGAAGCAAGAAAACTAGTTGAAGTTTTATAACACCTAAGTGGGAACTTGAATTTCATATCACAACTCTGTTATGGTCAAGTCAAAGTCTCAATTCATTTCACAAGTCATTTTGAAAACATCTGACGGGGGAACAGTATGGCCACTCCAACTTTCCATAACCGCGGACGCGGCTATTCGAATAGTTTGACACTCTACAAAGATTGTACACTTTCACCACAACATTTGATACATCCGTCAGGAACAAATCCTGAATTCACCATACTCAGTCTGCGGATAATCAATCCTAACATTTCCATTACATGCCCTAGTATAGGCACCTCTCCTGTGAGTTTGGCCTCCCAACCATGACCAAATGTCATCTTGGGTACTGCACAGGTGGACAATCTTCACAAGGTAGCCTCAGCTCAGACCTTGTCCATGAGGGAACCCATACTAAGGTATATAAGTTTCCAGTCAAGCCCTGCCCAAATTTCGGGTATTGTGGTTGTACGGTAAAATTGGAATGGTATCGCATCCTGACAACCATCAGTTTTATAAAGGGCTAAGGCTCATGCCTCAACATTTACATCATCAAAATTATCTGGTGTTCGGAAACACCTGTCAAAACATCTCAGTAGAATGACTCATCATTCTAAGGTTTTCATAACCATTTTCTACCAAGTATTCCCATCTAGAGTTGATCAAGTGTTATGCTTAGCACTAGCATCTACAAGTGTGGTGAGTACTAATGAAGGGTGGTAAACAAGTGGAGTTTAACTAAGTTCAATCTCATGCCTTGGGAGGACATCAAGATTATCTAGCTTTAGGCCAAATTTAATGCTCTTTATGCAACCTTCAATTATCCTCCTAGAATCTACAAGTCACTTAAGTAAACTCTCAGAAATAGCTTTGATAAAGAAATAAAGTAAAAAAGCTTGCAAGTAAAACTAGGATTGGTTTATCAAGTGGGTATGATCACATATGCTTAAGGCATATAGTTGGAATGGTAACAAGCAAGTATTAGCTTGCATAGGTCAACTTGATTACTAAGGCTTGCCTTGTGCAGAGCAGTGGTTGAAGTTCTCCTCGGCTTTTTCGTAGTAGTATCCTCCTTCCTCCTCGTATCCTTGGTTGGTACTAGCGTCTATGAATAAATACGAGGTACACAATCACCAAACAATACTTAACTATTTTCAATCATCACACAAAGGTGTTCTATAGATGATCTAGCATCATCACTAACATTACAAGATTAAAGCATTTGTCTTATTTATTTATTTTTAGAAAAGTAATTTCTACTCATTGAAAAACTACTTAAGATTTAATATTCTCCAACTTCAAACATGGGATCATGTTGACACATGTCATCACCACATATTTCAGTACATGGGAATGTGATTTAAAGTGGTGTCACAATTTAATAAGGTTTAACCTTTTATTTTAAATAAATAAAGTGACTAGAAATGCCTATATGGCATTCTTTTATTACTTGATCATTATTTCTGTAAGTAAACCCATATGTTCTTATATATTCTGAAAGGTATGATCAAATGTGATTTTTGAGAGTTGGAATCAACTCAAAATCTATTATGGTTGAAATTTGAAAAATGTTTGAAGGCAGAAAAGCTTCTGACTTGTTATTTTTACCAAGTTTGATCTACAGATCCAAATGATTTGAATCCAACGGTATTGGATTAAGATTTTCAGTACCTTTCTAACAAAATTGGTTTCATGCAATTTGGTTCACTGAATAAAGCTGGGTTGATTTTTGAAACTAGGTACAGAACTGAGTTTGAATGAAAATAGCAAAATCTAAATTCAAGCGCTTGGGCTACGCGGGAAGGGTTAAGGGGCCAGCCCAGTGTCACTCCGCAGCGCGGGGCTCAGCTGACAGGGGGGTTCCACCCGTCAGTGGCTCATAACACGTGAAGCGGTACGGGGCGATGTGGTGCGTTGGATAAAAAGCGAGATCAACGGTGAGGGTCATCGTCGACGATGAACAGGTCACCGGTGAGCTCGAACCCTAGCGGCTCAGTGGGGGTCGTGGGAGGCTCACCGGGGCTCAGGCGAGGATCGGCGATGCAGGCAAACGAACGAGTCGACAACGGCGATCCTCCTGGTACCGGCAGCTCCTCCAGGGGCGGCTCCAATCGATGGCCCCCTTCTTCTCCAGCAGCGGCGGGCTTCGGCCAAATTCCGGTGATGCGCTGCTCGCCTTGCTCCGGGTTGATGCAGAGGAGTAGTGATGACTGCTCGTTTATCTTTCATTTACCATGCTTATGATTATTGAGTCGCAATGACCATCCAACATGTGGATGGCTTGCTATGGTGTGTTTGCTTTTCAAACTTGTTGTTTATGTCATTGAACTTTATGCTATTTTGATGCTTGTTTTGGTAATTGTCTATGTGATGTATTGTGCATGTTAAGCATCTATGGGTATCTCATTATTATCCTTATGAAAACCACATATGCCTCCTCGACGTTCCAACCCCAACCCGAACAACAACAATGTCACCCCCGAGATGCAGCAGCTGATGACAGCACAGGCACAACTGATGTAGATGATGACCACTTTCATGCAGAATCAGAACAACAACAACAACAACAACAACAACAACAACAACAACAACAACAACAACAACAACAACAACAACAACAACAACAACAACAACAACAACAACAACAACAACAACAACAACAACAACAACAACAACAACAACAACAACAACAACAATCCACCAGGTTTTGACATGCTCACCATATTCCTAAGACTGAGGCCGGCAAAGTTCTCAGGAACCACTGATCCCATGGTGTCCAATGATTGGCTACGTTTGGTGAACAAGGATTTAGTAACTGTCGGCTACACCGATGAGGAAAAAGTCAGGTTTGCAGCACACCTGTTGGAAGGACCAGCAGCTACTTGGTGGGATAACTTCCAGATCACCACTCCCATTGAGGATGTGACATGGGCTATATTTGAAGATGGTTTCCGTACAGCTCACATCTCATCCAGAGTGATGAATTTGAAGAAGAAGGACTTTCATAACCTGAAGCAGCGCCACCGCAGCGTGGCTGAATATATTGAGGAGTTCAACAATCTGGCGCGTTATGCACCGATGAAGTTGATACCGATGCCAAGAGGAAAGAGAAGTTCCTCGAAGGACTGAACGATGAACTAAACCTGCAGTTATCTGTGGTCTATGTCCCCACCTATCAATCCCTTTGTGACAAGGCTACCATCTTAGAGAATAAGATGAAACAGGTTGAAAGCAGAAAGAGGAAGCACAACTCTGACAAGCATAGCTCGGGATCGTCTCACAAGCGTCCCCATTATGATGATAGTGGAAGTTCAGGATCCCACAAACATGGAAAATACAAAAACCACCACAACCACAACCGCCATCATGACAACAAGCATCATCATAGTCATGATAACGACAATTACAAGAACCACAAGGGTGGATACAAGAGCCACCACAATGTAAATGGAAGTGGTAGTGGAAGCCAGGCTGTCAAGAAGGATCTCAGTCAGGTTGAATGCTTCAAGTGTAAGAAGATGGGTCATTATGCAAATTAGTGCCCAGAAAAGAAGGTTGAAGGTGCCAACAAGACCAACCCTTTCTAGAAGGGACAGGTGAACCACATCAATGTGGAAGAGATCTATGAGGAACCTGATGCTGTGGCTGGTAAGTTCCAACTCAATTCTGTTCCAGCACTTGTTCTTTTTTATACTAGCGCATCGCATTCATTCATATCAAGAGCATTTGTTGAAAGAAATGAACTTCCAGTTGAAACTATTGGGTGTCCTATAAAAGTAAGTTCTCCTGGTGGAGAAATGATAGTGAACTCGGGATGTCATGACCTAGTCATGGAGTTTGGGAAGTATAAGTTTCCCGTTAATCTGATAATCCTAAATTCCCAAGGATTGGATGTCATTTTGGGAATGGACTGGATGACTAAGTACAAGGGAGTGCTAGATTGTGCCAATCATACTGTCACACTCACAACCCCGGATAATAAAATGATTAGATTCAAGACTAACTTTGAATCAAAAAGGAGTAAGCTAAATTCTCTTAAGAGGGTTAGAATAGACAGTGTGCCAATTGTGAGAGAATATCCGGATGTGTTTCCGGAAGAATTGCTGGGAATGCCACCAGATAGAGATGTGGAATTTCTGATTGACTTATTACCAGGATCAGGACCAATAGCAAAGAGACCTTACAAGATGTCGGTTGATGAGCTGAAAGAACTCAAGAAACAACTTGGAGAACAGTTGCAGAAAGGATTTATTCAACCAACTTCTTCATCTTGGGGAGCACCAGTCTTGTTTGTGGAAAACAAAGATAGAAGTCAAAGGTTATGCATAGATTATCGTTCACTCAATGAGGTGACTATCAAGAACAAATATCCTTTGCCCAAAATTAATGACTTGTTTGATCAGTTAGAAGGAGCCTGTGTGTTCTCAAAGATTGATCTCCGGTCAGGTTATTTCTAGCTTAAGATAAGGGAGCAATACATACCTAAGACAGCTTTCACCACTACGTATGGATTGTATGAGTATACAGTGATGCCATTTGGTTTGACCAATGCACCAGCTTACTTCATTAATATGATGAACAAGGTGTTCATGGAGTTCCTTGACAAGTTTGTTGTCGTTTTCATCAATGACATTTTGATCTACTCCAAGAGCAAGGAAGAACATGAAGGACATTTGCGTTTGATACTTGAGAAGCTTAGAGAGCATAAGCTGTATGCCAAATTCAGCAAGTTTGAATTCTGGTTGAATGAAGTTGGATTTCTTGGACACATTGTGTCAGGTGATGGTGTAGCAGTTGATCCCGCAAAAGTATCAGCTGTAACTGAATGGGAATCTCCTAAGTCGGTGAAAGAAGTTCGTAGTTTCCTTGGCTTGGCAGGATACTACAGAAGATTCATTGAGAATTTCTCCAAAGTAGCTAAGCCAATGATGGAGTTACTAAAGAAAGACAAGAAATTTGCTTGGACTGAAGGATGTGAACTCAGTTTCCAAGAATTGAAAAAGAGACTAGTGACAGCACCAGTCCTATGTCTGCCAGATTTGGAGAAAGATTTCCAAGTGTATTGTGATGCATCTCATCATGGATTAGGTGCAGTTCTAATGCAAGAAGGGAAAGTTGTTGCTTATGCCTCGAGACAGCTCAAAACTCATGAGGTAAATTATCCTACTCATGATTTAGAGTTAGCCTCTGTTGTCCACGCACTCAAAACATGGAGACATTATCTTTTGGGAAAACGATGTGAAGTGTTCACAGATCACAAAAGTTTGAATTATATCTTCACTCAGAAAGAAATCAACATGAGACAAAGAAGATGGCTAGAACTCATCAAGGACTATGACTTGAGTTTGCAATATCACCCCGGTAAAGCAAATGTTGTAGCAGATGCTCTAAGCCATAAGGTATTTGTGAATGGCCTTACTAAGGGAGAGTTGCCAGATGATCTGTGTGCCCAATTTAGAGACCTCAGATTAGAGATTGTGCCTGAAGGACATCTCATGTCATTGGATGTTCAACCCACCTTGTTGGACAAAATCAAGGGAGCCCAAAAGATGGACAAGGAAATTGAAGAGATTAAGGAAAAGATTGGCAAGGGAAAAGCCAAAGGATTCCATGAAGACGAACAAGGTACTTTATGGTATGGAAAACGTATCTGCGTTCCGCAAGATCCGGAGCTTCGGAAACTGATTTTACAGGAAGCACACAACTCACCATATTCCATTCATCCGGGTAACACCAAAATGTACATGGACATGAAGGAAAGGTTTTGGTGGAATAATCTCAAGAAAGACATCGCCGAACATATTGCTTTGTGTGATGTATGTAGTAGAGTGAAAGCGGAACATCAGAAACCGGCAAGATTGTTACAACCACTACCTATTCCTGAATGGAAGTGGGACAAGATTGGCATGGAATTCATCACCGGATTGCCAAGGACCAGGTCAGGATATGATTCTATTTGGGTAGTAGTGGATCGCCTCACTAAAGTGGCTCATTTCATACCCGTGAAGACAACCTACACAAGTGCTAAGTTGGCTAAGATCTATATGAATAGGATTGTGTGTCTGCATGGAGTACCCAAGAGTATTGTGTCTGATAGGGGAACTCAGTTCACTTCTCATTTTTGGAGGCAACTACATGAGTCATTGGGAACAAGATTGGAATTCAGCACTGCTTTTCATCCTTAGACTGATGGACAGACAGAAAGGACCAACCAGATTCTAGAAGATATGTTGAGGGCATGTGCCCTAGACTATGGAGCTAGTTGGGATGAAAGTATGCCTTACGCAGAATTCTCTTACAATAACAGCTATCAAGCCAGTATTGAGATGGAACCGTTTGAGTTTATCTATGGGAGAAAGTGTACTACCCCATTGCTATGGAATGGTGTGAGAGAAAGAAACTTGTTCGGGCCGGAACTGATCAAAGAGGCTGAAGAGAAAGTCAAGCTAGTAAAGGACAGATTGAAGATAGCACAATCCCGACAGAAGAGCTACGCAGATCCTAAGAGTAGAGTAGTCACCTATGAAGTGGGTGATAGAGCTTATCTTAGAGTGTCACCACCTAGTGGAGTGAAGAGATTTGGAGTCAAAGGAAAATTGGCCCCAAGATACGTTGGACCATTCAAGATTCTGAGTCGTAAGGGAGAAGTAGCTTATGATATTGAATTGCCAGAATCATTGTATGCCGTTCACAATGTATTTCATGTGAGTCAACTAAAGAAATGCCATCCAGAGATGGAAGAGACTTCTTTGAAGGATACCATACCTTTGGAAGAGGTCCAGTTGGAAAGTGATCTCACCTATGAGGAAAAGCCTGTCAAAATTCTTGAGACTGCAGAAAGAGTTACTCGGACAAAGACTATCAAATTCTGCAAAGTTCAATGGAACCATCATTCCGAAGAAGAAGCAACATGGGAAAGAGAAGATGACCTTCGGAAAGACCACCCTCACCTATTTGCTAGCCAATCCGAATCTCGAGGGCGAGATTCACCTTAAGGGGGTTAGATTTGTAACATCCCTAAAATCATGATTTCAAAGTTTGCATATCATCCATGCATTCATAATCATTTTAGGATCATTTCAAAGTCATTACAAAAACAGAAGCATTTCGGAATGCCTATTATTTTATGTAAGCAAGGCATTGGTCCAATTCTACACTCTAGTAAAGAGATTATTTGTTTTAAACCAAAGATGTTTGATCAAAGGTTTGTTTGATAATTTCCAAAGCTTGGACAAAGATTTCAAAACAAAGAAACAAATTTAAAACCATTTCTATGTCTTTATTAAGCAATGGGTAAGAACATTGTCTATTTTAAAATTCCAAAGTGCCAAATTATTTTCAAGTGTACAACATTGTTCTGCAACCAATGGTGTACAAATTTCACTTTACAAAAATCCAGAAGTGGTTTCAATTCAAACTTATTTGAAACTCATTTCAAAATGTTTCCTGGAAAATCAAACAGAAATAGAAAAGCATAAAAGAATTAGAATTGGGCCGGCGCCACCCTTTCGGCCCAGTAGCCAAAACAGCCCACCCGGGCCATTCCCTCCCCCTCCCTCTCTCACCCGCGTCGAACCAACCCACCAGAGACTGACCAGTGGCCCCAACTCCACGTGTCATCGTCCTCCCCAGAACCGCGCGATGAACACGTCGTCGTCGGCCGTTTCCTCCTTCACTGCCGCGTTTAAAATCGATTGATTGTTTGATTGCGTGCATAATTCTCGCCCCGCTCCTGGCTACTTAATCACCTCGCCACCACGGTCATTTCCCCCTACTTTCCTTGCTCACTTCGCCACCAGGCTGCGTGCATTTGATCTCAAACCGCCGCTGTACCGACGACCTCCGGCGATTGATTCCGGTGAGACTCGACCGCCCCTTTGCCTCTGCTTCAAACGAGCGTGACCGGCATGTTTTGGCGCATCCCCTGATACCTTTTGTTTGCTTTCTCGTGACCCAGTTTGCCGTCCCCATTCGTGCCCGCAACCGTCAGTGCCACCATCCAACTCGGACGAGAAATACTGGTAATCTTCGAGCACCCCTTGCTTCCCCTTTGACCCTGTCGTGTTCGCCACAACCTTGCGCACCTCCTGAATCATCTGATTCATGCTAGGACGATCCAGAGCCTCGGCAACGTCTTCGTCTTCAAGAACCCGACGTCGCCCGCAACTCCGACAAGCCCCAGTGACCTCCACAGCACGCCCCCGTCCACACCAGCAAGTAGTTGAGCATCAGCACGACCTCACGAGTCTAGTAAGCTCCTTTGCTGACCCCATCCCCCTCCGTAGCCACCGGAACACCACTGGCAGAGCCGCGCCGCTGCTCCACCGTCGCCAGCGCCGCCCATCCATGGTCGCGTGCTCGACAGCCGTCAGATCTGAATCCAGCGCTTAGGATTAGATCTGTAACGAAGCGGTATGTTTTGATCTGGACCATGAGCAGTTAGTTAGATCCAACGGCCCGGAAGCGTGATCCAGTGCGAAGCGGTATCGTCCAATCAGACGCTGCAGCGTGGCCTGTTATTTGTTTTAAAAATCTGATTTAGATCTATTAGATATTCAAACTTGCAAAATTCATAACTTTTGATCCACATGTTCAAATTTTGCAAATTTTATATCATTGGAATCAGGAGAAAGAATTATATCCATTTATGCAATGTGTTTAATGTTTTGCTTCTGTAAAATTGGTTATTTTTGCAGAGACATTTATAGGCTTATTTTGAGTATAGAAATTATTGGAAAAATGATTTAAAGACCAAATAAAGTTTATTTAGTGTGTCTTGGTATTGTTTATGATTCAGTACTGTTTCACTTGTCTTGTTTGATTTGGAAAAATCATCACATAGCATTTGCATGCATTCATATATTTTTGCTTGTATATTTTTGATATGTGAATTTGGTGCCATTATTTTATGTGTAGATTTTGGTGCTAATAGTGATTGTGGTTGTGAAGGTTGTTGCTAATCCCCAAACTACCAAGGCAAGTGATCTCATATAATTTTGTCCCAATATTTTACCTATGCATTAGAAATATTTTGTATAGGTCTTGCATGAATATTTTGCTAAGTATCTATATGATATGCTTGGGAAATCCTAGTAGTTGTAGATATGATAGAGTTTCCTTTAAGTTAAGATACTTGTTATTGCCATGCTTAGCCTAACTAATAGCAACCAAGGGTGGAATATATTCATGCTATGTGAAATAGTTCTAAGTCTTTGATTTATGTTTTGCTTAATAAAACAACTAAGTGAATGAAACACCTAGGTGTAATGGAAAGAATGGTTTGTGTTGAGTGGTTACACAAGGCCCATTTCTATGGTTTACCTTGTGTATCTCACTTGTGGAAAGCCACCCAGGAACAAAGGGATTTGAGATGCCAAATGTTAAGAAGCTTCTAGTGCAGCCACATGGCATTATGGGCTCTGCCTGGATCATATAGGTTGCAATAACTTAGCCATTTGGACAGTGGGTGGTAGTGGGATGATAGGTTGGAACGCGTCCATTTGGTCTAAGGGAAGGCTTCTGAAAGGTCCTGTCTTGGTGAAAATCAAGTCTTGTGGGTAAAGTGCACAACCTCTGTAGATGGAAGAATCTAAGTACTTAGCCATGTCCCTGGTATTGGACAATTTGAGCATCAAGACATGGAAGCTATCAAGAATATCCTCATCTCAATTTTCTAAGTTAAAACTTGTGGTTGAACAAGGGTGAAGGTTCACCAATTTCTATTGGTGGTTCCTTGGGAAAGTTTTGTCAAAGAAAAACTTAGTGTTTTCAACTGATAGGTAAAACTTATTTTGATCAAAGCAAGCCTAAACTACACTTAGCCAAATTCATGTAGTAACTAGATGTTAATATTCTACTAAGGTATCACTTGCCAATACTATTCCAATGTATTGACCCACTATGGTTGTAACTTGTGATGTTGCAGGATACTCTGATGATGATTAGGGGTTATGAGTCTACACTCAACATGCTTGCCTGTGGCACATGAAGATGAAGACTTTATCTATATTGTTATGATTAAACTCTTGTATTAGGCCTATGGCCATGGAGTTGTAAAAGACTATGTTATCTCTGGAATGACGATGTAATAATGACCTTTGTTTCTATGTACTTCATCTTAAACTGTGGATGCTAGCAATTGATCCAGGGACTAGCATTGCAATCACAGGGATCCTTACCTTTATAAGGGTGGGATCTTACAGGAACACATTGTGCATGGCTGACATCTCTTCGGGTAGTTCCAATTGATACGACACTTCTCCTCGACGGTTCAGAATCTTGAAGGGGCTAATATATCTGGGGGCTAACTTTCCTTTCAGTTGGAAACACTTCATTCCCTTCAATGGCAACACTTTCGGATACACAAAATCTCCGTTGTTGAAGGCGAGGTCTCGACGTCTCTTGTCGGTGTAACTCTTCTATATTGACTGAGCGGTCTTGAGGTGCTCACAAATCTTGTGAACCTTCTCTTCTGCTTCTCGTAGGATGTCGGGTCAGAAAATCTGACTCTCTCCTACTTCCGACCAGTTCAAAGGGGTGCGACACTTCCTTCCATACATGAATTCAAACGGGGCCATTTGAAAACTAGCTTGATAACTATTGTTGTACGAAAATTCTGCAAACGGCAGACAGTCTTCCCATTTAGATCCATACTCTAACACACATGCTCTCAACATGTGTTTGAGTATTTGATTTACTCGCTCCATTTGTCTGTCTGTCTGGGGGTGATAAGCTGTGCTGGAATCTAGGTGGGTTCCTAAACCTTCTTGGACTTTCTTCCAGAATCTCGAGGTAAACTGAGTTCCTCGATCCGAGACAATGTTCTTGGGGACTCCATGCAAACTAACGATTCTAGCGATGTATAACTCCGCTAGCTTCGAACTCTGATATGTGGTATTGACTGGTAAGAAATGGGTTACTTTGGACAATCGGTCCACTATGACCCAGATAGAGTCATTTCCCCTACTAGAAGTAGGCAATCCGGTGATAAAGTCCATTCCAACTGAATCCCATTTCCATTCCGGAATTTGTAAGGGTTGCAACAATCCAGCGGGTCTTTGATGTCCCGCCTTGACGATGACATATATCACACTTGGCAATATAGCTTCCGATTTCTCTCTTCATCTTATGCCACCAAAATTGCTCTTTCAAATTCTGATACATCTTCGTTCCTCTGGGGTGGATAGAATAAAGAGTACCATGAGCTTCTTTCAGAATAAGTTCTTTCAACTCTGAATCTGCTGGTACACAAAGGCGTCCTTTGTACCACAGAACTCCTTCTTCGTCTTCGGTGAATCCGGGTACTTTGCCTATACCGATACGGCGCTTGATTCCGTCGATACTAGCATTTCCTTTTTGCGCCTCTTTGATCTGGCTGATCAAAGTGGGTTGAAGTTCTATGCTAGCCAAAAATCCTTCACTCACTAATTCCATTCGAAAATCTTCCATCTCTTTGTGCAGACTTGGTTGCTCCTTAAAAATCATGGAGTTCAAGCGGCACGGCAATCTGCTAAGGGCATCTGCTACCACGTTGGCTTTACAGGGGTGATAGTGAATGTCCAGATCGTAATCCTTGATTAGCTCAATCCATCTTATCTGTCTCATATTCAGCTCCTTCTGAGTGAATATATACTTCAGGCTCTCGTGATCCGAATAAATCTCACAACGGTTTCTCATCAGGTAATGCCTCCATGTCTTTAGGGCTAGAACTACGGCTGCGAGTTCGAGGTCATGGGTTGGATAGTTATGCTCATGTTGTTTCAGTTGTCGAGATAGATAAGATATAACTTTGCCTTCTTGCATTATCACACATTCGAGACCGATCTTGGATGCATCACAATACACGTCAAAGGGCCTCGTGATATCCGGCATGATTAAGATTGGGGCTGAAATCAATCTTCTCTTGAGTTCTTGAAAACTTGCTTCACATTTGTCCGTCCATTCAAACTTCTTGTCCTTCTTCAGCAATTGAGTCATGGGTCTGGCGATACTCGAGAATCCTTCTACAAACTTGCGGCAGTATCCCGCCAATCCGAGAAATGCACGGACTTGGGTTTGAGTGGTTGGGGCTTGCCATTCTTCGACATCTTTCACCTTTGCAGGGTCAACTGCAATTCCTCCGGCTTTTAACAATTTTATATAGTCCTATATTAAAATTCAAACCCACTTTTAACAATTTTACAACAAGATGACTGATCATTCTCAAGAGGTATGGGGTTCCAAAATAAAGTCAAGAACCCTCCAATCTCATTTTGAATAGTAGTACAATTAATATTATCAACCAATATAGGACTATCATCTAGAGCTTTATCATAAACATTTTCTAAGCAAAACTCTTTAGTACCATGCATTTCGAAGTTAGGCACAAATAAAGGATTACCATAAGATTAATAAAAATGGCATGGATTATCATAGATAACTGGAGCATAATTATTATCACAAGTTTTACCCATAGTAGATATTTCAAAAGAATCCACAGGAACATAACATTCATCCTACTTTGGTAAGCATGGGGGACAATCAAATAATGCAAGGGATAAAGGGTTACTCTCATTAGAAGGTAGGCATGGGTAGCTAATCCATTCTTCCTCCTCTTGATCATCACTCTCCTCCTATTTTTCATATAATGAGCTTCCAGTTTCAGTAATTTCTTCTTCCGTAGGCTCCTGCAAGGCATTAGTACCTTCCGTTGGTGGAAAGAATCTATTAAAATATTCAAGAATATAGCCATTTTCTTCCTTGTAATTATAAAAGCAAAATTTAAGTATATCATAAACCTCATATTTATAAGGTGCATCATCAGTATTTTCAAGCAAATTAGCAAGTTAGAATGCACCCTTCCAAGCAATAAATTCTTCAATTTTTCCACATCATAAAGTCATAATTTCCCTTAACATAAGAAGATATGGTAACATTATCATTATACTCACATTGAAAAGGGAGGTGTTTATACCTCCTACAGCAACAAGATTTATCAAAGCTATAAGTAAAATTATAAGTAGAGCAAACGTTTTTAGCAATGGTATGCAATTTATCAATTTTTTCCCATAAGTGTTTCCCTTTTTGTGACAAGCGGTGTTCCTTATAATAATATTTTTGTTCTTCCGTGAAACCACCTTGCCAAAAAGATCTTGTTTCAAAGAAACCAACCATTGATAGAAAGCATAATAAAGCAAGACAATAACAGACCAACAACTATAGTAGGAACTAATATTTTTGTTTTTTTATAAAAAGAAGCAAACCAGTACAACTAATTTTTGTGTTTTTGATAAAGAGAAACAAGCAACACAAAGCAAAAGAAACTAAGCAAAACAAAAACAAAGTAAGGAGATTGGTTGTGAGAGACTCCCCTTGCGAGAATCTTCTTTCTCCCTGAAAGGTGACTAACGAGGAGGAAGAGATTGAAGCTATCCTTATCTCCCCGGCAACGGCGACAGAAAACGTCTTGATGGCTCAGATATGTATAGAGCTTCGTTGGGAAACCCCAAGAGGAAGGTATGATGAGCATAGCAGTATGAATTTATTTGCGTACAAGATTCCTATGCATAGGAAGCGGGTTAGACTTAAATGTGTTTTGAATTTGCTTCTTGATGCTCCCTTTTACTTTAGTTCATATTTCTTTTCAAACTATCAAGCCTAGCTGAAAGGCATTAAAGAAAAGCACTATTGGGAGATAACCCAAATTATTTTTAGTTTGTTTTTGTTTTTTTGAGTCTTGGAAGTTATTGCCTCTGTAATAACCTCTCGTTATCCTTTTTGTGTGGTTTTTGTGCCAAGAATAACCTCTAATGAGAGAGAAGTGAGATTTAGGGAAGTTGATGTCCCGAAATAGATTTTTGTGCTTCTTTGTAAAAATTCGTGAAAAATCCCTGTACATCGGAATGAGCTGTAATTTTCCGAGCATATGCCCCAGGTTGTTATCTAACTTTCATTAGTTCAACTCTTTTAGATTTGAGCAACATAACTGAGGGAAAACTTACTGATGTGCTCATCATACCTTCCTCTTGGGGTTTCCCAACGAAGCTCTATACATATCTGAGCCATCAAGACAATTTATGGCACCGTTGTCAGGGAGATAAGGACAGCTTCAATCTCTTCCTCCTCGTTAGTCACCTTTCAGGGAGAAAGAAGATTCTCGCAAGGGGAGTCTCTCACAACCAATCTCCTTACTTTGTTTTTGTTTTGCTTAGTTTATTTTGCTTTGTTTTGCTTGTTTCTATTTATCAAAAACATAAAAAATTATTTGTACTAGTTTGCTTATTTTATAAAAAAAATTAGTTCCTACTATAGTTGTTGGTCTGTTATTGTCTTGCTTTATTATGCTTTCTATCAATGGTTGGTTTCTTTGAAACTAGATCTTTTTGGCAAGGTGGTTTCACGGAAGAACAAAAATATTATTATAAGGAACACCGCTTGTCACAAAAAGGAAACACTTATGGGAATAAATTGATAAATTGCATACCATTGCTAGAAACATTTTCTCTACTTATAATGTTACTTATTGCTTTGATAAGTCTTGTTGTTGTAGGAGGTATAAACACCTCCCTTTTCAATATGAGTATAATGTTAATGGTACCATATCTTCTTATGTTAAGGGAAATTATGACTTTTATGATGTGGAACAAATTGAAGAATTTATTGCTTGGAAGGGTTCATTCGAACTTCCTAATTTTCTTGAAAATACTGATGATGCACCTTATAAATATGAGGTTTATGATATACTTAAAATTTGCTTTTATAATTACAAGGAAGAAAATGGCTATATTCTTAAATATTTTAATAGATGCTTTCCACCAACGGAAGGAACTAATTCCTTGCAGGAGCCTATGGAAGAAGAAATTGCTGAAACTGGAAGCTCATTAGATGAAAAATAGGAGGAGAGTGATGATCAAGAGGAGGTAGAATGGATTAGCTACCCATGCCTACCTTCTAATGAGAGTAACTCTTTATCCCTTGCATTATTTGATTGTCCCCCATGCTTACCAAAGGAGGATGAATGTTATGTTCCTGTGGATTCTTTTGAAATATCTACTATGGGTAAAATTTGTGATAATAATTATGCTCCAGTTATCTATGATAATACATGCCATTTTGATTAATCTTATGATAATCCTTTATTTGTGCCTAACTTCGAAATGCATGGTAGGTGTTGCTAACAACTTGGAACCTACACAACACAAAATCAAAACTTTGCTCCAACTTACAGCGAGGTTGTCAAGCTCACTAGTTTGCTGAAAACAAAGGATTAAATGTATAGTGTCAAAGATAGTAGTTGCTTGTAGGAAGTAAATAGTAACATTATATGATGTATCGATGATAAAGATTGGACCGGGGTCCACAGTTCACTAGAGGTGTTCTCCTTAGGATAGATAGCATGTTGGGTGAACAAATTACAGCGGGGCAATTGACAGATTGAGAAAGCATAACAATGCATATACTAGACATCTTGACTCCTATGAGATTTGATTGGGCATTACAATAATATACATAGACTGTAATCCAACTGCATCTATGACTAATAATCCACCTTCAGGTTATCATCCGAACCCCCTCCAGTATTTAGTCGCAAGCAACAGATAATTGCGTTAAGCAATGTGTGTAAAGTAAACAATACAATTGTTCCATGAACAAAAGATTTTTGTTTTCTCCCTAGTAGCAACATCACATCTACAACCTTAGAGATTTATGTCACTTCCCTAGATTACTAGAGGCATGAACCTACTATCGAGAATAAATACTCCCTCTTGGAGTCACAAGCATCTACCTGGCCAAGATAGCTACTAGCAACGGAGAGCATGCAAGATCACAAATAACACAGACATGATAGAATTAATAATCAATCTGACATAGTATCTCAATATCCATCGGATCTCTGGAAACACAACATGTATGCTTACAAATAGATGATCTTGATCATGATCGGAGCTCACAAGATCTAAACATGATAGCACAAAGGAGGAGAAACAACCATGCAGCTACTGTATGGACCCATAGTCCAAGGGTGAACTACTCACGAATCACTCCGGAGGTTGGCATGGTGATGAAGAAGGCCTCCAGGATGATCTCTCCCCTCCAGCAGGGTGCCAGGAAGAGCTTCAGATCCCCCCGATCTAGGGACGATGGTGGCGGTGGCTATGGACTGTTTCATGGAGATTTGATCGGGTACTTAGGGTTTCTGCATTGGGGTGCTTTTATAGGCGAGAGGGCAAGGTCGGTGGCCGTCTAGGGGCCCACACCATAGGGCGGCGCGCTCTAGGATGGACCCGCGTGGCCCTAGGGTGTGTCCACCTGGTGGGCCCCCTTCGGCTGCCCTTCGGACTCCGTCTTCTCTCCGGTAAAATATTGACTTTGGCTTCTGTCCCGTCCAATTCTGAGAATATTTCCTTACTAGCTTTTCTGAAACCAAAAACAGCAGAAAATAGGCAACTAGCACTGCGGCATCTTGTTAATAGGTAGTCCTAGAAAATGTATAAAAATACCTCAAAATGTAGACAAAACATAGCAAAGTTGATACTAAACAAGCATGGAGCATCAAAAATATAGATACGTTTATGGCGTATCAGATGCAAAACATCTCAAGGGAAGACATAAAACTAAGAAGTGAGTCTTCCAGTCAAGGGCATGAAACTAAGAAGTAGCCCAAAAATAAAGGCATGAAACACCAATACCAATCATGAAAATAGTCTCTTATTCTATAGGTTCATCAAAGTGTGGTTGAAGGTTTATTTTGTTCATCATTTCTTTTATCACACCATCACTTATTGTTCAACATATTTATAGATGTTTAAAAGAGACAACTTGATAGTAGACTTTCATATTATGTTTCTTTGAAATGAAATGAGCCTATGAACTCTACATGATAATAAAGGAAGCGAAGGTAACAAACTCCAAAGTCCATGTTTAGTTTTATCACCTTCATGCTTGAGGACGAGCATAGGTTAAGCTTGGGGATGTTGATGCATGTAAAATGCATACATGAACTTCGTAGTTTGTTAACATGTTTTGCCACATATTTGCATCATATATAATGTTATATCCATGTTTTATATTGATTTTGGGGGATTTACCAATGATCCCCTTTATTTTGGCTATAACCTAGCAGGGCAGAAAAACCCTATTTTGGGGGACCTATACGAAGTCAAATGGACATGTACTTTTGGGAATGCCATTATTTATCCACGAGAAGCATCTAGAGCACAACAATCCCACCAGGAGGGCCAGGAGGCCCAAGAAAGCCTGTGTGGAGCGCCCAGCCCAAGTGGGCGCGTCACCCATGCTCTCTCCCTCCTCGATCGCCTCGATTCTTTTGCCCATAGAGTTCTATTGACCTAAAAATACCTATATAAGGACCACCCCGGGGAGTCCTCGAGACGGAGCACACCATAAACGAAAAAACCACCAAACAGAGTTAGATCCAGCAAAGATTGGAGGGGGGAAATCTGCTAGAGCCACCTCCGGGGAGATCTCCACCCTCTCCAACATCTCCGGCATCATCACTATGATGAGGAGGGAGTAGTCCACCTCCGGTCTATGGGTTTGTGGCAGTATCTTGATCTATTTCTCTCTTGTTCTTCATATATCTATGTACCATATGAGCTGCCCTACATGATTATGGTCATATTTCTAATTCCTATGTGGTGGATCTTTGTTCTATGATTTGATACTTGAGATTGGAATCTATTTTGTGTAAGATGTATTGATAGATGCATATCATGCACCCCATTCTTAATTGCTTGTTTTGATACAACTTGTATGCAAGAACTTGTATGGGGAGAAGTGTGTATTAGATGGAGTAACATGGTGGTAGAGATTGAATTGTGACAAACAATATTCAAGATCTACTTTGGTCTTTACCTTTCTTTTGCGGCCTCTCTGGGGATAGAGTGAAATCATGTGCTATAGTTAACATGTGAAAGTGTGATAATCTTGTTAGATCAAGGTAGCATATTTATATTTCAAACATCATGTTATATTACTTAAAGCTATACTCTGATTTGTTCTTAATTCAAGATTGCATGGAGTTTCCCTTTCTTGAGGAGTATAAGAGAGATGTATTCCATCTCTATGTTAGAACGTGATGCCCATATTGATTCATTTATCAAACACATATAGAATTTCCATGAATCTTTATCATTGATGAATTGTTTTATGATCACTAAAACATAAAAAGAGAGTAGACAAGTGAACCCATGAACCTCGGTCTGATTTTTATCATAAGAAACACCTTTCCATTGCATCTACTATCTTTTATATTTTCTGCAATTTATTATTTCAAAAATACAAAAATATTTTCCCTACTTGCAATGACTCATGAAAATCCCAAAACAACTCTACTATCTTCCATATCATCTAGTTTGCATTATTTTACTTTATTTACTTCAGTTTACATTATATTTTATTTCATATTACTAATACAAAACCTTGTGCTTGACAACCACTTGGTGGAGTTGGAGACACAAGATAAATTGTTTTACTTTATAGGTTGCGTGAAGATGAGAAGACAAATACCCTTCCATAACAAATTCCCCGAGAGTTTGATATAAACCCTCGAGTCACCCTTGTGGGGAAAAAAGCTTGCTACAACACTCTACACTTGGAGTCCCAACGAAAAGTGGCCATGGTTGTTGCCATCAGCATGCCAACAAGGTGCGCTGATAACCCCCAAGTGCAGGGGATCACTGTAGTACAATTCGATAAGTATTTGAGTGTCGAACCCACGAGGAGCTGAAGGTAAACTATGATCAATTCTCTAAAGCCCTCTAACCCACTTATATGGCCTTCTATGCCAAGCTAGGATCTAAAGTGTGTGTACGGTTGTTTTTGGTATTAACTAGAAAACAATAAAGTAGTTTAAATAAATACTATAAGTAAAATAATGCAAATGAAGTGCAGCTAGTGGAGTGGATGTGGATAATCTATGGGAGAAAATGTTTAGGAAAATTGCTCTTTCATTCATTTGGTTGTCACAATTAGTGAAGCACATATATAGTATTTTTATTGTTTCTTCTAGGAGGAGACATAACTAGGTGGAGCCATAGATATGAGCAAATACACCACTAGTGATTGATCCCAAGGTCAATTAAGAACAAACAAGGGAATATTAAGACATAAAGTCCAACCACCGGATTTAGATCTAAGGTCCCAATCATAATACTCCTATTGATTAATCCATGAATAATACTACATATATTTCTAAGACTTGGGATTTGGATTCTGTCAAACTTCATCTATCCCTCATCCTATCAACATGCAACAGTGACAACCTTGTGCATCCTCCAACATATGTGTGCGCTCATATGTTAGTGCATCAAGATCATCATAGAAGATAACATATACTTGTATGCAACCAAAAACCTAGATCACAATTTCCATAACAATTCACTACTCAAACATCAACATAGTAATACAATAGATCATGGGATAATAATATATTGCATCATACATCATGATTTCTAAGAGATTACATAGGGGGATGGTGGGATCTTGTAGTAGATGGTGATGGAGATGAGCCTCCCCATGGGGGAGAGGAGTCCATGGTGTGATGAAGAGGAGGCGCCCCGGCGTGGAGGATCTTCTCCCTCTCCTTGGAGGCTGCAAAGGAGGGGGATTTTCGTGGCTATGGGTGGATGCCTTCAAAAATAGGGTTTCCCCTCAATATATAGTGGTGGAGATGCAATCTTGGCCATGAGATTGATGCCCCTTTGATTCAAGTGCTCTTGGGAATCTCTAGAACATTCCTAGGATTCCATTTGTCCTTAATGATTCCATTAAGTCGTGGTTGGGCCGAAATCCTCAAAGATGGAAGGAGTTTGAGTCAATCACATCATATATTTTTGGAGTCCCGAAATCGCTTTTGTACTCTGCAGTAATATGGATATAAAAATGCATACGGACTCCAATTGGGGAGAATTTTATATCTCAATTGTTGCGCATAAAATTATCCACAAATTTCATTTCTACACCTTTTCCATTTGACGTCATATTTGGGGTCATTTCTGGCAATCTTCAAAAAGACTTCTGAAGGGATAGATTTCAGAAATTTCCAGATTTCATCATAATGAGTGGTTTCCTCCCTTATTTGTGCATTTCCTACACAACAAAGTGTAAAATAAAACTTGTGCACTTTTGCAAATATTAGTAGGTTAGTCCCAATAAACATAATATTGCAAAATAATAACGATTTTAAAGCAATAAATGACAAAGTTCATGGATGCATTTTACATGCATCAAGCATCCTCAAGCTTAACCTATGCTCGTCCTCAAGCATAAAGGTGATAAACTAACACGGACTTTGGAGTTTATTGCTTCTTTTCACTAGAAAGTATCAAAAAAAGTTAAATGGTTCATTTATTAAAGAATAATAACAAGCAAGCATGGCTCACTTTTCAAAGGTTTCAGATTTGTGTTTCATCAAATAGATATATCCATATCTACTCAAATCATTCGTGAAAGTAACAAAATAACAATATCCACCTCGTGATGACACACTCATTGGACCACATACATCGGTATGTATGATTTCCAATAAATCTAGCGCCCACTCCATTGTACCGGAAAACGGGGCTCTGGTCATCTTGCCCATAAGGCATGGCTCACATGTATCAAGTGATTCCAAAAGTCCATCAGAATGAAGTTTCTTCATGTGTTTTACGTCAATATGACCTAGATGGTAGTGCCACATAAATGTGGATATATCATCATCAAGTTTAATCCTTTTGGCATCTACATTATGAATATGTGTATTACTATTACCGAGATTCAAAAGAAATAAACCATTCATCACAGGCGCATGACCATAAAAGATATTATTCATATAAATCGAACAACCATTGTTTTCATATTTAAAGGAATAACCGTCTTGCAATAAACACGATCTGAATACAATGTTCATGCTCAACGCAGGCACCAAATAACAATTATTTAGGTTTAAAACTAATCCTGATGATAGATGGAGAGGTAGCGTTCCGACAGTGATCACATCAACTTTTGATCCATTGCCGACGCGCATCGTGACCTCATCACTTGCTAGCGATCTCCTGTTACGCAGCCCCTGATTCAAGTTACATATATTAGCAACCAATCCAGTATCAAATACCCAGGTGCTACTGCGAGTACTAGTCAAGTACACATCAATAACATATATATCATATATACCTTTGTTTTCTTGCTGGCCTTCTTGCCAGCCAAATACTTGGGGCAGTTGCGCTTCCAGTGGCCAATCCCCTTACAATAGTAGCACTCGGTATTAGACTTAGAGCCAACCCGGGTCTTCTTCTCAGGTGCAGCACTAGATTTTCCGCCCCTTTTGAAGTTACCCTTATGTTTACCCTTCTTATCCTTTTTGAAACCAGTGGTCTTATTGATACTCAACACTTGATGTTCTTTCTTGATCTCCACTTCAGCAGTCTCAAGCATAGACAGAAGCTCGGCGAGAGTCTTCTTCATGCCCTGCATGTTATAGTTCATCACGAAGCTCTTGTAGCTTGGTGGCAGAAATTGGAGAACATGATGTATGCCTAAGTCAATGGGAATCGTTATTCCCAAGGAAACAAGCTTATCAGCGTACCCAGACATTTTGAGTACGTACTCACTAATGGAGTTGTTCTCCTCCATTATGCAGCTAAAGAACTTTTCTGAAGCATCATAACTCTCCATAGCAGCATGGGTATCGAAAATCATTTTCAATTCATCCATGTATCAAAGGAATTGCCATTCACGAAACCCTTTTGGAGTTCCGATTCTATCCCATACAGTATGCCGCAATGAACCATGTTGTGGTCCTCCTAGCGACTTAAGTAAACATTCTTTACTTCGTCGGGAGCATCATCAAGAGGTGGGGGCCTAGCGGCGCTTCTAGCACATATTTCTTTTGTGTAGCAGAGAGGAGAATCCTGAAGTTCAAGGCCCAATTGGTAAAGTTGCTACCATTCATCGCAAGTTTCTCTTTCTCCATGAACAGATTGAAATTAAAAGCAGGTGGTTCCATCTACAATAGAATTTGCAAAGTTTATTTTAGACTAAGTTTATGATAGATTTGAGTTCGACTAGTCCAAATTACAAATGAAATCCCACTCAAAAACAACATTCCTCGTGTCTTTTTGGTGATTATGTGAACCTGATCCACTACAACAAGACCGATCATCACGTGAATTGTTGTAGCTTCAAAGGCGAGCATCTATATGGTCATTATATCAACCATATGACTCATGCTTTATCTTTCGGTTCGTGTTCCGAGGCCATGTCTATAAATGCTAGGCTCGCCAAGTAAGAACCTTAATACTCGCGTGTGTAAAACTGTCTTACACCTGTTGTATGCGAACGTTGAGTTTATCACACCCAATCATCACGTGTTATCTCGAAATGACGAACTTTCTTAATGGTGTATACTAAAGGAAGAACACATTTTTATATTGATATTTAAAAGAGGGATCATCTTATAATGCTACTAAAGTGCCAAACAAACAATATAAGATGCATGCAAACATCATATGCAAAAAGTGATATGATATGGTTCTTGCACTTTGATCATTATATTGTGCATCTTGGCATGATCTTTATCATTCCTATATGTGTAAGGCCAAGGTCTATGGAACTTAGACTTTGGGATATTATAATTTCCAATAGTATCGATCCATACTATAAATTATAATACTACCATATCATAGTACTTGCCCAGCAAAACCAAAAAACTAGACGCCTCTAATTTATCTTTTGCATGTTTTACGTGGCTGAGGGATTTCGAAGATAGAATCATTCATACCTACGAATATGGAACCACAACGATGATAATAAAATTATTGGCAACTTGTTATAAATCAGATGTTGACTATAGTAGGACAGACAGACACCCGCAAGCCACTTATGTAAAACTAGTTATATGTCAAGCATGGAACAGGTCTCATGTGCAAGGACATGTAAAGTTTATCCGGGCCGCTTCATCCCACTATACCACCAATATCCCAAATACACATAAGAAGCAATAACGTGACCATCAGCGCCCACATAACCATATGTGTACTACCCGTACAGAGTATCTACACATTGTAGGGGTTCGTAGCATGGAAAACAAAAAAATCTACCGCATGCACACAAACATCCAAGATCTATCTACTATATTGTAGCAATGAGTCGATAGAAGCACTCACCCTTGAAGATTCAAGAGCGGTTAACGAGAGCAGATTCTCGTGGGTGATGTAGTCGTACACTTGCCGATTTCAAGATCGCGTAGACGATCCTTCCGGCGCTGCGTTCTGGCAGCGCTTTCGTAGTCGGTCACACGTTCGGTACTTGATGAAGACCTTCCTCTCCCATGTTCCAGCAGGCAGCGGAGGTTGTAGTTCTTCCCTTGCGATTCTGGCAGCACGACGGCGTGGTGTCGGAAGTAGAGGGAAGATCCCGCAGGGCTTCGCCTAAGCCTGATGCGAGTTATGGTGGATTAGGGTTTCCCGGAGATCTAGGGTTTAGATGACCGGGAGGAGGAGGTGTCTGCGGCGGCTAGGGCGGCGGCGATGAACCGGCGGCGGCGGCGCGGGTGTGTGGGGAGGGCTTGGCTCTTGTGGTGTTGGGGCAGCCCTCCCCTTCTATTTATGAGAGGTAGGAGCAGCCTTGGGAGGGGTGGGTTTGAATCCAAACCCAAACCCAAGTTGTATTGAGAGAAGGACTTGTTTCTTCTCCCACTAGGAAACCATTGTTCCAGTTTGACTTTTCAAACTTCCCGTTTGACTTTCAATTTAGAGTTTTATTTCTCTCTTGAAAATGTCAACACCAAGTGACCTAGGATATGATCCAATCATTACACATATCCATGACACATTCATGGACCATTCCCCTTCCAGACCGGTGAACCTTCTAGACCCTTCTAGAACCTCTCCGATGAAATCATCGGAAACTTTCCCGAACTCCGAAATAGGACTTTCCTTATATGAATCTTATTCTCCGGACCATTCCAGATCTCCTCGTGATATTCCGGATCCCATCCGAGACTCCGAACAACATTCGATATCCCTACTAACATTCCATATCTACTAAACAACATCGAATCCTTAAGTGTGTATCCCTACGGTTCGTGAATTATGCGGACATGACCAAGACACTTCTTCGATCAATAACCAATAGAGGAATCTTGAAATTCATATGGCTCCCACATATTTCTATGATTACTTTGCGATCGAATGAACCACTTACATACGATACCAATTTCCCTTTGTCTCATGATAGTTTACTTATCCGAGGTTTTGATCGTTGGTATCTCTGCATACCTAGTTCAACCTCGTTACCGATAAGTACTCTTTGTTTGTTCCCGTGATATGTGATCCCTTGTGATCCAGTCACATGCTTGCAAGCTAATTGGATGACATTCCACTGAGAGGGCCCGGAGTATATCTATCCGTCATATGGATGGACAAATCCCACTCTTGGTCCATGTGCCTCAACCCATACTTTCCGAACACTCAATGCTACCTTTATAGCCACCCAGTTACGGTGTGGTGTTTGATGTCATCAAAGCATCCTTCCGGTGATGGTGATTAACATGATCTCATGGTCGAAGGAATTAGGTTACTATGTATCAGAAAGCTTATAGCAAACGAACTATTGAAATGACTTGATCTTAATGCTATGCTTATCTATAGGAGTATGTCCATCATACCATTATCCTAATGATATGATCTTGTTATTAATAACATCTCAATGTTCATGATCGAGAAACCACGATCATCTATTAATCAACAAGCTAGTATTATAAAGAGGCTTTACCAGGGACTCTCATTTAGTTTACAAATCACACAAGTATTAATGTTTCCGGTTAATACTATTATAGCATGAATGTAAACATTTATCATAAACACAAAGATATAATAATAAACACTTTTATTATTGCCTCTAGGGCATATCTCCAACAGTCTCCCACTTGCACTAGAGTCAACTAATCTAGATTACATGGTAATATACCGAACACCCATGGCGTTGGTGCTGGTTATGTTTTGCCCTCAGGAGAGGTTTAGTCAACGGATCCGCCACATTCAGATCTTTGTGTACTTTGCAAATCTCTCGAATAGCGTGAAAACGTATCTTGATGTGCTTCAGCTTCTTATGTGACCTTGGTTCATGCGCATTGGTTATGGCGCTCATGTTATCACAGTAGATAGACATTGGGTCCAGCGCACTTGGAATCACACCGAGCTCTGTAATGAACTCCTTCATCCATATCGCCTCTTATGAAGCCTCCGAAGCATCTATGTATTCCGATTCAGTTGAAGATCTCGCCACAACGCTTTGCTTTGCACTCCTCCAGCTAATTGCTGCACCATTCAAAGTAAATACGTATCCAGATTGAGATTTAGAATCATCCGGATCGGTGTTCCAACTAGCATCGGTGTAACCATTAACGACGAGCTGTTCATCACCTCCATAAGAAAGAACCATATCCTTAGTTCTTCTCAAGTACTTAAGGATGTTTTGATCATTGTCCAATGATCCACTCCTGGATCACTTTGATATCTGCTAGTCAAACTAACAGCATATGCAATGTCGGGTCTAGTACATAGCATGGCATACAGTAGAGATCATATGGCTGAGGCATAGGGAGTCTTACTCATCCTTTCTCTATCTTTTGCCGATGCAGGACTTTGAGTTTTACTCAAGGTCGTATTGGGCAACATGGGCAAGAACCCTTTCTTGCTATCTTCCATTCCAAACCTCTTTAGAACTTTGTCCAAATATGTACTTTGTGACAATGATATTAGGCGTCTCGATCTATCTCTATAAATCTTTATGCCTAATATGTAAGCTGCTTTGCCAAGGTCTTTCATAGAAAAACTATCATTCAAATAATCCTTGACACTATTAAGAAGGTCTACATCATTCCCAATCAACAATATGTCATCTACATATAGTATTAAGAATGCTACAGAGCTCCCACTCATTTTCTTGTAAATACAAGCTTCTCCATAAGTTTGTATAAAACCAAAACTTTTGATCACCTTATCAAAACATTGATTCCAACTTCGGGATGCTTGCTTCAATCCATATATGGACCGTTGAAGTTTGCATACCTAGTTAGCATCTTTAGAATCGACAAAACCTTTGGGTTGCATCATATAGAACTCTTCATCAATGTCTCCATTGAGGAACGCCGTTTTGACATCCATCTGCCATATCTCATAATCATAATATGCAGCGATTGCTAACATAATCCTCACAGATTTTAGCTTCGCTACTGGTGAGAAAGTCTCATCATAGTCAACTCCTTGAATTTGTCGAAACCCTTTTGCGACAAGTCGAGCTTTATAGATAGTAACATTACCATCAGCATATGTTTTCTTCTTGAAAATCCATTTGTTCTCGACAGCCTTACGACCATCCGGTAAGTCCACCAAAGTCCATACTTGGTTTTCGTACATGGATCCAATCTCGGATTTCATGGCTTCTTGCCATTATTGGAATCTGGGCTCATCATTGCTTCTTCATATGTCGCAGGGTCATCGGTGTTGTCCACCAACATGACACTCATAATGGGATCATACCAATCAGGAGTGGTACGAGTTCTCGTTGACCTGCGAGGTTCCGTAGTAACTTCAACCAAAGTTTCATTATCAACATCATTAGCTTCCTCTCTTATTGGTGTAGGCGCCACAGGAACCACTTCCGGTGCTGTGCTACTCGCAAGTTCGAGAGAAGGTTCAACAACCTCATCGAGTTCTACTTTCCTTCCAGTCACTTCTTTCGAGAGAAACTCCTTCTCTAGAAAGGACCCATTCTTGGCAATGAAGATTTTGCCCTCGGATCTATGATAGAAGGTATACCCAATAGTTTCCTTCGGGTATCCTATGAATACGCATTTTTCCGCTTTGGGTTCAAGCTTTTCTGGCTGTAACTTCTTTACATAAGCTTCGCAACCCCAAACTTTAAGGAACGACAATTTAGGTTTCTTTCCAAACCACAATTCATACGGTGTCGTTTCAACGGATTTAGATGGTGCCCTATTTAAAGTGAATGCGGTTGTTTCTAATGCATAACCCCAAAACGATAGCGGTAAATCTGTACGTGACATCATAGAACGAACCATATCTAAGAGAGTTCGATTACAACGTTCGGACACACCATTACGCTCTGGTGTTCCCAGCGGTGTCAATTGTGAAAGTATTCCGCATTTCTTCAAATGCTCGCCAAACTCGTAACTTAGATATTCACCTCCATGATCAGATCGTAGAAATTTAATCTTCTTGTTATGTTGATTCTCTACCTCACTTTGAAATTCCTTAAACTTCTCGAAAGTTTCGGACTTATGTTTCATGAAATAGATATACCCATATCTACTCAAGTCATCCGTGAAGGTAAGAACATAACGATAACCACCGCGCGATGCTACACTCATTGGACCACACACATCAGTATGTATGATTTCCAATAAGTCCGTAGCTCGCTCCATCATACCAGAAAATGGAGTCTTAGTCATTTTACCCATCATACATGCTTTGCATCTTTCAAGTGATTCAAGAAGTCCATCGGAATGGAGTTTCTTCATACGCTTCACTCCAATATGACCAAGGCAGCGATTGGCATATAGGTCGAGTTATCACTCAATTTCAAACGTTTAGCCTCAATGTTATTAATGTGTGTATTTCCACAATCGAGATTCAATAAGAATAGACCATCTATCAAAGATTCATGTGCATAAAACATATTACTCATATAAATCGAACAACCATTATTCTCGGACTTAAACAAGTAACCGTCTCGCAATAAACATGATCCAGATATAATGTTCATGCTCAACGCAGGCTCCAAATAACAATTATTTAAGTATAAAACTAATCCCGATGGTAGATGAAGAGGTAGCGTGCCGACCATGATCACATCAACCTTTGATCCATTTCCAACGCGCATCGTCACCTCGTTCTTCGCTAGCTTCCATTTATTCTGTGGTACCTTTCTTCTTGATGTTGTCGTTCTTCAAATCCGCCAAGTACTTTGGGCAATTCCTCTTCCAGTGACCTTCTCCCTTGGAGTAAAAGCACTCAGTATCAGGCTAAGGCCCAGCCTTGGTCTTCTTCGCCGGCGCGGTAACTTTCTTACCGCCCTTCTTGAAGTTTCCCTTTTTCTTAGACTTGCATTGCTTCTTGAATTTGGTGGTCTTATTGACCAACAACACTTGGTGCTCTTTCTTGATCTCCACTTCTGGAGATTTCAACATGGAGAAGAGTTCTGGCAACGATTTGTCCATGTTTTGCATATTGTAGTTCATCACAAAGTTCTTATAACTTGGTGGTAGTGATTGGAGGAAACGGTGAATCCCCAAAGCATTAGGAATCACTATTCCCAAGATTTGAAGCTTGCTTGTGTGCCCAGACATCTTAAGCACGTGCTCACTGACGGAGCTGCCCTCTTCCATCTTGCAGTTAAAGAATTTTTCAGAAGCCTCATAACTCTCAACTGCCACGTGAGCCTCAAATATCATTTTGAGTTCACGGACAATATCATGTGGGTCATGGTTCTCAAACCTTTTCTGAAGCTCCGATTCCAAACCATACAATATAGCACACTGAACTGTGGAGTACTGATTCTTCCGAGCGAGGAAAACATTCTTTACCTCATCGGTAGCATTAGCTGCAGGCGGGTCACCCAGCGGTGCATCCAGCACATAGGTCAAATTACCAGAATTGAGGAAAATCCTCAAATTGCGGAACCAATCCGCGAAGTTGCTTCCATTGTTTTTCAACTTTTCTTTCTCTAGGAACGCATTAAAATTGATGGTAGGGGGCGCCATTGATCTACAACATATTTGCAATAGTTTAAACTAAGTTTATGACAAACTGAGTTCTAATTAATAGTTAAATTAATCTAGGTGAACTCTCACTCAAAACAATATCCCTCAAATTGTTTTAGTGATCACACGAACCAAATCCACCACATCAAAACCGATCATCACGAGAGTTGATGTAGCTTCAATGGCGAACAATCAACATGTTCATCATATCTACTATATGACTCATGCTTTACCTTTTGGTGATCCGTGTTTTGAGACCATGTCTGTACATGCTAGGCTCGTCAAGATCAAACCTTAGCTTCCGCATGAGCAAATTTGGCTTGCTCATGTTGTATACACTCGCAGAATCTAACACACCCGATCATCACGTGGTTCTTCGAAACAACGAGCTTTAGCAACGGTGCTTACGAAGGATGAACACTTTAAAACTTGAAATTTTGTGCGTGAGGGATCATCTTATAATGCCACCGTCGCGAACTAAGCAATACAAGATGCATAATAGGATTAACATCACATGCAATTCATAATATGTGATATGATATGGCCTTTCTTCTTGTGCTTCCGATCTCCATCTTCAAGCACGAACATGATCTCCATCATCACCGGTATGGCGTCAAGGTCAATGGCGTCGTTTCATGGTTGTCGTCCACCAGCTTCAACTATTACAACTACTTTGAATAGACACGCAGGTCTTAACGGAATTTAAAAGACAACCATATGGCTCCTGTCGGTTGCCAACTTACAATAAGGAACATTGCATACATCATATATAATCACAATCATGGCCATATCACATCACAGCACACCCCTGCAAAACAAAGTTAGACGCCTCTAATTTTCTTTGCATATTTTACGTGGTTTGGGGCTTTCAATAAGTGTCGTTCTAACTTACGAACAAGAACCACAACATTGATGTTTAAAATATCAAGTGCCCGTTGTAAATTGAATCTATACTATGATGGGAGAGACAGACACCCGCAAAGCCACTTATGCAATACTAGTTGCATGTTGAGCGTGGAGCAAGTCTCATGAACGATGTCATGTAAGGTTAGCCCGGGCCGCTTCATCCCATCATACCGCAAGATGCAAAGTACACAAAAAGCAATTGATAATAAAAGCACCACCGCCCATAATGACCATTGTGTTCTACTTGTGCAACAGATCTACATATAGACATGGCTCTGATACCACTTTAGGGGTTCGTAGCATGGAAAACAAAAAATTTCTACTGCATGCACACAAACAAGCCAAGATCTATCTACTAGATTGTAGCAACCAGTCGATAGAAGCACTCACCCTCGAAGATTCCAAAGCGGTTAACGAGAGCAGATTCTCGTGGGTGATGTAGTCGTACACTTGTCGATCTCAAGATCGCGTAGACGATCCTTCCGGCGCTACGTTACGGCAGCACTTCCGCATTCGGTCACACGTTCGGTACTCGATGAAGACCTTCCTCTCCCTTATTCCAGCAGGTAGCGAAGGTTGTAGTTCTCCCCTCGCGATTTCGGCAGCACGACGGCGTGGTGTCAGAAGTAGAGGGAAGATCCCGCAGGGCTTCGCCTAAGCCGGATGCGAGTTATGGTGGATTAGGGTTTCCCGGAGATCTAGGGTTTAGATGACCGGGAGGAGGAGGAGGTGTCGGCCGAGGCTAGGGCGGCGGCGCGGGTGTGTGGGGAGGGCTTGGCTCTTGTGGTTTTGGGGCAGCCCTCCCCTTCTATTTATGAGAGGGAGGGGCAGCCTTGGGAGGGGTGGGTTTGAATCCAAACCCAAACCCAAGTTGGATTGAGAGAAGGACTTGTTTCTTCTCCTACTAGGAAACCATTGTTCTAGTTTGACTTTTCAAACTTCCCGTTTGACTTTCAATTTAGAGCTTTATTTCTCTCTTGCAAATGTTAACACCAAGTGACCTAGGATATGATCCAATCATTCCACATATCCATGACACATTCATGGACCATTCCCCTTCCGGACCGGTGAACCTTCTAGACCCTTCTAGAACCTCTCTGATGAAATCATCGGAAACTTTCCCGAACTCCGAAATAGGACTTTCCTTATATGAATCTTATTCTCAGGACCATTCCGGATCTCCTCATGATATCCCGGATCCCATCCGAGACTCCGAACAACATTTGGTATCCCTACTAACATTCCATATCTACTAAACAACATCGAATCCTTAAGTGTGTCTCCCTACGGTTCGTGAATTATGCGGACATGACCAAGACACTTCTTCGATCAATAACCAATAGAGGAATCTGTAAATTCATATGGCTCCCACATATTTCTATGATTACTTTGCGATCGAATGAACCACTTACATACGATACCAATTTCCCTTTGTCTCACGATAGTTTACTTATCCGAGGTTTTGATCGTCGGTATCTCTGCATACCTAGTTCAACCTCGTTACCGATAAGTACTCTTTTCTCGTTCCCGTGATATGTGATCCCTTGTGAGCCAGTCACATGCTTGCAAGCTAATTGGATGACATTCCACCGAGAGGGCCCAGAGTATATCTATCCGTCATATGGATGGACAAATCCCACTCTTGATCCATGTGCCTCAACCCATACTTTCCGAACACTCAATGCCACCTTTATAGCCACCCAGTTACGGTGTGGTGTTTGATGTCATCAAAGCATCCTTCCGGTGATGGTGATTAACATGATCTCATGGTCGAAGGAATTGGGTTACTATGTATCAGAAAGCTTATAGCAAACGAACTATTGAAATGACTTGATCTTAATGCTACGCTTATCTATAGGAGTATGTCCATCATACCATTCTCCTAATGATATGATCTTGTTATTAATAACATCTCAATGTTCATGATCGAGAAACCACGATCATCTATTAATCAACAAGCTAGTATTATAAAGAGGCTTCACTAGGGACTCTAATTTAGTTTACAAATCACACAAGTATTAATATTTCTGGTTAATACTATTATAGCATGAATGTAAACATTTATCATAAACACAAAGATATAATAATAACCACTTTTATTATTACCTCTAGGGCATATCTCCAACACACATATATCCGGCTTTGATACTACTTTGGGTTCACAGAATAGAAAACAAAAAATTTCCTATGATGAAAACTGTATACGCCATGATACATCTATCTAGATACAATCAACAGGTGGATATACATCGAGAATACATACCCTTGAAGACCGACAAAGCTTTATGAGTATGGAGTCGTTGGTGATGTAGTCGATCGCTTGCCGTTCTCAAGATTGAGTAGAAGTCCGGCAGCACCACAACTCAGCAGAGCATCTGTGATCGCACACATGTTCGGGACCCCGAAAACCTCTTCATCTTCGCTCCAGGAATGCATTAGAAGCAGCAAATCCTTGCTCTAGAAAAATCCACCGAAAACATGTATCTCGCTAAGACGAGACCATGGTGGAATAGTACTAGAGGGGGAGAGAGATCCTTCATGAGAAGGTGTGAGTGAGAGGGAGGAAGAAGGAGTCCTTCCACACCTGGGGGAGGGGGCAGCCCCTCCCATGGCCAGTGGCCAAAGGAGGTGCCCCCACACCTCCTCCATCCATGTGAGTGGAGCTCCCACTCACAAAATGACTCTCCATTTCCTCCTCTCAAAATCCCACTCAAAATCCATTAAATTTTTACCAAATTTAATGTAATCTCTCTTTAAATAAAACTCTTTTATTTATTTATTCAGAATTTTGTCAATTATATTAATTAACAAACATTCACATAAAACCCTTTGCTACTTTTTAATTTCACATGCAGAACCAATTTCAGCAATTTCACCCGAAACAATTCCGGTGTCCATTGAAATAATTCGAGCGCTTCGATGTTCTTTTTCTGGCAAATCATTTGCTCCAAATGGTGTCGATATCCCTTAAGTGTGTCATCCTACGGTTCATGAATAATGCATACATGATCGAGACCCCTCTCCGATCAATAATCAGCAGCGGGACCTGGAGATCTGTACTGACTCCTACACATTCAACGGTGACTTCTTGTGATCGTGAGAACTCTTAACATTTAAACTAAATCCTTTTGTCTTGCGATATTTTACATGTCCGAGATTCGATCATGGATTTTCATCCACCGATGGCCCCTTTGATTAAACCACCTACCTATAAAAAAAATTGAAACGTTATGTGTTGTCACCTAAAAACAGGTATACTCTGGGATAAAACAGAAACACACTAACGAGTACAAAAATAACCTCTGGTCAACCATAAGGAGCAAAATGGTGCCAGTTTTACCACCTAACCCTGGACCACTAACAGGTGCTTTTGGTTCGTGCGATTTGAGCGGGTCTTGTCAAAGAGGTCATTTTCTGAACTGGAGCATCTAGAATCAACATGCAAAGAAATTCAACGGGAATTGAGCAGGTTACTACTAGAAGGATATAGTATTACTTTATAGTACCATATGATTAAGGACCAATTCCTATGTATACCATAAAAATATCATTTTGCTTAATTTGCAGAATAGACTTTGTTCCTTAGAGCTTATACCGGAAAGAATACTTATCCTCAGTCAGCCTAGCTTTCCTGTTTTCTAAAGCCAGCCCCGTTAAGTCCGTCCAAGGTAGAGAAGGTCAGGATGGAGTCGCACATGGTGATGACTCTCCCTTCCTTGCAAGTTGCAATCCTCCCGCTCGGTTTGCGTGTTGTGGCCGAAGCAGAAGCACGGAATGCTGACGAGGAGCGGTGATCGAGGTCCGGGAGTGGGAAAGAAGAAAGGGCGTGAGGAAGCAGGGTGGGCCGACCTCACTAAGGCGAAAGCCGTGGAGGTTGCCGCTCGGAGATAGAGGCGGCTCGGGTTAGACACGCGCGGTGGTGGAACATTGAGCCGAGACAACGACGATGGCGATATATGGAGGAGCTCGAGATGTAGGCAGATTCTGGCAGCGTTGTCGCGTCGCCAATCGACAGGGATGGCTGTTGGTACTGGGCGGCTGCGGCGATGGGGAGAGAGAGGAGATAGGGAGGTAGGGAGAGATGCGAGCAAACGATGGATCGTGGTCGTGCGTGTGATGGGCTTTGGACGAAAAAACCCAGAGAAAAACCGGTGTGTGGAAAGAAAAACCGCATAATGCAAAGAGGTGGATGCAAATAAATCGGCAGAGTGGATTTGACCGGCAGGAAACGGAACAATGATTTTCTTTTTAGGTAGTAGAGAAACTGTTGTCCATCCTATTGATGGTCCATTTTATGTTAGTCATCTTATAATTTAACTGCTCTTCAGTCATAACTGTCACAATAGTATTTTATAATCAAAATTATAAGAACATGTACACACTAGTAGAAAACATGCCTCTAGTCCCGAACCGTAAGGGCCTTTAGTCCAGATTTTGGTACCGGGACTAACCAAGCGGGACTAGAGGCTCACCCACTAGTCCCGGCCCAGTTACCAGTCGGGATTAGTGGATGCCCACGTGGCTGCCATGGCGCGCTCGGGTGCACCCCCACTAGTCCCGGCTGGTGTTAAGGACCGGGATTAGTGGGTCTCTGCCGCGGCAGCATTTTGCGCATTTTTCTTTGTCACAGCAGAGCATTACCTTGGACCAGTGTTTCTCTGCCGCGGCAGTATTTTGTGTTTTTTTGTATTGTTTTATTTATTTATTTTTCATTTCAAAATAGTTTTTGAATATTTCTATGCCACCACATATCGTACACGTTCATGCATATATAAGATAACTTGTATTACGATATCGAGCATACAAATATATACAATTTACATAGTTATATGGAGATTACAATTATCGAGACTAGAGCCCGTCTATTCAATTACATGGAGATCATTGGCGCCTATTCACACTAAATTCTCCGACATCGTGTACCATCTCTTTGAAAATAAAACCCGCCAGCTCCTCCGCAATTGCTAGTACACGTTGATGTGGTAGGAGATTATCCCACATTCTCTCGAACTATATAAGAAAAAGAGATCAATATGAATATCAATTATGATAACAAAAAGTGACGGTAATAAAATGATGGTGTGAATGTACTGCTTACGTCGACTCTATAATCTTTGTGCTCGGTGGTAAATGTGCGAATGAACTCGAAAACGTAGAATCCACATAAATTCGACCCCTGTGGCTAGCTCACGCACTTTACGAGAATAGAAATCAATCAAAATAATAATCTAGCATCATTATTGTATTGAAACTAGAAGTAAAGAGATGCGCGGACATATCACGTACTACTTATCGAGACCTCCTTAAACGTCAGCTTCTGACTAAAGGAACCCGTAACCTCACGCTTGAACTGGATCCAAACCCTACCCTGCGAAGAAAATGAATGAATGTGTTATTCATTACCTGATATCTCAGGAAATTAACAAAAGAGACCGATATAGCGAGAAAATTACTTCTGAAGCATGTCCTGCAGGTTGCGGAATGCTTTCAGCTTTCTCTTTGATGGGTCTATGATTTCAACTCTTCCCTTATCAAGTTGAATGTCTAGCAGAATTCAGTGAAAGTTGTAAACGTTTATATATATACATCAGTAACTCATTAGTTACACTTAGCATCGAGTAATCAAAAGTGAATGTATACAACAGAGTAAGACCCTTACTCGAAATTGTAAGGAAACGGTATGTGGTCACATAATTTTTGCTCCTTTAAAAACCTTAAATGTTTTCCTCTGTCTCCTCGGGATTTTTAGTTAGCGTATTTATATGTACTTTATCTGGGTCAATAAATCCAACACTATAGATTCTTCTTATATTCCTGGATCTTCATTCTGCATAATAATAGAGTACAAAAGGATATAATGAAGATAATTACATGCAATGAACTAAACATGTAGACAATGAATTCAAAAACTTATAGACAATAGCAACTGAGGATAGATTTGTCAAGGGCGTCGAGATTGTATAACTGGAACAGTTTTGAAAACTCAACATGGACCTCGTCGGGTCTGAAGTAGTACTCACGTGGGACTTTTGCTGCAATAAATATTCTTCCCTGATTTGCAGCTGTCAAGTACCACTCATGGAGATTCCGCAGTTGTGTTGGCAGTTATTTCACCTTTTCTTTGCTGACCAAATCCTCACTTGCGACATATCTATGAGCTACATCAGCCTTGGGTAGAAGGTCGAGTTGGGGGCCTAATAGTTCATCAATACTAATTTCCATGCTGGCCGCCAACTCTGCAGCTACTGACATATCTAGTGGCTGTTGTGCTAGAAGAGGAACGTTTTCTGAAAACACCTTGAGGGGTGTGATCGTTTGTTTGGCCTGTTGTCCAAGAAGGGGAACGTCTGATTTTTTACTGATTACAATTTTGCTCCCGCTTGCACCTGTGCTTGCTGATTTTTTTACTGCTTGCACTTAATTTGCTTGATTTCCTCTTTGCCACTTCTTTTTGAAGTGTGCGTAGATAGTCATTTGGCTTATGGTGCAACTCATATTGCGATTTTGTGTTTAGAAAATCAATTGCATATGCCTTTTGCTTCTCGTGTTTACCGGAGCGGGCTCAGGTTTCTTCTTCTCAGAATGCATCGCCACTTCGGCCTTTGCTATCGCTGCAGTTTCTGCATCAGTACAATCGTAAGGTCTGATGGAAAGATTCTTATGAGGCACTGTTGGGAGGGGCGACATTTTCCGTATTGGGCTGCTGCGTCCTTTAGTACTCACTAACGGAGCACGCTTCCGCTTATTGTCCTTAGCGGGCGGCGAAGACTGTTGAACCTGCGGCGAAGATCGAGATGGACTCGGGATGTGGTGGTCGTAGTCATCATGGGGTGGGCTTCTTGGAGGTGATGGAGGTGAAGGATACTTGCGACGACTCAGAGGTAGTGTTGGCCTTGGGGCCGAGCTTGGAAACCGTATGTTGTTCTTGTCCCATAGAATGATACCACCCAGTACTTCTTCGAGTGTGCTCTCACCTTTAGGTTCAGGGATGTCAAGCTCCATTGACTTCCACTCCTTTACGATTTGATCCACCCCGACTTTAGCATAGCCAGGTGGAATCTCATGGCCATGCCAACATGCGTCAGACGGACAAGGTAAAGAAAATCGTCTGTCCTGAGATGTTACTAAGAGCAAACCAATCATTGATTGTTACGAATAGCAACGCTCGTAGGTCGAATGGCTCCTGTTTGTACTCATCCCACACACGTAAACCTGGTTCGGCCCACAACTGTAAAAGTTCATCAACTAATGGCCTTAGGTACACATCAATATTGTTGCCGGGTTGCTTCGGGTCTTGGATAAGCACTGACATCATAATGAACTTTTGCTTCATGCACAATTAAGGAGGAAGGTTGTAGATACATAGAGTCACGGGCCAGGTGCTATGACTGCAGCTCTGCTCCCCAAAAGGATTCATGCCATCTGTACTTAGACCAAACTATAAGTTCCTTGCGTCACCAGCAAAGTCCGGAAAGTCTCTCTCGATTTTTCTCCACAGCAGACCATCACCGGGGTGCCTCAACATCCCGTCTTTCTTATGTTCTTCCATGTGCCATCGCAATAACTTGGCATGCTCTTTTTTTCTGAACAAACGTTTCAATCGTGGTATTATAGGAGCATACCACATCACCTTGGCAGGAACCCTCTTCCTGGGTGGCTCGCCATCAACATCACCAGGGTCATTTTTTCTTATATTATACCGCAATGCAGTGCATACCGGACATTTATCCAAATTCTCATACTTCTCACCGCGGTAGAGGATGCAGTCATTAAGACACGCATGTATCTTCTGCATATCTAATCATAGAGGGCAGACGAGCTTCTTTTCTTCGTACGTACTGACGGGCAATTTGTTATTTCTTAGAAGCAAGTTCTTCATGAGTACCAGCAACTTCTTAAATCCCGAGTCAGTCACACCGGTCTCTGCCTTCCACTTCAGCAATTCCAGTGTGCTACCCAACTTCTTCTGGCCATCTTCACAAGTTGGGTATAACAATTTGTTGTGGTTCTGTAACATCTGATCGAACTGCAACCTCTCCTTTTTTGTGTCGCAGTCTCGCTTATCAGAAATGACCCGACCAAGATCATCAGCGGGCCGGTCTGGTTTCCGTTCTTCACCTCCTTCTTTATTGTCTTCCATTGCGGTATCAGCGTATTCAGGAAACATAGATTGGTAGTTGTCATCATCGTTCTCTTCTTTATCGTCGTCTTTCATCGCAACCCCTCTTTCTCCGTGTTTGGTCCAAACATTATAGCCGGACATAAAACCAGACCGAAGCAGGTGGCTCTGAATGACTCTTGCGGAAGTGTGAGCCTTCTCATTCCTACAGTCAACACATGGACAACACATAAAACCATCCCGCCACTTGTTCTCCTCGACCACAAGTCAAAAAAAAACGCACGCCTTCTCTGAAAGCGGCAGAGCGTTGGTCACCGTACATCCATGGATGGCTCATCTGTATCATACAAATATATATCAAACGCAATCACGATGCTAAAGTTGGTACCGTGCGGTCTAAACGAGAAAATAGTTGCTAACATTTTATTACACTTGGAAACAAAGATAAGAAAACTTAAATGTGGCTCGGGCACCCATATCATGTCTGTCTTGTGTGACCTAAAGTCGCATCGCTCTAATCGGCATTTCACCGACCATGTCTCGTGCATATGAACAAGAAGAAAAAAATAGCACAACACCACCTCTCCCACCAGGAAAAAACAGTTGAGAGAGGGAGGGGCTGAGGGGGCTGTGTCATATATATAGGACCAGACCACTAGTCCCGATTTCAGATACATACCGGGACTAAAGGGGGTGTCCGCAGCGAGCGGCAGGCCCCAAACCCTTTAGTCCTGATTTGTACCTCACGCCAGGACTAATGTGGTCTATCGGGCCGGGACCTATTGTTTGGGGTGGTCGGACTGTCTGGTGCGGGCCATTAGTCCCGGGACTAATGGCCTGGACGAAAGGCCTATTTTCCACTAGTGATAGTGAACAACAAGATTGTCTATTGTCTCGCATTCTATTAGTATTCAACTTGGAGATTATAAAAACAAACTTTTTTCACGCCCACTCGTTTCGCTCAGCAATTGTCTTATGTTCCCTTTTTAATAAAATAAAGCTACTTGTGGTATGGCGCCTTTATGAAGTGAAACTTAATGTCAGTATATCTCATCTCAGTTGCCCTAATAACCGACGAGTGTGTTAGCATGAATATAGTTTTTATGGTTTTATTGTTTCTTATTCACATGAGATTTCCATAGTTCTCATTCAAAGTTCATAATCGTTGATATGTGTTGTAACCCTGTAAAATCCCATAATTTTGCTCACCGTAAGAGCAAACAATATACTTGTGCATAAGTGCATTAGATTCGATCAAGTTATTATAGCACACATAAACACTAGCTGCTGGGAGTATTTCACTTCTTTCTGCACAAAATTTGTAAAATCATGTAAGAATTGGTTAATTCTACATCGACCGATACTACAACTTTTTTTACACAAGTTATTTCAATCTGATATTATTATCAAAAATATATTACAAGCTGATATTTTTGTAAATATCTGAAAAATTATAAAATATCATTCTCAGTCATTTAAAAAAACATATATTAATATTAAAAGATACCAATTATATCCGGTCTCTATAACAGCGCATTCTCTTAAGTTCTTTTAAATGGAAATGCTTTATGCCTAGTCAAACATAAATCCACCAGAAAGATGTATGTACACATAAAACCCTAACTTCTCTAGGCCCAAAATCGAATTTTAGTTGGAAAATGATACCTATCCCCCGGACGACCATCGTCCAGGTCGCCTTCCCCTCGTCTCCACCCGTCATCTCGCCTTGTCCCCCTCGCGTGCCCCGCCCCGCCCCACCATCCCCCCACACCCACCTCACCATGATGGCGACCGCCGAGCCCGGACCGAGCCCACCGCCCAAGGCCCCGCGATGGCGACGCGCAGCACGGGTCAGGAAGGGCGCCGGGCGGCGGCGGCGATGCAGGGAGAACGAGCAGGAGGTGGCGGCGCCATGGAGGACTGGTGGCAGAGGCGCGGCAGAGGGCGGTCCGGTGCGGATGCTTGCGGCTCAGGGAGGCGACGCCGCAGGGCAGGTGACGGCGGGGAAGAGGCCACAGGGCACAGCGCCAGGAGGCCGGGGGAGAGGCGGCACGCGACGCTTCTCGATGGGGACAGACGCAGAAGACCAGGGGGAACAGGAATCACGGAAGCGGGGACGAGGTCGGGAGAGCGGACGCAGGGAGAAGGAGCTCTCGGGGAGGAGCTGGGCGCGAGAAGGAAGAAGCCGGCGGCGACCTCTGTGAGGAAAGAGAGACGAGCGGCTTTTGCTTCTTGCGAGAGTGGATTTTCTCCATGTGGTGGTCGACGTTGCTACAATCGGCGGCTAGAGTTGCTTCCCGCCAAGGGCGGCGCTGCTCCATGCGACAACCAACCTAGTTTTTTGATTTTGCTACATTGATATATTCTTTTTGCTATCTCTGTTTTTTCGTTTTGCTACAATACTATAAATATTTTGCTACAAGTTCTTTGACGAGGTTTTCCGGCTAAATTCTCCGACGATGTCTCTGGTGAAGTTCGATTTTTGCTACATTAGAAGAACTTTGTTGCTACAACCGTCTTGTGGTTTTGCTACAACAGTGTCAACTTTTTGCTACAAGGTCTCCGGCGAGAGTCAACGGCGAGTTTTTCCGACGATGTCTCCGGCGAAGTTGGTTTTGCTGCATTAGTATATTTTTTTTGCTGCATGGTCTCCGGTGAAGTCTCCGGCGAGACGTTCTATTTTTAAAACGAACCGTTTTTTTTGCTTTAAAAGCAAAAGCCGGAATATATGCAGCAAACGAGGGATGTTTTACAAGAAAAAGGGGATTTGGGGCAATTTTATGGACACATGTGAAGGAGGACGATGGAAAAATCCTATCCTCCGCGGGACGCAGAGCGTTGTCCATTTTAGTTTGCTGTGTGGCGATCCATCTCAGTCCCCCCAAACACATGGAAGGACAGGGGACGACGCTATCGCCGGCGGCGGCTGCACCGGCCATCTCAGCCGTGCTCGACAACGACGACCTCCTTTGCGAGATCCTCCTCCGCGTAGCCTTCCCCACCAGCCTCGTCCGCGCCGTGCTCGTCTGCAAGCGCTGGCTCCGCCTCGCTTCCGCGCCCGCCTTCCTCCGCCGCTTCCGCGACCTCCACCCGCCCCACATCCTCGGCTTCTACGTCCCTACCACATGCCTCAAATTTCCGCGGTTTGTACCGATTCCTCAGCCCCCTGAGCTTGCTGACGTCGTCCGCCGCGGTAGCTTCTATCTGAACACCTTGGTCTGCGACGATTTCGACGTTGATTGGTGGAATGGTCTCCTCCTCCTCACCTACCAGGTGCACAACCAGCCCCCCGTGAGGATTTTGCGCTGCCCGCTGTACCCTGCGAGGCACACGGCCATCCTCCCAGCAGTTCCGAATACCAGCATCCACGACGGCCTGGAATATGAAGATCGTGAGATCTTCCCCAACGGCAGCGGAGATGGTCCGTCCTACTTCTACCTGGCAATAGGGTCTAATATGCAGCAAACAATTGTGGATGTCTATGTGTTACAAGACAATATATGGGCCATCTATTGTTCTACTGTAAGTGTAATCCCCTTTTCACTATTACTGAAGAGTTTGACTGGTGACAACAAGATCTATAGTATGGCCTATGTGAACCAGACTGAGATGTTATTCTTGCTAGATCTTGTGTCTTCATCTCTTTCGTTAGTTAACTTCCCAGAAGAGTTGGACGCCCTGAATGCCGGCATGTCGCTTGCAGATGATTCTGGGGTTCATCTGGCCCATGTGAAGGACTTACAGATTCGAATCTGGCTCCACAAGATTGATACCAAGGGCGTCTCCAACTGGTTCCTAGTGAATACCGTTTGTTTGCGTGAGATGTGTACTAATAACATGATACCAATTTGTGGGTTCGAGGATGCTGATGATTTTATCAAAGTACATGCTGTTGGGGAAAATTCCGAGTTTGTCTTATTGGAGGCGGAAAATGTCGTCTACCTGTTTGATATTAAACGCAACGTGGCAAAAAAGGTTTACGAGATTAAACAAGAGGATGGACATTTGTACAGTGTCACTCCCTTTATGATGGTTTGGCCTCCAAAATTCCCGGTGACCATGGAAGGATGTGACCCAAAAGAATGACCGGGAAGGTTTGTCTCTTGTTGATCTGTCTAGTATTGTGCTCTAGTATGCAATGTGCATTATGATAATGTTTTATTTCGTTTACTATTACTACCATCTCTGGACGCCTATCTCTGATTGCAACTTTTTCACACCCGAACGGAACAATTCATGAGTTGTGGAGTGCACTTGCTGTTATCTGCACTTCCTTAGATATTAGGATAATTAGTTTCCTTCCATATTAGTAGTTATTTTCATTTTGTTAGCTGCTGCATTTGAGATTTAGTTTTAAGCAATGCCTGGCATCTAGGTACTAACACCAACTCGAGCTTTAGGTTCTTGATATCTTAGACACCCATACTTTCCTTCTTGAGTCACACGGCTCCTTATCTGCCTTGTTTCAAGGTTGGTTAAAGTCAAGAGAATGACCCGGCAAGGTTTGCCTCTGGTTGATATGTCTACTATCGTGGTCTGGTTTAAAATGTGCATTATGCTCATGTTTTATCTCGTTTAGGATGATTGTTGTGTGTGTACACTTGTCTCTGATTGCAATTTTTTCATGCCAGAAAAACTCATTAGTTGGACTGCACTCCCTTTGTGCTTTCTAGATATTCTTTTGTTAGCTGTTGTATTTGAGATTTAGTTTTAAGCAATGTCTGTCGCCTACGTACTAACGCCAACTCGAGCTTTGGGTTCTTGATTCCGTAGGCACCGGTACTTTCCTTCTTGAATAGAAAAGATGCTTAAGTCCCTTGTTTCAAGGGAGGTTAAAATATTAATATGTATGTCAGGATATAATACAAACATTGTCCTTGGTTGAACACTTTGGACCTGTATAGTCTACAAAGAAGGAGATCCTTGTTTTCAATTGTTCATAGAGCATATTAAAACTTTCTTGTTGATGCTTAATGGGAATAGATTGTTAGAATAGCGGAATTTACCTAGTTTTTTAAAAAAAATTAATGAAGGCAAAGGAACTGCTAAATTTTCTTCTATGCTTACTGAAATTTCTGGCACACAATTGTTATGCAGAAATACCACTGAAAATTATTTTCTTTTGCAAAGAAAAATTCATCTCTTGAAGCTATGCAATGCTAAATTGTTCTCTCTTATGCTTTATCAGGTAAACTCAAAGAATTGTATCAAGAGTTATAATCAGACTGAGCCGGCAGAAAATGCAGACGTGGGGCTGCTGCGGTACCAACTCATGATGTCCAACACTAGCAGATTGTATTGTGGTTTTATATCCTTGTCGACTTATGCAGTTGTTAGACCTTTACATGCTTCCTTTTGTATGCACCCTCGTTTCTTCAATTCAGCTCTTATGTCTGCTGATTTCTGCATTGAACTAGATGTATGTACGCTTCAGTGTGCTGATTTTAGTTGATGTGCTTGTCGCCATTTTAGCTCTACATTCATTGTTCTCGGTTCTAGATTGATACCTATTTGCCATTACAGATTTATGTGGTTAATGTTCGCGAATTTTATCGTCTAATGATGCTGCCGATGATCATCTCTGCCAAGCAATGATCCGTTTGTTGCCCCTGTGTTTAGGGAAAACTGTTGCTCCTGATCATCTGGTACGTTCAGAAGCTTTTCTTTCGCCCGAGGATGTGTACGGTGATATTGTGTGTGAGATCTCAGTCAAAGCCAACCATGACAAACCGCATGTCATTCTTTATTGACAGTGTCGTCCACTACCCTGAACATTGCAAGAGTAAAGCTGTTTAAGCACACTAAATATTAATCATTAATTCTGGTATAAGAGTCTAACATTTCCTAAGCCAGATTAGTCCTAAATTGTGACTACTGGAGCGACCTGTAGCGTTACGAGGCTGCTGTACTCCGGCCAGGCGGCGGCCTGCGCTGGACATAACTGGTTAGCATTGCCGATTCATCTATCTCTGCTATTTTCTTTCGTTTGTGGAGCCGATGCTGTAAGGTGTCCAGGAAATTTAAGGTTTTTTTTTTACTGTAAGCATTTTAAGGTTTGATGCCGCGAAATAGAAGTTCAACCAAGAGTTACTCTTTTTATTTGTTGGATATGGCTCGAAACTCATACCGTCTGATTTTTCTACAACTGGGATTTTGTTACTACTGGAAGGAACTGCGAAATTTTCAACCGTCTGAATTTTCTTTGTTATTCTTGGTGGGAATAGGTAACTAGAAGTGCGCTTATACTATGCTTATGACTTAAGATAAAAAAGGACAACGATGATCTTCTCCGTGAGATCCTCCAACGCCTTGTCTGCGCCTCTCTCGTCTGCAGGCGCTGGCTCCGCCTCGCCTCGGCACCCGTCGAGCCTCCTCGGCTTCTACGTCGGGACCAAGGGCACCTACGCCCCAATGTTTGTGTCATTACCTCAGCCGCCGAGCTCTTCGCCATCATCTCCGGTGCTAGCTTCGATTTGGACTCCTTGGGCAGAGACAAATTCGACATGGATTGCTGCAATGGCCTGCTAATCTTCCCTACCTTCCACATGTACCCGGCTGCCCGGTACACACGACAAGGGTGCGCTGTCCCTTCTACCCTGCGAGGTACACGGCCGTCCTGCCAACCGCCCCGGACATCGTGAATTTGTTTCCTTCGTTCCTTAACTTTGTAGTGACAAGTGCTGTCGCTACCGTTTGTTAGTGCTGGCCCCTGTGCCGTTAAACTTTAAGTCTATGTCTTTGTGGCTGTGTTACTCCGTGGCCTTCGTGCCGGTTATGTGTGTAAAACTCTAGGCTTTATTAATTTAAAGTCGGGTAACTGATGCTGCCTTTTATCTAAAAAAATGTTACCCATGCCGTGTACTGCCTAAGGAAGCTTGAGATCGAAAAATTGATGATGAACTCATTATGGTGAGTTCTGATTGTTGATGCATATATCCGACAATAGAGTTGCAGTAACATTTATGCCTATTTGATTGGCGATCAGATGTGTTCTCCTCTCCTCGCTGCTTGACTCTAGTACGGAGCAGCTGCTCGGCTGCCTGAATTGTACCCATGTCCCTGTGGCCTGCGAATAGGTCCGCTTCGTGTGGATCCTGGGTGTATGTGCCGCCGAGGACTCATTTCAGGACCTGTGAACCAGTCAAGAATGCCTCTTCCACCTAGTTTTGAACCTACTTCAGGGGTACACAGCAGCGAAACTAATTCATCCCGGTTGGCGGGATCATGAGAGTAGATTATATCTCTAGCATGTCTAAATGCATTCGCGATGCGGAAAAGCCCGGGCACATCAACTGTTCTAGCTGCATCATCATATCTTGCAAATGGGTCTTCAACCTAATAAACCAAAAAAGAAGTACTTATATAGATGGGTATCAACTCCATCAATATTTTTCAACATAGCCACCAAATGAAAAATGAAGAAATATACTTACAGTCAACATGCGATACATGTCTCCTTGGGATTGATTGAGCTGACCAGTGTAAGTGTCATAATGGAAACCACCGGTAGCGATGCCACAAAACTGCAGACAGTATAACTTCATCTGTTAAGAATTTTTTCGTCTTAGGTTACGATAATGCTAGTACTATTCCTTTTGACATGGGTAGTCAGGGACAAGGATGACTTAGTCAATAGTATATTTGACAATACTACGTTCAACTACCTTGTCAAAAAAATCTGCCAGGAGATAGGACAGAGACAGAGAGGTTTGATATCCTTGCCCCGTGTCCCGGCGTCGAAATTTTGCTATATTTTCCATACACATCTGATCAAGATGTTCTTCATTAAAACCTCCCATTCCTGCATGTGAAAGCAACAGTTAAATTACAAGCACTGATACATGCTACACCAGATAATCATTAGTCTCGCAAGTTCGTTAAGTTTCACCATTTGCAATGTTCATGTTCACATCATAAATCTCCTTCATAGGTGGGAAAATTGCGGGCTTGGATGTCTGCAAAATGCAAGTTGCAAGAAAAGGAACGTCAGAAATAAGAAATATGTGATTTCTAAAATTTTATTTTTAAGATCACCTGAAAATGAAATATGACAAGTAAGCAAAGTGTATAGGAGTTCATGGTTCCATTTCTTGGATCGTTAATGTTTTGAGCTTTTGCCCATTCCTTGACCTGCAAGGAAATGTATATGGTGCTAAGCCATGGGATTACCAAAGAACTTGTTGAACCAATAAACTATCTCTTGGATGATGCTTACCAATAAAACCATATCACGAAAGCGGGGATCTAAAGTGTTGATCCAGTACAACACTCTGGATTTAATTCGACCAGGGCAGTTATTAATAGATATATCACAGGAAATTCCAAAGTGGTTGCTCACATACTTAAGAACTGGAACTCTTGCAGTAGGAATATACTGCACATCACTAGAAACACCTGAATAACGTATGAAAACAGAATTTGAAAGAGAGCTTTACGAAAAAAATTATCTCACAAAATCTAAATGAGCACAACCACACAGCAACAAAGTGTATTGCATTTAACCAAGTAACCACAGAACATGATAGTCTGATGCAGCCAAGAACAAACAGGATACTCCTAAATAGATTAATCAAACATATGCATTAGTGTATTAGACCTTTCGTTCTAGCCGCAGCTGCTTGAACCTAAAAAGAAGTTACCTTTGATTTGTAAAGCTTTGCGTACTTCTCTCAAGGCTCCGTTCTTTCTTCTCCTTTTTCGGAAGGGTTCTGACGGCTCAACTGATACATCCAAATCACCTGATTTTGCATACAGATTTGAGGCAAAGGATCCAAAAGGTATCACAGCAGCACCTGTTAAGCAAAACCCAACAATCAGAAACTGAAGTACTAATAGAGTAATAACCTCTCAGCACTTAGCTCCCTAGAAACTTATAAGTAATCGTGCGCATTGACTCACTAGGCATACAATAAGCTATGCCATCTGAGCAGCTTCCGTAATGGAAAACATTTATTAATGCCTTTCGCCTACAAGACTCGCAGTATGGACAAAACATTTTGCACGAATCAAACTTGTTCGTTTTAGTATTACAAGCTTGTTACTAGTTGAGCTTTGATAAAATGAAACAAACAGAGAGCAGTAAGCACTACCCAGGCCAAGCTTGATGTCAAACAATCACGCAAGTGCACGTTCAATAAATATCAGGGTCATAAGTAAGGGCTTGTTTGATTCAAAGGAATTTCAAAGGATTTGTGAAGGATTTTATCCCTTAGGAAATATTCCTACGCTGATCGTTTGATTTAAAGGATTACAATCCTTAAAAATTCCTTCAAAGGATTCCTTTGCCCTCTATTTTGTAGGAAATTTTCCATCCACTTCAACCTCTCATGTTAGAATTCCTTTGCTTTTCCTGTGATTCAAACATATACTTGATCCAAATTCCTATAGTTTTCTATTCCTGTAGGATTCAATAGGTCATGCCACTTAAATCCTATGATTTTTCCCATTCCTATGTTTTGAAAATCCTGCAAATCAAACGAGTCCTAATGGTTACAACCGGACAAACTCTTCTTCTTCTTCTTCTTCTTCTTCTTCTTTAATGCAACGTGGGAACTCCCCGTCTTCCGACGAGGTCTCATCAAAACAAGTACGTACTAATGGTTATTTCCATATGATGAGAAATAACCCTGTGGTAACCAAATACTAGTGGGAAGTTACCTGTCAAGGCATCAACTAAACGGATGGAGTTCACAATCTCCTCAATTGCGCCAAGTCGTTTGTTTCTATCTTCCTCTGTCGGCTTGATTACAGAGAGAATATCTTCCGTACACTTGTAAAGCAAATGATAGTTTCGCACGATTTCAATCATGCTGAAACCCTGCGGGCAAAAAATACGTATATAATGAGTAAAGTTAAGCAAGTACGAAATAGAGTTTCCCCTACATCCAAATCTAGTCAGCATTCAGTATCGCCTTCCATCAACATGCAGTACAGCAACATCCAAATCCTTGGCTCTTTCTTTTTTTTCTTTTTTCGGAGAAGCTATTTCTCATTAAAAGAATAAATCCATCCAGAATTTTGGCAATGCACTACGCATATATCGTACCACGAGCGTATCGAAGTTCCAAGCAGGAAAAGCAAATCACGGGGTGGTCGTCATCCGACCAACCTACTATAAAATCTTTAAAAAAAACTTGAAGGCGAAGATACATTTTCCGGCCAGAACAGCTCGGTGGTTTTGCTAAAGAAAAAGTCCGGCGCCATGAACTACGGCACTGACGACGGCGATGAAAGTAGGAAACCCACAACCCCTCTTTTTTCAAATGTTGATAACAAAAACTCCGTACCGATTAGTTTCAAAGTCCGTATGAATCCATCTAAATCTCGTATAATTCTCTTAGACGTATACTTATCGTATATGTATACTCACGTGCTTGCAGGAAGCGGAAATCGGAAGATATATAGCAGCAGCAACAATATTTTAAAACGTGACATGCAAAGACGTAGATCGCGATATCGAAAATAAGATCATCAGTAAGAACGTGAAGTATATTCAGCTCGACCGAGAACACCTATAGAAAAATATAGGTAGACTGGTATAGATTTCATCGGGTCAAAACAAAACTGGCTTGTACAAACTTAGGTTTAAGGAGGGGGACAGGAAGCACACCTCGGCTAACAGAGGAACCCTATGTACGAAACTAACCAGGGAGGCCAGGGGTTTACCCAGAGGAAGTTGCAGATGGAAGGAAGGGAGTCTTGCGAGGCGACGAGCCGGCGGCGACTGCGAAGACGCGCGCGGCAGGGTGTGCGCTTGCGGGTCTCGTCGCGCCGAGACCACGGCTTATTGGCGTCAAAGTGATTTCGTTGTGGGAAGGAACTGCCGAGACGGGCCTCGTAGGTCAGAGTCCAGTTCGGCAAGGTGGTACGGGACCGTGCTGGAGCTGGACAATGAACATTTTCCACACGGAACCTGCCTTTCTACTCCAACACGTTGAGAAGGATTGGTAGCCTTAGAAAAATTATCTATTCATACTCATAAACAATGGTACAATAAATTCTAAAAGTAATAGAAATTATAAAAAGGATTCTTAGACCACCTAGCAACGACTCACTCAAACGAGAACACTTCTCGGTTTTGTCATTCAATCATGTCTCCGCCGCTAGCGTATAATTAGTTTTTTCATTTTAGTTTCTCCATCTTTTCTATTTATTTTATGTCTCGAGCATGGGTTGGGCATACATGTTAATAGTTCGATGAATCCAAAGGAGTAATTGACCATGCCAGGGTGTCTTCGGCCACCTGCAAAACAGGCTGCGGTGTCTTGCAATGTTTTACCTGCAAAAAAAGAAATATATAAAAAATGTCAACTTAAGATATCCCTAATGGAATTACATTGATAATTAATTCAGAAAGCATGTAGTGTCATCCTAAAAATATGTCCTATGTAAAGAAAAGCAACACAAATATGGGGAGAATTTGACAGAAAATAGATTGGCGGAAATTCGTACAAAAAACCATCACCAAACTCCGCTCTCATAGTTGTGAGTGGGATAAAATGGGTGCATAAGTTTCAAACTTTACGATAAGGTATGGTTTTCATTTTTTGTAATATACATACGGGAAATTTACGTGCAAAACAGGTAAAATGATTTATGCCGTCCATCACATACACAACCAAGAGAGGAAAATTAATGTTTTACCCAGTCAATTCTTGTTTGATCTGGTGGCTTCACACCGTTGTGCATTCGTATCAAATCTTCAAGGCTGCGGCGTCCAGTTACTCGTGCTACTCTTGTAAGCTACTGAACAATGATATAATCTAAATTTGTCAAAGTATTAACATGTAAATCGGTGATATATAGAATAAAAAGAAAGGATGGAGAGGATCTGAAACGGCAAAAGTGATTATGGACCAACTATGGAGAGATGATGGAATCGAAAAACATGCGAGTATTGTAACAGAGCGGCGGCGATTATAGATTTTCGATCAGTCAAATGGTATAACTGAATTTTGAATTAGTCATAGTAGCATAAATGATAAAATACCCAAAAAAAAACCTTAAATTAAAGCTCATGTCCTTCACAAGATTTAGGTCAACTCCAAACAAGCTAGCCCAAACGGACCGTGACACTCCTTTTTGTCCGAGGGAACAAAGGGAAAGGCTCAATGGGGGTGACGCAAACAGATTGCATGTCGCAAACCGGTCCATTTCATCCCATTCTTATCTCAAATTTGGGCTGGATGTGTGGTTCAGCAGACAGCTTCCTCGTCTGCGACCGCGCCGCGGGTCCTCTTGTCTGACATAGGCCCTCCCATCAATCGCAGAGACCACTGTCTCCCCTCTCTCACCAAGGCGCCACCCACGGTCGCCGAAGCCCTAGCAATCCATGGAAGACGTGCCACCCACCGCACCCTCACCATGGCTCCCAATCTGGTATTGCTGACGCCAAAAAAGGAGCTCATGTTGGAGCAGAGGGTGATGGAGAAGAAGAAGCGGGCCGGCAGGAGAGACGCCCCCTAGAGCCAGCTGGACGCTGACCAAGACACACAAGAAAGGGTCAGGTTCATGGAACATGTCGCCGCCATTCCAGCCGCGCTAATGCCGAGGCCATCGTCACTCAAGCCACTGCCCATGATGTGCTCATGCTCAAGGAGCAGGAGCGGGTCGCCGCAACCTCTGCCCTAGCCAGCACAGTGAGCTCGGGCTCGTCAACGAACAAACCACCTCGGCTCGGTCGGTGGTCTACAATTTCTTGCCTGGGAACGCCATCGTACCAGTTCTCTAGGTCACGAGACACATCGCCGGAGACCGAAGAGTCCTTCAAGGCCGTCCTGGTGGTTCATGGCCTTGACCTGGATGCCACATCTATGGACGGCTCTTTACCGATGGTGCATATATAACAAGACCTCACGGGTGTTGTCCTCCGGCAACACCCTAGATCTCCGCATCTCATTCTTCGAAATGTCAGCCATGACACATTCCAACCCGGTATGAATCCAAACTCATCTATTCATCCATATGTTTGTTACAAATTGTGTGAAAATATGAAATTATGCATAGGCATACTTTGAGGACGATTGTACAATGGTGGATATGCTCAGTGAGGGGGCAAGAGATCCAACAAGAAGGATCGGATATCTATCGATTGAGCCCTTGTTCAAAGATGAGCTCCCCCGAGTAGCCTGAACACAACAAAAAGGGGAAAAAATAAAAGAACTGGAGTATACATGGAGCTTGAGGACAAGATGCTTTAGAGGCTTGGATGGAAATTGGACAAGGTCTGATTAACAGGGTGGGGAATTTTGATGAAAATTTGGGAGTACTTCCATGAGCATAAACACTTCGGTAAGCACAAGTTTGAGAGTGATCGGAATAAAAAATCTCTTACACAAAGGTGGTTATTCATCCAAGCGAAGTGCAACAAGTTTTATGGTGCATATGACCATGTCAAGAACCGGTCCTGAGTGGCATTGGCATCCAAGACATGGTACATTCTATTCTATACTAAATATTTGAATATAACTTACTATGTGGACATGTCATTATATCTTACTAATTTTAATCTTGATGTATCAGTGATCATCTTTGGAACACTTCAAGGTGTGCCATGAAAAAATCAATTCACTTTGACACATTGTTGGAGGGCAATCAAAGAATGTCCCAAGTGGCAAAAAGTATATGCGTCATTCAAAAACAACGGAGGCACCAATTCAACCCAAGGGAAGAAACATGGAAACAATAAGTCAGTCATCGATCTTGATGCGACCACCCCAAGTGTGGGCTCTCGTGTGGTTCAGACAAGAGGAAAGACTAACTTCAAGCAAGATGCAAAGCAGGATCCTTTGTCACTTGCATTGTAAGAAACATTGAAGGGGTTGGTAGCCGGGAAGGAGGTGTCAAGTGAGAGGAGGGAAGAGAGGAAACGTCAGGAGAAACGGGAACAATGGAAGAGTTTCTGTGATATGCAAAATAGGAGTCTCGAAATTGAGGAGATCAATGTCCAGTAAAGATCCAAGGAAGTAGATCTCACCCTACACACCGAGGAGGCCCGGATCATGAAAAACAACTTGAAGATCATGGACCCAATGAGAAGGGCTTGGTTCGAGAAGAAGCAAAATATGATCCAGGATCGAGAAGAGTGATCACTCGATATTTATCTCAATATTTGTGTTTGTTCATAAACTATGTGTGTTAGTTTGAGTTCCTTTTGATACTTTGAGCTATGTCGGCGAGGCTTAATTAAACTATTAACCGGTGGTAATTAATTTGCTATCATTTTTATTGATATGTGGCTATTTATGTGCAAAAGGTGTAAAATGGTGCTAATTGAAAAAAGGCCCAACCGCGGACTAAATGGGGGATGCCATTGGTTGTCATGGCCGCATGGGCAGACAAGAGTCGGGGCATGCCCGAACCCCTAACGGACCAAAACGGACAAGATTTCTGTCCGATTTGGGGTAGCCCATTGGAGTTTCTCATTTTATCATATAGATAGATGGCATCTATTACAATTTACACTTTATACACGATGCACTCCTAAGCAGTGCTAGAGCAGAAAATTTCAAATTAGATATGCCACGTTACAACATATCCGTAGCACAACAACACAAGACATCAAAGTTCACAGTAACATCAATAAAACCATAAATTGTTATTTGCTAGCAGCAATGTCTCAGCTATACTATAAATTGTTCAAACATTGAGCAGGATTGTAACCTTTGAAAAACCTAACACAGTAAAGCTCATACCTTCTCAGAATGTATATCATAGATGGCGTCTATTAGTAGATCCATGATTAACACTACATCATGGACGTCGGGCTCTGGCGCTTATAGATGCCGAAGCACATGTCTAATTGCCGCACTCACGTTGGCATGGCAAAAAAGACACCAGGGACTGCATCGGGGGGGAAAGTGCACCGGTGGCTTTTTTTTTGGCTCTGCATAACGTCATCCGCCGACGTAGCGCTCCCGCGGTGCGACAGAGGATGCGTCTCGATACACTACTAAAGACGACAAAACTTTAGTGTCTAGTCATCTATTGCGTGTGGCATGATTTATGCACCGTCAGCGATACAACAAATTAATTACAGTAACCGCAATAAATTAGGTTGTTAATTCCAATCAAATAAAAAATTAGTTTATTGAGATACAAAACTTTATTCATTACATCATATTAAACAGAACTTTATTTATTACATAGAATTTGAGCCCCTCTCTATGTATTAGTTTGGAGATAGTATTTGCAATAATAGAGAAGGTCTTGAACCCTCTCTATTCTACAATACTGACTCAAAAAACTAAAACTAATCCTAATTATAAAAAATATCCTACCTACTATTATAGTTCTTGAGCACCTCTCTATTCTGTATGACATCGGCATCACGTCGGGGCAGCTAAAACTACAAGCTATCCTATGCGTGCCAATATCAACACAGCGGATTTGTTGTTCGTCGCCATGACGCCTTAGAGAAGATGCCATCCACTGATAACTTCGCTTCAAAGTGCAAGACAAATAACGGAGATGAGTAAGAGAAGGGAGAACGAAGGATGGATCTAATAACAATACGGGCAGAGATCTGTAAAGGAGGGGACAAACAAACCTGCGGACTGGACATGCAAATACAGGAGTATAATAGGGGCTCATGGGTGGTGCAAGATCCGGCACAGCTAGGGGCACGCAAGACCCGGTGTGTAGTTCTTGTACTAGCTACAAGGTGAGATCTAGGATTCGCGTGTTGATTTTGATGAAGAGCCAGAGGGCGACATATGGAGAGTTGTAGTGAAGTTGGGGCTAGGGTTCACTCTATTATATAGAGAGTGGCTTTGGACCATTTGAACACGTGTGGTCTAGGCATCCATCTTTTTGGCCCGCATTTGTTTAGAGGACCATAAAGAAATTGCTTGACACTTTTACTTTTTATATAACTGCACACAAGAACGATGGGAGGAGACGCACAGTCATGTTTTAATTGTGTGAGAGGAAAAGAAAAACATGATTATGAGACATTAACTGACACCGGACTTATCTCTCAAAAAGAAAAACTATAACCGGACTTAACTATTACACTCCAAATCTATGATTTTAAAAATAAAATTCTGTAAAATGTCCAAAAACTTGGCAATGGAGTCTCACCACTCAGTGTGATGCGTTTGATCAGCCAGCATGGTACTTGTCATCCAAGGCTGATTTAATGCGTCATTAGGTGGTGTCGGGTTGCCGGTCGCGTACCACAACACCAAACCGCTAGTATTGAGTCTGTCAAGGCGTATAACTGGACGCCGCGATAAATGATGCTGCGAATAATTAATTTTTTAGATACTTTTCGCTTGTGTCCTCCAAAATAATATCTGGAAAGGTTTTTTTTTAGTGATACCTCCTCTAGGGCGTGGCTGTTTACGCTAGATCGTTCACCCGACATGATTGAGCTGCACGTCAAAAGAACAACACATCAGAAGTGCATGCCGTTTAGAAAGATGTGGTCCCTTTGGGGCATGGTAGTGAGGAAGATCGGTCAATTACAAAACTAAACTTATATGAATTTGAAATAACCGACATGTGACAAGAAAACCAAGTATTTGTCCTGATATGGCAAAGCTAACCAATATGAACCTTCTCGAAACACACTTTCACCCTGATATATTCATATAGCAAGCACCTCATACAACTTTGAGAACAATGTTGGGACTAACAGCACGAGGCGAGCCCAAAAGAACCAAGAAGAAGGAAAAGAAAACAACAAGAAGAAACGAAAACAAATCCGACATGGGCGAATCAACGAAAATGGAGATAACTCACGACCGCTGCGTCCGGAGAAGTACGACCATGAGCAGCGTACCAAGGAGCACCTACAAGAAGGAAAATAACAACGAAGATGCTACTGTCCGGACTGGTCCTAAGGTTTCCCCTGGTATGCTGTAGGAGATGAGGAAGAGATACCCCGACGCCCTTCAGGACGGATGGCGACACCTGCATGCGTCATCACGTCGGTGTCTAGACAATAAGGATTTCTTCCGACCCCTCAAAAACCACACTCCTGATGCTTCATATTGCTTCACCAAGCTCGCCGCCCACCAACACACGCCACCACGGTCTTGCAGTCAACACCGTTGTCTCACCGCGATCCATGTTGCGAGGCCGGTAAGACCGAAAAGAAGAAACTTCGGCGAGCAGTGGTACAACAACACGCGGGAGGAAACTGCCTCCACCGTCGGAAGGCGGTAGCCGGCCGGATGCAACGACAGGGATAAAAAGGCCCTCCGGGCCCGGTCGAGCCTGATGGGCCCGTGAAGCCCCGCTGCCACACTGCAGCAAGGGTGCCATCAACGTCGCCAACCCCAACAGTAGTCCCTTCTCCTCCGTCTACCAGGGGATCCGCCACTACCGTATATCCCCACCGCCAAGCAGCAGCCCCGCTACCACCGTGATCACCAGGGCCTGCCGCACCGCCGCCAGTCTGAGAAGCACCACCTGCGGGGCGATAGCCGCAAACGTGACGAGACCAACTACATAGACGAGGTAATCTAGCCCGAGACCGCACTCGGCAGCAGAGATGCGACGGGCAGTGTAGCTACGACGCCTCCGGGCTGCCTGCCATCATGCCCCACAAACCCTAGCCACCGCCGAGGAATAAGGGTGCAGCCTCCTGGCTGAAGCCAAGGATGTGGCCCGCAAGGCCCATATCGGGCCCTCACTGGCCTAGATCTAGCCCGCTGGCCCATCTGCTGGTACGCCAACTGACGTTGCACCACGGTGCATCACACTGGCCCTCCATCACCGCCGCTAGGCCGCTTTCGCCTTGGCAACCCACCATTGCCGCCAAGTTGAAGAGCCACCACTGCCAACGCACCGCTGCAAGTCAGGAGTCCCCGTCCCCCTCCAAGCAAGCGGGTGAGGTTAGGCCTGTCGCTGGCTGTACTGGCATTAGGGGATGAAGGAGTAAGGGTACGAGAAGAGGGGATCGACACTGGTGGAAACGAGGCCTCTAACACCGGTTCTTAGAGGCCTCTAACACCGGTTCTGGAACCGCTGTTGGGGGTTCGGTGTTAGAGCCCCCCTTTAACAGCGGTTCTTATACGAACCGGTGTTAAAGGGTGGCGCACGTGGGGCTGCCGCAGCGCTCAGCCCCCTCCCCCTTTAACACCGGTTCGTAAACACGAACCGGTGTTAAAGGTTCTGTGCCACAGCAGAGTTCTGCCGTGGCAGGAAAACAACCTAAATCTTTGTCGCGGCAGAGTTCTGCCGCCGCACCGTTCTTGGCATATTTCTGCGGCGCGTTGGGGACGGGGAGGGGAATCGATCGGGAGTGGTATACACATACATCGTCGTCGGTACATACGAGTACATGAATAATTAAGCAACTATTATTATACACAAACATCGTCATTGTGTGGTATTCTCCATAAACGTTGAAGCATCAAGTACAAGACAAACATGTTCAAGCATATATACAACGTTCATTTTTTGGATATCTAAAGAGTTCTCCGCCAGGCGTGACGACCTCATCAAGTATGAACCCCGTCAATTCCTCTTGAATGGCTCGTATGCGGTCAATTGGTAGGAGTTGGTCCCGCATCTGTTCGATCTAAATATATATGAAAAATAGGGTCAATATATATATATAAGAATAAAACTCAACACAATTAATGGTAATAAAATAATGTTGTGTACTTTGTTTACTTACTCTAAGTTGTTCTAGTGCGGCTTGGCCCGTCGCACATATCGTGTTGTGAATGAATTCACAAACATAGTATCCATATAAGTTATTACCGGGTCTCTGATGCGTGCACTTTACGAGAATAGAGAGTTCAATCAAAATAATAATCAATAAAGCATGATATAATGGAATTAGAAGCAGAATCAAAGAGATACGCAGACCTAGCTAGCTAGTTTTACTTACATTTTGGACTACAAATTTTAGTTCTTCTGACCATTCACCCACGGCCTCGCATGAACCTTTCCAAACCCATCGGCAAAGAAAATGGATAAAGGAGTAACTAATTACTTGTTGTCACAAAAGTTGCCGATCTAGTGCGATAATATGATTGAAATTACCTCTGGAGCATCTCTTTAAAGTCTGCCCATAGCTCTTGGTCTTTTCGTAACGAGTCCATGACAAGGACTTTTCCTGAGTCAGGTTGAATGATTAGCAGAATAAAGTGGAACCTGCACAAGCATAACTCATCATCAGTTACACTTAACATCGTGATATGGGATCCCTTGTGGGATTGACCCTAGGGTGACCCGATCTTCACGGATTTGATGCGGGAAGTGAGGGGAAACCCGATGAACACGATGAACGCAACACAAACGCAAGATAAAGATACAAACACATGCAAACACAATCCGATTCGATTTGCTCCCATTGGCTCGAACAACCAATCCAATAGAATCCTCGGTGAGAGACCGTTAGGAAGAATCACCAAAGGAGAGATCGGCAAGCGGATGATAGAATCCAAACCAAAGGAGAGAGTAGCAACCAAGTAGAATCCCAACGGGGAGAGACCTAGCACTACTAGAATCCTTGATGAGGAGAGACCAAACACTTGAGGAGGGTCTTGACGACTTGGAGATGAACACCGAACTCCAAGGCCTTGTACAACTCATAGATTAACTATAGACAGGGGTTCCCATCTAGGGTTAGGCATAAGCCTTCATTCATCATCAACTCCAACTAGATCTGAGTCACAAGAGGGCTATTTATAGTACTAGGGGCGAAGGGGTAGGTGGGAGGGAATATTCTGGGCATCAAACCCTTCACATCACATAGGCTGGCGTTTCCGGTGGTAAGTCCGGCGCCATCGGAGTGGGCGTCGATATTTCCGTCGGCGACCGGTTTTCTCGGTCGTCTATCGGAAGGGCTCTCTGTAAGCGATTTCGGCGGGAGGGCCGGTTCGCCGGGCTAGGCGCCGGAAGTTCCGGCGGTGGGTCCGGTTCGCCGGGCTGGGCGCCGGAAGTTCTGGCGGGGCTTCCGGTGGCGCCGGACCTGGCGCCATAAGTATTCTTCCGCCTTCTCTTCCACGCCTCTTGCTTGGGGGTCTTGGTTCCTGGGGCCTTCTTGTCGTCTTCAGTTGGCGTCATGGTCATGGACCTGGTCATAGCATTGGCACTTGTCTCAAGTAGGATCCCATTCTCGTCACAACCAAAAGAGGGTGAGATATGGAATGAATTCACCTTTGTGGGCACGGTTGATGAAGCATGATGTGGACCAATGGTGAATGCCATGTAATGGGCTGCATCACATAGAGTAAGCCGAAACAGAATGTGTATAAGAGAGGGTAACAGTACTCACGAGAAGTTGTAAGGCAATAGTATTTCCCTTTTTGTTTGTTGTCTCAGTAAAGACTTTAGCAAGAAATCTTCTGTTTGCCCGGGTCTGTGTTGTACCACTTGTTCATGAACTCTATTTGGGTCAACAAACCCAATGTCAAAAGGGCCTCCTTTCATGCATTCCATAACCTTTTTCCTGCATAATAGTATATACATATATGGTGAGCATATATATATACATGCAATTAATGAATTGAATGAGATGAGATAGAAATTACAGAAATAGTACTTACACACAATAAAGGCTGATGGCAGCTTTGTCGAGTTCCTTCTGATTGAATAGAAAATGCAAGTCTTGAATGTTGAAGGCGATCTCGTCGTCTCCGCACAAGAAAATATGATCTCTTATGTGCGCCGTGATCCATTCTTCCGTTCTCGTCTTGCAGAAATCAAGGTACCACTTGTGCAATCTTCGCATCTTTGTTGGTAGATTCTTGAGCTCCTCTTTCTTAACGAGATTCTTCCCATACTTCCATGACTGTATGGGGTTGACATCGCATGTGGGCAAGTTGTCTCCCATGATGTTCAAGTATGCAATGTAAGTCATCCCCATATCATTGGCCTTTCTTTGTAGCTCTGCCTCGTAATCATTTACAGGAGGAGCGTTCCGTGTGTCGAACACTTGGAGCGGGGCGCATGATTGGTTTTCCTGATCTCCGAGCATGGGAACTATTTTCTGGGGTGCCGCATGACTTCTACTTTCAGACTCCCTCCGCCTTACACCCCCTTCATAATCTGGCGCTCGTAGACCGGCACAAGTGGATTTTCAGGTTTCAAAAGATTATTGTAAAACTTCTCCACCACCGCCGGATCTAGTTTCTCCTTTGGCTCGGCCCATCTAGGTGCAAATAATTTCTTGACCTCTTCTTCCGAGATCCTATTGGTCTCCTCGTCGCTGCGATTCCACGGTAAAACCGGCAATGGCTTGGCGGAAGGTTGCGGGACGTAGTTTCTTGAACTCTTTGGCGTACGGTTTCCTGCGGATTTCTTCGTGGCAGTGCTAGTGATGCTCTTCATGGCAGTGCTCTTCCGCTTATCTTTGAGGAGATGGTTTGTGAGGAGATGGTGGCCTACTGGAGATGGCTGACGCGTAGGAGATGGCTGGCGCGTCGGAGATGGCTGAAGCGCCGGAGACGACAGGGAAGTATTCTGATGACTTGGAGACGACTGAGGCGGCTCAGACTGCTGACGCTATGGAGACGGCGGGGGTGCTAGTGGCCTCCAATTTGGAAGCACGATGTGTTCCTTCTTCCAAAGAATGGTTGTTTTCATTGCAAATTTGAGTTGAGTTTCCCCTTCACCTGTAGCATGGTCAAGCTGTGCTTTCTCATATTCCTTCACAACCTCATCCACCACGACAATAGCATAGCCATCTGGAATCGGTCGGTAGTGGTAAGTTCCACCAGCTACAGGAGGTAAGGCATAGCCAACAGCCACCTTAATGGATAAGCCCATTAATCTCACATGCAGCTCAGGGTGTTCGCTCTCCGTGATCTCATCCACGGGGTATCGAGGACCCGCCATTTCAAGTGTGGGCTGCATGTTCTCTGTGGAAGCCACGCTGCTTTTCTGCGCAGAGTCTGGGCCGCCGACAACTTCCAATGCACGCTCTTCGTGCCGCTGAGATGGGCCGGTAGCTTGCTGGCTCTTTTTTGCATTCACTTGCGCCTACAGCGCCACAAGTGCATGTTCTATCTGTGTCATCCGCTTTGTACGCTCTTTTTCTTTTCTGTCGCGCCATCTGTAAGAGTTGCCCCACTCGGCAAACCCATCCTTCCACGTCATACCCCCTATGCCTCGTGCAAGTCCAAGGTGTTCTTTTTTACCGATGGCGCGTGTGAGCTGGTCATTCTCTCTGTCGGGGTGGAAGGTCCTGGCGGCTGTTTCCTCGTATGACGTGATGAGTTCAGTGACGGGTTTGGCAAGGAGGGTTGGGAAGATACACAATCCCGTTTCTGGGTCCAACCTTGCCCCGATTCCGTAGAACCAAGTCTTTGCACGTAGGTCCCACCCATGTGTCTGGGGTGTGATCCCTCTATCGCGCAGGGCCTTCTCAGCTTCCTCCCACTTAGGCCTCTAAAATATGTAGCCACCTGACCCCGTCCTCTGGTGATATTCCTTCTTCTGGGCATTTAGCATATTGGTTTCTGACCTCTTTATAGCTATAGCATCTTCCTTGTATGCCACAAATTCGGGCCAGTGAGGTCTTATCTTCGCATAATATGCGTCTTCGAAATCTGGAGTCTCGCGAGCTTTGACAAATTTGTTCAATTTTGTCTTCCAGTTGCGGAAAGCATCATCCATCTTCTTTAGAGTCCACTCTTTGACCTTTTCCTTTATAACCGGTTTGTTTTCATCCTTCTCCGGCGGAAGGGTGAAATTTACCAACAGTGAATTCCAAAGCGTTTCTTTGGATCTTTCATCAACAAAGGTACCGTCGCCCTTCTTTGGCTTATTCCAATATTCAATTATGATTGGGATTTGGTCCCTAACAAGAACTCCAGCCTGACGTACAAATTTATCTGCTGCCTTCTTGGGCTCCATCGGCCTGCCATCAACACAGACTACTTCGATCGTGAACTTTGCACGATCTTTCAACCGATGGCTCGCACCTCGTTTGCTCTTTTTCGTAGAAGAAGATTGTTGTTGGCTGGTCGATCGGGAGGGCTAAAAGAAGAAAGAAGTGTTAATTAATACATATACATATATATAGAAATCAATCGGTGCAAGTCAGCAGAGGCTTAATCCATGCATATACCTCGACGGACTTTGCAATCACTAAAGTGCGTTCACCGGAGTCGTCATCTTCTCCATGACTACTTGAGCTGTCATCATGTCCCTCCAAGTTTAGATATTGTGAGGTGTCCTCGTGGATAATGTTCTCCATTATTTCTTCCTCTTCAAGGTTTCTACTGAGTGGATCCATAGTTTCTAAAACAATAATATTATCACACAAATATCAGTAGTACATCTATTGAAATGCTCAAGCAAGGATGATGATATGACAGGTTAAAGGTATTGAAATATAACCCTAATACATGATTGGTCATTTCAAACCCTAATTCGGAGAAACCCCGGATTCATATGAGAGGGTACATTTACTTCTTCTAATTAACTTGTCATGAAAGTTGATTAACAAAGCATGGTTATTATAATGCTATATTGACAACAAGAGGTGGCGGCGCTAGGGCGAGAGCGAGGCCGGGATGCGTGGGGGTGTGTGTTCAAACCAGCACGACGTGGGCTACCTAAAATGGGCGACTCACCCTCGACGCGTGTGTAGGCTCAGCGAGGGCAGAGGAGGTCAGGGTCGACGGCATAATGGTAGCGGTGGTCGTCGGTCGTCGGCGTGGCACAAAATATACACATATACAATACACATACAATACAATATACATACACATACACATATGCCACTTGTTCTACTGAATCCAGGGACACCTCATTCGCAATTTTCTAAGGGGTAAAACTTTTGCTATGAATTTATTACTCTAAATAGGCTATTAAACTATTTAATTAATCACGAAAAAACCTTGATGCAAAAGTCTGAATCAGTTGCATAGAAATATTGTACGTGAAAAACAAAATTCAATGGTATTTTATTTGCAAATTTTGGCCCAGTGGATTTATTTCTATAAATTTTACAATATTCAACTATTTTTTGCAAATTCCTGAAATTCTAAAACCATTTAATTAATCACGGCAAAACTATTTCTATGACGGTGGCGAGGTGCTTCGGTGGTCCTGGGCTCGTCAGGGGGGTCGTTCAGCTCGACGCGTGCGCAGTCTGATTCCACGGCGACGCGACCTTCCGAGGCGGCGACAGCGAAGTGATCCGGTGGCGCGAAATCGGCAGCCTCCTGGCGGTATACGAGATCGAGGGGGAGGGCGGATAGGGCGTGGACGTACGGTGAGGGCGTGGAACGGCCCGGCGACGGCGCTCCCGCGGGATGGCGACGGCGAGGGCGTGGACATCGACGGCTCGCGCGATCTCCTCTGCTTCTTCCTCTGCACGCACGCTTGATCGATCTGGCTAGGGGGCGACGGCGCTCCCGCGGGATGGCGACGATGAGGGTGTGGACGGCTGGACGGCGACGGGTCGCGCGCTCTCCTCTGCTTCTTCCTCTGCGTGTGCGCTTGATCGATCTAGCTGGGTAAAGAAGGAAGAGGAAGGCGCGCCGTTATAACCCCCTCCCCCCTTTAACACCAGTTTGTGGCTGAAACCGGTGTTAAAGGGGGGGAATTTGTTTCGCGCCCGCACCCCCCCTTTAACACCGGTTCGTGGCTGGAACCGGTGTTAAAGGGGGGATTCGTTTCGCGCCCGCACCCCCTCCCTTTAACACCGGTTCACACGTGAAACGAAATAAATTCCCCCCCTTTAACACCGGTTCATGGATGGAACCGGTGTTAAATGGGGGTATTTATTTTGTACATTAAAGGGGTGGGGGCATTTTTAATTCAAAAAATAGGATAGAATTTAGAAAATTCATATCTTTTTCATTTCAGCTCAGAAAAATATGAATAATATCTCATAATTTTCAAAAAAATAAGATCTATCCATTCATATAAAAACAATTTATAGTTACTGTAGATGAAAATTTTCAAAATGATTAGAACACTTACATATAAATTTTGATTATTCAATTAAAACAAAAATAAAATAGTCAGACCCTAAAACTTTGAACATAAGAAATATTAAGCATCTAAAAAGGAATCTAACCCTATTTTATTAGAGCAAATCATATTTTATTTTGTATTAACATTTTTGAATTGTTTGGATATTTAAATACCGCATCTTTTGTATACTTTGGAATCTGACAAAACCTCGCTAAACTTGCAATGCATTTTTGATAAAATAGCATATTGTGAACCTAAAAACGATTTTTGTAAAAAAACATGAGCATCGTATCATGTACCTCTAGTTCATATCTGACCCACTTTCTATCGATTCGGCAGGAATTTGTCTTTTTCACCAGAGGTGGACGGAAAGGTTTCAGATCCCCCTGTTGGTACATTGTCCATATAAGATGGTATAGTATTTTGTAAAATGTGGTGGTAGTTTTTTAAATTAGCCATTTGGTGATTGCTTCACAAAACCGTCCGTTTTTTATGCTCGGAAAATAGAAAATGCCTTTTTGGTACGACAAAAAGGAAAACTTCCTCTTGCAACATTGTTTGCAATCCCATGATGCACATGTATGCACAATATGGCCACATTATCACAAACTATGCCTTGATTCTAGCCATAACATTGGTCATTTGACCCGAAAGCCAAGAAACCTCGAATGAGATAGGTCATTTTATGAAGGTTTTTTTGAGACATAATCAATATACCAAGTTTGATATTTTTATTATGATAGAACTAGAATTAAAGTATATAATGCAACTAACAGTAAGTTACATAAAGCACGACTGAAAATTAAGATACATAAAAGAACTGAAAATTAAGATACATGGCCAGATTAAGTCACAATCGGCCGAACTTGTTTTGGAATGTTGGAGTGATTCAGTCATGCTCCTGCCTACACCTGTAATACTCGCCATTGTAGTCGTCGTAGTCGCCGCGGCTGTCGTCACTGTCGTCGCCGGGGTCATCGTAATTGAACCTTAAAGGCTGAGTACGCGTGGGCTGGACTTGAGGGTAGCGTAAACGGGGGTTAGAGTCGGCGGCAGTGTCGTAGGCCATGACGCTCTGGAGAGTCTGACCACACCACCACAGCCGACGGTCGGCCTCGTTGAAGTTCGGAGGAGGTGGGCCGTCCTCCTCGTGCCTGGCGTGCGCCCTCTCACGCCGATCCCCGAAGAAGGCTTCCCAAGTCGGGAAATAGTCAGGATGCCATCTGGGATTCCTCTGCTGCTCCGACGTGAGCTCGAAGTAGTAGTGGTTCGTGATGGCCATCCGGCGCGCCACACCTAGAGGGACAGGAGGAACCGGCACTCCTCCGGTGCTCAGCATCCAGCCGACGGGGACACAGTAGCCCGGCGGTCAGGGGTAGTTCGAGGCGCAAAGCACCTCCGCCTCCCTGGGGGTTAGTGCTATGGTGGAAGTCATGGAAAAGAGTGATGAGGTTGTAGATATGAGTCTAGAGATGTGCAATGACAATGGAGGCCAACCCTACATATATATATAGTGAGAAATAATGACAGGAAGATAACTGGAGGGAAGAACTGGCGGGGAAACTGGCGGGAAAAAATAGCGAGAAGAAAAATAGCGGGAAGAAAAATGACGGGAAGAAATGGCAGGAAGAAAATGGCTCATTTAATACATATACTGTTAACAGAAGAAATATGACATTGATTTTTATGTTGAGATACATATGTGTGCCAAAAATGGCTCAATTAATACATATAGTCAATCTTATGATCGCGTCGGCCGTAACCATAGAGTATCAGCACCGTTTAACAGGATGGTTGGGTCAGTCTTCACTCTGAAGGGTGGAATTTCATCAAACTTATTATAATCTTCTAACATGTCTGTCTTGTCCTCCACTCTCACGATGTTTCTTTTCCCTAAAATAACTATGTAACGCTTTGGCTCATCGTGTGATGTATCTGTTTGCTTTTTTTTTTTCGGTTTGGTAGACATGTCCTTCACATAGAAAACCTGAGCCACATCATTGGCTAGGATGAATGGTTCGTATAAGTTCTTGTCTACCTTCGTAAGATTGTTGAGCTCCACTGTTGTCATTCCATACTTCTTGTCTACTTCAACCCCTCCTCCTGTTAGCTTGACTCATTTGCACCAAAACAAGGGGACCTTAAAATTAGGTCCATAGTCAAGTTCCCATATCTCCTCTATGAACCCATAATACGTGGTCTTTTGCCTATTGTCTTCTGCTGCATCGAAGCGGACACCACTATTTTGGTTGATGCTCTTTTTATCTTGGCCTATCGTGTAAAATGTATTCTCATTTATCTTGTATCCTTGGAAAGTACATACAGTCGAAGATGGTGTCCTGGCCAACAAGTATAGCTGATCCCCAACAGTGGTGTTATTCGTGAGAAGTCTTTGCAGCCAGCCGCCAAAACTCGCCATGTGTTTACTTATAATCCATTCATCAGACTGTCCCAGATGTTTGAGGCGTATTAAATTCTTGTGTTCATTGATATACGGGGCAACCAAGATAGATCTTTGTAAAACCGTGTAGTATGCTTGATTGAGAGAATGCCCGTCCCTACATATCATTGCTTTACATCCTAGTGTGCCTTTTCCATGCAGTCTCCCCTCATGTCATGATTTTGGAACACCAATCGCCTTAAGGTCAGGAATAAAATCAACACAGAACTCAATGACCTCCTCTGTTACATAGCCCTTGGAGATGCTTCCTTCTGGCCTAGCACGGTTATGAACATATTTCTTTAAGACTCCCATGTACCTCTCAAAGGGGAACATATTGTGTAGAAATACAGGACCGAGAATGGCAATCTCTTCTACTAGGTGAACCAGGAGATGCGTCATAATATTGAAGAAGGATGGTGGGAACACCAACTCAAAGCTGACAAGACATTGGGCCACATCTGTCTGTAACCCTGGTAGGCTTTCTGGATCGATTACCTTCTGAGATATTGCATTGAGGAATGCACATAGCTTCACAATGGGTACTCGAACATTTTCAGGTAGAAGCCCCCTCAATGCAATCGGAAGCAATTGCGTCATAATCACGTGGCAGTCATGAGACTTCAGGTTTTGGAATTTTTTCTCTGCCATATTTATTATTCCCTTTATATTCGACGAGAAGCCAGACGGGACCTTGATACTGCTCAGGCATTCAAAAAAGATTTTCTTCTCTGCTTTGGTAAGAGCATAGCTGGCAGGAGTTAAGTGGCATCGTTTACCCTTCTCGTTCTCTGGATGCATAGGCTCTTCAGGGTCTTTCATACGTTGCTAGTCCTGTCGTGCTTCCGATGTATCTTTTGTCTTCCCATACACTCCTAGGAAGCCTAGCAGGTTCACACAAACATTCTTCGTCACGTGCATCACGTCGATTGAAGAGCGGACCTCTAAGACTTTCCAATAGGGTAGGTCCTAAAATATAGATTGCTTCTTCCACATGGGCGCGTGTCCGGCATCGTCATTTGGAACAGATAGCCTGCCAGTACCTTTTCCAAAGATTACTTCTAGATCCTTGACCATACCAAATACCTCCTCACCGGTACGGAGACAGGCTTCCTCCGGGGTTCTGCCAGACGTTTGAAATGCTTGCCTTTCTTTCTTACTGGATACAGGTTCGGAAGAAATCGACGATACCCTAGGTACACAACCTTCTTACATTTATCCAAATATACACTTTCAGTCTCATCTAAACAGTGTGTACATGCATTGTATCCCTTGTTTGTCTGCCCTGAAATGTTACTAAGAGCAGGCCAATCATTGATGGTTACGAAAAGCAATGCTCGTAGGTCAAATGGCTCCTCTTTGTGCTCATCCCACATACGTACACCTGGTTTGGCCCACAGCTGTAAAAGTTCTTCAACTAATGGCCTTAGGTCACATCAATGTCGTTGTCGGGTTGCCTTGGGCCTTGGATGAGCACTGGCATCATAATGAACTTCCTCTTCATGCACAACCAAGGAGGAAGATTATAGATACATAGAGTCACAGGCCAGGTGCTGTGACTGCAACTCTGCTCACCAAAAGGATTCATGTCATCTGTACTTAGACCAAACCTTAAGTTCCTTTATACACGTCATGGCACGGGTACTCTCGCATGACTTTTCTCCACTGTGACCCATCAGCGAGGTGTCTCAACATCGCGTTTTTCTTACGGTCTTCCATGTGCCATCGCAACAAATTGGCATGCTCTTTATTTCTAAAGAGACGTTTTAACCGTGGTATTATAGGAGCATATCACATAACCTTGGCAGGAACCTTCTTCCTAGGGGCCTCGCCCTCAACATCGCCAGGATCGTCTCGTCTGATCTTATACCGCAGTGCAGTGCATACCGGGCATGCATCCAAATTCTCGTACTTCTCACCGCGGTAGAGGATGCAGTTATTAATGCAGACATGTATCTTCTGCATGTCTAATCCTAGAGGGCAGACAACCTTCTTTGCTTGGTATGTACTGTCGGGCAACTCATTATTTCTTGGAAGCAGATTCTTCATTTTTACCAACAACTTTGAAAATCTGTTGTCACACACCGTTCTCTGCCTTCCATTGCAGCAAATCCAGTGTGATACCTAGCTTTTTGTGGCCATCTTCGCAAGTTGGGTACAACAATGTTTTGTGATCTTTTAACATCTGCTCCAGCTTCTCCTTCTCCTTTTCAGTTTCACATTCTTCCTTTGCATCAGTAATGGCCCGACCAAGATCGTCATCAGCGGGCCCATCTGCTGCCTCTTGATCTTCATTATCTACCCCCGTTGCAGTATCATCATATTCAAGATACATATTGTGATAGTTGTCATCATCCTCTTCTTCTTCGTTGTCTTCCATCACAACCCCTTTTTCTCCGTGCTTGGTCCAACAATTATAGCTGGGCATGAAACCGGATCGAAGCAGGTGGGCGTGAATGGTTCTGGTATTTGAGTAGTCTTTCTTGTTCTGACAGTGAACACACGGACAACACATAAAACCATTGTGACCACGGTTTGCATTAGCCACAACAATGAAATATTGGAGGCCCGTAATGTACTCGGAAGTGCGTCGGTCACCGTACATCCATTGCCGGTTCATCTGCATTAATATATAGTATATCAAAAATTAATAGGAAGATGACCATTTATATATAGTACATCAATGACACATGAAAGGATAAAGTTGCCGACCTCGACCGAGAAGGAATGAGCAACGAGAAAACTTATTTCGAGCTCTCGGGCATTTCACCGAACACCTCTTGTGCATAGGAAAAAAACAAAAACTAGCACACCTCTCACCCTCTTGCTAGGCTCCAAATGAGAGAGTGAAAAAATGGAAGAGAGGGGTGTGGGCTGCGGTGTGTTATATAGCCCCCCTTTAACACCGGTTCAAGCCATGAACCGGTGTTAAAGAGGGAGGGGCTGCACGGGCCACTGGTGCAGGGCCTAAAGGGGGTGCTCCTTTTTGCTCTCTGGACCATGCTGGTACGGGCACCCCCTTTAACACCGGTTCGTAGAAGAACCGGTGTTAAATCCCATTTCCGACCTCAACCAAAGACCTCGTTTCCACTAGTGCGAGGTTTCACCCCGTCGCTCACGAGGAGCGATAGGAGCGAAGGGCGTCCACGTGGATTTTTTAGAATATCGTTCAACTAACATGAACCCAATATGCGATATTTTGAACCTTCAAATGAAGTACATATAGTTTGCACCTTTTTGTACAATTCAATAGATTTTTTGATCTTTGAATATATAACTTGTAGGTTTACAACCATTTATTGCTCTATATTGCATCAAATTATAAATCATAAGCCAGAGAAAGTGAATAATTTTCTGAAGTTATGTGTTCTATGGAGTTTTGCTAATTGTGATAAAAATATGTGAACTCCCCACATCTAGTGTCCATCAACTGCAACCTTTTGTAGTGCAAGAACGTAGGGCTCCTTTTCCCTACGTACCACACACCACTATTCGCTTTTCATGCTTTCTAGTAGTTTCTCTGTACTGTTTCTCTGAATATCACTTTTTACTGCATTTGACCTTTTTCATGGCTACCTTTACATGCATGCATCTACGCAACAAAGGAGTACAAATCATGAACATGGCATATTATTCATTAATTCACACCGGTCTAAACTCTGAACATTGACTAATCAATCAGCATGCAGTCATTTGTCATGATCAATCAATTAGCAGATTGGGATCATGAGGAATTTATGATCAGAACTCAATCCTTGGTTCCCAAGCTCCACTAATGGCTCACCTAGCAACAGCAAAAAAAAGGAAAGAAAGGGAAAAAAACTTAGTGACTACTGCTTCTTCTACAACGCAACACAACCGATCTACTAGTACGACGCGATCATGCCATCTCCATGGCTTGGAAGATATATATGATCAGCTAGCTTCCAAGGATGGAATTCGTTCATGTCATCCTGAGGCTGAGATACTGGCACTGCACCAGCTGCCACGGCGACTGGTGCTGCTTCATGGCCTCCGCCACGCCGAGGTCGAACGCCATCGCCCTCTGGCACGGCGGCGGCGGCAGCGGCAGCGGCGTGTAGCCGTGGAGCGCGACCCCGCCCTCGGAGTACTCGGCCGACGACGGTGGCGACGACGACAGGCTCGTGCCGCCGGAGCAGTCGGAGGCGAAGGGGGAGGAGAAGCCGCCGCCGGCGGCGTTGTAGTTGGCTTCTCCTCTCTTGCCGACCTTGTTCTTGCAGGTCCTCCCGCCCACGGCGAGCGTCAGCTCCAGGTCCTCGTCGTCTTCGTCGTCGGCGCCGACAATGTACTGGTCGGCGGGGAGCTGCAGGTTCAGCGCCCGCCGTGGCTGTTTGCTGCCGCGGCGTCGCGGCTGCCGGCGGGTGCTCAGGTCGCCGGCCATGAGCTGCGTCTGGATGCGGTAGAGGCGATGCAACTCATGAACCTGTTGCCTGAAGGTCTCTTCATGCTTGAGCATGGCCATCTTCATGACCTCCATGTCACATTGCCTCACAAGCTTGCCCATGTCTCCTCAACTAGCTTCTAGTTCACTTAGAGCCTGCTGAAATGTGAAACAAAACATGATTAAATTTTCAAGAACACTTGTAGGCATCGATCTGAAGAAATCAACTCCGATCATGCATGAGATTGAGAGCTCGATTCATGGAAGTGAACAATCTCCAGGGAACACTTCAAGACATATATTGATTAGGCAACCCCAGGGAACCAAGGAACTCACCTGTATGCCAAGAACTCACAAGAAACTTGCACTTTCTACTCCTCCCTTGCCTAGCTCTTCAGTTAGTTCAACACACAAACTTGCATGGACAAGAAAGATGGCGAAATTGAGAAAAGGCTAGGTGTTGTTGTTGTGATGCTGAAACTCAGAATGGCAGTTGCAGTTGCAGGGAGGTCCTGATTTATAAGCAGAGCTGCAATGGCCAATGGCCATGGATGGCATGGTGCCTGTCACTGGACACTAGGTAGACATATATTTTTTGCTTTTGGCAGGGCTCCTTTTTGGCATGCCAAGCAACAAGACCCCCAGTGGCACTCACTTGCATGCAGAGAGAGAAGGCCAATGCAAGTACTGCCCCTCCCAGAGCAGACAGCCCCTGCAGCGGTCTTGTTTAATCTCAGGCTGGCCCCTCCCAGAAACTGCTGTTAATACTTAATAGTACTCCTAGCAGTACCTCAAGAAGAGGAGGAAGGAGGAGTGCATTTCAAACAGTGAGCGTGCACTTTGCTTGTGTGTGATTCAAAATTATACATGTGGTGACATGCATGCATAGTGGTGCCCCTGATCATTGCATGCCCAGATGAAGGACATGGATATGTATGCACTAGTGGTACTGCATTGCTTCATGCTTCAGCTCCAATTAGTAGTAATAGTATACAGTTTTGGCTTGTGTAACTCTGTGCTTTGTATGTGCAAACAAGCAACAACCTAGTAAGATGGAGCTGTCAGCTTGTCACTGAAAACAAGCAAAGGGGCATGTGTAATTGTGTATGATCCTTCATATATCCACATGATCTGATGATGCCAACATATACATGTGTGCCACTACCTGCATCATTAACTATTGCCCTCACAAGCACTGCTATTGTACATGTACACTTGCTATATCAGCATTAATTGCTATACATATATTGCATGGAGATCGCCCCTAGTACACACATACATCTTGGTCAGGTTCTTGTCTATACACTGTTGCATGGCATGGTGCCTTCTGGCAGATCAAAAAGACTATTTCTAAGGATGGAAACAACAGTCTGTATGTTGGCATTGCATGAAAACCAAGCAAGCTGGTAGACAGGCAGGGGAGGCAGAAACTGAAACTGAAGAAGATGAAGATAAAGGGGCTCTGGCTGATGCAGACACGTCCCTTGCAGACGAAGCACCAAATCATGCATGCATGCATGTATGTCTCTGTACCTGATTCAAGTTGGCTTTGTATGGGGTATAGTTTTTCTTTTCCTATTAAGGGCCATTGCTTCGCCGGCCATATTACTTAAACTGAGCGATTATAGTTTAGTAATAGGAGTGTTAATTAAAAAGCCTAAGCAAGGGGAACGGATAGTCCAAGGGACAAGACAATGGCGCACGCTTTGCCGGTGGAGGGAGGCGCAGCCGTACGGCGTGGTGGGCCAGAGGGAGACAAGAGTGACGAGAGAGAGGGGCACTCCAGCTTTCTCGGCTTTCTTTCAGTCTTCTCCCTAGTGCCAAGGCTTTTTTTTGGAGGGAGGGATAGATAGATAAAACTTGTCTCTCACCAAAGGAGTTTGATTTTACACACAGGGTTATCTACCTCTACGAGAGATCCTTGAGTAACAAACCCGGTTGTTTTATACGTACTTACTGCCTCCATGAACTTTTAACCTCTTTTTTTTTAAGTCAAGCATTTTCAAATTAGATCCCACAATAAATAAAAGAGTAGCAACATATATAACATCAAATTGGTATATAGAGATGCATCTAGTAATACTAATTTAGTGTTGTAAATGCTGCTACCTTTCTCTATAAAATTGCTTACTCCCTCTATTTCAAAATATAAGATGTTTTAGGTTTGTGTGAAGAAAATGCATCTAGACTTCTTTTAACCTAAAACATCTTATATTTTGAAATGGAGGGAGTACATTTTAAAATATTTAACGTTGTTTTATTGTCGTATTGCTTTGTCTTGTATGAGAGCAGAACCATAAGTACGGTGTTGGGTTGCATCTATGTGCTCTTTTGATGGGCAATTTGTGTGTTAAGTTATGTGGGCACCGATGGTTGTTCTCACTTCTTCTCAACATTGCAAATTTATCTCACATTAGCACACTTGCAAATAACTCGGAGCCACTTCTTCAGCCAGTCTGGCTGACAGCATATTAGTCAACTACATGATGCTTAGTTGTTGCATGCTTTATATTTTTCACTGCTTGATTTCAAGTGTCAACTATAAATGATCCTTCGGTTTGTAATAATTTTGTATTAACTTAGGATGATGAATTTTTAATAAAAGGTTGTGTGCATCAGTCGATGCAAAGGCCGGACCTCACTGCCATTTTTTTAATACAAACCTTGTAGGTCAAAGAAAAATTCAACATAATGTGAAACAACAAGATAAAGTTAGTAGTCAAAGAAAAATTCAAACTAACTATTGTGTGCAATGAATTTTATGAATTTATCTAAACAATCGAAGACCACAAATACAAGAGTTGCAAATATAACCGACTCGGGATCGACTGGCGGAGTACAATCACATCATCGATGTGCATTTTTTTCATGTAGACCTCATCATCAACCGATGGACTGTCAAATTAGTACATGAGTACGACAGTACCAGAAAGGGTGAAAGGGCTTATATGCCCCCATGTGTGGTTTTGGTAATTGATGACAATCTTTGTGGACTAATGTGTAAATTGAGTTTCACTTGTAGGTTTGTCCATTGGCATCGCTTGGGCCATGTGTTGGTCTCAAGGTTGAAAGTTGAATAAATGTCCAAGGGCTTAGTGTCCTTTGGAATCATGAAGAAAGAAAGTGCTTGAAGGTTGATCAAGACAAGGACAAAGAGTTGTATCAAGGTGGATCAACCTCGAGAAGGGATGAAGAAGGGAAAGCTCAAGATGTGCCATCTCTAAAAGATCTCATGCTTGAAGCTTCTCATCCTCATGATCATTGATACGTCGGAAACGTATCTATAATTTTTGATGCTCCATGCTTATTTAGTATCTACTTTGCTTTGCTTTGTCTACATTTTGAGGTGTTTTATATATTTTCTGGAACTAAACTATTAACAAGTTACCACAGTGCCAGTTGCCTGTTTTCTTCTGTTTTTGGTTTCAGAAAGGCAGAAAATCAATATTCTCGAAATTGGACGGGACAAAAGCCGAAGTCAATATTTTACAGTGAGGGACACGAATCCAGAAGACAACACAGAGACGCGAACCAGGGTGGCCACCCCCCAGGCGTGGGCTAGGGTGGACCCGCGCCTAGGCAGGGTGTGCCCCCCCCCCGGTCGCCTCCCGGCCTAGGCTCTTTCCCTATAATAAGCCCCCGATGCAGAAACTCTAAGTACCCGATCAAAACTCTACGAAACCTTCGGTAGCCGCCGCCACCGTCGTCCCTAGATCGGGGGATCTGAAGTTCTTCCCGGCACCCTGTCGGAGGGGGGATTATCCCGGAGGCCTTCTCTCCAGTATGATGCGTGAGTAGTTCCACCTTGGACTATGGGTCCATGTAGTAGCTAGATGGTTGTATCTCCTCCTTGTGCTTTCATGTATACATCTTGTGAGCTTCTTTCATGATCAAGATCTAATCTATTTGTAATCATGCATGTTGTGTTTGCGGGGATCCGATGGATATTGAGATTATTATGTCAGTTTGGTTAATGGTTTTGTCTTTATGATTCTATCATGTCTGTGTTGTTTGTGATCTTGCATGTTCTCCGTTGTTAGTAGCTATCTTGGCCGAGTAGTTGCTAGTGACTCCAAGAGGGGGTATTTATGCTCGATAGTGGGTTCATGCCTTTAGTTTCCAAGGGAAGTGACAGAAATCTCTTCGGTTGTAGATGTGATGTTGCTACTAGGGAGAAAACAACGGTCTCTTGTTCATGGAACAAGTGGATTGTTTACCTTACACACTTTGCTTAAAGCGGTTATGCATTGCTTGCAACTTAATCTTTGGAGGGGTTCGGATGATAACCTGAAGGTGGACTTCTAGTCATAGATGCAGTTGGATGGCGGTCTATGTATCTTGTTGTATTGCCCAATAGAATCTCATAGGATCTTTCTGACTAGTATTGCATTGTTATGACTTGCTCAGTTCTTGTCAATTGCCCTGCTGTAATTTGTTTACCCTTCATGCCATGTTGTTTATCTAAGGAGAGCACCTCTAGTGAACTATGGACCCCGTTCCAATTTTTACCATTGATACATCTTCCACTGTTATTGTTTACTTGCTGCAAACCACCATTACCTTCCACACCATACAGTTAATCTTTTGTTATAGCAAACCGGTGAGCTTGACAACCTCACTGATTCGTTGGGACAAAGTCTTGAGTTTGTGTTGTGCAGGTCTCCACGTTGTTTGCAACACCTGTGTGACGTTTCCTTCCTCCTTCTGGTTTGATAACCTCGATATCTACTGATGGAAACTTGATGTTGTGCTCATCACACCTTGCTCTTGGGGTTCCAACGAAGTGTCCCACGTCAACATTGGGTGCACGCATCAAAGATTTCTGGCGCCGTTGCTGGGGAGGCTAAGGACGTCTTCACAAGGGGAGTCCTTCACTTCCTTTCTCTTTACTTTGTTTTTAGTTTGCTTTGTTTCTTTTGATTGGTTTTGTTTGCCTCTTTTCAAAAAACCCAAAAAAATTAGTCTAGTTTGGTTTGCTTGCTTTATTCAAAAAACACAAAAAAATTAGTTCCTGCTCTAGCTGTTGTTGCTGCTGTTTTTGGCTTGCCCACCTTTGCCAAAATGAACTCTGCTGAGAACACCAAGTTGTGTGACTTCACTAGCACCAACAACAATGATTTCCTAAGCACTCCTATTGCTCTACCTACTCCTGATGCTACCTTTTATGAAATTAAGCCTGCTTTGTTGAATCTTGTGATGAGGGAGCAATTTTCTGGTGCTGGTTCTGATGATCCTGCTGCCCATCTCAATAGCTTTGTTGAACTTTGCGAGATGCAAAAGTATAAGGATGTTATTAATCTCAAGTTGTTTCCTTTCTCCTTGAGAGGAAAATCTAAAGAATGGTTGCTATCTTTGCCAAAAAATAGAATTGATTCTTGGACTAAGTGCAAAGATGCTTTTATTGGAAAGTACTACCCTCCTGCTAAGATTATATCGATGAGACGTGACATCATGAAATTTAAACAACTTGATAATGAACATGTTGCTCAAGCTTGGGAAAGAATGGAATCTTTGGTTAAGAATTGTCCCACTCATGGACTCACTGCTTGGATGATTATCCAGACTTTTTATGCAGGTTTGAACTTCTCCTCAAGAAACCTGTTGGATTCAGCTGCTGGAGGTACTTTTATGGGCATCACTTTGGGTGCTGCAACTAGACTCCTTTATAATATGATGGTTAACTACTCTGAATGGCACACTGAGAGAGCTCCACATGGTAAGAAGATAAATTCTGTTGAGGAAACCTCCTCTTTGAGTGATAAGATTGATGTTATTATGGCTATGCTTGTTAATGGGAAAGCTCCTTTAGATCCTAATGGTGTTCCCTTAGCCTCTTTGGTTGCTCAAGAAGAGCAAGTTAATGTGAACTTCATTAGAAACAACAATTTTGGCAACAATACTTATGGTAATTATAGGCCTTATCCTCCTAGTGGAAATGTTTATCATGGTAGATCTGGAATGCCTAGTGAAGAAAGGATTCTAGAAGTAGAGAGATCCACTAAGAATTTTATGCAGATGCAATATGAGCAAAATAAGATTTTCACTAAAACTATGGAGTAACAATCTATTATCTTGAAAAACATTAGCCATCAGCTTGAGAATCTGAATAGAGAAATTCCTAGTTTACAGTCAAAAAATTTGAGTGCTGAGAAAAATATATTCTCTTTTTCTGAAGCTCAGTCTTCCTTGATTAATAAAATGGCTGCTAAACCTGAAACTATGGAAAATACCTTTGCTATTGCTCATGCCATACAAGTTACTATTGATGAAAATATTAGGCTGTTAGCACAACTTCATGCTAAGTGGGAAAGGGAAGCTGAAATTGATAGAAACAATAGTGTGTGCACCATCACCACTAAACCATAAGTAGTCCCTGTTCCTCCTACTACTATTCCTAAGCCTATTGAGCCTACTACTAGTGATGCTAAGTTTGATTTTGATATTGATCGTTGCAATATTTCTGAAGTGATTATGTTCCTATAAAAGCTTGCTAGAAGTCCTGATGCTAGTGATATGCATGTTGCTTTCACCAAACACATTACAGATGCTCTTGTTAAGATTAAGAAAGAGAAGCTAAAACACAAAGCTTCTATTCCTAGGAAAGTAGAAGATAGTTGGGAACCCATTATTAATATGCAAGTGAATGACTTTGATCTCAAAGCTTCATGTGATCTTGGTTCTAGTGTCTCTATTATGCCTAGGAAGATTTATGAAATGCTTGATTTTCCACCGTTGGAAGATTGTTATTTGGATGTCCCACTTAATGATAATGCTAAGAAGAAACTCATGGGGAGTATTAATGATGTTCTCATTATAGTTAACAATTCTTATGTCCCTGTTGATTTCTATGTTTTGGATGTTGAATACAATGCTTCTTGTCCTATTACTTTGGGAAGACCCTTTCTTAGAACAGTTGGCGTCATCATTGATATGAAAGAAGGGACCATTAAATATCATTTTCCATTCAATAAAGGTGTTGAACACTTCCCTATGAGGAGAGAGAAGTTACTTTTTGCTCCTCCTTTGAAAGCAAGGTTTGATGTGAATGCTTCCTCATTTGAAAATACTTGATTCTTCTTGCTTCTTGTGCCTAACTTAAAGGCGTTAAAGAAAAGTACTTGCTGGGAGATAACCCAAGAGTTTCCTTGAGTCTTGGAAGTTACTACTTCAGTAATGACCTCTCCTTATCCTTTTTGTTTGCTTTTTGTACCAAGAATGACCTCTAATGAGAGGGAAGTAAGATTTGGGGAGTTGCTGTCCCGAAACAGATTTCTGTCCTCCACCATAAAAAAATCATGAGGAGTCTCTGTAACTCGGATTGAACTAAAAATTTACTAATAAATCCCCCAGTATGTTAGCTAACTTTAATTAGTTCAACACTTTTTTATTTGAGCAACAGAAGATGTTCGAAAAAATCGGTTTCTACCTGCTGGTCTGTTTTGACAGATTTCTGCCATTATTTGCATTTGCTTCTTATTTATTCCTTTTTGAGTTCTCTTTTGGGGAATTGAGCTTTTTGAAGGAGTTACTACAGTAGCTTGTGTTTTTAGTGAAAAGTTTTGTTGTTCCAAAGCTTTGCAAGAGGTCTAATATCTTTTGAATAAACTAATGTTGCTAATGAAGATTGTGTGAAGTTTTGTATGAAGAAAAAATTTCAGGTGTAGAGAGAGAATGATGTAATGAGATGAATAATGGACAAAAGCTCAAGCTTGGGGATGCCACCCCGGTGTCACCCCAAGAAATATCCAAGAGGTACAAGCGTCAAAGCTTGGGGATGCCCAAGGCATCCCCTTCTTCATCAATAAAAAGCTCAAGTCTGTCTAGACACTTCGTTTTTATTGTTTCATGCACTGTTGTGTTGTTCTTGGAGCGTCTTAGTTTTTGTTTGGTTTGTTTAGTTTGTTTAGTTTGCTTGAATAAAGTAGTTTGGACCCCCATTCTCGATGTGTTGTTTGCAAATAAGTTGCTTGGTGTTGGAAAGGAGTAGGAAGTTCTTGCTTGATAAATGCAAGAGGAGCTTGCATTGACTATGACTTAGACTTTAGCATGACATGCTAGGTGTTTTTTTGACCTTATGCTTAGTAATTATTGTTGTAGCATGTCTTGTTCCAAACAATTGGGATTGCTTAGTGTGCCTTGAAAAATTATGCGTTGTTTTAGCATGCAAAAGCATAGTATTGTGGTTTTCTCCTTTGATGCTTTGTTTGGGTTGACTTGGCACATGCTCACACCATGTTATGACTATGAACAAGTCACCATAGCCTCTATGATCAATTAGTCCTTGACTTGTAGTACCATTCTATGCTTTGATTAGTAATATTTTGTTGCTCTTCATGATTATGGCCATTATTGCTCTCTTAGTTGGTTGCTCCCAGTCTTTTGCTAGCCTTCACTTGTATGAGTAAGCTCTATTCATGCTTCCAACTCACAAGAAACCAAGTTTTCCAAAGTGTCCACTATAAAATCCTATGCATGGTGTGTTACACCGTTCCAAGTATATTCTTGTTTTCAGCTATCTTCCAATTAAAAACTATTTTATTATGTGAAAACTTAGTCATTAAAGCCCTCATAAACTTGATGGCACACTTTATATTCTTTTCCCCTAATAAACTTGAACCATTGTGTCGTCTATGTTGTATATGCTTGCACTTATACGTTGGAATTAGCAGAACCGTGCTGTCACGGGGAACGTTTTCAACATTGCACTTGTACTTTGTACTCAGTTGATATCATGCTATTTTGTCTATGGATGTCGCCGGTGTGAAATAAAGAGGGAACTTGTAAGTCCATGAAGTTTGTATTTTGTGTTAGAGAAACGCCTAGGCCGCTAGCCTAAGCAATGCCTAATCATGGTGGAAACTTGCAGCATCACCATAGTGAGCTCTCTATGAAGCATCCTCAATAAAAAGCTATGCATATAGTAAATAAAAAGATCGCTGAGATGCTCATTGTCTGCTTGCCTTGTCATTTTGGTTATGGGATAGCTCATGTACCATGTGCAAGGGGTACCCCGTTGGCGGTGGTCTATGATACACATGTACTTACAATGACAAGAACTTGTAGGTGACTGAAGTTGAGTAGCATGAGGTGTGGCCCTCGTATTCAAGGGACTTGAGATTGCCAACTTATACTTTGTCAAGCATATACTCCATAGTTTGTTCACTTTAACCTTAACCACTTCAAGATGCTTATGATAGGGGCAATGAGGGCTGAAAGCTAACAAGTACCATAATTTTTGGAAGCTCTTTTTGAAACTTTAAATCCATGCTTCCCTTTATGAAGGGTCTTTATTCCACCATTATTTGAGTCTCCACCTTCTACTTTTATGCACCATTAAGAGAGCATAGTTGTCATTTTGTGTGCAGTGTCCCAAAGCTTATTGATTGATGCATATTGTGATATTACTTGTTCTTGTGCTACTTGTTTCTAGTCACCCTTGTGAACTTTGAAGGTGTCCTATGCATCTATTTGCTACTCTATGAGGGACAAGTTGAATGCCACTATGCCATGTTTTCTGCATGTGAAATAAACAAACGTTTTTCAATGCATGTTATTCATGATATTTGTTTGTAGCCTGTTGAAAGAACATGTGGGCCCCCATGTGTGGTTTTGGTAATTAATGACAATATTTATGGACTAATGTGTGTATCAAGTTGTACTTGTAGGAATTTTCCATTGGCATTGCTTGGAGCATGTGTTGACTTCAAGATAAGATGAAATGAGAAGAAGATGTGTTGTGCAAGCTCAAAATGCGCCATCTATAGAAGATCTCATGTTTGATGCTTGCCATCCTCGGTGATCATGGATCGATGATGAGGAATCAAGAAAGGTGTCCATCTTGAGAAGGACAAGATCGTCTACATCGAGCTCAAATGGATTGCTCAAGGCAAAGGTATAATATTGATAGGTTTTCCCTTTTGCCGGTCTCATGTTTGTTGGGAGACCGGGTTTAGGATAGTTAACCGTACTATCAAGAGGGGCTCTCGAATGAGTAACTCGGTCACATCGTTCGGAGAGAGATCAAACCTTTTCATACTTGCATCATCATATTTGGTTGTTATTTGGTCTTATCCATGTGAGGATATAGCGCGTGTGGTAATCTCCATAACAAGCTCTAGTTCATCAAAAACGGATTTCCCTTTTATATCTTATTGCGTTTTGATCTTGGAGGTTTTACCGGTTTGTATTTTAGAGATAGGTAAAACCTTCCATTATTTGGTTCTTACTCATGTGAGGATTTATAGCTTGTGTTAATCTCCATGACAAGCTCTAGTTCATCGAAAACGAATTTCATATGCATTTTCTATTACGTTTTTGATGTTGGAGGTTTTATCGGTTCGTATTTTTGATAGAGGTTAAACCTTTCGTCATTTGGATCTATCCTCCCTTGCTGGACTATAATGTTTATTTGCATGATATTTTAGAGCTTGTTGTCCTCTTTGAAACGAGCCCAAGATCATCAAAATCGGAGTCCAGATGCAAAAGTTATGGCCGTTTTTGTTTAGGGATGACCGGTAGTACGGACCAAGTCCGTAGTACCGAGGTCAATAGTACCGCCCCTTAGTACCGGTCGGTACTGAATAAGGTGCGTTTGGCGACCTGGGATCCCCAGGGAATGTCCGGTAGTACCGGGAATGTCCGGTAGTACCGGGAAAAAGTCCGGTAGTACCAGGATTCGCGTTTTTGGGCTTCAACGGTTGGATTTTGGGGGGACCTATTTAAGGGGCCTTCTTCCCCAATAGTTCCCCAACGAATCTTGCAAGTTTTCCCCTCCATTGTTGACCTTCCAAATCTTGCTATCTCTCAATCCCTCCAATGATTCTTGCCCATATTTGAGTGGAAGAGAGAGAAGATCTAGATCCACATTTTGACCAAACCAAAACATCTCTTTGTGAGTGTATCTTTGGGGATCCAGATTTTGGGGGATTTTGTGTCCCTCTTTGATTCCTCCTCTCTTGTTCCCCCAATATATTTAGTAGCTTTGTTGGAACTTGAGAGTGAGGAATTTGAGCACCTTTGTGGTGTTCTTTCCATTTGCATTCGGTGCATTGGTTTGAGTTCTCCTCGGAGGATTTGGTTCATGTTACTCATTGGAGCTTGTCCCTCTTGGGTTCTTGGAACCCTAGACGGTTTTGTGGCCTTGGTGGCATTGTGGCCTTGGTGGCGTTTGTTGGGAGCCTCCAATTAAGTTGTGGAGAAGTGCCCTAGGTTCCAGTTGCCACCGACAAGTGCACCGATAGTGGAAGCGTGGATCGATCCCATTGGGGTGAGATTCACCAGAGAATAAGGGAGGCCTTTTGTGGCGTTGGTGGTTTGATACCACCCCCTCTCCAAACGAGACGTACTCCATGTTGGGAGGAACTCGGTAAAATATCGGTGTCCCCGCGTGCCTCGGTTATCTCTATACCCGAGCTCTTTACTTATGCACTTTACATTGTGATAGCCTTCGTGCTTGAAGTAATATATATCTTGCTATCACTTTGTTGCTTGTATTGCTTAGCATAAGTTGTTGGTGCACATAGGTAAACCTTGGTTGTTCTAGGTTGTGCTTAACAAAGTAAACACTAGTTTTATTCTGCCTTTGTTGAGCCACTCTAGGAAAAGTTTTAATCGCCTATTCACCCTCCTCTAGGCGACATCCGTATCCTTTCAATTGGTATCAGAGCCCGTTCTCTCATTTTAGGCTTCACCGCCTTGAGAGTAAAGATGTCGACTAGAGGATTAGTGCACAAGGACACGCTCACATTCGATGGCACAAATTATGATGTTTGGAAAATTCGCATGCTTAATTTATTTCGGGAAATTCACCCAATTATCGAGGGATACCTATATGTGGGTCTCTCTTCTCCTATGGATACCCAAAACGAATCTTTACAGGAGAAGTTGAACTCTCATATAGATGCTCTAGCTACTAAAATTCTTTTGCATGTTGTGAGCAATGTAGTTCTTTCTTCTATCATGCCTTATTCAAGCGCTCGTGAGATATGGACCAAGCTTCAAGATAAATATAGCAAGTCCAACATTATTGAGGATGATTATGTTGCTTCCACTTCCGGTCGAGATGAGTTCTCATCGTCTACCACTTCATCAACATGTGATTTTTCACAAGGTAATGATATGGTGAGTGGTGATAGAAATTGCAATATGGATAGTGATATTACTATTTGTAATCCTTCATTCGTATCTAGTTGCAATGATCTATCTTTGGACCTTAACACTTCTAGCACTCAAAATTCCTCACATGCTTGTGTTAATAGTTCTTGTATATCATGTAGAAATGACTTGAATAAATCTCATGATGATATGCTCATGTTGTATTGTTGCCATGATAAAAATGCTTCCATTTCCTCTAGTGCTTGTGTTGCTAACCATGTAGAGGAAAATGAAGATTCTATGGGCCAAGACAAGGTCTTGAAGAGAGCTACAAGTGCAATCTCATCATCACCTTCCTCCGGTTCTCACATGTGCCTTATGGCTAAGGGAACAAAGGTAACCTCTCTGAATCCCATTGTATCTCATGATGATGATGATGATGAGGTTGAGAATGATAATGATGATTATAGAAGTAAGTATGATATTACCTCTATTAAGAAAATGGGAGAGGTTGTCTATAGCGCTCTCTTCAAAAATAAAATTGCTTCCTCCAACTTTCTTGAAATCTTTAATTGTGCCATAGAAGGCAATGATCTTATTGAGGAGCAAGAAAACTTAATTGATGAAAAGTTTGCACTTGAGCGTGAGTATGCTAATGAAGTTGCACAACTAAAGGACTCCCTTGAAGAAGAACAAACCACCAAAGAATCTCTTGAGGAGACTTTTACTCTAGAATTATCTAGAGTAAAGGAATACCATGATAGAGAACTTGCGGTGGCTAACTCCTTCAAGATTAAAAATGATGAACTTGAAGTTTCTTATGCTAAACTTGTTGAGGATTTTAAGCACCTCGAAAATGGATCTCCGGTCGTTAAGAGGGAGCTCATCAAACTCACCGAGTCACATGAGCAACTTAAAGCTTCATATTTAAAAGAGCTTGACAAGTTGCCCTCACCTCTTGCTAATAATGATGATGCTTGTGCTACTAACTCTATTTCTTGTGAAGCATCTATTTTGAAGGAGAATGTTGAGCTAAAGGCTCAACTTGCGTTGCTAACTAGCAACTATGGGAAATTAGAAGAAAGTCATGTTAAGCTCTCGAGCTTGCATGAGGATCTTCTAGTCTCCCATGGTAGGCTAAAGTTAGCTCATGAGGCCATCATGTCAAAGGTAACATCTAGTGGGCCTCATGTGGACATTAGCACTATATCTACTCCAAATGTTATATTGCCATGTGCTAGTCCTTGTAATTCATCCTCTCATAACCATGATATAACTCGTGATGAATTACATTCCATGCCTTGTTGCTCTAACAATGTAGCATCTACTTCCTCTAGTACTTTTGTTGAAACTAACCATGTAGAGGAAATCAAAGAGCTCAAGGCTCAAGTCACTTCTTTGAAGAATGACTTGAAAAGGGGTCATCAAGGGAAGGCTGCACTCAACAAAATCTTGAGTGTGCAAAAATCCCCCAATGACAAGAGTGGGCTTGGATTCAACTCCAATGTCAAGAACAAGTCCACTATCAAGTTGAAGCACAAGGACAACAAGAAGAATGGCCAAGATCAAGTCAAGAATCTAGCCAACATTGTTTGCTTCAAGTGCAAGGAAGAAGGGCACCATGTTAGATCTTGACCATTGAAGAAAAAGCCTCTTAGTGTGAAGCATCAAGGGAAGCGGCCTCAAGTTCCACCTCAAGTCATCAATGGGCCTCTTCCTAAGAGCACTACTCGAGCCCTTCCTCGAGGTGTGGCTTCACCTAAGAAGAAAGATAGAAAGAGTATAACTTGCTACATATGCCGTGAGAAGGGGCATATTTCTTCCGCATGCACTATTGGTAACTCCTCATACCATCCTATCTTGATTGATGATGCTTATTCACTTTGTAAGGATGAGGTTGGCAATGTGTTTGCCAAATTTGTTGGTGCTCAATGTGGTGTCAAGAAAAGAACCATTTGGGTTGCCAAGCCTATTGTGACTAACCTCTTAGGACCCAACTTGGTTGGGGACCAACAAGCCAAAACTTGATCAATAGGTGTGTTTTGGAGGGCATTGGAGTCTTGGCTACAGTATGAAGAATTTAGGGATCTTCATCAATTATTATTGTCAAGCCAAGCCATTTGGATTATCATGATTATATTATATTTCCAATGTTCCTCCTTGTGGTAACATATGCTAAACTCTTTACATTGAAAGTTACTCGCCCCCTTGTGCATGTGTTGGTTTTGTATCTTCCATGTTTTTATACATGTTGTGCTATCCACTTAATTATCTTGAAATCAAGATTATTTGTGTATGATTAGGTGGCACACCATGTATGTGTGTTTCTTGTGTTTGAGCCTTGCTTGGTTATATTTGGTATCCTATTTGGCTCTTGTGAGAAATTAATGGATTATCCTATTTTGGGGGAGTGTTATGCTTGGGCATTCCACAATCCTAAAATTGTGTGTACATGAGGAATACCACCTAGTACTTATATTGTATTCTTGTCTAGTCTCTATGTGGTATAATTCTCATGATAAATTTAAGTTTTATAATGTCCATTAATTATCTCTATTTGTATCCTTTTGCCTCGTGTTGTTTTTATGGTAGTATCACATTATGGGGGAGTCTTATGCTTAGTGCATATTACAATCCTAGAAAATGTGAATATTCGAGGTTGTGTCACTTAGAATTGATATTGATAATTATCTAGCGCCTATGTAACACATTGGCTCATACAAGTTCCAATTTGTGTGAATGGCTTTATTGATCTTATTTTGGATCTTGTATATGAGAGTGTTTATTGGTATGCGTTTCCTCATATTTAGATATATATATCCTCATGGAAACCATTTGCTTCAAGTTACTCTATTCGCTAGTGATTGTGTGACTTGGGGAAGCTACCAAGAATCTTGTTCGAAGTATCATGCTCAATTTCTTATATTTAGTTATATGCTTCTTGTTGTGACTATGATCTTGGATATCCATGCAAGCTACCTTGGGAAAATTATTATATTTCTTGTCCTTGGACAATGAGTACCCAACTTATGGTAGAATTTATTGATCATATTCACTTTGGCCCTTGCTTAATTTTATCCTATCTTTGGCCAAGAAAATGTTTTGTGTTGTCTCCCAAGCCTTCCTTGCTTATTGTGGATCTTCTTTTTTTATTGATATCCTCTTGTGTTTTACTTATTATAGGTACTAGTGATGATCCCATTTGTGTGCATTTTGCATTTAAAAGGAAAATCCTACATAATGCACTATCTATGGGGGATCTCTCCTATATTATTTAGAACACTCATATTTATACTTCTTTGTTTGGTCCATATCGGGTTTTATGTGCTTGTAACCTCAATCTTTTTGTTTTGGTATTTGTGCCATCATGAGAAGTTTGGGGAGTTTGATTTCTTGTTGGAACCTTGCTCTTTTTGGGAGTTGGTTTTGTCTCACTTGTTTCATGATTTGACCATTTTAGAATGAGATAAATCCTTGAGCATTTTTATTTCTATCTATCTTTTTCTCCTTTGGTTTTAGTCTAGTTCATTTGTTGAATTTGTGATCTTTCATGTGTTGAATTGGTTCTTGGATATAATTTGGACATCGTTTGTCGAGTCACACCCTTGTGTGTGCAATCTCGATTTACTTGGTGTTTTTTCAAATTGTATCTTATTTTTGGTTCTTGAAAGCTTTATGCATGCATATTTACTATATGTTTATATTATGCCATGCTTGCTTTCTTTGATCCAATATATAGGGGAAACTCCACCAAATCCCATCGGCTAAGTTGTACATGAAATTCAATTTCATATCAATATGCACATATTAATGTGGAGTCTCTCCTATGTATTGTAGTTGAACTAACTACTTTGGACCCAATTAGTTTGGGGACCATTTTGTACTTAAATGTGTTTTAGGTACATTGGAGATATATTGGATGCTTGTCTCTCAATTTTGAAGAAGTGGTGATTACAAGAAAATTTGAGGCAAGCTATAGGATGATCAACGAATTCATATCTTCTACATCCTACCAATTATATCTCGGTAACGAGTATCTCTTGCTCATGCATATTTATCTTGCTTCCAACCTTTTGTAGGTTGCATCTTGGCATGAATTTTTGTTATTATATTTATTGTTGTATCTCTAGCCATGGTATTAAAAGAACTCTCTATTGTAAATGTGTATAAGTTGAGATGAGTGCATATAATTGGGACTATACAAAATCATGCATATGAGCCATCAATCCCAAATATGTCAATCTAGAAATTTTATTTACTATCTTTTCCTCAACTTCTCTCATGTGCAATAGTGAGATTTTGCTAGTTGTTTATTCCTTGTGATACTTGTTGCCTTTATCCATATATTCCAACTTTCTCCTTTCCCTTGGTGATAGTTGTAATATATGTAGGGTGTTGGTGTTTGAAGTTCATTAATGTACAATAAGATATATTTGAGCCCTTGGCCATGCTTTGAAGCAAAAATCTTATTGGTATATGTTGTGACTTCATTTTTGCTTTCATGTGCTTTATTGTGTATCTTCCTTGTGTGTGCTTGTTTCTTTATGGGCATACGTCATTGTGATGTTATCCACTTGTTCCCATGATTATGCACCATGTTCCCATGATGCAATTATCATAATTGGTGCATTATCTTTGGGGAGCTCATCTAATTCATTTAATAATGCTCATTTATCTTTTTTCTCATTTATTGCGTCTTAAATGTTTATGGGGAAGTGAGGATTCCATATTTGTGCATTTTTGTATTGAAATACAACGATTCTAAAGTGCACACAAATCTTGGGGAGCTTCTCTATTTTATTTAAGCATTTATTTGATCTCTCATTTGTTGTGCTTGAAATGCTTATGGGGGAGCAAGGATTCCATATTTGTGCAATATGTATTCTAATGCATTTATGTTGAATAGTGCACAAATCTTGGGGAGCTTCTCTATTTGTTATTTAAAGCACTCTCTTGCTCATATCATAATATCTTGTAGGTTCCATTTGAACTCATTTGTTGTTTTCAATTGGTTTGTGGGACCTTGTAATTGCTTGCATCATTTGACTTTATTTATTTTGGCAATCTTCGGGTCCTCGATATAGTTCTACTACCTCCCAAGTATTCATCATTGGATATGTGCGAAGGCACACCTTTGGAGGAATTATTATTATATTTGCCTTCTAGAACTTGTCACCCATTTCGGCAATCGATGCCAATAGGGGAGAAGTTTTAGAGGGTTTAAGGGAAGTTGGTTTATGCATTGAGTTTATTCTTGTGCATTTGCTTCTCACGCTCTTGCATCTTTGTCGTTGCTTAGCATGTGGTATATATAGTGGAAACTCCACCAATGATAATGATTGGCAATATATGCAATGAAATTCAAGTTTATCACACATGCATAGATTGTGGGGGAGTTTTCTCTATATATGGTGGTATCAATATCACATACTTATGTAGTATTTGATATTGGTGTTACCAGTTTGTTCATTAAATTTCCTTATATAAACCCTCTTAAAGGGATTGTCATCAATTACCAAAATGGGGGAGATTGAAAAAACATGTGGGCCCCCATGTGTGGTTTTGGTAATTAATGACAATCTTTATGGACTAATGTGTGTATCAAGTTGTACTTGTAGGAATTGTCCATTGGCATTGCTTGGAGCATGTGTTGACTTCAAGATAAGATGAAATGAGAAGAAGATGTGTTGTGCAAGCTCAAAATGCGCCATCTATAGAAGATCTCATGTTTGATGCTTGCCATCCTCGATGATCATGGATCGATGATGAGGAATCAAGAAAGGTGTCCATCTTGAGAAGGACAAGATCGTCTACATCGAGCTCAAATGGATTTATCAAGGCAAAGGTATAATATTGATAGGTTTTCCCTTTTGCCGGTCTCATGTTTGTTGGGAGACCGGGTTTAGGATAGATAACCGTACTATCAAGAGGGGCTCTCGAATGAGTAACTCGGTCACATCGTTCGGAGAGAGATCAAACCTTTGCATACTTGCATCATCATATTTGGTTGTTATTTGGTCTTATCCATGTGAGGATATAGAGCTTGTGGTAATCTCCATAACAAGCTCTAGTTCATCAAAAATGGATTTCCCTTTTATATCTTATTGCGTTTTGATCTTGGAGGTTTCACCGGTTTGTATTTTAGAGATAGGTAAAACCTTCCATTATTTGGTTCTTACTCATGTGAGGATTTAGATCTTGTGTTAATCTCCATGACAAGCTCTAGTTCATCGAAAACGAATTTCATATGCATTTTCTATTACGTTTTTGATGTTGGAGGTTTTATCGGTTCGTCTTTTTGATAGAGGTTAAACCTTTCGTCATTTGGATCTATCCTCCCTTGCTGTAATATAATGTTTATTTGCATGATATTTTAGAGCTTGTTGTCCTCTTCGAAACGAGCCCAAGATCATCAAAATCGGAGTCCGGATGCAAAAGTTATGGCTGTTTTCTTTCAGGGATGACCGGTAGTACCGGACCAGGGTCCGGTAGTACCGGAGGTCCGGTAGTACCGCCCCTTAGTACCGGTCGGTACTGAATAAGGTGTGTTTGGCGACCTGGGATCCCCAGGGAATGTCCGGTAGTACCGGGAAAAAGTCTGGTAGTACCGGGATTCGCGTTTTTGGGCTTCAATGGTTGGATTTTGGGGGGACCTATTTAAGGGGCCTTCTTCCCCAATGGTTCCCCAACGAATCTTGCAAGTTTCCCCTCCATTGTTGACCTTCCAAAGCTTGCTATCTCTCAATCCCTCCAATGATTCTTGCCCATATTTGAGTGGAAGAGAGAGGAGATCTAGATCCACATTTTGACCAAACCAAAACATCTCTTTGTGAGTGTATATTTGGGGATCTAGATTTTGGGGGATTTTGTGTCCCTCTTTGATTCCTCCTCTCTTGTTCCCCCAATAGCTTTAGTAGCTTTGTTGGAACTTGAGAGTGAGGGATTTTAGCACCTTTGTGGTGTTCTTTCCATTTGCATTCTGTGCATTGGTTTGAGTTCTCCTTGGAGGATTTGGTTCGTGTTACTCACTGGAGCTTGTCTCTCTTGGATTCTTGGAACCCTAGACGGTTTTGTGGCCTTGGTGGCATTGTGGCCTTGGTGGTGTTTGTTGGGAGCCTCCAATTAAGTTGTGGAGAAGTTCCCCAACCTTGTGAGAGGTTCCGGTTGCCACCGACAAGTGCACCGATAGTGGAAGCGTGGATCGATCCCATTGGGGTGAGATTCACCGGAGAATAAGGAGGCCTTTTGTGGCGTTGGTGGTTTGATACCACCCCCTCTCCAAACGAGACGTACTCCATGTTGGGAGGAACTCGGTAAAATATCGGTGTCCCCGCGTGCCTCGGTTATCTCTATACCCGAGCTATTTACTTATGCACTTTACATTGTGATAGCCTTCGTGCTTGAAGTAATATATATCTTGCTATCACTTTGTTGCTTGTATTTCTTAGCATAAGTTGTTGGTGAACATAGGTGAACCTTAGTTGTTCTAGGTTGTGCTTAACAAAGTAAACACTAGTTTTATTCCGCCTTTGTTGAGCCACTCTAGGAAAAGTTTTAATCGCCTATTCATCCCCCCTCTAGGCGACATATGTATCCTTTCACCTGTCATGTTGCATGCATAGTTACTTTGTCCTACTGTTAGAACTCCATCTTTCATACACATGTTTAGAGTTCTTTGTTCCTAGCTTTCAATGCTTGCAAATGGTTTGATCTTGGTTTTGACGGTGCATGTCACCTCAAAAATTATTCTTTTTATCACTTACCTACTCTAGGACGAGCAGGAGTTAAGCTTGAGGATGCTTGATACGTCGAAAACGTATCTATAATTTTTTATGCTCCATGCTTGTTTAGTATCTACTTTTCTTTGCTTTGTCTACACTTTGAGGTGTATTTATATCTTTTATAGAACTAACCTATTAACAAGTTGCCACAGTGTCACTTGCCTGTTTTCTTCTGTTTTTGGTTCCAGAAAGGCAGAAAATCTATATTCTCGGAATTGGACGGGACAAAAGCAGAAGTCAATATTTTATCGTGAGGGACATGAATCCAGAAGACGAGATGGAGAAGCAAACCAGGGCGGCCAAACCCCCCTAGGCGCGGCCAGGGGTGGGCCCGCACATGGGCATGGTGTGGCCCCTCCGGTCGCCTCCCAGCCTCGTCTCTTTGCCTATAAGAATCCCCCGATGCAGAAACCCTACGTACCCGATCAAAACTCTATGAAACCTTCTGTAGCCACCGTCACCGTCGTCCCTAGATCGGGGGGATCTGAAGTTCTTCCTGGCACCCTGCCGGAGGGGAGATCATCCCGGAGGCCTTCTCTCCAGTATGATGCGTGAGTAATTTCACCTTGAACTATGGATCCATGTAGTAGTTATATGGTTGTATCTCCTCCTTGTGCTTTCATGTATAGATCTTGTGAGCTCCGTTCATGATCAAGATCTAATCTATTTGTAATCATGCATGTTGTGTTTGCGGGTATCCGATGGATATTGAGATTATTATGTTAGTTTGGTTAATGGTTTTGTCTTTATGATTCTATCATGTCTGTGTTGTTTGTGATCTTGCATGCTCTCCATTGTTAGTAGCTATCTTGGCCGAGTAGTTGCTAGTGACTCCAAGAGGGGGTATTTATGCTCGATAGTGGGTTCATGCCTCTAGTTTCCAAGGGAAGTGACAGAAATCTCTTCGGCTGTAGATGTGTTGTTGCTACTAGGGAGAAAACAATGGTATCTTGTTCATGGAACAAGTGGATTGTTTACCTTACACACTTTGCTTAAAGCGATTATCTGTTTCTTGCAACTTAATACTGGAGGGGGTTCGGATGATAACCTGAAGGTGGACTTCTAGTCATAGATGCAGTTGGATGGAGGTCTATGTTTCTTATTGTATTGCCCAATCAAATCTCATAGGATCTTTCTGACTAGTATTGCATTGTTATGCCTTGCTCAGTTCCTGTAAATTGCCCTGCTGTAATTTGTTTACCCTTCATGCCATGTTGTTTATCTAAGGAGAGCACCTCCAGTGAACTATGGACCCCGGTCCAATATTTACCATTGATACATCTTCCACTATTATTGTTTACTTGCTACAAACCACCATTACCTTTCACACCATACAGTTAATCCTTTGTTACAGCAAACCGGTGAGCTTGACAACCTCACTGATTCATTGGGACAAAGTCTTGAGTTTGTGTTGTGCGGGTCTCCATGTTGTTTGCAACACCTGTGTGATGTTTCCTTCCTCCTTCTGGTTCGATAACATCGGTCTCTACTGAGAGAAACTTGATGTTGTGCTCATCACACCTTGCTCTTGGGGTTCCAACGAAGTGTCCCGCGTCAACATTGGGTGCACGCATCAATCATGGAGTGATGAAGACAAGTTCAAATAAGAGGTTTTCGCATAGAGTATGGGGGAGCAATTTGCAAGTCTTCATCAAGCAAGAGAGAGCAAGAGCAATCAAGAAAGGTGTTCCGTCTTGAGAAGGTCAAGACGGTCTACATCAAGCTCAAGTGGGATGTTCAAGGCAAAGGTATGACCTTGATAGGGTTTCTCTTTTACCGGTCTCGTGTTTGTTAGTTGGGAGACCGGGTTCAGGATAGATAATCGTTCTATCAAGAGGGACTCTCAAGCGGGTGTCTGGTTCGCATCGTTTAGAGAGAGCTCAAACCTTTGCATACATAGCATCATCTTTCTTGGTTGTTAGTTGGTCCTTGTCCATGAGAGGATATAGAGCTTGTGGTTATCATCATAACAAGCTCTAGTTCATCAAATAAGGATTTCCTTTGTATATCTTATTGTGTTCTTGATCGTGCGGGTTTTTCCAGATCCACTCCTTAGGAGATATCTCACATATATATACTTGATATTGTCTCCCTTGGTGGTATCCAATATTTCACCTTTTGTTGGATTCTCTTGGTTTTATCTTTCCAACAATTTTTTTTTCATCCCAATCAGAGTTTCCAAGCTCAACTTCTTGGGTTTTGGGTTTTGGAGGTTTTACCAGTTCATCGCTTCTAGAGAGGTTATACCTTTCTCAATTTGGTTTTATACTTCCATGATGGACTGTAAGATCCCACCTTTATAAAGGTAAAGATCCCTGTGATTGCAATGCTAGTCCCTGGATCAATGCTAGCATCCACAGTTTAAGATGAAGTACGCAGATACAAAGGTCATTATTACATATCATTCCAGAGACAAACATAGTATTTTACAACTCCATGGCCACAGGCCTAATACAAGAGTTCAAATATTAAATAAGATAAATAAGTCTTCATCTTCATGTGCCACAGGCAAGCATGTTGAGTGTAGACTCATAACCCATAATCATCATCAGAATAACCTGCAACATCACAAGTTACAGCCACAGTGGGTCAATACATTTGGAATAGTATTGGCAAATGATACCTTAGTAGAATATTAGCATCTAGATACTACATGCATTTGGCTAAGTGTAGCTTAGGCTTGCTTTGCTCAAAATAGGTTTTACCTATCATTTGAAAACACTAAGTTTTTCCTTTGACAAAATCTTTCCCAAGGAATCACCAATAGACATTGGTGAACCTTCACCCTTGTTCAACCACAAGTTTTAACTTAGAAAATTGGGATGAGGAGATTCTTGATAGCTTCCATGTCTTGATGCTCAAGTTGTCCAATACCAGGGACATGGCTAAGTACTTACATTCTTCCATCTGCAGAGGTTGTGCACTTTCCCCACAAGACTTGATTTTCACCAAGACAGGACCTTTCAGAAGCCTTTCCTTAGACCAAATGGACACGTTCCAACCTATCATCCCACTACCACCAACTGTACAAATGGCTAAGTTATTGCAACCTATATGATCCAGGCAGAGCCCATAATGCCATGTGGCTGCACTAGAAGCTTCTTAACATTTGGCATCTCAAATCCCTTTGTTCCTGGGTGGCCATCCACAAGTGAGATACACAAGGTAAACCATAGAAATGGGCCTTGTGTAACCACTCAACACAAACCATTCTTTCCATTCCACCCAGGTGTTTCATTCACTTAGTTGTTTTATTAAGCAAAAACATAAGTCATAGACTTAGCAATATTTCACATAGCATGAATATATAATCCACCCTTGTTTGCTACTAGCTAGGCTAAGCATGGCAATAATAAGCATCTTAACTTAGAGGAAATTCTAACAATTCTACAACTACTAGGATTTCCCAAGCATAGCATATAGATACTTAGCAAAATATTCATGCAAGTCCTATACAAAATATTTCTAATGCATAGGTGAAAATTTAGGGATAAAAGCATGAAGCACCACTTGCCTTGGTAGTTTGGGGAGTAGCAACAATCTTCACAACCACAATCACTATTAGCACAAAAATGTACACATAAAATAATGGCACCAAAATCACATAACAAAAATATACAAACAAAAATATATGAATGCATGCAAATGCCATGTGATGGTTTTTCTACACCAAACAAGACAAGTGTATAGTACTGAAACACAAACAAGTCCAAGATACTCAAAATAAACTTTATTTGATCTTTAAAACATTTTTCAAATAATTTCTATACTCAAATTAAGCCTACAAATGTTTATGCAAAAACAACCATTTTTACAGAGGCAAAACATTAAACACATTGCATAAACAGATAGGATTTTCTCTCCTGATTCCAATGATATAAAATTTGCAAAATTTGAACGTGTGGATCAAAAGTTATAAATTTTGCAAGATTGAACATCTAATAGATCTAATTCCAGATTTTAAATTTAAATCCTAGCCACGCGGCGATGTCTGATTGGCTAATACCGTTTCGGTAGGATCAATCATCCAGAGCCGTAGGATTTAAGTGACACTGGGCGGCTCAAATCTAAAGAAAACGCTTCGTTAAGTGATCTATTTGTGGCCACAGGATCTAGATCTGATGGCTCACAATACTCTGACCAAGATCTGGCGGAGCGCAAGGCTACATCGGCGGCGGACCTACTGGCGGTGGCGTCCCGGCGAGTCTAGGGGGTTAGGGGGAACGTGCAGATGCTTACCGAGCTCGCGTGACGATGGCGAAGCTCAACGTGGTCTTTGCTTGGACAGGGGCGCACTAGCACGGCCGGAAAACCTTGTCGGAGTTCGCTCTCGCGTCGGGTGTTCATTGCCGGAGACGGAGGCGACGTTTTACGCTGCTATAAGATGAACGAAAGGCATTAGGAAATGCACAGAGGCAAGGCGAACACAGTCGTAAGGACTAGGGGACAAGGGGCGGTCTGGATTTACCGTGATTGTTCGCCGGAGCCGGGCGGCGCTTCGGTCGTTCGCGGGGCTCGACGGAGACGACGACCTGGGGCGTTTTAGAGCAAACAAAAGGTGTGAGAAGATGCGCACGGGTATGACAAGCAAGCTCGTAAGAATGAGAGGTGAAGGGGAGCACGGTGCTCACCAGAATAGGTCGCCGGAGAGCGTCGGGCAGCGGCGTTACAACTTGAATTGCCGGCAGCCTGGTGGCGGAAATGGTGTGCCGAGTGAGGGAAAATGAGCGGAGAGGGGAGGGGGTTAAGTAGCCGAAGCTGGACGGGGAGTTACTCGACGAATCAATGGAATTTAACTCGCGAATTCAACAGCAGTGACGGGGGAGGAAACAGCCGGAGTTGATTGCGGCAGGTTGAAGATACGACTGGCAGGTGGGGCGTGGTTGTCAGTGAGAGAAAGAGAGAGGAGGTGGGGTCAAGTCGTCATAGACGCTGCGGGTGTGGTTGCGAGTAAAAGAAAACGCTTCGGGGAAGGGGCTAGTTGGGCTAGATGGGCTGGACTAGGCTAGGTTGGGCTAGATTAGTCTGTTTGCTTTATTTTTTTCTCCCTTTCACTTTTTATTTTTCTGAATTGAATTTGAAAGCTCAAACCAAATCTATTTCAAATGAAACTTTCTCCAAACAAAAGTTTGCTAAATCTTGCATCCTGGGATGTGTAAAACATCTAAACACACTCAATTTCAAAAAGGGTTTGGAAAAGAAGTTTAAATCATGCCTCATATAAATGTTTATAAAAAGTGCATGAATGGTTTAAAAATCATAATTTGTTTTTGAAAACATTGTTCAAACCTTAGGAACAACACTCAAACTCGAATCCTTACTCATTAAAATAAGTATTTTTCCTATTAGAAGGTAGCAATATGGCCATTTGCCTTGCTTACATAAAATAATAAGCATCAAATGCTTCTGAATTTGCAATGACTTTGGAAATGAACCCTAAATGATCATGAATGCATGGATGATATGCAAAGCTTTGAAAACATGATTTTAGGTATGTTACATGGACTATGATATTTATTTGCATAATCTTTTAGATCTTGTCGTTCTCTTCAAAACGATCCCAAGATCATTAAAAATGGAGTTCGGAATCAAAAGTTATTAAAGTTTTCGTGCAATGATGTCCAACGTTTTTTCTTGATAGAAAATTCCGGTCCAAATTCTGACCCAAGTTCCGGTGACGTACTGTTTTATTCTATTCTGTGTGTTTATATTTACCGTAAGTTCCGGTGGGGCACCGGAAATTCCGGTGGTGCGCGAATCTAGCCCAAACGGGCAGATTTCTCTTTCTCTTTTTAAGGGCCCCCTCTTCCCTATTGTTTCCCCAACTTTTGAGGTCATTTTTGCTAGCTCTTCTACTCTCTCCCTCCTCCATTGTTGACCTTAAAAATCTTGCCCTATCTCCTTCTCCCTCCAATAATTCTTGCATCTCTTTGAGGGATTTGAGAGAGGAGATCTAGATCTACAATCCCACCAAACCAAATCCCTTCTTTGTGAAAAAATCCTTGGGATCTAGATCTTGGATAGTTTTGTGTTCTCCTCTTGTGTTTTTCCTTCCTTATTCCCGCAATAGATTTTGTAGCTTTGTTGGAATTTGGGAGTGAAGGACTTGCCCTTGCATTTGGTGCATAGGTTTAAGTTCTCCTCGGAGATTTGATGAGTTCAAGCTTGTGGACTTGTTACTCTTGGGTTCTTGAAACCCTAGACGGTTGTGTGATTGGGTTGTTGACTTCTTGTGACCTTTTGTGGTCGTATAGCCTTTTGTGGCTTTGTTCGCCTTTTGTGGCATTGTATCCTTTTGTGGCTTTGTTGTTGGGAGCCTCCAATTGAGTTGTGAAGATAACTCCAATCTTGTACGAGTTTTGATGACCGCCCTCAAGTGTCCTTTAGTGGATTGTGAGTAGGCCTTTGTGGCGAGCTCACGTGAGAATAGGGTGAGCCTTTTATGGCGCCGGTGAGTTGCGTGCCTTCGTAACCGGGGTGAGGCATTGTGTGGCATTGGATGAGCATCGAGCCACCACACCTCAAGGTGAGTCATTTGTGGCGTTCAGGGAGCATTACGCCATCGCACCTCTCTAACAGAGACGTGGCTTCTTTGCAAGTGAACTTCGGGATAAAAATCATCGTCTCCGCGTCCATCGGTTATCTCTCAACCGAGCCTTTTACTTATGCATTTTACTTGTGGTAGTCTTCGTGCTTGAAGTATTATATCTTGCTATTGTCTTGTTGCTTGTCTTGCTTAGCATAGGTCGTTGGTGCACTTAGGTGAACTTAGTGGTTTTAGATTTTGTGCTCTATAAATTAAACGTTAGTTTTATTCCGTATTTATTAGAGCCTAAACTGTAATAATTTTAAAAGTCTACTCACCCCCCCCCCTCTAGGCGACGTCCTTTGCACTTTCAGAGGGGTTGAAGAAAACAGGTTCTGATAACACGCACACAAGTTACGCTTCTTTTACAGCATCACCATTGTGCAAAATAGCGAGATTTAGCTACTCCTCGAAATAAAATTGAAACGGTCGACCATGTGGGGTGAATTTGATAAAATTCATCTAAAAATATACCAAAAAATAACATGAAATTTCATTTTTGAAGTTAGCGAAACTTGGAATGGAATCACATGGTCAATTTGTATCTTCTTTGTGTAGAGTTCATCTTGAAACACCATTGTGTTGATTAAAATTTATTAGGTGAAAAATACTAGACTAACAAAGGTGACCGGAACGATCACATGCAAATCATTCACACTCCTTGCATAGCTAGAGCCAACGCGAGCAAACATGAACTCCCTTTTCAGTCCGTTCGAGCCTAGCTCTAGAGAAACGGTTGATTCGTGCATTCATCGGGGGCTCTTGAGTGCTTCGAGTTGCGTGTTGGTGCAGACCTATCCACCTCTTCATCCAACCAAATGTTGGATTTTTGTATCAGGTGGGCTTGGTTGGGCCTAATGGGCCAACAAAACATGCCCTTAGGGACTTTTCAATTGTTTGAATTTTCAAATCGTAGGATTTATATAAAAAAGTACATTAAGATTCTGATGTATTTATACAATACTTTATCATAAAAATATACATCGATAGGAGTATTTAGATGGTGAAAAGGAATAATCAGATGAATTTAGAACATTCCGGGAGACGATATGGACATATAGAGTAAATGCGAACATGAATTTTCTAATGAAAAGAAAGAAAGTTTTAAAGTGCATGTGTTGATATTCCTATGAAATAGAAAGGCTATGGATGGATTACATAAAATTTGGTAGAATCAATCCTATGATCCAAAGAACTTCCATATATAAAAAATCCTTTACGAAAATCCTATAATTCTAAGAGGACTTTAAGAAGCAAGATTGGAAGGGCAATGTGATTCTTTGTACATGATTATAAACAAATTAGAGGTATATACACTTTTAGTCCCACACCTTGTATCGCGAGAACGTTTTAGTCCCACATGTTGCAAAGTGAGCAACACTAGTCCCACAACTTGCATCTCTAAAGCATTTTTAGTCCAATTTAATTGAATTTCGACAAGTTTGACTAAATTCGTCCATCTATGGCGTCGTATTTTTTTGAATAACCCCCTATATTTTTCTATGGCATTTATGTCCATGGTGCGAAGACTACAAATAAAATAGTTAAAACAATAGGCAGGTGGTGGAATTTGACCCTAGTACCTTCTTACACCTAGACAACCGCACAAGCCACTATGCCATCTAATGCTATATGGTATATTTAAGAACGTTAGTTTATTTATACAGTACAAAGGCATACACATACGTAAAAATGGTCCTGTCCACCGCAACATAATTTTGCGCATCATCTATAACCAATCGTCTTGTCATGTGGAGTTATTTATTTTAAACGTTTAAAAACTATAATTCAAAGTATCAAAAACACCTTCAAAAAATATGTACATGTGAGCAATGATGTTAGCTTTTTCTATGTAGCCTAGAACATAAATTATTTCGGATTGAAAATTTACATTATTTTTAAAAAAAATCAAAATTGTAGAACACGTATTTTTGAATTTTGAAAATAAAGGCTTGCATGTAGGCTAGGTGTATACATAATCAATTGAGCTTCACTTCTCTACGTGTGTGCTATTCTTCTTGTGTTTCATGTTGTGTGAGCCATCTAGGGTCATCTAGCATGATTGAAAACTAACTTTTCTTTCATATGCTTCATGTCCGTGTGAGTAGGCGAGTTAGGTCTCATCAACCTCAATATAATGTATAATAGACGACCTCTCTTCAATTTACCAAGATGTATTGCGTGCTCTAGTGGCATGATTCTTTATTTAGAAGAGCAGGTCCTGAATTTAATTCCCACCATTCCACATAAAAAATTCTTATTTGTTTTCTTTTTGTACAACCACTGACAGGTGGGGCCTTCCTGTCAGGCCGTACCAAGGGTCGCAATTGGAGAGAAAAATACACAAGGGGTCATTTGCAAAACTGCGATGCCACATGTCAGCTCAGTTGGACGAATTCGGTCAAATTCATAGAAATTAAATCAAAATAGACCAAAATGCTCTTGGGTTGCAAGTTGCGGGACTAATTTTGTCCACTTTGCAAGATGTGGAACTAAAACGCCTCCACGGTGCAATTTGTGGAACTAAAACGCCTCCATGATCTTATTTCAACTTTCATGCGACTTGTTTCATAAGGGATAGTGCATATTTGGATTAATCTCAATAATTCAGTTGTTGTACAAACATATGTTAAGACAATGTTTGGAAGGACTGGGTTGGTACTTTATCATCTTCTCGAGCCATTAACTATTTGTTGGTTTGCTTGCTTATGCTAAAAATACTTGATGGTTATCATCTAAAACAAATGGTCAGAGATGGCCCATAGGCCAGGCAAATATGGAGACCGCCACGAGTCCCTGACATGAGGAGTGCTTCAAATACTAAAAAAACACTAGTGACCATGTACTAACATCCGTCATGGATAAGTGACTACTTACCATCTAGGAAAAAATTCACCTCTGAAAGGATATGGATGTCGCCTAGAGGGGGGTGAATAGGCGATTAAAACTTTTCCTAGAGTGGCTCAACAAAGGCGGAATAAAACTAGTGTTTACTTTGTAAAGCACAACCTAGAACAACTAAGGTTCACCTATGTGCACCAACAACTTATGCTAAGCAATACAATCAATAAAGTGATAGCAAGATATATATTACTTCAAGCACGAAGGCTATCACAATGTAAAGTGCATAAGTAAAGAGCTCGGGTATAGAGATAACCGAGGCACGCGGGGACAACGATATTTTACCTAGTTCCTCCCAACATGGAGTACGTATCGTTTGGAGAGGGGGTGGTATCAAACCACCAATGCCACAAAAGGCCTCCCTTATTCTCCGGTGAATCTCACCCCAATGGGATCGACCCACGCTTCCACTATCGGTGCACTTTTCGGTGGCAACCGGAACCTCTCACAAAGTTGGGGCACTTCTCCACAACTTAATTGGAGGCTCCCAACAAACGCCACCAAGGCCACAATGCCACCAAGGCCACAACCTGCAACACCAACAAACCGTCTAGGGTTCCAAGAACCCAAGAGTAAAAAGCTTCTCAACTTTCACTCACCAAATCCTCCGGGGAGAACTCAAACCGATGCACCAAATGCAATGGCAAGAACACAAGTAGTGCTCAAATCCTTCTCTCCCAAATTCCACCAAAGCTACAAAAGCTTGTGGGGGAATAAGAGAGGAAGAACAATGGAGGAAATCCACAAAAGACTCCAAGATCTAGATCCCAAGATGTTCCCCTCGCTTAGAGGAGAGATGGATTGGTGGATTGTAGATCTAGATCTCCTCTTTCAAATCCCTAAAGTATATGCAAGAATCAAGGGAGGGATTGAAGGGGAGCAAGCTCAAGAGGGTCAAGAATGGAGGAGAAATCCTGTAAAACTCGAGCAGTTGCATTGGGGAAGAAGGGCCCCTTTTTATAGGCCGACAGATTTCTGACCGTTTTCTGCCCGTTGGGGAAAAGTCAGACTGGAGACTCCGGTCTACACCAGAGACTCCGGTCTACACTGGAGATTCCGGCCCAACCTCCGGACCAGCCTCCGGACCGCCCATCTGAATGACCTGGGCCATCCAAGACCCAACAAGACTGGAGACTCCGGTCTTCCAACACCGGAGACTCCGGACTGAGGAAACACCGGAGACTCCGGGGTAGACTCCGGACCTGGCTCCGGACCCCCATACAGTATGTCCCAGCCCTGATTCTGAAGTCACCACTGGAGACACATCCAGAAACTCCGGACTACACCGGAGACTCCGGTCCACACAGACCGGAGACTCCGGTCAGGACCAAATAAGAGGCAAACTTCAAATGGCGATATCTAGAGTTTGGAAACTCCGATTGACCCGAAACCAATTTTGTTGGAAAGAGGACAACAAGGGCTACCCAAAAAAAGTGGAAATATTGGATACCACGAAGAGAGAACATTTCATGTATTATAATGTGAGATACCTCTCTTGGTGAGAAACCGTAAAACCTCAAAGATCAAAAATGCAATATGATATAAAAGGGAAATCCGTTTTTGATGAACTAGAGCTTGTTATGAATATTACCACAAGCTCTAGAACCTCACATGGATAAGATCCAAATAATCAACCAAGAAAGGATGATGCTAAGTATGCAAAGGTTTGAGCTCTCTTTGAAAGATATAATCGAGTTACTCACTTGAGAGCCCCTCTTGATAGTACGGTTGTCTATCCTATAAACCGGTCTCCCCAACTAACACCACGAGACCAGTAAGAAAGAAACCCTATCAATATCATACATTTGCCTTGCGCATATTCCACTTGATCTTGATGTATACGATCTTGTCCTTCTCAAGATGGAACACATTTCTTGATTTCTCTTTTACGCACTTGCTTGATGAAGACTTGCAAGTTACTCCCCCATACAACATGGGGAAACCTTTACATTGACCTTGTATTCATCGATCCATGATCACCGAGGATGGCAAGCTTTAAGCATGAGATCTTCTAGATATTGCACATATTTAGCTTGCACATCATTTCTTTTTTTCTTCATTATGTTGATGCCTTAAAGATACACCAGAGATATTACTCCGTCTTATTCTTCAAGACATACTTGCCATAGGTTTAACTCTCACATGACCAATCTGTGGATCATTCTTTGAACACCTTGGTCACCACATGATCCTCTTCACTTCTTCTCCAAACCTTGAAGCCAACATATGGTTCAAGCATTGCCTATGGACAATTCCTACACGTACAACTTGATACAAGCATTAGTCCATAGAGATTGTCATTAATTACCAAAACCACACATGGGGGCCCACATGTTCTTTCAACCTCAATATTCATGAGGAATAGTATCTACCAATGGTGTCTACCACATGAGAACAAACCAATTAGACCCATATTCCCAAGTTTGGTTTTACTAACTGGTATCTCCTATAGATTCCTTGCATGTTATATTATGAGTTATGTTAGATATATTTCCATGTTTACTTTTGCACATAACTTTTTGTTTGATAATCTATAGGATGAGTTGTATACACCATTCCATTGTTGTGAGCATATAAACTAATCATATTTTATGTATGCAAAAGTAGTACAGCCATAACAATCTTAAGTTATTAGTGATTACTATAGGCATGATAGTTCAATAGAAATTATTAAAAATTAACATGTTCTCAGCTTATCATTGAACCCATTGTAACTTGTATTACAAATTTATCACAAAAATCATGCCAATGTTCAATTTCTACTCCAGAAGTTTCTATAAATTTGCTTGTTTGCTCATACACTACAAACCTCTATTAATATATTTGGTAAGACGTATCCTTTGATATACCTATCAATTATTTTAACAATATCTAAAAACAGGATAGCACACAAAAATGTACATATACAAACTATAATTCATCATGTAGAAAATCAATTCAAGGAGGCATGTTAAGGTGATTCTATTTAGTATTTTTGTTAAGGGTCAATCTCATCATGAAGGGAAACATATTGTAACTTTTAGTGCAAAGTATGTTTTAAATTTATCATGACCCACATAAATTTTCAATGATATACGCCGCAACTATATATATTGAAGAACACAATAATTAATTGAAGTTTAACAACATTATTGTGTGGTTAACCGTGCATTTAAATGAATACTCCAATATGATAAAAACATATGAATAAGTATAAATGTTTAATATAACCTAATCACACTGGGAACTAAATTTACTCCAAGCATCAATGCCCAAAGGGTTGTCTCGAGGTTCAGTATCATAGATCCTTTTTAGACACGGATGCATATTGTAGTGGGGGTTTTGGAGTTGCACAATGGTATTTTGTGTAGGCTCTAAGTATGTTCTTCTGTTCAAGGAGATCCCAAAGGTGCATTTCTGAAGGGTTCGCAGCATAGAAAACAAAAAATTTCCTACGATGGGAACATCTATGTACCAAGATCTATCTACTAGATACAAGCAACGGGTGGATATACATCCATAGAATACATACCCTAGAAGACCGAATAGCGTTAACGAGGTTATACTCGTGGATGATGTAGATGAACGCTTGCCGATCTCAAGATCGTGATGAAGTCCATCCGGTCCAGCCGGTCCAGCACGATCAAGTCCAGCACCTCAAAGCAGTGGTGCATCCGTGATCGCACACACGACGCACGGTACCCGACAACCTCCGCGCCCTCGCTCCAGCGAAGCAGCGGAAGCAACAAATCCTTCCAGAAAAAGCCACCGGGAACATGTATCTCGCTGATCCGAGACCATGGGGAAATTCTAAAGGGGGGAGAGAGATCCTTCGCGAGGAGGTGTGCTTTGAGAGGAGGAGAGGGGGGCACCCAAGGGGCATGGCGCCCAGCCATGGGGCTGCCCCCACCTCTTCCACATTCATGTGGGTGGAGCTCCCACTCAAAATGAAAAGCCTCCACTCACATTAAAAAGCCTCCACTCAAAAATCCACTCACATGCATTAAATTTCCACCAAATTTAATGCAAGCTCTCATTTAAATAAAACTCTTTTATTTATTTATTCAGAATTTTGTTAATTACTTTAATTAACAAACATTCACATAAAACCCCTTACAACATTTCAATTTCACATGCAGAACCACTTTCAGCAATTTCAACCGAAATAGTTTCGGTGTCTAGTGAAATAAATTCCTGCGCTTTCCTTTTTCTTTCTCTGGCATATCATTTGCTCCGAATGGTGTCGGTATCCCTTAAGTGTGTCACCCTACGGTTCGTGAATAATGCATACATGATCGAGACCCCTCTCCGATCAATAATCAGCAGTGGGACCTGGAGATCCGTACTGACTCCCACACATTCAACGATGACTTCTGTGATCGTGTGAACCTTTTACGCTAGTATCTTAATCCCTTTGTTTCACGATATATTACATGTCCGAGATTCGATCATAGGTATCTCCATACCTAGTTTGATCTCGTTACCGACATGCACTCTTTTCTCGTTCCCGTGATATAACATTCTAGTGATCAAATCACTTGCTTGCAAGCTAATCAATTGTAGCATCCCAATTGTCTAACCATTGTAATGCTACTTGGTCTAGTAATATAATGGCTACTTCAAATATATATTTGTTGCATCATCATTATATCATGCTCATGTCATCATGCCACCTTGCATTTGAGCATCATATAAAACCCTTTTTCATTTGGTTCTTCTCTCATATGCATTATTAATTGTATTTGCCTCTTGATATTGTATTTGGTTTTTGATATATTGTTTAAATGCCCAAGTTGAGTTGGGGGCATATCTTTTATTCCATTCCACCACCTTTTCTTTCACCACCTTATAATTCCACCATCCAACTAAATATGAGTTTTGCACTTCATTTGGGTTTTATCTCTAGCTCATATGGGTTGGGATGGATCCAATTCTTTTCCACATGCTCTCATCTTAGCATCATGTTGTTTTCACATTAGTGATATATGAGAGACACATGGCCACCTTTGCATGCCTTGTGAGTGGAACCCTTTTCCTAGCTTCCATATGGATTATTATGGATTTATGCTCATGTGGGAATATTTTTGGGACTAGTAAGCATCTAGTGGAATATACACACTAGCAAGTCCCAATTTTAATCAAATATGATCATCTCCATCTATTCCACTTGGGACTTTCTTTTAAATACTTGGCTTGGCGTTATTCCACTTGTGGGAATGCATAAGATTAAGGCCATGTGATATAATTGTTTTCACAAAATAAACATGGTATTAAATACTTTGCATGGGCCATGCAAGTACCACCTTTTACTTGTCCTTTGGATTTTATTTGATTTTTGAGTGGATCATCTCTATCTCTATTCCTTCTTTTAGCTTGATCTATGCTAATCTTGCTTAAACCCTATCACCACATCCCTCTCTTTTCTTGTCTTGAGCTTGTTGGAGCTTGTCTAGAGCATGCTTGAGCTTGTCAAAAAGGACCACTCCATCTAATATCTCCTCTCTCTCTAAACCTCTCTCCTAATCTATATCTAAGCTAAACCCAAACCCTACACCTAATCCACATGTCCTTGCTTGATCTAGTTGGGAGCATGCAAGCTTCTAAAAACCCTAAGCCCCCACCCCTTCTCTCTTGTCCTCTATCTAGACCCTCCCTAATCACCATACCCCTCTACCCCATCCTAATCTAAACCCACACCCTCATCTAAACCAAAACCCTAAGCTACCACCCCTCTCTCTCGGCCTCTCTCTTCTCTCTACCTAGCTGGCCCCACTTGGCCACCTGATCACCCCGGCCACACCTAGCTTCCCCCTCTCTCTCTCTACCCAACCCTAGTACCAATCCTAGCCCGAGGCTTCCCCCTAACCTAGCCCGAGCCTACCCCCTCTCCTTCTCTTGCTCCCTCTGCCATGAGGGCCCCAACCCGAGCCTGGCCTGCCCTGCCCCACCTGGAAGCCCCACCTGCCCCTGCCCTGTCCTGCCCGACCCTAGCACGTGAGAAGGAGAGGAGGAAAAAGGTGGCCGAGCCACCTTTTCCATCTAACCACTCCCCCACGGCACCCCCTCTCCCTCTCTGCTTTTCCACCATCTCCCGGCTCTCCTCTGCATCCCCAGACCTCCCCAGGCCGCTCTCCTTCCTCCCCATCTACCCCTACCATCTCCTATCCCATCGCCGGCCACCGTCGGTGTCCACCATCGAACCCTCGAACCAGCCGGTGGCGTGACGCTCTGGGTGTCGAGGAAGATCGAGGAGGTTCCCCTGCAACATCCAGTAGCCGCCAGCGAGAAGGAGGAGTACCAGAGCCACCAGGTCGACGCTGCACCGACGCCAAACCCTAGCTTCACCCGGCCTCTGCTTCGTCGATGACCCGCTGCTTGTCGACCCGATCCAACACCACCGACACACTCTCGGTGAGTCCCTGCACCTCCTAGACACGCTCCTCTCTGCTGTGCTGTTGCACATCTGCCGGACAATCCGACAACGCTCTCAGGCGCCAAGGCCGCTTTGCTTCTCCTCGCCAGAGTCGCAGGAAGCCCCATCTAGCCACCCAGCCTCCTCCTATCAACTACCCCAGCCCACCGCAGTGGCTCCGCCTCCGCGCGCGAGCCCTAGGTCCCCGAATCGAACCCCCCACGTGCCACGTCCGCGCGTGCGAGCACCGATCCGTCCGCGTAGAAGAAGAACAGTGGCCGTGGCCCTTTTGCGCATACCCCCTGCCTTTTTGACTCCTACAACCCGCGCTCCCCTCCGCCCCACCTGTCAGCCACTGTGGTTGTTTTGCAAAGAAGCACCCGCAGAGTCTGAGCCTCAACCCGCCGTCCCCATCCACGCCACGTGCCCGCCGCTCTCGCGTCCACTGGCTCGTGGGCCCGTTCTGCCGCAGGACCCATCTGTCTGTCCCTCAGGCTAGATAACCCTGTGGTGAGAAAAGCCTGTTCTGCACGCTGTTTGCTGAGTCAGCGCGTGGCCCACCCGTCAGCGTCTGCGGCTGGCTCTGCCTGAGTATAAAAAGTATTTCTGTAATCTGTTTTAATTCAAACTTTTTCAAAATCAATTCAAATTCAAATTTAAATCTGTTTTTAAATATCTTTTAAAATATAAGTCCAAATAATACATATCATATATGTTTTCAAATCAGAAAAATGTGAGGTTTTCAAATATGCCCTTCAAAATATATTTTGAACACTTTATTTTTCAAGTTGATTTAAATTACAATAAAATGCCCTTTTGACTTAATTAATTAATAACTTTTGTTTTATAACTCCAAATTTAACAAATAATATGTCTAAAATGATTAGCTCGACGAGACCTTTCTGTTTATGCATTCCTTTATCTGTTTTGCAGTATGCATCATATAAATATAATGGGTACAGCAACTAATATGAGGATAAAATGTGATTAAAACTCCACAAAATGATTATTTCTTGTATCCCACACTTCCCCCATGCCATGCTACTTTATTGCCATGCAAATTGTGCATCATTCATCATGGCATGATTGTTGCTTGTCGCATTTTATTCATATGCTTGTGCACTTTATTTATGTTGGCCCTTGTTTGTTTGGTTCTTCTTCGAATAGACGCTGAGCAGGGGATATATCAAGAAAACCAGGAGCACTACCCTTCTTCGAATAGGCCCTTGTTTGTTTATTTATGTTGGCCCTTGTTTGTTTGCATACATATAGTACCTATTGCCTCCATCTTATTCTTGCATCATTGAGTCGCGATTGCATTAATATGAATCCCAAGTATTGCATAGCCTTTACTTTTAAACCCCACCGAAGCTTGTTCCTCCATCCCATGAGCCATTACTACAGGAGTTGTTTGAGCCATGCGAGTCGTAGAACAGCATGTGTAGGGTATGTGAGTGTCTGTTGGATAACGAGGTACCTAAACAACTTAACCTGAGTAGTAATGGGATAACTAATGAAAGTGGCATCGGTGAGCAATATCTGCTATTTGGTTTTTCATGCTCACTTGTGTCCCGTAGGACCCCGAGTACTTGATTCCTGTTCCTTGAATATTCGCGCTATCCACATCCGGGTGGCCTTATGGACCCCCCTGAGCCAGAGCTTGATTCATTCTTATTTCTTGGGGCCACAAACTAGTTTGGGGTTTTGCTACTATTCTGTACTTATGCCATGCTTTACTGCTTTATTTAAGATTGTGCGAGGTACTGCACCTGTACTGTTTAGGTAAGCGGAGTGTTTTCGCGGTATCGACAAGCCCAGTCACATTTTCGGGTTCCCAGTCGTTTATAGCCATTGACGCAAACCTTGAGTCCGTCTCGAAGTCGGCCAACTTCGTCGCGGGTAGCTTAATGGGGTGGCCCCCTGAAATATTTCTGAATCCTGTGATCGCTTTGTCGTGGATCGCTCGTTGTTTTGATTTGGTTTTTCCGAGGTTGATCGAGTGTGTGTTGCTATTTGTGCACCCCTGCAGGGTAAAACTTTCTGAAAGCCGTGTCCGCGGTTATGGACGACTTGGAGCACAGTTTCTCGATCATAGACAAGAACAACTAAAGTACCGCTTTTAACTTGACTAAGTAACTGACTAGTAAATAGTGCAACACTCATGGAATGGTTAATAAAACTGCCAACGGATGGGGGGTTATTCGTCCGCTTCCTCGTCGGTAAGCGAGGAGGAGGATGGATCTGTGGATATTACCGTTATTACTGTTATAACTGTTGTTATTAATTCACGGACATCCGTCTATCTTTGGTTAGGCGTATGGTTAGCGAGTATCTGTAGAATTGCTAGGGTTTATCTTTTGCTGCAATTGCGTCACCCCAGGTTGTGTCCCCTTTAGAGGCATAAAGACTTGCTGAGTACCCCTAGGGTCTCACACGATATATTGTTTGATTCAGATGAACAGGTAAACTCGCAAGATGGATACTGGGTGGAGGAGACGGACGATGTGGGCAACGATCATTCGGTGTAGAGATTTCGGGAACGGGGATCCGTGAGATCTGTGGGCGGGATGTGCTTATTTATGGGCATCTTATGCCGATTTGCTTCTTATCCGTACTCGGATTTTGTCTTCCGCTTTACCGATACGATGTTTGATGTATGAGGAGATATCCTAAACTATTATATCTATCTAGGATATTTGGATCTTGCCGTATGACGTTGCTATATTTCCTTTCTTTTTAGATGGAATGACTCTGAGAACCATTGTATGGTGGCTTGCATACATACTCATTTGTGTATGTAGTTGATCCCTTCGCCTGCCGATTACACCGCCCGTTCTTGTCTCGATGTTTGGAAATGGTTAGGACGGCCGAAAGGTCTACCTGTGAGTGGCATTTGGGCCCCACCGTACTATTTTAACCATTTCCGCTCATCCAGGCTTGTAACTAGGAGCGTAATTCACTGAGGTAGTTACATCAATGTGATATCACCGAGAGGGCCCAGAGCATATCTATCCATCATCGGGATGAACAAATTCCACTCTCGATCCATGGGTCTCAACATAACACTTTAGTAGTTCTGAAGCCATCTTTATAATCACCCAGTTACGGTGTGACGTTTGATGTCATCGAGAAACTCTTCCGGTGTTAGTGATTGACATGATCTCATGGTCTAAGGATTAGGATCACTTCGTAAGTTGTTATAGCAATATAAACTCAATGACTTTGATCGTAATGCTATACTTCGGATGAATGTTCATCACATCATTACACTAATGTTGTGACCTCGTTATTAACAACATCCAATGTCCATGATCAGGAAACTTTGATCATCATGTTAATCAATGAGCTAGTTTATAAGAGAGGCATAACTAGGAACTTCCTTTTTGTTTATTAAACACACATGTATTAACGTTTCCGTATTAATACAATTATAGCATGTAAAATAAACATTTATCATAAATAAGGAATACGATAATAACCACTTTATTATTGCCTCTCGGGCATATTCCCTTCAGTCTCCCACTTGCACTAGAGACAATAATCTAGTTTGAAAACTTTGCGTATTGAACACCTATGGCTTTCTGGTGTTCCATATACGCAACTGCAAGTGGTTAACATAATCTACGGATCTGATGCTTTCAGGTCCATGTGTATTTGTATGTCTTTGCGTCTCCACACATCACTCATTCTCTAATGAGATGGCGTTGTATAAATTTGGTCTTTTGGTGAGACATTTAGTTCCTTGGGGTTAAAACATGTCGATACTATTGTCATACAATATATCTTTAGTGTTAGCCCGTTGTGAACCACACCTTAGTTTGATAACAAACTACTTGACACAAATTCCCTCCTTTGCCGCTACTATAGCAGTCATATACTTAGCCTTTTGTTGTAGTATTCGTCACAATGTCTTAACTTTGGAATACATCTAAATCCATCATGAAAACTCCTTTCCATTTCATTGTGCCACTCATAGTTTAAATTGAGATAAACTTAATTTGTATCTTGCGACAAAACTAGTATCAATGTAACTCTTTACAATGAACCATTTGTAAATTTTTTTGTCACCTCTACACAAATATATTCTTAGTTCTTTCCAAAAGATCATAAGAATATCCTTACTATCGTCCAATGATCATTTTATGATTCATTCTGGTATATGCTCATAACACTTAGAGCATAGGACATATCTGGATGTGTACATATCATGGTATGATTGATCAAAACATTCTTGTGATTTCACTCATCAAGTGTCAAATCACTTGAATCTTGTTTCACTTATCAAGTGTCGATACACTTGAATCTTGACTCAATTCCTTTCCATGCGACAAGAACCGTTTCTAGTCGTTTCTATATTTAACTCCTTCAGTATCTCATATATGTACATTTGGCACAACCATATTAGCGTCACAGTCTATCCACCATAGACATTCACGCTAAATATTCGGGTTTTGCCTAAGTATTTCATCGAAATGAAATTCTTAACCTTTGTCAAAAATATACATCATTTCTAATCAATAAGATGTCCTCCACATAATGTATTAGAAATATGTCTTAGATCTCCCACTTAATTTCTTGCAAATGCAAGCATCTTCATCGTCTCCTGATGAAAAACTCATTTTTCATCATGGTGAAGATTCCAACTCCGTGATGCTTACTTCAACCATTGAAGTTTGCATGCCCTTTTTTAGCATCCTTTGAATTTAACAAAACCCTTTGGACCGTGTCATGTATACGTCCTAGGTAACCATTCTATTAGAAGACCTTTGTTTTGTTTATTCATCTACCATATGCCAAATTATATGTAGTGGTTGCTACTTTAATCCGTCCAGACTAAACATCGCTATGAAAGATCAAATCTTGTCATAGTCAACTCCTTGAACATTTTCATAAAATACTTTACGACATGTCGACTATTTCATAGATGTGAAACATCCATGTCTGTTTCTTTATAGATCCAAATACGACCGATAGGTTTTTACACCTTTTCGGAGGGTCTTCCAAGTTCAAAACTTGATTTCTCGTGTATGGAACTATCACGGATTTTATGGCTTCAAGCCATTTGACGGAGTCAGGGCCCATCATCACTTCTTTGCATGTAGTCGGTTCATCATTGTCAGACAATAATGATTTACTCTCAAATCTTAGCATTTGATTATTTAACCGACCGACTTGGTTCAATAAGAACTTAGATCTCCGTGACCACAACCTTTGAGGCACATAAGCTATGAGCATTATGGCAGCCTTCAGAACGATTTCCGGCGCTGCGCAACTCAGCACATTTAGCTAAGGTTCGTTAACCTTATCAAAGTTCTATTGTCCTCCCACTTAACATTTATGAAAAATTCCTTCTTCAAGAAACTTCACATTTCAAGCGACAAACCCTTTTGTCCTTGGTGTTATGGAGGAATAACCAATTGTTATTCGAAATAACCTACAAAGACATGCTCATCCGACTTTGTTTGTAAACATCTTACTTATGTTTAGCATACCAAAATTTAAGAAATGACAACTTGGGTTTTACCCCAAACCATAACTTCCATGGTGTCATTTTAACAGATCAAGATGGAGCTCTTTTCAGTGTAAAAGCGGAAGTCTCTAAAGCTTTAATCTTTTAAAACATAATGGCAGTTTTATAAATAACACCTTTGATCCAACCATGTCAAACAAGGTTTCATTACAAATCTCAAACACTCCATATTCCTATGGTGTTTCGGGATATGTAAATCTAGGTGTTTTGCTAAACTTGTAACTCAAATAAATCCCTTTATGATAAAATCATAATTCATTTATTTTCTTGTTACACTTGTAACTCAAACAAATCCCTTATGATAAAATCATAAACCATTTATTTTCTTATTACAATGATTTTCCACTTCATCTTGAAAGTCTTTGAAACATTTTCAAATATTTCATACTTCATTCTCATTAAGTGAACATTCACTCAAATTTCTGGAGAAAGTATATGAAGTTGAAACCCATCGCTTACGACTATAAATAATGGACTACATACATCGATATGTATAAATTCCAATATTTTAGTCGTTCGTTCTTCTTTGGCCTTTGAACGAAGTTTTTTTTAATTATCCTGAGGAAAGTCTCACAAGCGTCACTTGATCAAATCAAAGACTCCAAAAATCCATGAATATGGAGATTCTTCATGTTTTCTTTCCAATATAATTTAAACGGCGATGTCACTTTGTAAGTGATCTTTCAATCATTTGTCTTGCGACATTTTAGCATTAGGTTTTGTGGATGTGATCTCTCCAACTAGATTTGTAAATCATCCATCTAATTTGGAATATGGTAATTATTTGAACAACCTTTGTTCTCAAAATACCTGATTTAAATAACAATTATTAAAACAAATCTTGAAGTCAAGCTTTGATGTCAACGAGAAATACAAACAATGGTTTGTTTGTTTTCGATGAACATCATCACATATTCTCTTGCTAGTTACTTAGGCCATTGTGGTTCATGAATTTCGTCGTTCCGTATGAAATTTCATACCAACCAATTCGGTATCCAATACCCAAGAACCACATTGTTTAACAAGCAAAGAATACAACCATAACATGTATATCATATATATACCTAAACTGGATATTTCCAATCTTTTCTTTTCTGCCAAATATATTTTATAGATTCTCTTTCAGCATTTCCTTTTCCTTTTTAAAAGAATCTATCAACATCAAAAGTGGCGCCATATACATGACACATAGTCCAAAGCGTGTATATTCAAATAATAATACCTTTGGACTTGCACTTTGAAGTAGATCACCATCATCAAAATGATCGGTATTCTTTCAAAATCCATTCTTTAGTAATCTTTTAGTGTAGTAAACATTTTACATACATATTCTATTCACCCTTATCATGACGACTTTCATGATCAAGCTACTGTAGCTTATAAAGGCGAATCGTGAGTATAACATTACTTTCCAAAACCCTTTTGTATGATTAGGATGTCTAGCATCTCCAACCTTCATAAATTCTCATCCAATATGAGAACACATATTATACTCTATCATATTGCAACCAAAACATTGTTTTAGATATCGTTATATCTGTCACACATGATGGTTTCTGAAACAATTCTTTCAGCTCCTAGATAAACTTGATATTAAAACAATCAAGAATCATGGAGGCAAACATGATACTTAAGATACTAACACTGGAATTGTTACTCTTGATTCAATACCAACTATTAAATTTCACGGAGTAAATAGAGTTTGCTGAAAGTTTGCAATAGGACTTTAAACTTTGATTGACACTCAACACAATACGATACCAGTTCGTAAAGTAAATATCCGGAATTCTATAGTTCTATTATCTCAATTACAACTATGCATAAGGTAGTGAACGAATGCCAATGACTACAACAAATTATACAAATTCACTTTGATTTAATTTTATGATAAATTGAGTTCTACTAATCCAAATTAGAAACAAACTCCCACTCCAAAACGACATCCCTCGTGCCTTTTTGGTGATTACATGAACCAAATCCACTACACCAAGTCCGATCGTCACGTGAGTCGGTGTAGCTTCAAAGGCGAGCATCAAATGGGCATCATATCTACTATATGACTCATGCTTAACCTTTCGGTCCGTGTTCCGAGGCCATGTCTGTACATGCTAGGCTCGCCAAGTAAGAACCTTAGTATTCGCGTGTGTAACTGTCTTACACCCGAGATATGCTCGTGGATTCAAGTACACCCGATCATCACGTGATGTCTTGAAGCGACGAAACATTGTCGGTGCATACTTAAGGAAGAACACATTCTTGTCTTGATATCTAAATGAGGGATCATCTTATTATGCTAATAAAACGCCAAACAAGCAATATAAGATGCAATCAAAACATCACATGTTTATAAGTGAAATGATATGGTTCCCACATATGATCTCCATCATGTGCACCATGGTATGATCTCTATCATACCTTTATGTGTAAGGCCAAGGTCTATGGAACTTACACGCTATGTGTGTTGTAAGAGTATCGTCTCATACTTCTACTTACAACATCACCATATCATAACACTAGCCCAGCAACAATCTAAACTAGACGCCTCTAATTTATCCATTGCAAGTTTTACGTGGCTTAGGGCTTTCGAAGATAGAACCGTTCTTACCTACGAACATGAACCACAACGAGGATAATCAAATTGTTGACAACTTGTTGCAAATTAGATATTGACTATAGGAGAGACAGACACCCGCTAGCCACTTATGCAAAACTAGTTGCATGTCATGCGTGGAACAGGTCTCATGTGCGAGGACATGTAAAGTTTGTCCGGGCCGCTTCATCCCACTATGCCACCAATATCCAAAGTACAACTAAGAAGCAATAAAATGATCATCATCGCCCATATACTCATATGTGTACTACCCGTGCAAAGTATCTACGCATCAATCTGGCTCTGATACCACTGAAGGGTTCGCAACATAGAAAACAAAAAATTTCCTACGATGGGAACATCTATGTACCAAGATCTATCTACTAGATACAAGCAACGGGTGGATATACATCCATAGAATACATACCCTCGAAGACCGAATAGCGTTAACGAGGTTATACTCGTGGATGATGTAGATGAACGCTTGCCGATCTCAAGATCGTGATGAAGTCCATCCGGTCCAGCCGGTCCAGCACGATCAAGTCCAGCACCTCAAAGCAGTGGTGCATCCGTGATCGCACACACGTACGGGTACCCCGACAACCTCCGCGCCCTCGCTCCAGCGAAGCAGCGGAAGCAACAAATCCTTCCAGAAAAAGCCACCGGGAACATGTATCTCGCTGATCCGAGACCATGGGGAAATTCTAAAGGGGGGAGAGAGATCCTTCGCGAGGAGGTGTGCTTTGAGAGGAGGAGAGGGGGGCACCCAAGGTGCATGGCGCCCAGCCATGGGGCTGCCCCCACCTCTTCCACATTCATGTGGGTGGAGCTCCCACTCAAAATGAAAAGCCTCCACTCACATTAAAAAGCCTCCACTCAAAAATCCACTCACATGCATTAAATTTCCACCAAATTTAATGCAAGCTCTCATTTAAATAAAACTCTTTTATTTATTTATTCAGAATTTTGTTAATTACTTTAATTAACAAACATTCACATAAAACCCCTTACAACATTTCAATTTCACATGCAGAACCAGTTTCAGCAATTTCAACCGAAACAGTTTCGGTGTCTAGTGAAATAAATTCCTGCGCTTTCCTTTTTCTTTCTCTGGCATATCATTTGCTCCGAATGGTGTCGGTATCCCTTAAGTGTGTCACCCTACGGTTCGTGAATAATGCATACATGATCGAGACCCCTCTCCGATCAATAATCAGAAGCGGACACGAGATCCATCGACTCCCACACATTCAACGATGACTTCTGTGATCGTGTGAACCTTTTACACTAGTATCTTAATCCCTTTGTTTCACGATATATTACATGTCCGAGATTCGATCATCAGTATCTCCATACCTAGTTTGATCTCGTTACCGACATGCACTCTTTTCTCGTTCCCGTGATATAACATTCTAGTGATCAAATCATTTGCTTGCAAGCTAATCAATGTGATATCACCGAGAGGGCCCAGAGCATATCTATCCGTCATCGCGATGAACAAATTCCACTCTCGATCCATGGGTCTCATAATAACACTTTAGTAGTTCTGAAGCCATCTTTATAATCACCCAGTTACGGTGTGACGTTTGATGTCATCGAGAAACTCTTCCGGTGTTAGTGATTGACATGATCTCATGGTCTAAGGATTAGGATCACTTCGTAAGTTGTTATAGCAATATAAACTCAATGACTTTGATCATAATGCTATACTTCGGACGAATGTTCATCACATCATTACACTAATGTTGTGACCTCGTTATTAACAACATCCAATGTCCATGATCAGGAAACTTTGATCATCATGTTAATCAACGAGCTAGTTTATAAGAGAGGCATAACTAGGAACTTCATTTTTGTTTATTAAACACACATGTATTAACGTTTCCGTATTAATACAATTATAGCATGTAAAATAAACATTTATCATAAATAAGGAATACGGTAATAACCACTTTATTATTGCCTCTTGGGCATATTCCCTTCAATTTCATCATGATGTTGGTTTGTAATTGCGCTTGGATTCGTTTGGAAGCCCTAGGGACGTCTGTCAATTCTTATTCAAAAACTTTATGGGGTAGCATCCATGCTGAAAAATGAGAGAAATTGATTATGGTTGTGTGTCCTCTATGGAGAGAGATGCACTTAAACCAACCGCATAGTGTGTAAGGATGTCTGCGATGGTGATCTTTTGCTTTTGAAATGAGAATTGCTTGTAAGGCTATCATTTGGATTTTCCATAATAAGAGGGATCATTTGTACTTGATTTCTAATATCGGCGGGGTACTAGTTGTTGATTCAAGAAAAAAATATCAGCGGAGATAGTTAAAGGCGTTCAGCCTGGCCAACGTTAGTAGTTACAGTGAATGTCACAATTCCTCTCAATGGGAAAACTGGAATTTCACGGCTCTACACTTGTACAACGAATCACAGGGATTATTGAGTAGTCATGAAGATGGAGGGGAGGGTGTGTCGATGATCGGTGTTGTGTTTGAAATAGCATTGATTACCCTTATGTCTTTGGTGTTTGTAGTAGTAGCACGGTAGTAGTGTTCTGATTGGCCTTAGATATATTATCATCTAAACCTTTATCATCATTATACACTATGATATGATTAGATGTCCATATGGCGAGTACCAACATTATGTTGCATAGTAGTACTATGCTCATTTGAACTATTCTCATTATTTTATGATATGATGCTTGCTGATTAATTACTCCTTTCATAAATGTTGTGACCAGAGGACCGGGAAGGGAAAGTATGGATTCAATTTGATAGTTACTAGATAGCGATCATGGATATATATAATTTTTCATGGATATATGGAGGGAAGTAGTTTTACTAGTATCTACCTATATTCGCAGATATACAATATTTCACTGTTATATCCAGCAACTATCCAGAAAATATCTGAAGCCTAATACCTTACACCACATGCACATATAAATCGTGGTCCATCCCAACATTGTGACATATTTCAAGGAAAAGATTAAGTAGCCACTTGAACATGTGTAACACCCCGGTTCTGAAAAGACCGTGGCCTCTATGTGACATGCCAATCCCTGGATCGGTTCATTGGCCCACAATAGAGTAAGATGAATAACATAGCAAAATATCCGTGTATCATGAATAACGAAGATCCAGAGTACCATTATTACAATAAAAGCTTAGCCCAAAGCTAGCTCAAATTATTCAGGTAGCAACATAAATAAAGTAAATCCTCCATTTTTCAAATTGCCCACAAGTGAACAAGTGCCGAGTGGAGTACTGTGGCCTATATCGATTACTCAGAATCGGAATAACCTGCAACATGAAACGTAGCAGTCCCGAAGGGTCAATACATGGAATGTATGGCAAGTAGAGCTAGTAAATGGAGACAATAGTACTAACATCTACATGCATATTTGGCAAGTGGAGCTGTGTCTGGCTTGCATTTGCAAATACATTTGTCCTACTTTCATAAACAGTTTTTGATTTCCTTTGAAAATATCCCAATTAAGTTAACCCAACAATATTAAAAAAATTATGAAATTAGAATGAGCGAGAAACATGTCATGGAGTCAATATCAAGCAACTCAGTTGTCCATAACCTGGGACACGGCTAATCGATTAGATTATACACCCTGCAGGGGTTAGTATACTTTACCCATGTGACTTGGCCAGCCCAGCTTGTACCATCACTCTCATTTTGGGTGATGATAGGGAGAAGACCAAGAAGAGACTGTTCGGGAAGTAGCACCTCAATCCCGACGCGCACCGGTCCAACCTACCAAAATTCTACATCTCTGGATACGCGGGTTCGAGTTACCACAACCTACTAAGTCCAACCAACTGCCTATTCCATTATTGGCACATGGTTGTACACGTAAGCTACACAATAAAGAATCCAATCATTCTCTCTTGATACCTGGGTGCCTTTTCGCAATGCAACCACCAAAAATTATCAATACATTACACCCAGGGAATTCATTGATTAAGTTTTTTTAGTTTTTGCAAAACAACTCATTTAGAAACAAGTAACAATGATGTAACCCAGCCCTCGTTCAACATGGCATGGCTAAGCACATCTACCAACGGTGGTTCATCTACAAGGAAAGCCCTACCACATAATAGGTCATAGCATAGCGATAGTATCATCCTACACATGCATCTACAAAATACACGACAATGCATTAAAAATAGTAGGACGATATCATGAACAAAGTAGCATCTACTTGCCTTGGTTGTAGCGGTCGGAAGAACAATCCACACACGAGCAAGCGTTGCACTCGTCACAATCTACACGATACAATTGCATTCATAAACAAACAATCCACAACATATGCAACAAATATGATGCATGAATGCAAGAGCGACAAGTGAATTGGTGCTACAGCTGCACCACAACATACTATTCCATAATACTACCGATTGCATGCATGGAAAATAGTTTTAGCGCTAGGAAAACTAATAGATAAAAGTAATGCTCAAAACTAGAGCTAGAACTCAAATAATTCACTACCGGTAGTATACTATTTGTAAAATCTTGGAAAAATTTTACCGCATAGGCATCGCTGATTAGAAGCAGTACCAACTGGAATTACTCGAAAAGGAATTATAAAACTCCCGGAGTAATTAAAACACTGCAGAAAGCCACTAGACAGTTTCTGCAGAAGTTTTTACTCTAAGCCTATCTTTTTAATTCACGATGAGATTCCCCTTGTTCCACTGAATCCAGGGACATATCATACGCGATTTTTGGAGCTACGGATCTTTTTCTACGAATTTATTACATCGAAAAGGCCACTAACTAGTTTGATTAAACTGTACTAAGCCTTGCTGCAAAAGCCTGAACCAAAGGTACAGCGAGAATCTACACGACTCACTGAATCTACACATATTTTATTTGCAATTTTTGGCCAACCGTTTAATTTCTACGCAATTTACAAGATTCTACCGAAATCTGTCAACTAAAAGAATTAACGAAATTAACCAGTCAATCGTATGCATTGGCTGGTCAACGCTGCTGATTTCGCTGATCGGGCGTCTGACTAGTCAACGCCTGAGTCTGACCGGTCAACGAACGATCTAAGCCACCGATCTGAGAGCTGACGGTGGCTGCAGCCTTACCGGAAACAAACGGCGAAACGGACGGCGGCGAGTTTCGGACGGCGGCGGCGATCGGTTCCGGCGTCGGGGTTTTTCCTGCACGGAGGGAGACGGTCAACGAGCGGTTCAAGATCGTCAACGAGGCGCGCAAGACGGCGCGCGTGCGACGCGGTACGGACGAAACGGCGCGACGCAAAACGGCGCGCGAGCGCGTAGCAGGTAAGTGCGCGCGTGCACGCTGGGCGGCAGCGGCGGCAATAGCGGCTTAGGCGCGGTAGCGCTGCTGGCTAACAGCGGGCGCGATAGCTGCGGCAAGGCGGCGGCTCGGCGGCGGCAGCGCGGCTGGCGCGGGGCGCGCGGTGGCGAGGCGCAGGCGGCGGGGCGGCTCGGTGGCGGCGCTGGCGGCGGCGGAAAGCGGCGGCGGCGGCAGCGCGAGGCGCGGTGGCGATCGGCGGCGGCTGGTCATGTGGCGCGGCGATGCCGGGCGGTGGCGCGGCGCGCGCAGCGGCGGAAGCGGCGGCGGCGCGGATGCCCAGGCGACGGCGGCGCGGATGCCCAGGCGACGGCGGCGCGTGGCCGGAGGCGGCGAGCGGCAGCGACCGCGGGAGGCGCGGGCGATGGCGGCGGGGTTGGCGCGGTTCCCGAGGGCATGGCGCGCGTATCGAGGGCAGGGGGCGGCTCCGCCTGGTGGGGTCCTGTTGTGGGGCCCCACGCGGAAAACTCTACGCTAATCGGAAAGGAATCGGTCCAGAAATTCGGACCGTTTTCCGGCGATTCACTAAAACGGCTGCAACTTCTCCGTACGAGCTTCGATTTGAGCGATTCTTGCGCCTACGGTTTCGTACAGTCGAGGGGAACAATCTAGGGTCAAAGTTTGAGCGAAACCACTACTATACAAGGGTGGACAACGCTAGTCCTACTAAAGCTTCCCGCAGGAACCTCGTAGCAAAACAAAATAGGGTTTTGCAAGTAGCGTTTCGCCGAACCTTTTCACTCGACGATTTTGCATGGAAAAGCATAATGCAATGATATGAATAATATGCAATACCAAATCTAAAATTTGGGATGTGACAAGACTAACCCCCTTAAGATGAATCTCGTCCTCGAGATTCGGCGCGGCTAGCAAATAGGTGTGGGTAGTCCTCTCGGATGTCATCCTCACGCTCCCAAGTGGCTTCCTCTTCGGTGTGGTGGCTCCACTGTACCTTGCAAAACTTGATTGTCTTGGTACGGGTAATCCTTTCCGCTGTCTCTAGAATCTTGACCGGTTTCTCCTCATAGGTCAAGTCGTTCTCAAGCTGAACCTCCTCTAACGGTACAGTGTCTCTCAATGGTGTATCCACCATCTCCGGATGGCACTTCTTCAGCTGGGATACGTGGAACACATTGTGAACAGCGGACAGAGCCTCTGGCAACTCCAACTGATAAGCAACTTCTCCTTTGCGTGCTAAGACCCGATACGGTCCAATAAATCGAGGTGCCAGCTTACCCTTAATTCCAAATCTCTTGATTCCACGAAGTGGCGATACTCTGAGGTATGCTCTATCACCTATCTCATACACCACTTCCTTGCGCTTGGCGTCAGCGTAGCTCTTCTGCCTTGATTGTGCTACCTTCAGCCTGTCCCTAATCAAGGCAACCTTCTCCTCAGCGTCCTTGATCAAATCAGGTCCAAACAACTAACGTTCTCCTACTCCATCCCATAGCAGTGATGTTCGGCATTGTTTTCCATATAGCACATCGAACGGTGACGTCTTGATGCTGGTTTGATAGCTGTTGTTGTAGGAAAACTCCGCATACGGTAAATTCTCATCCCAACTAGAGCCATGAGCCAAAGCGCAAGCTCTCAGCATGTCCTCCAAATTCTGATTCACCCTCTCGGTGCATCCATCATGCAGGGGTGAAAGCGCTGCTAAACTCCAATCTAGTGCCAAGTGACTCGTGCAGCTGGCGCCAGAAGTGTGAGGTAAATTGGGTGCCTCTATCAGATACAATACTCTTGGGAACTCCGTGTAGGCACACAATCCTGTCCATATAAATCTTGGCCAACTTTGCACTCGTATAGGTCGTCTTTACCGGTATAAAGTGGGCTACCTTGGTCAAATGGTCGACCACTACCCAAATAGTCATATCCTGACCTGGTCCTGGGCAATCCTGTGATAAAGTCCATTCCCACTCTATCCCACTTCCAATCCGGCACGGGCAATGGCTGTAGCAGTCATGCTGGCTTCTGGTGTTCTGCCTTCACTCGGCTGCATACATCACATAGGGCAATATGCTTGGCGATATCTCCCTTCATGTTGTTCCACCAAAATCTGCTCTTCAAATCCATATACATCTTTGTGTTGCCCGAATGTATGGAGTATGGAGAGTTATGAGCCTCCTGCAAAATCAACTCCCTTATTTCAGGGTCGCTGGGCACACACAAACGATCTCCGTACCACAAGGTACCATGATCATCCTCGCGAATATCCTTTTCCCGATTCTCCTTCATCTTTTCCTTTATCTCCTCTATTTCCTTGTCTCCTATCTGAGCCTTTATGATCCTGTCCTGTAGCGTCGGTTGGACTTCCATTGTTGCTAAGTATCCTTCAGATACTACCTCCAGTCTAAGGTCCTTGAATTGCTTGCATAAATCCTCGGGCAATTCACCAATTGTCAATCCATTGGCATAAACCTTCCGGCTCAGAGCATCTGCTACTACGTTGGCCTTTCCTGGGTGGTATTGCAGATTCATATCATAATCCTTGATAGGTTCCAACCATCTCCTTTGTCTCATGTTCAGTTCCTTCTGCGTAAATATGTATTTCAGGCTCTTGTGGTCGGTGTACACATCATAGTGTTTTCCCATTAAGTAATGTCTCCATACCTTGAGCGCATGAACCACTGACGCTAACTCCAAGTCGTGTGTGGGGTAATTCCGCTCATGGTGCTTGAGTTGTCGCAAGGCATATGACACTACTCTCCCATCTTGCATCAGCACACTCCCAAGTCCCTGTCGAGAAGCATCACAGTACACTTGGAAATCCTTCTAAAGATCTGGTAAACCTGTAACAGTAGCGATCACTAGTCGGCCTTCAGTTCTGAAAAGCTGGCTTCACACACATCCGTCCATTCAAACTTTCTCTCCTTCTTCAGAAGTTCAGTCATCGGCTTAGCAATCTTGGAAAAGTTTTCAATGAACCTCCTGTAATATCCAGCAAGTCCCAAAAAGCTTCGAATTTCTCCCGCATTCTTGGGTGCTTCCCACTCAGTTACTGCCGTCACTTTGCTTGGATCAACAGCGACTCCTTCTCCTGACACTACGTATCCAAGAAACCCAACGGTGTTAAGCCAGAATTCACACTTGCTGAATTTGGCATACAGCTTGTGTTCCCTCAGCTTCTCCATAATCAGTCTCAGATGCTTCTCATGCTCAGCATCATCCTTGGAATATATCAGTATGTCATCAATAAATACCACCACGAACTTGTCCAAGTACTCCATAAATACCTTGTTCATCATGGTCATGAAATAGGCCGGGGCATTCGTTAGTCCAAAAGACATAACTGTATACTCATATAAACCATACCTAGTGGTGAAGGTGGTTTTTGGTACATCCTCCTTCCGGATCTTCAATTGGAAGTAGCATGATCGCAAATCAATCTTGCTGAACACCTTCGCTCCTTTCAGTTGATCAAACAAATCATTTATGTTCGGCAGAGGGTACTTGTTCTTGATGGTTACTTCATTCAGCGAGCGGTAATCCACCACTAATCTCTTGGTGTTGTCTTTCTTCTCCACAAACAGAACAGGTGCACCCCATGACGACGAGCTAGGCTGAATGAATCCCTTGTCCAACTGCTCTCTCAGCTGCTTCTTCAATTCCTTCAGCTCATCCACATCCATCTTATATGGTTTCTTTGCTATTGGTCCTGTTCCCGGCATCAGGTCGATAAGAAACTCTACTTCTCTGTCAGGTGGCATCCCTGGCAGCTCTTCCGGAAACACATCGGGATAATCCCTAATCACTGGCACGGTATCCATGCTAACCCCCTTAAGAGAATTCAACTTACACCTTCCTGGTCGTGCAACCGACTTGAATCTAATCCTCTTACCATCCGGGGTTTTGAGTGAAACAGCTCGTTGTGCACAATCTATGTGTCCCCCATGCATAGACATCCAATCCATTCTTAGAATAACATCTAATCCCTGTGAATCCAACACTACCAAATGTGCAATGAAGTTGTGTGTTCCAATCCTCACAGTTAAATCGCGGCATCCCGCACTAGCTATCATATCTCCTCCAGGTGAACTCACTCTAAAAGACCTCTTCATAGACTCAGTAGGTAACTTATACTTATCCACGAATGCCCTTGATATGAATGAATGCGATGCACCAGTATCGAAAAGTATAAGTGCAGGGTAAGTGTCGATTGGGAACTTACCAATCACAAGGTCAGGCTCATCTGGAATCTCCTCCACATTCATGTGGTTCACTGTGGCCTTCTCATTGTTGGTTGGCTTCAGTCCTTTCCTCTCCGGACAGTTATCATCATAGTGTCCCTTCTGCTTACACTTGAAGCATGTCACCTCACTCAGATCCTTCTTCACAAAGCTGCGATCACGGTTGCGGTCATGTCCACCATGTCCTCCAGAGTGGTGAGAGTGTCCTCCCTTGTGGCTGTGGTGGTTGCTCCTATGGTTGTCATGACGATGTCCATCGCCTCCATGGTGGTGGCGGTCATGGCTCCCATGGTCACTCCCTCCATGCTTGGAGTATCCATCATATGAAGTGCGAGACCTGTGATGTGAACCAGAGTGGTGATTGTTACTCTTTCTCTTGCGGCTTTCCACCTGCTTGTGCTTCCCTTCCAAGATCCTGGCCTTGTCCATAAGCTCCTGGAAAGTGGGGCAGTAAACCACCAATAGCTGTACTGAAAGCTCATCACTGAGGCCATCCAGGAATCTCTCCCTCCTTTTGCATCGTGTCAACATCCTCAGTGCATAACGGACAGGTTGTTGAACTCCTCAATGTACTCACCACGGTGCGATTGGTTTGGCGCAAGTTGAACTCCTTCCTCTTCAGCTCGTAACTCCACGAAGACACGTGGTTGGTCCTGAAACCTTCCTCAAACATTTCCCAAGTCACGGTATCCAGCGGGTGGGTGATCTGAAAAGTGTCCCACCAAGAAGCGGCTGGTCCCTCTAGTAGGTGAGCGGCAAACCTCACCTTCTCAGCATCAGTGCATCCAATAGTTACCAGATCCTTGTTGACTGAACGCAACCAGTCGAGAGCAACCATTGGTTCCGTTGCAGTAGAGAACTTAGCTGGCCTTAGCCTCAGAAATCTGGTGAGGGCATCCCCTGAGGCTGATTGTTTCCATTGTTGTTGTTCTGAGCCGCCATAAACTGAGTCATCACTTGGGTCAGCTGTGCCTGGGCTGCCATGAGCTGCTCCAACTCAGTGGGTTGACGGCGGGGAGGCATCTGCGGTTCAGCACAGGTAAGTTTAGAAAGTTTCAACTACGGTAATAGGACTCTACCCATGCATATGATCAAACAACAACAAACAATAGCAGACAATCACAAGCAAGCAACACATCAACAAACAAGTGATCCAGCAACATCCCAGGGGTTATCCTAGCAGTATATACCTACTGAAATAGTTTTACAAGAGTTGGCAATGGTTAACTAAACAGTTGATCGACTAAACAATCAAAACAGCAATCTGCCAGAACAGTCCAGCAGCGTTCATGAATTTTCCTGACTTAAACTCGTAAGAAAATTTAGCTGATTTTGTGCATATAGTACAGAGAGTTTCAGATCAACCCAATTTTCAGATTTTCCGAGTTACCAGAAAATATGAAAAATCGTGACAAGATCGCTTATCAGTCAGTAAAAACTGCAGCGAAAATAACACAGATAGTAACCAAATTGCCATAACTCTTTCATAATGTTTTACACAAATAATTCCTGGGATAATGGAGTACACAAATAAGCAACTAATCACTCTTAAACTATCACGAACTAAGCTTCACATCGATCGAGACTAATCCTAACGAATTTACCTAACGAGGACTAATTGGTGGACTTCTATCTACTCCTTGAAGAGGTTGCGGTAGGTCCTTGCGGTCATGCGTTGACGCTTCGGCTCGCGGTACAACCACGGCGGCGGAGTGTACACCTCTCATGAATCATCACTTGAGATCTCAAACTCCACCTCTTCTGGATCCTTCTCTTCTGTAGGGGTTCGTAGCATGGAAAACAAAAAAATTCTATCGCATACAAACAAACAAGCCAAGATCTATCTACTAGATTGTAGCAACGAGTCGATAGAGGAACTCACCCTCGAAGATTCCAAAGCGGTTAACGAGAGCAGATTCTCGTGGGTGATGTAGTCGTACTCTTTCCGATCTCAAGATCGCGTAGACGATCCTTCCAGCGCCAGCGTTCAGCGCTCCCATGATCGGTCACTGCGTTCGATTTTCGAAGACCTTCCTCTCCCTTGTTCCAGCAGGCAGCGGAGGTTGTAGCACTTTCCTCGCGATTCCGGCAACACAACGGCGTGGTACCGGAAGTAGAGGGGAGATCCCGCAGGGCTTCGCCTTAAGCCGGTGCGAGTATGGTGGAGCTTATGAGAGAGGCTATTAGTGGTCTAGTAATTAGACACACCAATTAGAAGGCTATAAACCAATTAGAAGGCTCTAAACCGCTGGCTAAAGCAATTAGAAGCTCTAAACCAAAACGGCTCTAAACCGGAGATTAGAGGTGGAAACTTGTGTGTCCCAGGAGGGGAGCCCTTCCCCTCCTTATATAGGTGGGAGGGCCGGCCAAGGGGAGGGAGTGGAGTCCCTCCCCAACTCGGCTTGGTGGGCGCCGCTTGGGAGGACTCCCTCCCCAACTCGGCTTCACCTCCTCCTCTTTTCCCACTTCCCAAAATTGCCGTTTGACTTTCAAACTAGCCGTTTGACTTTTCAATTTAGGATTTAATTAAATCCTTTATTTGGGACAGCAAGAACACTTAGTACATGATGCAATCATTCCAACTTACAATGACACATTCATGTACCCTTCCCCCCCTGGAGTGCCGGACATTCCGGGACCTTCTAGAATGTTCCCGATGAAAACACCGGAACCATTCCCCAACTCCGAAATGGGACTTTCCTTATATGAATCTTATTCTCCGGACCATTCCGGATCACCTCGTGATATCCGGATCCCATCCGAGACTCAACAACATTCGGTCTCTTTCTCATAATACCATAACTACTCAAACAACGTCGAATCCTTAAGTGTGTCTCCCTACGGTTCGTGAATTATGCGGACATGATCGAGACACTTCTCCGAACAATAACCAATAGAGGAATCTGGAAATTCATATGGCTCCCACATATTTCTACGATTACTTTGCGATCGAATGAACCACTTACATACGATACCAATTTCCCTTTGTCTCACGATATGTTACTTATCCGAGGTTATGATCGTCGGTATCTCTGCATACCTAGTTCAACCTCGTTCTCGATAAGTACTCTTTTCTCGCTCTGTGATATGTGATCCCTTGTGAGCCAGTCACATGCTTGCAAGCTAATTGGATGACATTTCACCGAGAGGGCCAGAGAATATCTATCCGTCATGTGGATGGACAAATCCCACTCTTGATCCATGTGTTTCAACCAATACTTTCCAACACTCAATGCCACCTTTATAGCCACCTGTTACGGTGTGGTGTTTGATGACATCAAAGCATCCATCCGTAAAGGTGATATGCATGATCTCATGGTCGAAGGAATTAGGTTACTATGTATCGAAAGCATATAGCAATTGAACTATTGAAATGACTTGATCTTTATGCTACGCTTATCTATAGGAGTATGTCCATCACATCATTCTCCTAATGATATGACCCTGTTGTTAATAACATCTCTATGTTCATGATCAGGAAACCATGATCATATATTAACCAACAAGCTAGTTTAACAAGAGGCTTTACTAGGGACTCTTTTATGTTTACAAATCACACAAGTATTAATGTTTCCTGTTAATACAATTATAGCATGGTATGTAAACATTTATCATAAATATGAAGATATGATAATAACCACTTTATTATTGCCTCTTGGGCATATCTCCAACAGTCTCCCACTTGCACTAGAGTCAATAATCTAGTTTCAAACCTTTGTGTATTCAACACCTATGGCTTTCCGGTGTTGTATGTACACGATTGCTAGTGGTCAACTGATCTCCGGATCTGACACTTCCAGGTCCGTGTGTAATTGCATATCTTTGCGTCTCTACGCATCACTCATTCTCTAATGAGATGGCTTTGTATAATTTGGTCTTTCGGTGTGACCTTTAGTTCTTTGGGGTTAAAACATGTTGATAATATTGTCGCACAATATATCTTCATAGTATTATCCCGCTGTGAACTACACCTAGTTTGATAACAAACTACTTGACACAAATGCCCTCTTTTGCTGCTATAATATATACTTAGCCTTTTGTTGTAGTATCTGTCACAATGTCTTAACTTTGGAACTCATCCAAATCCATTATGGAACTCACTTTCCATTATATTGTGCCACCCTTAGTTTAGATTGAGATAAACTAAATTTGTACTTTGTGACAAAGCTAGTATCAATGTAGTACTTTTACAATGAACTAACCATCTATTTGTCACTTCTACAAATAATATACTCTTAGTTCTTCCAAAAGATCATAAGAATATCCTTACTATTGTCCAATGATCATAAATCATTCTGGTATATGCTCACAACATTTAGAGCATAGGACATATCTGGATTTGTACATATCACAGTATGATTGATATAAATACTCTTTGTGATTTCATACATCAAGTATCAATCTATACTTGAATCTTTGTTTCACTTACCAAGTGCCAATACACTTGAATATATCATCAACATTGAACTCTTTCAATCCTTTCTGTGCAACAAGAACCTTTCTTGTAGTTTCTATATTGAATTCATTCAATATCTCGTCTATGTACTTCTGGCACAACCATATTAGCGTCTATTGATGCCAAATATTTGGGTTTTGCCTAAGTCTTTCATCAGGATGAAATTCTTAATATGTGTTAATAAAAGATACATTATTTCCAATCAACAATATGTCTTCCACATAATGTATTAGAAACATGTCTTAGCGCTCCCACTTAATTTCTTGCAAATGCAAGCATCTTCATTGTCTCCGATGAAATTAAACTCTTTTAACAGTTTCATCATAGTGAAGATTCCAACTCCGCTATGCTTACTTCAACCATTGAAGTTTGCATATGCATTTAGCATCCTTTGAATTAACAAAACCCTTTGGACCGTGTCATGCACACGTCCTAGGTAACCATTCTATTAGAAGAACTTGTTTTGTGTATTCTACTACAAAATTATATGTAGTGGTTGCTACATTAATCCGTCTAGACTAAATATCGCTATGAAAGATCAGATCTTGTCATAGTCAACTTTGAACACTGTTGTGAATTCTTTCCCAACATGTCGACTATTTCATAGATGTCAAACATCCATGTCTATTTATTTATAGATCCAAACACGACTGCAAGGTCTTACACCTTTTTCGAGGGTCTTTCAAGTTCAAAACTTGATTTCTCGTGTATGGAACTATCACGGATTATATGGCTTCAAGCCATTTGACGGAGTCAGGGCCCATCATCGCTTCTTTGCATGTAGTAGGTTCATTATTCAAATAATGATTCAACCCTCAAATCTTGGTATTTGATTGTTCATCCGACCTACTTGTTTCAATAGAAACTTAGACCTCCGTGACCACAACCTTTGAGGCACGTGAGCCATGAGCATTGTTGCTGCCTCCGGAACACTTTTCGGTGCTGCGCAACTTTGCACATATAGCTAAGGTTCTTTTAACCTTATCAAAGTTCTATTGTCCTCCCACTTAACTTTTCACGAAAAATTCCTTCTCAAAGAAACTTGACGTTCTAAGCGACAAACATTTTTGTCTCCGGTGTTTTATGGAGGAATACTTAACAGTAATACAAAGACAGGTTTATCCGACTTTGGTTGCAAACATCTTTCTTATGCATAGCATACCAATGTTTAAGAAAGGACTACTTGGGTTTTATCCCAAACCATAACCTTATATGGTGTCATTTCAGCGGATTATGATGGAGCTCTTTTTAGTGGAAAAGCGGTAGTCTCTAAAGCTTTTAATCTTTAAAATATAATGGCAGTTCTATATATTATACCTTTGATCTTACCATGTCAAACAAGGTTCAATTACATATCTCGAACGCTCCATACTCTTATGGTGTTTCGGGAAATGCAAATCCACGGAACGATTCCTTAAATCTTAGGTATTATGCTAAACTTGTAACTTAAATATCTTCCTTTATGATCTTATCATAAACTATTTATATTCTTGTTACAATGATTTTGCACTTCATCTTGAAAATCTTTCGAACTTTTCAAATATTTCACACTTCATCCTTATTAAGTAAATATTCACATATTCACTCAAATTTTCGGAGAAAGCATATGAAGTTGAAATCCATCGCTCTTGACTACACATAATGGAGTTCGTACAACAATATGCACAAGTTCCAATAAGCTAGTCATTCATTCCCTTTTGGCCTATGAACGAAGTTTTAATTATCTCTAGGAAAGTTTCACAAACGTCATTTGATCAAAATCAAAAGACTCCAAAATTCCATCCACATGGAGTTTCTTCATGTTTTCTTTCCAATATAATTTAAACGGCGATGTCACTTCCTAAGTGATCTTTCAATCAATTTGTCTTTCGACAATTTTAGCACTAGTTTTATGGGTGTGATTTATCCAACGAGATTTGTGAATCATCCATCTTTTATGGATTACGGCAATTATTTGAACAACCCTTTTGTTTTCATAATACCTGATAAAACAAATCCTGAAGGCAAGCTTTGATGTTTTAACGAGCAACACAATAACCCTTTATTTGTTTTCGATGAACATCATCACATATTCTTTTGCTAGTTACTTAGGCCATTGTAGTTCATGAATTGTGTTGTTTCGTATGACGATTCACACCAACAAATTCAGTATCAAATACTTAAGAACCACATTGTTTAATAAGCAAAGAATATAGCCATAACACGTATATCATCTATATACTTAAACTGAACAATTCTAGTCTTTTCTTTTCTGCCACATACTTATGAGATTCTCTTTCAGTATTTCCTTTTCTGTTTGAAAGAATCTATCAACATCAATAGTGGAGTCATACTTATGACACATAGTCCAAAGCGTGTATAGTTAAATACCAATGTCTTTGAACTTGCACTTTGAAGTAGATCACCATTATCAAATATTTGGTGTTCTTTCAAATTCCTTTCTTTAGTAATCTCTTGGTGTAGTAAACATTTTACCTACATCAAATATTCACCCTCATCATGGACTTATCCATGATCTAGCTACTTTTAGCTTGTAACGATGAATCGCGAGTATAATGTTGCTCTCCAAAACCTTTTGGAAGATTAGGACAACTAGTGTCTCCAACCTTTTGCAAATTCTCATCCAAATATGAGAACATGAACTTTGCCATATTATACTTTATCATGTTGCAACCAAAACTTTGTTTCAGATATCACAATATCTTCCACACATCATGGTTTCAAACAACTCTTTCAGATCCTAGATAACCTTGATATTAAGAGAATCTTTTGAATATCAAGAATCATGGAGACAAACATGATACTCAAACACTAACACTTGGAATTGTCACTCTTGTTTTAATACTAATTATTAAACTTTATGGAGTAACCGGAACTTACTGAAAGTTTGCAATAGGACTTTTAAACTTTAGATTAACACTTCAAAACAATACGATACCAGTTCGTAAAGTAACTAACCAGAATTCTATAGTTCTATCATCTCAATTAAAACTAAGCGCAAGGTGGTAAACGGATGCCAATGACTACAACAACTATGCAAATTCACTTTGATTTTAGTTTATGATAAATTGAGTTCTAATTAATAATTAAATTAATCTAGGTGAACTCCCACTTAAAACAACATCCCTCACATTGTTTTAGTGATCACATGAACCAAATCCACTACATCAAAACCGATCATCACGAGAGTTGATATAGTTTCAATGGCGAACAATCAACATGTTCATCATATCTACTATATGACTCATGCTCTACCTTTCGGTAATCCGTGTTCCCGAGGCCATGTCCGTACATGCTAGGCTCACAAGATCAAACCTTAGCTACCGCATAAGCAAATCTGGCTTGCTTACGCTTGTATTCACACCATGAATCAAAGACACCCGATCATCACGTGGTGCTTCAAGCGCAAGCTTTGGCAACGGTGCATACTAAGGGTGAACACTTTAGAACTTGAAATTTATGTGCATGAGGGATCATCTTATAATGCTACCGTGCCTACTAAGCAATACAAGATGCATAAAGGATTAACATCACAGGCAATTCATAATATGTGATATGATATGGTTTTTCTTTGTGCTTCGATCTCCATCTTCAAGCACCTAACATGATCTCCATCATCACCGCATAGCATCAAGGTCAATGACGCTTCTTCATGGTTGTCGCCCACCAGCTTCAACTATTACAACTACCTTGAATAGACACGCAGGTCTTAACAAAATTAAAGACAACCATATATTCGCCAAGTTGCCAACTTACAATAAGGAACATTGCATACATCAAATATAATCACAATCATGGCCATATCACATCATCAGACACCCCCTGCAAAACAAAGTTAGACGCCTCTACTTTCTTTGCATATTTTACGTGGTTTGGGGCTTTCAATAAGTGTCGCTCTAACTTACGAACAAGAACCACAACATTGATACTAGCATTGTTGATCACCCGTTGTAAATTGGATCTTTACTATGCTAGGAGAAACAGCACCGCAAAGCCACTTATGCAATACGAAGTTGCATGTCAAGCGTGGAGCAAGTCTCATGAACGATGTCATGTAAGGTTAGCCCGGCCGCTTCATCCCAACATACCGCAAGATACAAAGTACACAAAAGCAATCTACAATAAAGCATCAACGCCCACAATGACCATTGTGTTCTACTCGCAACAGATCTACATATAGACACGGCTCGATACCATCAGTAGGGGTTCAGAGCATGGAAAACAAAAATTTTCTATCGCATACAAACAAACAAGCCAAGATCTATCTACTAGATTGTAGCAACGAGTCGATAGAGGAACTCACCTCGAAGATTCCAAAGCGTTAACGAGCAGATTCTCGTGGGTGATGTAGTCGTCTTTCCGATCTCAAGATCGCAGACGATCCTTCCAGCGCCTGCTTCCAGCAGCGCCCCGCAGTCGGTCACACGCTCGGTACTGACGAAGACCTTCCTCTCCTTGTTCCAAAGAAAGCGGAGGTTGTAGAACTTTCTCGCGATTCCGGCAACACAACGGCGTGGTACCTAAGTAGAGGGAGATCCCGCAGGCTTCGCTTTAAGCCGGAAGTAGTATGGTGGAGCTTATGAGAGAGGCTATTAGTGGTCTAGTAATTAGACACACCAATTAGAAGTCTATAAACCAATTAGTAGGCTCTAAACAGCTGGCTAAAGCAATTAGAAGCTCTAAACCAAAACGGCTCTAAACCGGAGATTAGAGGTGGAAACTTGTGTGTCCAGAGGGAGCCCTGCCTCCTTATATAGGTGGGAGGGGCCAAGGGAGGGAGTGGAGTCCTCCCCAACTCGGCTTGGGTGGGCGCCGCTTGGGGAGGACTCCCTCCCTAACTCGGCTTCACCTCCTCCTCTTTTCACACTTCCCAATATTTCCTTTTGACTTTCAAACTAGCCTTTTGACTTTTCAATTTAGGATTTAATTAAATCCTTTATTTGGGACAGCAAGAACACTTAGTACATGATGCAATCATTCCAACTTACAATGACACATTCATGTACCCTTCCCCTCGAGTGCCGGACATTCCGACCTTCTAGAATGTTCCCGATGAAAACACCTAACCATTCCCCAACTCAAATGGGACTTTCCTTATATGAATCTTATTCTCCGACCATTCCGGATCACCTCGTGATATCCCGGATCCCATCCGAGACCAACAACATTCGGTCTCTTTCTCATAATACCATAACTACTCAAACAACGTCAATCCTTAAGTGTGTCTCCTACGGTTCGTGAATTATGCGGACATGATCGAGACACTTCTAACAATAACCAATAGAGGAATCTGGAAATTCATATGGCTCCACATATTTCTACGATTACTATGATCGAATGAACCACTTACATACGATACCAATTTCCCTTTGTCTCACGATATGTTACTTATCCGAGGTTATGATCGCGGTATCTCTCGCATACCTAGTTCAACCTCATCGATAAGTACTCTTTCTCGCTCCTGATATGTGATCCCTTGTGAGCCACCACATGCTTGCAAGCTAATTGGATGACATTTCACCGAGAGGGCCCAGAGAATATCTATCCGTCATGTGGATGGACAAATCCCACTCTTGATCCATGTGTTTCAACCAATACTTTCCGAACACTCAATGCCACCTTTATAGCCACCCTGTTACGGTGTGGTGTTTCATGACATCAAAGCATCCATCCGGTAAAGGTGATATGCATGATCTCATGGTCGAAGGAATTAGGTTACTATGTATCAGAAAGCATATAGCAATTGAACTATTGAAATGACTTGATCTTTATGCTACGCTTATCTATAGGAGTATGTCCATCACATCATTCTCCTAATGATATGACCCTGTTGTTAATAACATCTCTATGTTCATGATCAGGAAACCATGATCATATATTAACCAACAAGCTAGTTTAACAAGAGGCTTTACTAGGGACTCTTTTATGTTTACAAATCACACAAGTATTAATGTTTCCTGTTAATACAATTATAGCATGGTATGTAAACATTTATCATAAATATGAAGATATGATAATAACCACTTTATTATTGCCTCTTGGGCATATCTCCAACATCTTCTTCTTCACTTTCAGCTGCAACTGCAACAGCTTCATCTCCTCCACCATCATCGTCTCTACCATCATCATCCTCGTCCTCATCATCATCATCGTCTCCACTGTCATCATCATCCCCATTGTTGCCATCATCTCCATTGTCATCATCAGAGGGTGGATTCAGCTGTGCTTGGAGGGCGGCAATCTGGGTTGTCATAGCTTCAATAGTTTGATCCCTTTCTTGGATGGTCCCTTGCAATTGTTGTATGTTCTGGGTGTCCTCCTGTACAGTACCATGAAGGTGTGCTATGGTTGCATCTCTGGCTATCAGGGCATTCTCCAGAACTCCCACAGCTTCATGCAAAGTGTCAATCTCCTGCCCTTGGACCACCATACCATTGCTAGTAAAATCTGCAATCTCCTTTATCATCCTCACCTTCTCTGCCAGAGCTCCATTCTCCTTTTCCATGTCCTCTATGTGCCTCCGACGGGGCGGCATGTTGTTCCTGTCGCCCGGGGTAACCACAATGTTCCCATCTTCATCACGCCTTCCATAGTCACGGTAGGGTGAATCTGCTGGTAGTAGGTGTCGGACATAATGGCACAAGCAGACAGGCTTCATGTATGGCTGTTGATTCCAAGTCCCTCCAGTTGAGATGTCTTGGTGTAGACCAAGTGCACGGGGTTTGGCAAGGCGGCATCTCTGAATATGAAGGTAGTGATCTCCCATGCATCCTCTCCATATCCATAGGTGTACAGCCTTCTTCCCTTGAACATGGGCAGTGGCAATCCCAATGACTGCGAGATCTGAGCTAAATGCCTTGCAAAGGGCCTTGGTGACTCCATGGTGACATACTCAGTCCTGACGTCTCCCATCTATCATGTAAAAGAGGAAAGTGTGAGAATAGCATATGGTAAGAATTTACGAGGGTGAAAGGCATAAGATGTAAGACAGAGTTAATATAGGCTTTAGTAAATCTATGGCTTCCTAATCCAATTCTAGGTCACGATCCTACAGTCGACACACGGGCTCTGATACCATCCTGTAACACCCCGGTTCTGAAAAGACCGTGGCCTCTATGTGACATGCCAATCCCTGGATCGGTTCATTGGCCCACAATAGAGTAAGATGAATAACATAGCAAAATATCCGTGTATCATGAATAACGAAGATCCAGAGTACCATTATTACAATAAAAGCTTAGCCCAAAGCTAGCTCAAATTATTCAGGTAGCAACATAAATAAAGTAAATCCTCCATTCTTCAAATTGCCCACAAGTGAACAAGTGTCGAGTGGAGTACCGTGGACTATATCGATTACTCAGAATTGGAATAACCTGCAACATGAAATGTAGCAGCCCCGAAGGGTCAATACATGGAATGTATGGCAAGTAGAGCTAGTAAATGGAGACAATAGTACTAACATCTATATGCATATTTGGCAAGTGGAGCTGGGCTGGCCAAGTCACATGGGTAAAGTGTACTAACCCCTGCAGGGTGTATAATCTAATCGATTAGCCGTGTCCCCGGTTATGGACAACTGAGTTGCTTGATATTGACTCCATGACATGTTTCTCGCTCATTCTAATTTTATAATTGTTTTAATATTGTTGGGTTAACTTAATTGGGATCTTTTCAAAGGAAATCAAAAACTGTTTATGAAAGTAGGACAAATGTATTTGCAAATGCAAGCTTATTACAGCTCCACTTGCCAAATATGCATGTAGATGTTAGTACTATTGTCTCCATTTACTAGCTCTACTTGCCATACATTCCATGTATTGACCCTTCGGGGCTGCTACGTTTCATGTTGCAGGTTATTCCGATTCTGAGTAATCGATATAGGCCACGGTACTCCACTCGGCACTTGTTCACTTGTGGGCAATTTGAAGAATGGAGGATTTACTTTATTTATGTTGCTACCTGAATAATTTGAGCTAGCTTTGGGCTAAGCTTTTATTGTAATAATGGTACTCTAGATCTTCGTTATTCATGATACACGGATATTTTGCTATGTTATTCATCTTACTCTATTGTGAGCCAATGAACCGATCCAGGGATTGGCATGTCACATAGAGGCCACGGTCTTTTCAGAACCGGGGTGTTACAACATGGAAGTATAAATTGCTAAAAAATCTCTCTATCATAATACATAAAGTAAAATCTGACTCATCACATGTGGAGAATGTACTATTGTGATTGGTTTATCGCGATAACATTGGTCCAACATATGCTCTATATGCGAGATCTATTTTCAAAGAGAAATTCAATAAAATTTCTAACCGTGACCGAATTGTATTCATCCCATATTCTCAACTGCATGCTCTGATTTTGTTTATGGGTTTGTCTTCGTATTCGTGTTCAAACATAACCTGCTCCAATCTCTAAATTAGAGAAAAATATGGTTGCGGACATGGTCTCGCTGCCATTTGGTCGTATCACCATGTTTTCATCCCTAGTTGTGTTATAGTTTCTTCTAATTGTATGATCATCTGTATGTTTTGTGGGTTATTTTTTGTATGGCCTTGCCAAGGAGAAGTGGTTACTTTGCTCCGCAGCATGAGTTTGAGAGATGGAGGGTAAAAATTAAGTAGCCACTTGAACATGGAAGTATAAAGTGCTAAAAGATATCTCTCTACCACAATACATAAAGTTAATTTCGACCCTTCACATGTGGAACATGTACTATTGTGATTGGTTTATCGCGAGAACATTGGTCCAAAGTATGTTCTTTATGCAGGATCTATTTTCAAAGAGAATTCTGATGAAACGTCTAACCGTGACCGAATTGTATTTATCCCGTATTCGCAACAGCCATGCTCTGATTTCGTGTATGTGTTCATCTTCATATTCGTATTCATGTTCGAACACAACCCGCTCTGATCTATGAATTAGAGAATAATATGGTTGCAGACTTGGTTGGACTACCCGTTTGGTCGTATCACCCCGTTTTCATCCCTAGTTTTGTGGTAGTTTCTTCTAATTGTATGGTCCTCTCTATGTGTTGTCGGTTATAATTTGTGGATGGCGTTGCCAAGGGGAAGTGGTTCCTTTGCTCCGCAGCATGAGTACAATTGTTGAGAGAAAGAGAGAGGGGAGAGGAAGAGGAAGAGGGAGAAGGGGAGAGAGAAGGAAAGGGGTAGAGAGGTCTTGTTGCACACACTTGCCATGTCTTGGAAGAAACACATTCCGAAGTCTTGTAATATCTTAAAAACAACACTCGCTCACATAGATATCGAGTTAAATTTTGCTTGTGTAAATTACCATCAACATGCATGCTAAGTTTGCTGAAAATGAGAAAATGAAATGTTACAATTCAGGTTGCATAAATCGTACGGTCATTTTGTCAAGTTTTTTTTCAGGTAAATTTTAGAATTGGCTCCTAGTGTGAGGTCAACATGATGTAATTTTGGCTTACGTTACAAAATTCACGTTGCCGATTCTTGAACTGGTTTGTACTTTGAGATCTTGAGAAAATTCGTGACAGGGTTTTGAAAATCTGTTGTAGTTATATTTCTCAAATTTCGTACAAGCAATTTTGAAAATTTGTAGGATATATTTCTATTACCGCTTATCGGTTAAAGATCTGGCACGATGGTATTTTCAAAGTAATTGTATTATTATTATTTTGTGATAAAAAGTAATTGTATTATGACCAACAACCAATCATGAGTAGCCACCTTTGTGTATAACTTTTTTTTTTGAGGGAACCTTTGTGTATAACTTGGTTTAGTACAGTGATGAATCATCTTGTTTGGCCAAAAGGTAGGAAGAGCAGTAGAGGCTTTGTAGGTAGGGGAGAAAGCCACCTCATCTCCTTGGCATACTTCTAAAGCGGTAAAGGCCCATGGTGAAAAAAAAAGGTACTTTTGTCAGGGGTTTTCACCGACCGAGCACATATTTTTCCCCATCGATTACTCCATGATTTCCCGGACAGGAAAGAAGGACGTACGACTTGTGTTTCCTCGGAAAAGCAAACTGATCCATGCATGCAGTGTTCAGAGTTCAGAGAGCAGCGTGCAAACGTCTCAAAAGCGCAGCATTGGTACCACAGCGTTTCTGTACCGAAAAAGGAGTAATGTTTCTAGATTAGAGTTTACAGTCCATGCTTAATTTTTTTGCAAGAGGTTACAGTTCATACTCCATATTTGATTTCAAGATTTTAGACTAACCTGATGAGACAGTTCAGTGTCATTGCGTCACCAGACAGAAGCTGCGAGCACCTGACAAAGCGTCCTCATTATTTTTGTGACGCTAACACTAGTACAGAATAAATAATGTCGAGCCCATTTCACATCCTGAATGCCGATAAAAATAAACAGCACGAGTAGTAGCTAGATTAGCTTTGACGGAGAACGGCGAAGTATAGTAAGCGGGCGGGGACATGCGTGCTGGGCGGCTAGCCGCAGTCGCACGCACGCACACACGCACGGGGTGACGAGGGCGTGAAGAATTCGTTGCATTTGCTAGAATTCAGAGCCCAACTTTTCCAGAGAAGAAAGCGTCGGTCTCGGCGTCCGTGAGGAATTCGCCTCCGTCCTGTCTGTCTCCCCACACGCGCCGGCCGCCGCATCGGGGCCGCCGCCCTTCTCATCATTCCGGTTCCCATCCCGTGGAAGCGCGAGCCGGCCGGCTGCCGTAACAGCTAGTTTAGCTGGGTGAAGATAAGATAAACATTGGGCCGTACTGCCGTCGGGATGATCATTACGTAAGAGTGGGTGAATGCATCCATGGGAGGAGCCGGCCTACTTGGGGTTTATAGGGAGTATTTGTCAATGGGCAAGGGAAGTTTGTGAACAAAGATTGACATTTTACGGGTATAGTAAAGACCACGTGCGTACGTGGTCATTTTTCTGGTCGGCATTATATGAGTTCTGTTAATTTCCGCTTGTCCAAGTTGTTGTTTTTCAATCTTAGTATCGGAAAGTTGCACTACAGTTAGCTTACACGGAAAATGAACCTAAAACTCCTCAAAAACGTGTTTACTAACACTGTACGTATATATCTTCTAAGCTTACTAACAGTGTTTCTGGAGGTCGACTCTCGGCTCGTTGCTTGGACTAGGGGTGATCCGGCTGAAGCTCTTGTGCTCGGATCGCGCAGTCTTCCTGGTCTCGATCCCCCGCTTCTTCTTTGGCCGGCAGGGCAGGACCTGCTTTTGGAGCTCGCCGAGCTGGTTGGCCCCCCTAGCTCTCCCACCCCTTCCCCCTCCCCGCCTGCTGATGATGGAGCAGGGACAGGTTGGGGAGCTTCGGAGGAGGACTCTAGCAGTGAGCGTGGTTCTCCCACGGTAGCAGACATCACCCCCCCTCCCCTCCCCCGCCCCCGTTGCCGGAACAGACACCTGGCGGCGGACCCTCCCTCCCGTCCTCGAGGCACGCTACGGCACGTACGGTGCCCTTCTTCCCTGACAGGAGACCCCTCTCTCGGAGTGCCCTCGCTAAGCTGATCCTGATGAACGTACCTCGGTGTGCCCGCCCCAGCCAGCAGTCGCTGCTCGACATCGACATCGCGCAGTACGGCTCCAACCTCGACCAGTCCTAGTTGTTCCTTGGCCCGCCCCAGTCCAAGCCGGAGGATGTGCCCCTACTTCTCTAGCCTTCGTCTTTGACTGAGGATACCTCGGGGAATGTGGGGCTTGACGTGTTCCGCCACTTGTCTCCTCGCTCCCCGGGGGTGGTGTGATACTCTCTCGCCCCCGACACGCCCGACCTCGACGCCGGGGGGGTTCTTCCTTGGTTGTCACCACCCCTTCCGTGGCTGGCACCAAGGCCCGTCACACCCGGAGTCCGCGCCAGGAGCCCCCTCTCCCGGAGTGCCCCCGCTAAGCTGATCCCGGTGGACGTACCTCGGGGTGACCGCCCCAGCCAGCAGTCGCCGCTCGACTTCGACATCGCGCAGTACGGCTCCAACCTCGACCAGCCCTAGCTGTTCCTTGGCCCGCACCAGTCCGAGCCGGAGGATGTGCCCCTACTTCTCTAGCCTTCGTCTTCGACTGAGGATACCTCGAGGAGTGGGGGGCTTGACGTGTTCCCCCACTCGTCTCCTCGCTCCCCAAGGGTGGTGTGCTACTCTCTCGCCCCCGACACGCCCGACCTCGACGCCGGGGGGTCTGCCTTGGTTGTCACCACCCCTTTCGTGGTTGGAACCAAGGCCCGTCGCACCCGGGGTCCGCGCCAGGACCCCCCCTCCGTATCGTCACAACCCGCGCATCGTCGGTGCTAGTGTCAACACCCGGATTTTTAATCCCAGATGCCTGTTATGCCATACATCACAATCCCAGGATTACCATTTTTGCGAGACATAACAGATTGACCATAGATCATCATCCATTACAAACCATAATAAAGGACTTACAAATATAAGATCTCATGATCCAGTCTTAATACAATCAACGCAGCGGAATAATATAATAACGGTAGCATGGGCGAAGCTCCATCTTCAGGGTCACAGGCAATGATGATGATGAAAGATGATCCTAGTTGTCGTAGACTTTCTGCTGTCCATCATCCTGGTAGTCCTCCTTATAGTCTGGCCATAGGAATAGCCAGAGACAAAGTCATGAGTACTCTTTAAGTACTCTCAAACTATCACTAACAGGTAAAGAGGTTTCAAGTAGGAATCCTAAGCTCTAGGTTGTTTTGCAAAAAGCCAGGTTTATCTCTAATTGAGTTTAGAAGCAAATAAATCTAGTTTAATATCTTTCAACACCTAAGTGGGAACTTAGCTTTCACTTTCACAACCCTGTTGTGGTCAAGTCAAAGTCATGATTCATTCACAAGTCATTTTAAAAACATCTGACGGCGGAACAGTAGGCCACTCCAACTGTCCATAACCGCGGGCGCGGCTATTCGAATAGTTTGACACTCTGCAGAGGTGGTACACTTTCACCACAATATTTGATACATCCGTCGGTAACAATCCTGAGTCACCATACTTAGTATGCAGATAATCAATCCTAACCTTTCCATTACACACCCTAGTATAGGCACCTCCCATATGAGTTTGACCTCCCAACCATAACCATCTGTCATCTTGGGAACTGCACAGGTGGGTAATCATCACGAGGTAGCCTCATCTCAAACCTCGGCCACAAGGGAACCCATACTAAGATATATAAATTTTCAGTCAACCCTGCCCAAATTCGGATATTGTGGTTGTACGGTAAAATTGGAATGGTATCGCATCCGTACACAACCATCAGTTTTATAAAGGGCTAAGGCTCATGCGTCAACATTTTAATCATGAAATCATCTAGGGCTTATAACACATGTCAAAACATTTCATTATAATGACTCATCATTCTAAGGTTTTCATAACCATTTTCACCAAGTATTCTTATCTAGAGTGATCAAGTTTATGCTTAGCACTAGCTACTACAGTTTGGGGTAATCACTAATGAGGGGTGATAATCAAGTGTGGCTTATCTAAATCTAATCTCATACCTTAGGATGACATCTAGTTCTATCTACCTTAGGTCAAGTTTTATGCTCTTTATGCTACCTATAATATTTTTCCAAAATTCACAAGTCACTAAGTAAACATAAATAAAGAGTTTTGAGAAAGAAATAAAAAGAATAAAGCTTGCAAGTAAAACTGAGATTTAGTATACTCAAGGTTGTCTAATCAAAGCATGTCTAATGCACTGCATAAGTTATCTAGCTTGCAAAGTTGCAAGTGTTAGCTTGCTAGGATGGCTTGCCTTGAGCAGTGTAGTGGTTGAAGTTCTCCTCTACTTCCTCTTCGTAGTAGTCTCCTTCCTCTTTGTATCCTTGTGTTTATAAATAAATACAAAGTACACAATCACCAAACAATACTTAACTGCTTCTATTAGCATACAAAGGTTCACACTAGATGATCTAGCATCATCACAATCATCACAAGAAATAAAGACTTACTCTTATTTATTTTATTTTAGAAAATTAATTTCTACTCATTGAAAACTAATTAAGATTTAATATTATCCAATTAAAATATGGGATCATGTTGACACATGTCACCACCACATATTTTAATACTTGGAAATGTGATTTAAAGTGGTGTCACAATTTAATAATGTTTAACATTATTATTTTAATTAATTAAAGTGACTAGAAATGCCTATGGGGCATTCTTTTATTACTTGTCCATTATTACTGTAAGTAAACCTAGATATTATGATATATTTAGAAAGGTCTTGTCCAATGTGATTTTTGAGAGTTGGAATAAACTCAAAAGCATTTATGGCTGAATTTTAAAAAATGTTTGAATGCAGAAAAGTCTCTTATTTTTACTATAGGTGATCTATAATTTCAAATGGTTTGAATCCAACGGGCTTGGATTAAGAATTTCAGTACATTTCTAACAAAATTAGTTTCATGCAATTTGGTTTAGTGAATCTCTGAATTGAATTTTGAATCGACAGACAGAACTAGGTTTGAAACTAAAATGAAAAATCTAAATTTAAACTAACTAGGTCGCGCGGGAACTAAAATGGGCCGGCCCACTAGGCACAGCGCGTGCGGGGGTGGGTTTAAGTGGTGTCCCCACTCATCAGTGAGACAGAGGGTGGCGAAGGAGTATGGGGCGATTATGACCATAGGATTAGATGCAAGATCAAGGGCTCAGGACCATCATCCTCATCGGAACAGGACACAACAGGGACTAACCCTAGCACGGCCAGTGGTGTTGGAGATATGCCCTAGAGGCAATAATAAAAGTGGTTATTATTATATCTTTGTGTTTATAATAAATATTTACATTCATGCTATAACAGTATTAACCGGAAACATTAATACTTGTGTGATTTGTAAACTAAATTAGAGTCCCTAGTAAAGCCTCTTTAATAATACTAGCTTGTTGGTTAATAGATGATCGTGGTTTCTCGATCATGAACATTGAGATGTTATTAACAACGAGATCATATCATTAGGAGAATGGTATGATGGACATACTCCTATAGATAAGCGTAGCATAAAGATCAAGTCATTTTAATAGTTCAATTGCTATAAGCTTTCTGATACATAGTAACCTAATTCCTTCGACCATGAGATCATGCTAATCACCATCACAGGAAGGATGCTTTGATGACATCAAACACCACACCGTAACTGGGTGGCTATAAAGGTGGCATTGAGTGTTCGGAAAGTATGGGTTGAGGCACATGGATCAAGAGTGGGATTTGTCCATCCATATGACGGATAGATATACTCTGGTCCCTCTCGGTGGAATGTCATCCAATTAGCTTGCAAGCATGTGACTAGCTCACAAGGGATCACATACCACGGGAACGAGAAAAGAGTACTTATCGGTAACGAGGTTGAACTAGGTATGCAGAGATACCGACGATCAAAACCTCGGATAAGTAAACTATCGTGAGACAAAGGGAAATTGGTATCGTATGTAAGTGGTTCATTCGATCGTAAAGTAATCATAGAAATATGTGGGAGACATATGAATTTCCAGATTCCTCTATTGGTTATTGATCGGAGAAGTGTCTCGGTCATGTCTGCATAATTCACGAACCGTAGGGAGACACACTTAAGGATTCGATGTTGATGTGTAGTTATGGAATGATGAGTAAGAGACCGAATGTTGTTCTTAGTCTCGGATGGGATCCGGGATATCACGAGGAGATCCGGAATGGTCCGGAGAATAAGATTCATATAAGGAAAGTCCTGTTTCGGAGTTCGGAAATGATTTCGGTGTTTTCATCGGGAATGTTCTAGAAGGGTCTAGAAGGTCCGACACTCCGGAAGGGGAAGGGTACATGGATGTGTCATGACAATTTAGAATGGTTGCATCATGTACCAGGTCACTTGGCTGGGCAATATGAAGAGAGAAATCAAATTCAAGTTTGAAAGTCAAACGCCAATTTGAGAAGTCAAATCCGAACATTGCTTGGTGGAGGGAGAGTAGAAAACCTACCTAGGGTAGGAATCCCACTCCCTCCACCCACCGGCCAAGGAGGAGGAGTTGGGGGAGGACTCCCTCCTCCCAAACCGCCTCCCCCCACCTATATAAGGAGGGGTAGGGAGCACCCCTACCCCTCACACCTCAAACCCTAGCTCCAGGCGCTACCATCCCAAGTGCTACCGCCGCCTAGGGCTCCTCCAAGTCACCGACTAGGGTTTCCCCAAACCCTAGCCGCGGTCCAAGCCACCCCCTTTGGTGCCTCTAAACCGTAGATCGCCAAGGCCCTCTCTTACTCCACCATACTCGCTTCGGCTTAGGCGAAGCCCTGCGGGATCTTCCCTCTACTTCCGACACCATGCCGCCGTGCTGCCAGAATTACGAGGAGAGTGCTACAACCTCCGCTGCCTGCTGGAACAAGGAAGAGGAAGGTCTTCATCGAGTACCGAACGTGTGACCGACTGCGAAAGCGTTGCCGGAACGCAGCACCGGAAGGATCGTCTACACGATCACAAGAACGGCAAGTGTACGACTACATCACCCACGAGAATCTGCTCTTGTTAACCGCTTTGGAATCTTCGAGGGTGAGTGCTTCTATCGACTCGTTGCTACAATCTAGTAGATAGATCTTGGGTTGTTTCTGTGCATGCGGTAGAATTTTTTTGTTTTCATGCTACGAACCCCTACAGTGGTATCAGAGCCAGCTCTATAGGTAGATCTGTTGCACGAGTAGAACACAATGGTCATTGTGGGCAGTGGTGCTTTTATTATCAATTGCTTTTTGTGTACTTTGCATCTTGCGGTATGATGGGATGAAGCGGCCCGGGCTAACCTTACATGGCATCGTTCATGAGACTTGCTCCACGCTCAACATGCAACTTGTATTGCATAAGTGGCTTTGCGGGTGTCTGTCTCTCCCATCATAGTATAGATTCAATTTACAACGGGCACTTGATAGTTCAAGCATCAACGTTGTGGTTCTTGTTCGTAAGTTAGAACGACACTTATTGAAAGCCCCAAACCACGTAAAATATGCAAAGAAAATTAGAGGCGTCTAACTTTGTTTTGCAGGGGTGTGCTGTGATGTGATATGGCCATGATTGTGATTATATATGATGTATGCAATGTTCCTTATTATAAGTTGGCAATCGGCAGGAGCCATATGGTTGTATTTTAATTCCGTTAAGACCCGCGTGTCTATCCAAAGTAGTTGTAATAGTTGAAGCTGGTGAACACAACCATGAAACGGTGTCATTGACCTTGACGCCATACCCGTGATGATGAAGATCATGTTCGTGCTTGAAGATGGAGACCGTAAGCACAAGAAGAAAGGCCATATCATATCACATATTATGAATTGCATGTGATGTTAATCCTTTATGCATCTTGTATTGCTTAGTTAACGACGGTAGCATTATAAGATGATCCCTCATGCACATGAATTTCAAGTTCTAAAGTGTTCATCCTTAGTAAGCACCGTTGCTAAAGCTTGTTGTTTCGAAGCACCATGTGATGATAGGGTGTGTTAGATTCTGTGAGTGTATACAACGTGGGCAAGCCAGATTTGCTCATGCGGAAGCTAAGGTTTGATCTTGACGAGCCTAGCATGTACAGACATGGTCTCGGAACACGGATCACCGAAAGGTAAAGCATGAGTCATATAGTAGATATGATGAACATGTCGATTGTTCGCCATTGAAGCTACATCAACTCTCGTGATGATCGGTTTTGATGTGGTGGATTTGGTTCGTGTGATCACTAAAACAATGTGAGGGATATTGTTTTGAGTGGGAGTTCACCTAGATTAATTTAACTATTAATTAGAACTCAATTTGTCATAAACTTAGTCTAAACTATTGCAAATATGTTGTAGATCAATGGCGGCCCCTACCATCAATTTTAATGTGTTCCTAGAGAAAGAAAAGTTGAAAAACAATGGAAGCAACTTCGCGGGTTGGTTCTGCAATTTGAGGATTGTCCTTAATGCTGGTAATTTGACCTATGTGCTGGATGTACCGCTGGGTGACCCGTCTGCAGCTGATGCTACCGATGAAGTAAAGAATGTTTACCTTGCTCGGAAGAATCAGTACTCCATAGTTCAGTGTGCTATCTTGTATGGTTTGAGCTTCAGAAAAGGTTTGAGAATTTAGACCCACATGATATTGTCCGTGAACTCAAATTGATTTTTGAGACTCACGCGGCAGTTGAGAGCTATGAGGCTTCTGAAAAGTTCTTTAACTGCAAGATGGAAGAGGGCAGCTCCGTCAGTGAGCATGTGCTTAAGATGTCTGGGCACGCAAACAAACTTCAAAGCTTGGGTATAGTGATTCCTAATGCTTTGGGGATTTACCGTGTCCTCCAATCACTACCACCAAGTTACAAGAACTTTGTGATGAACTACAATATGCAAAGCATGAACAAGCAGTTGCCAGAACTCTTCTCCATGTTAAAATCTGCAGAAGTGGAGATCAAGAAAGAGCACCAAGTGTTGATGGTCAATAAGACCACCAAATTCAAGAAAGACAAGTCTAAGCAAAAGGGACACTTCAAGAAGGGTGGTAAGAAAGTTACCGCTCCGACGAAGAAGACCAAGGCTGGACCTAAGCCTGATACTGAGTGCTTTTACTGCAAGGGAGAAGGTCACTGGAAGCGGAATTGCCCAAAGTACTTGGCGGATTTGAAGAACGGCAACATCAAGAAGAAAGGTATATCCGATATACATGTTATTGATGTGTATCTCACTAGTACTCGTAGTAGTGCCTGGGTATTTGATACTGGTTCGGTTGCTCATATTTGTAACTCGAAACAGGTACTGCAGAATAAACGGAAGCTAGCGAAGAATCAGGTGACGATGCGCGTTGTAAATGGATCAAAGGTTGATGTGATCGCGGTCGGCACGCTACCTCTTCATCTACCATCGGGATTAGTTTTATACTTAAATAATTGTTATTTGGTGCCTGCGTTGAGCATGAACATTATATCTGGATCATGTTTATTGCGAGACGGTTACTTGTTTAAGTCCGAGAATAATGGTTGTTCAATTTATATGAGTAATATGTTTTATGCACATGCACCTTTGATAGATGGTCTATTCTTATTGAATCTCGATTGTGGAAATACACACATTAATAACATTGAAGCTAAACGTTTGAAATTGAGCGATAACACGACCTATATGTGGCACTGTCGTCTTGGTCACATTGGAGTGAAGCGTATGAAGAAACTCCATTCCGATGGACTTCTTGAATCACTTGATTTCGAATCACTTGAAAGATGCGAAGCATGTCTGATGGGTAAAATGACTAAGACTCCATTTTCTGGTATGATGGAGCGAGCTACGGACTTATTGGAAATCATACATACCGATGTGTGTGGTCCAATGAGTGTAGCATCGCGCGGTGGTTATCGTTTTTTTCTTACCTTCACGGATTACTTGAGTAGATATGGGTATATATATTTCATGAAACAAAAGTCCAAAACTTTTGAGAAGTTTAAGGAATTTCAAAGTGAGGTAGAGAATCAACACAACAAGAAGATTAAATTTCTACGATCTGATCGTGGAGGTCAATATCTAAGTTACGAGTTTGGCGAGCATTTGAAGAAATGCGGAATACTTTCACAATTGACACAGCCGGGAACACCACAATGTAATGGTGTGTCCGAACGTCATAACCGAACTCTCTTAGATATGGTTCGTTCTATGATGTCACTTACAGATTTACCGCTATCGTTTTGGGGTTATGCATTAGAAACAACCGCATTCACTTTAAATAGGGCACCATCTAAATCCGTTGAAATGACACCGTATGAATTATGGTTTGGGAAGAAACCTAAATTTTCGTTCCTTAAAGTTTGGGGTTGCGAAGCTTATGTAAAGAAGTTACAGCCGGACAAGCTTGAACCCAAAGCGGAAAAATGTGTCTTCATAGGATTCCCGAAGGAAACTATTGGGTATACCTTCTATCATAGATCCGAAGGCAAAATCTTCGTTGCCAAGAATGGATCCTTTCTAGAGAAAGAATTTCTCTCGAAAGAAGTGACTGGAAGGAAAGTAGAACTTGACGAGGTTGTTGAACCTTCTCCCGAACTTGCGAGTAGCGCAGCACCGGAAGTAGTTCCTATGGCGCCTGCACCAATAAGAGAGGAAGCTAATGATGTTGATCATGAAACTTCGGTTGAAGTTACTACGAAACCTCGCAGGTCAACGAGAACTCGTACCACTCCGGATTGGTATGATCCCGTTATGAGTATCATGTTGGTGGACAACACCGATGACCCTGCGACATATGGGGAAGCGATGATGAGCCCAGATTCCAATAAATGGCAAGAAGCCATGAAATCCGAGATTGGATCCATGTATGAAAACCAAGTATGGACTTTGGTGGACTTACCGGATGGCCGGAAGGCTGTCGAGAACAAATGGATTTTCAAGAAAAAAACAGATGTTGATGGTAATGTTACTGTCTATAAAGCTCGACTTGTTGCAAAAGGGTTTTGACAAATTCAAGGAGTTGACTACGATGAGACTTTCTCACCGGTAGCGAAGCTAAAGTCTGTGAGGATTATGTTAGCAATCGCTGCATATTATGATTATGAAATATGGCAGATGGATGTCAAAACAGCTTTCCTCAATGGAGACATTGATGAAGAGTTGTATATGATGCAACCCAAAGGTTTTGTCGATCCTAAAGATGCTAACAAGGTATGCAAACTTCAACGGTCCATATATGGATTGAAGCAAGCATCCCGAAGTTGGAATCAACGTTTTGATAAGGTAATCAAAAGCTTTGGTTTTATACAAACTTATGGAGAAGCTTGTATTTACAAGAAAGTGAGTGGGAGCTCTGTAGCATTCTTAATACTATATGTAGATGACATATTGTTTATTGGGAATGATGTGGACCTTCTTAATAGTGTCAAGGATTATTTGAATAATAGTTTTTCAATGAAAGATCTTGGCGAAGCAACTTACATATTAGGCATAAAGATTTATAGAGATAGATCAAGACGCCTAATATCATTGTCACAAAGTACATATTTGGACAAAGTTCTAAAGAGGTTTGGAATGGAAGATAGAAAGAAAGGGTTCTTGCCCATGTTGCCCAATACGACCTTGAGTAAAACTCAAAGTCCTGCAACGGCAGCAGATAGAGAAAGGATGAGTAAGACTCCCTATGCCTCAGCCATAGGATCTTTAATGTATGCCATGCTATGTACTAGACCTGACATTGCATATGCTGTTAGTTTAACTAGCAGATATCAAAGTGATCCAGGAGTGGATCATTAGACAGCGGTCAAAAAACATCCTTAAGTACTTGAGGAGAACTAAGGATATGGCTCTTTCTTATGGAGGTGATGAGCAGCTCGTTGTTAATGGTTACACCGACGCTAGTTGGAACACTGATGCGGATGATTCTAAATCTTAATCTGGATACGTATTTACTTTGAATGGTGCAACAGTTAGCTGGAGGAGTGCAAAGCAAAGCGTTGTGGCAAGATCTTCAACTGAATCGAAATACATAGCTGCTTCAGAGGCTTCACAAGAGGCGATATGGATGAAGGAGTTCATTACATAGCTCGGTGTGGTTCCAAGTGCGCTGGACCCAATGTCTATCTACTATGATAACATGGGCGCCATAGCCAATGCGCAAGAACCAAGGTCACACAAGAAGCTGAAGCACATCAAGCTACGTTTTCACGCTATTCGAGAACATGTCCAAGATGGTGACATAACGATTTGCAAAGTACACACAGATCTGAATGTGGCGGATCCGTTGACTAAACCTCTCCCGAGGGCAAAACGTGACCAGCACCAAACCGCTATGGGTGTTCGGTATATTACCATGTAATCTAGATTAGTTGACTCTAGTGCAAGTGGGAGACTGTTGGAGATATGCCCTAGAGGCAACAATAAAAGTGGTTATTATTATATCTTTGTGTTTATGATAAATATTTACATTCATGCTATAACAGTATTAACCGGAAACATTAATACTTGTATGATTTGTAAACTAAATTAGAGTCCCTAGTAAAGCCTCTTTAATAATACTAGCTTGTTAGTAAATAGATGATCGTGGTTTCTCGATCATGAACATTGAGATGTTATTAACAACGAGATCATATCATTAGGAGAATGGTATGATGGACATACTCCTATAGATAAGCGTAGCATAAAGATCAAGTCATTTTAATAGTTCAATTGCTATAAGCTTTCTGATACATAGTAACCTAATTCCTTCGACCATGAGATCATGCTAATCACCATCACCTGAAGGATGCTTTGATGACATCAAACACCACACCGTAACTAGGTGGCTATAAAGGTGGCATTGAGTGTTCGGAAAGTATGGGTTGAGGCACATGGATCAAGAGTGGGATTTGTCCATCCATATGACAGATAGATATACTCTAGGCCCTCTCGGTGGAATGTCATCCAATTAGCTTGCAAGCATGTGACTGGCTCACAAGGTATCACATACGACGGGAACGAGAAAAGAGTACTTATCGGTAACGAGGTTGAACTAGGTATGCAGAGATACCGACGATCAAAACCTCGGATAAGTAAACTATCGCGTGACAAAGAGAAATTGGTATCGTATGTAAGTGGTTCATTCGATCGCAAAGTAATCGTAGAAATATGTGAGAGCCATATGAATTTCTAGATTCCTCTATTGGTTATTGATCGGAGAAGTGTCTCGGTCATGTCTGTATAATTCACGAACCGTAGGGAGACACACTTAAGGATTCGATGTTGTTGTGTAGTTATGGAATGATGAGTAAGAGTCCGAATGTTGTTCGGATTCTCGGATGGGATCCGGGATATCACGAGGAGATCCGGAATGGTCCGGAGAATAAGATTCATATAAGGAAAGACCTGTTTCGGAGTTCGGAAATGATTTCGGTGTTTTCACCAGGAATGTTCTAGAAGGGTCTGGAAGGTCCGACACTCCGGAAGGGGAAGGGTACATGGATGTGTCATGACAATGTGGAATGGTTGCATCATGTAACAGGTCACTTGGCTGGGCAATATGAAGAGAGAAATCAAATTCAAGTTTGAAAGTCAAACGCCAATTTGAAAAGTCAAATTCGAACATTGCTTGGTGGAGGGAGAGTAGGAAACCTACCTAGGGTAGGAATCCCACTCCCTCCACCAGTTGGCCAAGGAGGAGGAGTTGGGGGAGGACTCCCTCCTCCCAAACCGCCTCCCCCACCTATATAAGGAGGGGTAGGGCGCACCCCTACCCCTCACACCTCAAACCCTAGCTCCAGGCGCCACCACCCCAAGTGCTACCGCTGCCTAGGGCTCCTCCAAGTCGCTGACTAGGGTTTCCCCAAACCCTAGCCACCGGCCAAGCCACCCCCTTTGGTGCCTCTAAACCGTAGATCGCCAAGTCCCTCTCTTACTCCACCATACTCGCTCCAGCTTAGGCGAAGCCCTGCGGTATATTCCCTCTACTTCCGACACCACGTCTTCGTGCTGCCGGAATCACGAGGAGAGTGCTACAACCTCCGCTGCCTGCTGGAACAAGGGAGAGGAAGGTCTTCATCGAGTACCGAACGTGTGACCGACTGCGGAAGAGCTGCCGGAACGCAGCGCCGGAAGGATCGTCTACGCGATCTCGAGATCGGCAAGTTTACGACTACATCACCCACGAGAATCTACTCTCATTAACCGCTTTCGAATCTTTGAGGGTGAGTGCTTATATCCACTCGTTGCTACAATATAGTAGATAGATCTTGGCTTGTTTGTGTGCATGCGGTAGAATTTTTTTGTTTTCCATGCTACGAACCCCTACAAGTGGGGGTATGGGGAGGCTCACCGGGGACGAGGGCGAATGCGGTTGTCAACGACGGCGGTTCTCCTGGTACTGGCGGCGTCTCTTGGGGTAACCGCAATCGACGGCGCCCTTCTCCTCCAGCAGTGGCGGGCTCCAATGAAATTCCAGCGGCCTGGTTCTCGCCTTGCTCCGGGAAAGAAGTGGGGTGGTTCAGAGAGAGAGGGGAGTGAGATGGTGTGGAGAAATGGTGCGGGGGAGGCCTCCTTTTATAGGCGAGCGAGAGGGGCTGAGCGACATGGGAAAATCTCGTCGGGGTCGGTGTTACAGCGAGCTACTGGCATGGCGTAGGGGATAGGACGGTGTGCGGTCTACTGGCGGTGCTCAACAGCTTGATGGCACGGCAAGGGGGGTGCGCTTTGGTCGGGAACGTGCGGTGCTCTGCGCGGTACCGATGGCGAACTTCACGGCGTGCTGGCGGCTATGGGGCACGGTTGAGGAAATGAGCGTGTCTGGTGGTCTCCTGGGATGGTGGGTGATCGTGTAGACGGGCGGCAAAGGCGAGGCGCGACGTGTGCGAGTGTGTCGGGTGCGGCGCTCTGGCGTGCTATCCGCATGGCAGGGACGAATTGGGCGTGGCGCGTTCTCTGTGGTCCACGGCTGGCAGCGCTCTAGGGCTGGACAGGGGTTGGCGGTGGACGGTGGCCTGCCTCCTGGACATGGTGGCTAGGCGCGGCGAAGTCTCGAGCTAGCTTGCCATGGTCGGCTGGCAAGGGTGTGCTTGGGCATGCACGACATAGTGCAATGGTAGCTTGCTAGGTTGATTCAATGCTGGTGTGCTCACTGGGGGAGACAAGGGGTGAGAGTAGGGTGCAAAGAGGGAACAAAGCATTGATCAAACACAGTGTTAGTTAGGCAGGTTTACTATGCTCACTAAGTGTTTGGTGAAATGGCCGAAAGAAAATTATATTTGAATTTTTGGATGAAACTTGGTGAGTGTACTGGGCACACACTTGGTAGTCTCTGGTTATTTGTATTTGTCAAGGTGAACTGGTTTGGTTGGGTTTTGAGAAATGGTGGTCTTCCCATATAAACTAGATTCAATTTTGAATTATCCTTGGCATAGATTTGCAAACTGTTTCGGTGGGTTTGAAAAGTGCGCTTGGGTTCACTTTTACTTGGTCTAGCAAGGGGTGAAAAATTGGATTTGTTTCTATTAAAAATCTTATACTATAAACACTCAAAGTGGTCTAGTGAGCAAGATTTGCAAAAATGACCATTTGCAAAAAATCTTAGACTAGAAACACTCAAAGTTTGTTCTTGAATTTCTATTGATTTGATTCTACTTGGAAATAACTTATATGATGTTGTTTTCATCTTTAACCAATCCTTGCTATTCATAACAATCAAACCAGTCCATACCATCATTCATGCATTCATCGCCCACACACATGCATTCATATTGATTTTAATTAACAAAAGTTTTTGTTAACCCTAAATTTGGGTGATTGGAATTTGATAACCTTGATTAATATTTTTGGGATGTTATAGCTACGGGGGGACGGGCCCGGAGCCGACCATCGTCGATAGGGTGACCCTGCGGGTGACGTCCTGCGACTAGTTTGCAGGTACTCCCCCGCCCCGCCCCCTCCTATTGTTGGTTCGCTTTTGCCTTCAGGTTCCAGGTTCTCAGTCTTAGAGGAGGTCTCCCTCGAGCACCTGGGCGCGGTCGCTTTACACAGCGGCATTGTCTTCCGTGGCGAGAAGGGCCCTCAGATTGAGCAGATTGCGGCCATTCAGGCTAGAGAGGTGTACGAGGGACTGATCTCCGTTGCTCGGGCACGTGATGCACGGGAACGGTCCCTCATACTGGCAGGACCTGGGTGAGCTGACCCTAGGTCTAGCTCGGCTCCACCAATCCAGCCTGATAGTGGTGGTCCTCCTATGAGGACTCCCCTTCCAGGGAGACCTCGCGGGATACCCCCTAAGGCCCCGTCTCGCCCTTCCCTGTTAGGCCGTGCCCGCTCCGCCCCCAGTAAAGGGGTCGCGCTCGAGTGATTGTTCATATGAACACCCTTTGAGCGATTCGGGCATTCATTTGGAACATCCGGGGGTTCGGCAAGGACGGTCGGTGCCGTCAGATCAAGGAATACCTACGATAATAGGATGTAGATATTGTGGGCCTTTAGGAGACGATTCGTTAGGATTTCTCGATGGTGTAGCTTGAGGGACTCTCTAGACTCAAGTTTTCCTGGACCTGGGTCCCGACGAATGGACACTCGGGGGGCATCCTCCTTGGTGTCAAGGAGTATACCTTCGAGGTTGAGGATATGGACCGCGGGGAATTTTTTGTGAGCATGGCTCTCAGCCATAAGCAATCTCACCTCAAATGGGAGGTGATTATTGTTTATGGCCCCACGGATCATAGGAGGTCCCAGGCGTTCTTACTCGAGCTCAAAGCAAAGGTGGAGTGTACAGAGACCCCAGTCATTGTGGCAGGGGACTTCAATCTCATTCGCTCCGTTGAAGACAAGAGCTCAGCAAACGTGGACCTCCATATGATTCACATATTAAACAACTGCATCGCTAACCTCGCCCTTAGAGAGATTGCGAGAGTCAGAGCCAGATATACATGGACCAACAAGCAGCTGGACCCGATTCGCAGCATCCTTGATTGCGTATTTGTCTCTATGGAATGTGAGGTGGCCTTCCCCTTGCGCTCGCTGCGCACGGTCACCAGGGTTGGCTCCGATCATACTCCCCTCCTCCTGTCCTCGGGCGTAGGGTCACCCCCAAGACTAAATCGCTTCCACTTCGAGAACTTCTGGATTAAACAACGAGGGTTCATGGAGGCGGTTCGGGCTAGGTGGGTCGAGGTCGCGGCCTCTCCCCTGCACTTATTGTGATATTAATGTGTGGCACCATTGCGCCCAGATGTCATGGCAACTTATGTGGGGCTGGGGGCGAACCTAGGGGTCGTGATTAGAGGTCCAGAGGACGCCATCCTGCATGAGATCCAGGCCCTAGACTAGGAGGCGGATCTGGTAGGGCTTTCGGCTAATGCCTGGTCCCATAGATGTTCCCTTGGGACCTCCATTATGGAGATCTATAAGGGCAAAGAGGCATTCTGGAGACAGCGGAGTCGCTAGAACTGGACCATCCAAGGGGAGTCTAACACATCCTATTTCCACGCCATTGTGAATGGTAGGCGTAGGAAGTGCTCGATTCCCTGCCTCTGGGATGCGGACTCTCTCCTGGAGGACCAGCGAGATATCTCGTCCCATATTTACGCGTTCTACCGGGATCTGTTTTCGGCTACTCCGAGGTCAGGGATTGTGATGAGTAGGGATTTTTGGACTGAGGAGGCCAAGGTGACTGCGGAGGAGAACTGGGAGCTAACCCGCCCTTTTCTTCATACTGAGGTTGTTGAAGCTATCAAGTCTATGAAGACCAACTCGGCACCTGGGCTGGATGGGCTTCCAGTGGTTTACGCCATCCAGCGGATTCTCTCAAAGGTCTACGCCATCAGACTCGCCCTATCATGGAACTCCTGACCCACCCACTTTAGTTTGCCTTCTTGAAGGGACGCCTAATTCATGATGGAGTACTCGCACTGCATGAAATTATTCATGAGGTGAAGGTACGCCACCACAAAGGGGTGTTTCTCAAGTTAGACTTTCAGAAGGCTTACGATAAACTGGATTGGGCATTCCTTATACAAGTCCTAGAGCATATAGGGCTTGATGACAGGGTGATCTCTTGGGTTATGTAGTTTGTCATGAGTGGTAGCATAGTGATCAACGTCAATGGGGAAGTGGGTCCATATTTTTGACCCTCCTATGGATTTAGACAAGGGGACCCGATCTCTCACCTTCTCTGATGCCCTGGCAGATATCCTGGACAAAGCCAAGATCGCTGGCCACATCTCGGGTGTGGTAGGGCATCTAATCCCTAGAGATGGAGTCACCCACCTCATGTATGCGGATGATACTATGATCATGGTGCAGGGGTCGGAGCTTGACATATTAATCTCAAGTTCCCACTTCTTTTCTTTGAATCCTTGTCGGGCCTTACGATCAACTTCGACAAGAGCAAGGTTATGATCCTGGGCTTCCCTAAATACAAGAGGCAGCGCATCGCCGACCGCTTGAACTACCGCTTGGCGGACTTCCCCATTACCTACTTGGGGAATGCCCATGCGTGACTCTCAGGTGCCAATCAAGGATCTTGCTCCCATGGTCGCGAAGGTTTGGACCAAAGCCAAACCGTGGCGTGCGCGCCTCACGTCCAAGAGAAGCAAGACTATCCTGATTAACTCCTGTTTGTCTAGCCTCACCATGTATCATATGGGCCTTTATCTGCTACCTGAGGGAACCCATGCACACTTTGCGAAAGAGATGTCTAGGTTCTTTTGGGTTGCCAGCGATGGGCACCAGAAGTATCATATGGTGAAGTGGGCGGGTATTTGTACCCCCAAAATCCTTGGGGGTTTAGGTGTCCTTGACTCTCGTCGCTTCAATGTGGCCTTATTACTGAAGTGGGTCTAGTGGATTCTCCAAGATGATGGAGGCCTTTAGCTCCAACTCATTAAGGATAAATACCTTCGGGGCTGCCACCTGATGGCATGTGAACGCCGGGAGGGGTCCCAGTTCTGGCGTGTCATCCAAGGCATCAAGCACTTCATTCGTCGGGGTTCTCTTTTCGTGGTTGGAAATGGTCGGATAGTCCTATTTTGGCTTGACCCCTGGGTACAGGGGTATCCCTCTACCAAGTATTTCCCGCACTGTTTGCCATCTGTGTAGCTCCCACGGTGTTGGTCGCTGAGGTAGTCCATGAAGGTCACTGGAACATCCCGTTCCAGAGGTCCTTCAATGATGCTGAGGCGGCTGACTTTCTGAGGCTACGGGGCTCCCTACCCTTGTCCCTCTCAGAGGAGAGGGACAAGGTAACATGGGGACAGTCTCTCTCGAGAGCTTTCTCAGTTAGTTCGGCTTATAGGACCCTCTTCCAGGGCCCCGAGTTACCTTGGACGATGCACCTTTGGAAGTCTCCTATACCCTTGAGCTTGCGTATCTTCCTGTGGAAGTTGCTACGAGATCGCCTTCCTTCAGGGATAGAGGTGTCAAAACACAATGGTCCCGGCAATGGGCTGTGTCCGCTATGTGGGATGGCAGAAACATGCACCCACATAATATTCACTTGCCCTGCTGCTCAGTTTTTGTGGAACTTTATTCGAGAAGCGTTGGGGCCTACTTGGCAGGTCCAAGACCTCAGAGAGTTCCTAGAAACTGAGGCGAACTGTACTGGTAGAAGGCCCCACCTCTTTTGGTTAGTGTTTGTGGGCATTACTTGAATCTTATGGAATATTCGGAATAAGATAGTGATAGAGCGGATCTTTCTCCGCCGTGTTTCTGACTCTGTGTTTTGTTTGCTTGCCTACCTGAGCATGGACGACATCCTACAGGCGCTTAAGGTGTCAGTGCAACGCTTCGCGACGCCTACTAGTGCTTCTGCGGCCTTGTAATGGGAGCACCCCTCCAGCTCATCCTTTTTTTTGTCTGCCGCCTTGGGCATGTTGTGCCGTGGCTCCAGCGAACTCTTTTTTTTCTTTTTTTATTTTGATGTCTGGACGTCTCTGACTCGCTTGTACTCTGGACGGCTGTTGTTTTATTTATAAAGCTAGGTGTAATGCCTATTTCAAAAAGATTAATTTGAGTAAGCATTTTTTACTGCATTTTACATATTGTATATAATATGTTTCTACTGCGTTGTATACATTCCTACCACGTCTCTTATTTCTATTAAATCGCAAGCGGGAGCGCACAAGCGACTTGCTCTAATAGAATATGAACTACTCACTCTGTTGCTAAATACTACTCCTTTCGTCTAGAAATAAGTGACTTAGATTTGTATGAATTTATATATATTTTAGTATATAGATATATACGTAGATAAAATTAAGTCACTTATTTTAAAAAAAGGAGTACTAGTACTACAAGGTTTACACACGGTTATGTGGTCTTATATTTTGACCATGGAAAAAAATAGCGCGCAATTTCTTCGCTATAGCGTCGCTATAGCATATTTGGGACGCGAACGCTACGCTATGTAAAATCTGCTCGCTATGGAGCTAATTACGTTTTAGCGGCGCTAAATACGCTATAACGTCACAACGCAATAGCGCCACTAAGAAAATCTATGAATATAGCGTCACCCCATAAGCCCATTGAGCCCACGACTCCACCACGCAGTGGCGGAGCTGCATATATACTATGTGGTCGCTTGACCACACAAAAAATTAGTGAGCATTGAAGGTTTAGCTATAAATACACCATAATGACCCCATAAATCCTTATTTTTGACATCACTCTAGTTGTTTTTGAGCTTTGACATCACTAACCGCTGATCCTAGCTCCGCCACTGCCACCACGCCCAACACTCTACATCTAAATATATGTCAACTCAACCCTATTTCCTAGTTCTCCCACTTCACATGACAGTGGCGGCTGCTAACAGACTGCAACGCCCGTCTCCTCCAGATCCAGCCGGTCAACCACCTCTCTTCTTGGCACATCCACCAGACACAGTGGAGCACCAGGAGGACGCGCATCTTAAATTCTCGACTAGTGAGCTGACCTAACGCAGGTCTTGTCCTCTAACTTGTCTTGCACCGGATGTCAAGCAAACTTTGTCATTTGCCACTACTAGTTAATTGGTTATGCATGTATTACTCAAAAAAATAGCTACTGTAATTCCTAGAAATACATGCTAGACCTTATTTTTTATATTTTTTTACCCACGCTATTTTGAAAAATAGCGTGTTATTAGCACGCTATAACTTGCATAGCGTTTGGAGAAGGGTCACGCTAAAAAAATCCTTGATTTTGACCAAGAGGTTGTACTAGTAGTTCGAAAAAATCGGGAAGTCAGGACCTGCAAACGGTACTGTGCACGATTTACCTAGTGAAGTCCAGTCTTTTGATAGTAAGTTCAATACTACTATAGTAAACTAAACCACGTGCGTGGTCATTTTTCTGGTCGCCATTACATGAGTTTTTGTTAATTTTCGGTTGTCCAAGTTGTTGTTTTTCAATCTTAGTATCGGAAAGTTGCACAACAGTTAGCGTACACGGAAAATGAACCTGAAACTCCTGAAAAAACATGTTTATTAACACGCGTTACTAACAGTGTATGTTCATCTTTTAAGATTCGAGTAAAGATTTTTTTCTAGTACTGCATTTTATCGAATGTACATAGGAGTAATATGTTTCTGCTGCATTGTTTACATTCCTACCGCATCTCGTGTTTCTGTTAAATCGCAAGCGGGAGCGCAGAGGCGCTTGCTCTGATAGAGTATGAACTACTCACTCTGTTGCTAAATACAGTACTACTATAAGATTTACGCACGGTACTGTGCTCTTATATTTTTGGGGGGAAATCAAGACCTGCAAACGGTACTGTGCACGATTTACCTGGTGAAGTCCAGTCTTTTGATATTAAGTTCAATAGTACTACCCACAGGAAAGTTGAAACTGAATTCATTTTCGTCTTGGGTCCATATGAACCAACAAAAAAGTTGAATATTAATTATGCATTGATTTCATTATCAAAAAATTGTAAAAAATATAAAATTTTGAAGTAATATTTATTTAATTATGTGCGGATGGGTGGCGGCAGGTCCCGTCCGGTCCAGGTCTAACCCCTTTGGGCCCATTTGGATAGGGACCGGCCAGTTGATCCTCTCGCAACGGTGCTGCCTCCTGGAGGTGGAGATGGTGAACCGGTTGTGCTGGTTAGTGAAAGCGCACAGCAGGCCTGCTGCATTGTGGCGGCGAAGACTTTGTGGGCCTGGGCTCAGTCGGGCCCTTCGGAGACCTGGTGTGTCCTTGTTGTCGCTCCTGGTCGGCCACCGCCACGGCGATGGCTCCCGCTCGGTTGCTGTGCCGCCACCTCCAACTATTATTGTGTTCTTCGTTTCCGTCTTCTAGGTCTCGTGTCAGTGACCACAGCGAGACGGTAAGGGTGGTCTCAAGACTATGGTGGTGCATATGGTGGTCGGCTACAAGTTTGGTGGTGTGCTTTGGAGAGTCCGAGGTAGTGATTTTTTTGTGGTAGGGAGAAATCCCATCGGCTTGGCCGGCATCAACGCGGTGACGCCTGCGGATGCCATTATTTTTTCCTGAAAAATGCCGGGTAGCTGTTCCCGCTCACCTCGGCGTGCCAGGGAAAACCTTAGAACCTGTCCGGATAGCAGTGTCCTCGACATCACATCCCTTCTTAAAGGTGATGCTTGGTAGCGGTTCGTAGTATTTGGAACAGGATGGACAACTTTAAAATGCGCAATGGTTGCGAGTCATTCTCGTTTTGTCTTGGTGAGGAGAATTTACCGGTTAAGTGCCCCGCCGGAAAAGAAACGTAGTACGATTTACTGGAAGAAAGGGCTGTAATTTTTCCTGAGTGAGAGTAGGTAGAATTTTAGAACGGGGAGTACGTACGGAGCCGGCAGCAGGCCGCCACACACGCCCGGCTGAACACCGAAAGCGGAAGGCAGCAGGGAGCACGGGCAGCCTTCCTCCTTGGAGCGGCAATGAAACAGTACGGAACCAGAAAAACAACCCAGACTGACATCAAAAGACGGGGCATTGCATTGCATGGCATGGGGCTGATGTCTGAATGAGCTCACACTAGCATCTGCATCCCAAAAGCGCGTGCACGCTCCGGGTGTCTTGTGTGTCGCCTCCTTTTATTTCACATACCGATGCTGCTCTGTTTTCCCTTCTTCTCCTGATGATGATTCAGGACCTCGGAATCATATTCATGCATGATCGTGTGGTGTGGTGTGGGCAAAGCGGGCGTCGTTTCAAATCGCAGTAGTAAACTAGTAATTCGACAGCAAGTACACTGTGCAGCTTTGTGTGTGTGTTTTTATTCTTGTTTGTTGCCGGGTTGAGCAGCCGTGCAGCAGGGCATATATATATTTACCATGTCTTCCTTTTCATGGCTGGTAAGAAGAAAGCACTTTTGCTGAAAGATAGATAGACAGATAGGTGCTCTCTGAAAGCCACATGCGTTGCGTGCGAGTGCGAGAGAGAGAGAGAGAGAGAGAGAGAGAGAGAGAGAGAGAGAGAGAGAGAGAGAGAGAGAGAGAAACAAAATTAACACGACGATGATGATGATGTTGATGTTGCCTTTTCGTGCTCTTACTCATGCTTGACGCTGCACTGGCCTTTAACTCTGCCTGTAACTCATATACTACTAGTATACTACTTTTACCCAACTAGACAAATTAAGATAGTCGTGGCTAATTAGATAACACATGGCTGGCAGGGAAGTAAATACAGGCCGGCCGACAATGTAGGTCGGCACGGACAGGTTACATATGCTTCGTATCAGCTGCGTACAGCGTATGCAAACGATCTTGTACGGCGACGTACTCAGATTCCGAGTAACAGCAGCGACAAAGCGTCAGACTGCTCGGTCCACGTCGCCTGATTTGACTCAATCTTTGTGACTATGACCGCTCGGCGTCATCGCCAGAGCAAAAAACCTGATGCTCGTAATTCAGAGATGGTACGTACAGTACGTACAAGATATTATGCCCTGTGTGTATGGTATGGCGTCGCCCCCCGGCCATATACATGTCCTCGTGGTTTTCCGTACCGGCACTGCTCACAAGTCACCACATATGCTGGTTTTCCGTACATAAGAATAGACACATCATATAATTTTCAGATGCCAGGCCGATTTCGGAAGCAAAAGGAACTAACAATTCATATGTTCTTCACCAGAGCAATGGTAGCAAATCCAAATTACTACCACTATCCAGCAGCAGCAAATCCAAATTACTACGCCCTCTATCCCGAATTAGATGTCACAAATTTATTTAGATACACATGTATATGTATACACTAAAACTCGTCTAGATACATGATGTTTCCCGTTCAATATTAGAATTGACAGAACATTACCAATATTGCATAGAGGCATACAGAGTCGGATGGGCGCATGCACAAATGCCGGTTTCCTTTCGACATAAAGAATTAAGGATAGACATATCATACACAACTTCAGATACAAGCCGGGAATCGCCAAGCAAAAGGAACAACAATTCAACATGGCAGGTAAACAATTGCAGGGCGCTGGGGACAAAAGGAATGTTCTTCAGCGGAGCAATGGTAGCAAATCCAAAACTATACTATATCCAGCAGCACCAAATCCAAGCAACGGAGCCTGCTTCTGTGTACAGTTAGGAAAACAATCTGCAAGCAGCTGCAACAAAGCCAAGGATAATCGGCAACATCCTTTTTTATTTTTGTGATATAATCACAAGTAATGGAAGTGAGCTATGATGTATTGAAATGCTAAGATTTACCTATCATCCACTGGGGTTGTTGGTACCCCACTCAACCTTCTGGCATTCAAAATCTACTTCACATCAACCTTGACGATGACAATAGGATTGCCTACAGTGCCCAACACGGTGGCTGCTGAAGCTTTATGATACATCACAGGTAAAAAGACAGCATCCAAGTGCATATTTTCAGAAACAATTGAAAAAAGTACAGCAGATGCTCCACAAAACACCAAACTTGTGTGGGTGCACGCAAACCATACAGAACTTCACAATACCATTTGGAGATCCGAAGCACAAGTATCGACAATTCAACATGGCAGGGGGTTGGGGGATAGAAATGCTGTTCTTCAGCAGAGCACTGGTAGCAGATCTAAATTACTATCCAGCAGCAGCAAATACAAGGAAAACAGAACCTGCTTCTCTGTACAGTTAAGGAAACAATCTGCAAGCAGCAGAAAGGAAGCAAAGACAAATTGGCAATACCCCTTTGATTTTTTTGCGAATAATCACAGGTAACGAAAGTGAGCTAGTATGATGTATTGAAATGGTAAGATGCACCATCCTAACAAAAACAATGGGGGTGGTACCCCACTCAGCCCTGTGGCGATCAAAATCTACTTCACTTCAACCTAACTAGCTGTAGATTTTTACAGCACCGGAAGATGGCAATGGGATTGCCTACAGCGCCCAGCATGACGGTTGCTAAAGCTCTATGATAAATCTATAGCTGCTGCTGCTGTTTAGCTGTCAAGATGATGAGAACTGATCTTCTCGTATTGCCTGGCATAGTCACACCCCAGTAACCGAGGATTAGACTGTACAGCTGTGCAGAGATCTACCACTGAAGTTTGGTAGGGACAGCCTGAGCCAGAAGCGAAGCCATTATTCTGTCCACCATTTACAGCACTTCCACTAGCTCTGTGCGCCGTCATCCTGTTTCCCCTTGCCTTGGCGACGCCCAAACAAGACTTCAGCAGCTGATTTATGTACACGTTCAGCCCAGAGTTCAGGAGATCAGCACACTCCAGGGTTATGCCAAGGCCATGCTCTTTCAACTTATTCTCAAGTAGCTTCAACAAGTACCCCGTATCCGGCAATTCGCCATTATTGTAGCACACCTCTGAAGGAGAAGATATGGAAGGCTTTGAATTCTGAACCTTCGGGACTCCCAGCGGAGCCCTAATCGGGCTCTTACTCTGCACACACACCGGACTGCCCCTGGCCTGGTCAACCTCCTCACCATCCTCCACAGACACAAACTCCCCAGCCCCTGGGTGACCAAGAGGGGACTTTCCAAGCGGACTCGGCTTGTCACCAAACCTCCTGTCGCGGTTACCCAGTGGCCGCATTCTCTTTGCTAGTGATACGCCGCTTGCCAATGGCCCGTTCGTAATGGCGCTAGTCTGTGAATTCCCGGTGGGCGTCTGCCTGCTGGGCGGCGGCCCGAGCGACATGTAAGCATTGCCGAGGATCGACCGGACGAGGAAATTGTGAAGCTTAATGTTCTCCTTCCCCAATGCAGTCACGCAAATCTTGTCGAACTCGCTCTTGCCGAGCTGAAAGCTCAGGAACTTCTTGAGGCTGTGGAAGTAGAGCTCGGCGCGCTGGTGACCGAGCTTCCTGACGAGCTGCGCCTTGACCTCCGCCGTGTCCACCCGGACAAGCTTCCTTGAGGGCTGCATCCTGGAACGGCACCAAATGCAGTATCTCCGCGGAGCTGGTGATGGGCTCTATCTGGAGGAGCAAACCCTAGCTACGCGATCAAGATCAAGAAGCCGGGGGGAGCTCCAGCAGTCCTCGGAAAGTGCTCCGCGAGAAGTATCCTTTAAGCCAGAATCGGAGCACCCATCTGCGCAATCAGATCAAGAAGCAACAGGGCGGTCAGGTCAGCACAGGGGTTTGCTCCGTGATCCAAGAGCTCGCACGGACCAACCAATCTACTTCCGAAACAATGTTTCGAACAAACGGGTACGGGATATCGCCGATCCGAAGCAATAACGCCTAGAATTTTTACAAAATCCAGCAAAATCCGATGCCAGATACAATCGGACAATGCCCAATTTCCTCGAAAAAAAATTGGGAAATGAATGAGGGGACGGGGCGGAAGAGAGACTGACCTGGATCGGAGAGGCCGTACACCCGAGCCAAAGAACCGGATGCGATTTTCGCCGATAAAATGGATTTGGATTTTGGTTTTGGCTTTTGCGGCCGCCGCAATTGGAGATTTTTTTGGTTCCCCAATTATATTGCGTGGACGCGACGAACAGCAGTGTCAACGGGGCTCGTGCGCAATTGCAACCTCACCGCGGGCCCTTGCTACCGGGCTGGTGTCTCTCTGACGGGTCGGGCCCGCAAGTCGCGTCGATGCGGGTGGCAGTGCCGCCAGAGTGGGCTGGCGTGTTGGTGGGTGGGTGTCGGGGCCAGCGGCCTGATCCTGACTGCTGGCTCTTCTCGCACGTGATCAAATAGAACGTCTTGCTTTTTTTGCAGGTAAAATAAAATAAAACGTCCTGCTAACGATTTTTTTTGTGTGTGGGAGGTCTAACTAACGATTCTATCGAGTGTTAATCAAAAATAAAAATATTATATCGAGTAAACTTTAGAAACTTAATTTGTGGTTATGATTACAAAAAATCACATATACTTTATACCCTATTTAAAGATAGGTTTGTGAAAATTTGGTGCCGAAAAAATTGTTACTAGAACATGAGACGTAAGGTGGAGAGGATGAACAATGAATTGACCTTGCTAAAAAGAAGTCAACAACAAGTTGAGGCAAGGGATATCTTCTCAAGGTATTCGAAGCAAAATATAGTGTCAAGGTCATGATATAGTATGGTAGGATTCAATTGCTTTCTTTCAGAAATTTCTAGCACAATGAGGATTCCACTATATATAAACAGAAGATATAGAATTACAAGTTCACCGACGAACAAGGGGAGTAGCAATATCGCAAGAGTGAGCAACTACCTTAATATGTAGTTTCCAAAACTACTGGCTCCAAATAGTAAGGTGAAAATTGTCTTATAAATGGTACCAATGACTGTGTTATGCTATTGACATCGTTGTTTATTGAATCCAGCACTTTCCAAACAAATCGTGTTAACGATCAAAGAAAAATAAATAAAGACGACACAAAAGGAGAGGTCCAAATGTGTCACAAATGTCGAATGTCTTTAGGCTGAGCGGCTACCTTAATATCTAGTTCCCCAAACCAATGATAGTAAAGTGGGAACTATCTTAATTGGTATAGACAACGATGTTATCAATATCTCAAGTGGCTTTTTTTTTGTTGAAACCCACACTTTCCCAAAAAAAATAGATCATGCAATTGATCAGAGGATAAATTAAAGACAACATGAAAGGAGGGGTCCTCCGAATGACAAAGTTGCCAATGAATGAGTGGTACCCAAATGTTGAACGTTCAAAGACTCGATTTATGATTCATGTGTCCTATATTATCTTATTTGTGTAGTCGGTGAAAACGAAATGAAAATATACTTTTAAACTATTTTAAGAAAAGTTAAACCTTGACATTGCCAAGGCGATAGAAAAATACTTTATTAAAACAATGATAAACCATGTTAGACAACATTCTCTATCACAATTTGGTTTCATGAAATGGAAAAGATGATTTACCTTCAATTAAAAAGAAAAGGAATTGACGAATTTATAAGGTAAACCAACGGAAAACCGGTCTTATATCACATTGCAAATATTATGTTTACGAATGAGGTAAGGGAATATTTATGGCATCTATGCCTGATGTGTGACTCGATTCAGGAAAACATTAGTGAACCACACAATTAACTGGGTCACATAGCGATTTGCTCTAAATTGGACTAGTTGCAAATCAACCTCGAATACTTGCTAATAAAGGTGGAACGGGGTCGATCATTACTAAACACATTCCCATTTATTGTACTTGTCCATCGCCCATACCCATCTAGTACCCGCTATTTTTTATATATTCAATTGCACAGTAATCTAAGAGCAAAATATACTAAAAAAAATCATTGCATGATTCATGCAAGTAATTACGGTTTGAAACCAACATTATTAGAACTCCAATGCAACACTTACAATTCAAGCGACTAGCTACAACCATGATTGATCATCTTAAGTAATTGAACACCTAAAATGTAACTTTCATTATTAATATTGATTGGGTGACCCATGGGTAACATACCGGTAAAAGTCACAACATGGGGAAAGACAACAACGCGCACCCTATCCATTCGGGTTGGATGCTCATGGACCAAATTCCCTCGTTTACTTGCGAACCATATTTTTGAGTTATGGAATCATTTGTGTTTTAATTTGTTTTTTAGTCAAGCTTCCACATAACATTTTGTTCCAATTATACTGGAATGTGATTTCACTACGATTGAAATGTAGTTTTGCACTCTGTAAAACAATCAACATTTTTTTCAAACTCTACAATTATTTGTTATTGTCTCAACAATAAAATTTGCTTCCAGAATAGTAAAAACTTATTACCAGAAGGGTTTTGGCACATACAGGGATATGATTTGTACCTAATTATGCATCTTAACAGTTCTCAAATAATACCTACATGTGCATCATGCTCATGAGCACTTAACAAAAAAATCATGCGAACGCATGATTAAATATACCCTGCGCAAAAATGACAAAATATTCAACTTATATCTCAATATAGTGTAACAAGAACCGCTTGTCTTTTTTGTACAAGACAAATTTGATCATACTCATGTTATGACATGTTGCACATCTTTGAGTTGTCAGTGGAACGGCGTTTTGGTTGTCCAGGAGGTGAAGTTTCAGTACGACATGACTGAGTTAATTTACATGGCAGATTGGTCAGTGCAAAACCAAAGTCAAAGGCGATGGTCAAACCCACCTAAACCCATGCCCGAACTGGTATCAAGAGTTCAAGGTCACAAATTAAAACAATTAAAGGTTGGAAGTTGTAATTCGAAGTCAGGCAAGAGTTCAAGAAATTCTGTCGTCCCCACTTCAAGAATCAAGATTGACAAGAATGAAGCTTGTAATATGGATATGTCGTCTCCACTTCAGCACTGCACTGTCAAGAATTAAGATTCCAGCTGCAAACAGCAATACGATGCAAGCTGACTGAATTATGTAGAGGTTGATGTGCTCCATACATTGGTGCAACCGTGCAACTCCAGCAAAGCTCAATCTAACCACTATGCAAGTACGCTAACCGTTGTCTTCATCGTCTGACTGTTTCAGGTCTAGGTGCTGAGCAGGCATTCACTTCCCCATGTCCATGATGCAATACTGAAGCTTCAACCGGACCGACTAGGTTGCTTGCAATCTTGAATGATTCATCACCTGCACAAAGCTGTAGGAATCACATCTCCATCCGAAGAGTTGCTTCAGTTCCTTAGAAACACTGCGCAACAGCATGCAGACTAATGCAGTTCAGCCAACTGAGACACTCAAAAATGTACTGTAACTCAAAGCTCTCAAAGAGCAGAACGGCAGAGTCAAATAACCAGCTAGCAGGCTTCGATTCCTATAACTCCTACTAACCTACCTGGTGGAAATTCGATAAGCAGGTCGAATCTGACATGGAATTTAAAAGTAGTTTCAATCAACTGCAAGCACTTCACTGACATAAATGGTTTCTTTTTACATTTACAAATATCATTTGCGAAGATAAAAAGTTCAACAGAACAAACTGCTTAGGTGCAAACTGTTTTATTGTCATCAGTATGTCACAGCAAGATCCAAACGGTAATTTCGCAAAGAAACTAGAATACTTAAGGTGCTATCTAAACTAAGGTTATCAGCCAACAAGGCTTTGCTACTTACTGTTTGGTTCTGATCATCTTAGTGTTAGATATAAAAGGTCCACTTTTTGATCCTGAAATAGTGATGAAGTTCACTTATCAACCTTGAACTCTGAAGCAAGTTGTATTTAATCTTAAACATTTTAATCAGTTTAATCTACCCTCCTTTGCCCTGTCCCAAGTGGTTTTGTGCAGACTAAGACGACACCTTGCAGCCATGTGACATAACATATAGGTCCACACCTTACCATTTCAGCAACTTAAGCAAAAAGGAACAGGGAAATCAGGGTAAAAAACATTTTTTTAAATAATCTGGAACTTTCGAAATTCAGAGATAGTCAATATGAAAAAGCTGGATTCAATAGTCCACATATGAAATGTACCTAAACTCTTTTCAGTAGTCAATCTGAAAAAAAAAATCCCAAATCTCGATATTTAACTGGAAAGATGTTCAAAGGACAATCTTAAAAAAATGAATTTTAAATTTTTTACAAATTCCCTATAAATATTACCATTACTATTTCATCCACTTTCTTGATTTCGATTTTTTAAAATTGAGTTGCTAACATGAAAAAGTGCTGAATGTAAAACTGATGGCACATGTTTCAGTCAGCACAAAAGCGCTTGGGATAGGGCCAAGGGAGTAAAATAAAGTGATTCAGGAAATCAACGTTTAAAACAAACAACAGATCAGAGTTCAAGGTTCATATATACTGAACTTCTGCAATAGTTTAGGGTTAAGAAGTGGACTTATTTTCTTTTGGTTAAGTGGAACCTAAATGATACTTGCAAAACTTTATAATGCATAATGCTCATCAAAGGTAAGGATGAATAACATAAAAACAGACATTTTTGTGGAAAAATTATTTATTAAAGATTATCATAAGCACTGTGATCAAATTGTGTTGCAGTTTCCTACTACAACGTAAAAAATGGCTAGACTCAGAGGCCTGAAACTAACCTGCACCCCAATTCATGGGTAGTCGTTCCGGACATCACATGTCATTACCTCGAACACCCTAGCACTCAGGAAAAAAGAACTTGGCAAAGTTAGTTCCCAACTTCTCACCCTCGCAACTCTAGAAAAAAATGCTGCAATATGGACCTCTGTTGAACTTGAGCACCATGAGCCGGTGGACCAGGCCACCTGACCTCACGGTCTGCATCTTACTCAGCTATACACACCAATGTGAACTACTGTCAGCAAAAAAGGGAACAGAGACATGCAGAGTTAGTTAAAAATAAGCCTACGATGATTCACAAAACATAATATAAACCTATAATAAATCAATAATGTACTCCCTCCGTTCACTAATGTAAGACCTTCTAGCTTTTCTTGAAAATGCATGTATCTAGACACGTTTTATTGTTTAGGTTCACCCATTTTAGTCCAACTCTAGTCTACTTTGAAATATCTAGGAGGTCTTACATTAGTGAACGGAGGGAGTAGTAAAAGAAGCCATTCACGCATGCCACCATATATTTCTTTAGCTGCACTATGATTTTTCATACTTTGGTCAATTCTTGCTTGAGACAAGAGCAATCTCCTCCAACAACCACCTTTTCTTCTTACATATGAGTTAATGACTTTCCCCCCTCCACCATGGATAAGCACATCTGAAATTAGCGAGTAACTCAGCTGTTAATATGAGATAATGAAACATGAGGCTGTCATATGTTCTTTACATTAACTTGACCCAAAATAATATGCATGAATGGGGTACCAGAGCCGATATTTTTGTAGAGTGCATCCACAAAAGGCCAGTGAAGATAAACCAACAAGGGACCATCTTTGTAGAGCATTATAATCACTCACCTGCCTAACTCTTCAATTTGGGGTGTAAAATTCAGTGAAGAGTCATTAACCTGGCAATGCAACTTCTTGATCCAAGGGCAAGCCATCAGTAAGTCTAGAATCAGGTCTTTTCAGACGGAGAGCCTTGTGCTTCAACATCAAATGAAGTATACGTACAAAGTGCTTAAGAGTTGGCCTTGTCCGTGTCGATGAGGTGCCACCGACAGCACATCAGCGATGTTGCTCTCAGTCGCTGCAGCTCTGAGCCCAGAATCCATCTCTAAAGTTTGGAGAATTTCCGGATCCCAGTGTTCCACAATCCCAGACATCTCGGGAAATACAAGTGGGAACGCAATTTAGAACACAAAGAAGACCGGTTACAGGCTAACAATCAACCGAAAAACACCACAACAATACATGAAGCAAGATCAGTTCAATGCGAAACTCTGTCTGGAAGAACCAAATGGACAATGAGAGAAGATACCGAAAGAAAGGATAAACAAGGGCAAACATTTATAATGGGGGTTGAAGAAGTGGAAGGGGCGAGGCTTCAGTGGGATCCTCCCTCTACATGAACTGAAAACACAGCGGGGGACACCAGGCAAACGGAAAATGGATGAACACATGAACAGACAAGAGCAGGAGAGCCATCGCATGTGGCAGGCAAGCTCGGAGCAAAATCACAGAATGCCAACGGACAGAAGCACAGTAACTGAATCACACGCCAGTGAGAGCGCTCAGAGTTCCAGAACGCACACTACCACGAATCAGCACAGCCCAATCTACCTGTTTAAACAAGAGAAGGAAAAGTGCACATGTAGTAGCAGCCTTTGGACACTGTAGCTACTCGAAACAAGCCAAGCGTTGGCGACAGCCCAGCTCACGACAACATGGACGCGGCGCACCGTCTGATCAAAATTGGACTTAACTCCTTTCCAAATAGCTGCAAGGGATCCTAACCTTCCCCGTTATACTGTCCTAATATATCCTGGCCTCTAGACAGAACTAGATAGATCATACACAGTAAGATACCTGTGGGAAATCCGAAGCGGAAACATAAACAAGGTAGAAAGAACGATGTTCACGATTCATGGTAAAAGAACAAAGATTAAGAGCACATATAAGAAAGTAGGGGCAAACGACAATTTCTCTTGGGCAGAGCAAACATAACAGGTGCAAATTATCAAAGACAACAGTGACACATTCAAGACATGATTATCTGTAAAAACAAAGCGAAGGTGCATTGGCAGAAACTTTTTATTTTGTGAATAATCACAGGTAATGACAGTGAACTATGATGTACTGAAATCCCAAGATGTATCATCCTAACCAAAAACACTGGGGTACCCCCTCTCAGCCTATGGCAGTCAAAATCTACTTCACCTCAACCTAACTAGATGTAGATTTCTATAACACCAATCTATGGCAATGGATTGCCTACTCTGCCAAACATAACAACTGATGAAGTTCCATGAGAAAATAGCTGCTGCTGTTTAGCTGTCAAGGATGTGAGAAGCAATCTTCTCGTATTGCCTGGCATAGTCGCACCCCAGCAACTGAGCATTAGACTGTACAGCTGTGGAAAGATCTACCAGTGAAGCTTGGTAGGAACAGCCTAATTCTGAAGCGAAGCCGTTATTCCGCACACCATTTACACCAGCAGCAGCAACACTCCCATAAGCTTCATGCTTCCTAATTATGTTTCCTCTTGCTTTCGCAACACCTAAACAAGACTTCAGCATCTGACATATGTGCACATTCAGCCCAGAGTTCAGCAGATCAGCACACTCCAAGGATATGCTAAGGCCTTCGGCTTTCAGCTTATTCTCAAGTAGCTTTGACAAGTATTGTGTATCCGGCAATTCACCATTACTGTAGCAAACCTCTGAAGCATAAGATATCGAAGGCTGAGGATTCTGAGCCTTTGAGGGGATTCCCAGCGGAGCCCTAATCGGGCTCTGACTCTGCACACACACCGGGCTGCCCCTGGCTTGGTCAACTTCCTCGCCATCCTCCACGGACACAAATTCCCCGGCCCCTGGATGACCAAGAGGGGACTTTACAAGTGGACTCGGCTTATCTCCGAACCTCCTGTCCCGGCTACCCACTGGCCGCACCCTCCTCATCAGCTGCACGCCACTAGTCAGTGGCCCGTTCGTCACGGTGCTTGTCTGTGAATTCCCGGTGGGAGTCTGCCTGCTGGGTGGCGGCCCCAGCGACATACAAGCATTGCCGAGGATAGACCGGACAAGGAAATTGTGAAGCTTAATGTTCTCCTTCCCCAGAGCAGTCACACAGATCTTGTCAAACTCGCTCTTGCCAAGCTGAAACCCCAGGAACTTCTTGAGGCTATGGAAGTAGAGCTCAGCGCGCTGGTGGCCGATCTTCCTGACAAGCCGCGACTTGATCTCCGCCGTGTCGACCCGAGCAACTTTCCTGGAGGGCTGCATCTTGCAACAACACCAAATGTGGCAGCTCCGCGAAGACGAGAGCAAACCCTAGCTTCTGCTGCCGAACACCTAGGTGGAGCTCCAGAAATCCCGTAGGGCTGGCCGCAAGAAGTGTCCTGTAAGCGAGAATCTGTATAATCAGATCAAGAAACACAGAGTTTAGAACGAAGATTTTGCTACGTGGTCAGGTCAGCATAAGGCGTTGCTCCGTGATCTAAAACAATGTTTCGAGCAGCAATAGTTTTCTACTCGAAAACAATGTTTCGAGCAAACCCATTTTCGGGAATCCACAATCCGAAACAAACCCACCTCCAATTTTACAAACTCGACGACATCACGAGTGAAATACCATCGACATCACGGGTGGAATTTCCTCGATGAAAATTTTGGGAAAAGACGGAGGGGATTAGGGGAGGACGGGGAAGACGCTGACCTGGATCGGAGAGGCCGGACGCCCGAGCCGAATTCGGCGAGAGAATGGGTTCTGCTGTGGCCGCCGCAATTGGAGAATTTTTCTTCCCCCAATTTTATTCCCGTGGTCGCGACGAACAGCAGTGTCAATTGGACTCCCGGTCTAATGTCTCGCTGACTGGTTGGGCCCGTGCGTCATGTTGAAGCGGATGCAGAGCGGGCTGGCATTGTTGGTTTGGGTTGTCGGAGTCAAACACCCCGAAAATCGGCCTCTCCTCCCCTTCCTTTGCTTTGAGAGTCGTGTGGAAGCGTCTTGGTCTATCCCGGGTCTCTTTCGCCGCTGGCCGGAGGTCACAGAGAAGAGACGCCGCAATAGCTGTAGTATGTAGCAAATCTGGCCAACGGCCGTACCGCGGCTCGCGGCCAAGCCACGCGCCGTCGCGGCCAATGTGTCCCGCCTGGCGCCGAGGCAAGATTCAGGCTAAACGGGCCGGCCCGTGACACGTCGAGCACGCTGGGCCATGATCTTTTTCTGCAGGCCCGTCGAAATTTGCCCTTAAAAACGTCCTAACCTGAACCATAGCAGCTAGATTTCATTGGTTTCGTGGTAGAGTGCGGCGCGGGAGACCGGGAGGTCTGTGGTTCGACCCCCCGCGGCGCCTATTTTTGCATGTTTATTCGAAATATCGCGTGGCTGCTGCTAAACGGGCCGGCACGCGCCCGTCACGCGTGCTCGGGCAGACTTTTCGGTTGCATGGCCGCCAGAACGACCGATGGCGGAGTTTGGTATGTAGGAGATGGCGTCAAGGGGGGTGGAAGTCGTGGTGCGGCGTGCGACATGATGATTTCGCTTCTGGCCTGCCAAGTTGTTGAGGGGGAGTGGAGCAGCGGCGACAAGTAAATTACAAAAAAACACCATAATTAGGACGAGGGTACACAAAAAAAACATCGAAAAACATGCATTTTGGTGGGTGTTTGTTACCCTGACCCTAATTATGGTGGTCTTTTGTAATTTACTTCAGCGGCGATATGCCCTATGAATCGACCTCTTGCCTCCCTCCCTTGAAGGGGCAATTGTGTTGGAGATTCGGGATCTGGCGGGCCAACTTCCTCCTCTTTCAAGTCGTCACGGCGGCGGCGTTGTCCGTCGCATTCCTGTTGCCGAGTGCGGGCTCGGGCCGGATTATCTCGTATGTGTTGTTGATCTCGTCATGTTTGTGGCTATCACCCCACAGATGGTGCTTCTCAGACGGCGGCAGTCCGACAGGCCCGGCTGAGAACGGTGGCGATGGGGCTTCTTCTTGGACATGGGGATCTTCAGTGTGGCGGATCCCCTGGTCGACGGAGGAGTAGGGACTAGTGCTGGGGTTGGCACCGTTGATGTAGTGTGTGACAGAGCTTCACAGGCCCATCGGGCTCGGCTAGTCCAAGGACAACCTCGTTTATTCATGTTGCTGCATTCGGTCGGCTACCGCCTTTCGGCGATGGAGGTAGTTTCCTCCCAAGAGTTGTTGTACCGCCGAGTCTCATCGAAGTTTCTTTTTCCCGGTCTTCCCGGCCTCGCAACATGGGTCAGGTGGGATGACGATGGTGACTGCAAGATCGTGGTGGCATGTGCTGGTGGGCGAAAGTGATGGAGGGTCATGGTGGCATACGCTATTGTAGTACTGTAGGTGGGAAAGAGATACACTCAACGCCCTTCAGGAAGGACGACGACACTTGTAGGCGTCACCATGTCGCCGTCTAGGCTGAAGGGAATATGCCCTGAGAGGCAATAATAAAGTTGTTATTATGTATATTCTAACTTTATGATAAATATTTATTTTGCATGCTATAATTGTATTAATACGGAAACGTTAATACATGTGTGTTTAATAAACAAAAAGAAAATTTCTAGTTATGCCTCTCTTATAAACTAGCTCGTTGATTAATAAGATGGTCAAAGGTTTCTCGATTATGGACATTGGATGTTGTTAATAACGAGGTCACAACATTGTTAGAATGATGTGATGAATATTTATCCGAAGTATAGCATTACGATCAAGGTCATTTTGTTTAAATTGCTATAACATCATACGAAGTAATTTTAGTCTTTATACTATGAGATCATGTCAATCACTAACACTGGAAGAGTATTTTGATAACATCAAACGTCACACCATAACATCGTGACTATAAAGATGGGTTCAGTGCTACGAAGGTGTTATGTTCAGGCTCATAGATCAAGAGTGGAATTTTTCCATCCCGATGACGGATAGATATACTCTGGACCCTCTCGGAGATATCACATTAGTTAGCTTGCAAGCAAGTGATTTGATCACTAGAATGTTATATCGCGGAAACGAGAAAAGAGTACATGTCAGTAACGAGATCAAACTAGGTATGGAGATACCGATGATCAAATCTCGGACATGTAAGATATCACGAGACAAAGGGATTAAGTTACATGCGTATAAGGTTCACACGATCATAAAAGTCATCGTTAAATATGTGGAAGTCGGTACGGATCTTTAGGTCCCGCTGCTGATTATTGATCGGAGAGGGGTCTCAATCATGTATGCATTATTCACGAAATTGCTGAAACTGGTTCTCCATGTGAAATTTAAATGTTGTAAGGGGTTTTATGTGAATGTTTGTTAATTTAAGTAATTAACAAAATTCTGAATACATAAATAAAGAGTTTTATTTAAATGAGAGTTTGCATTAAATTTGATAAAAATTTAATGCATGTGAGTGGATTTTTGAGTGGAGGCATGTTTATTTGAGTGGAGGCTTTTCCTTTTGAGTGGGAGCTCCACCCATATGAATGTGGAAGGGGTGGGGGCAGCCACCATGGCTGGGCGCCATGCCCCTTGGTTTCCTCCCCTCTCCCTATAAAAGGCCCCCTCTCCTCCTCTCACAACACACCTCCTCGTGAAGGATCTCTCTCTCCCTTTTAGAATTTCCCCATGGTCTCGGATCAGCGAGATACATGTTCCTGGTGGCTTTTTTTAAAAGTTGTGTCCGCTGCTTCGCTGGAGCGAGGGCGCGGAGGTTGTCGGGATACCCGAACGTGTGTGCGATCACGGATGCACCACTTCTTTGTGGTGCTGGACTTGATGGTGCTGGACTTGCTAGACCAGATGGACTTCTTTTCGATCTTGAGATCAGCAAGCGTTCAACTACATCATCCATGAGTATAACCTCGTTAACGCTTTTCGGTCTTCGAGGGTGTGTATTCTATGGATGATATCTACATGTTGCTTGTATCTAGTAGATAGATCTTGGTACTTAGTTATTCACATCGTAGGAAAAAAATTGTTTTCTATGTTGCGAACCCTTCAGTGGTATCAGATCCGGATCTATGCGTAGATGCTTTGCACGGGTAGTACACATATTAGTATGTGGGCGCTGATGGTCATGTTATTGCTTCTTCCTCGTACTTTGGATATTGGTGGCATAGTGGGATGAAGCGGCCTGGACAAACTTTACATGTCCTCGCACATGAGACCTATTTCACGCTTGACATGCAACTAGTTTTGCATAAGTGGCTTGCAGTTGTCTGTCTCTCCTATTATAGTCAATATCTGATTTACAACGAGTTGTCAATAATTTGATTATCCTTGTTGTGGTTCCATGTTCGTAGGTAAAAACGGTTCTATCTCTGAAAGCCCTCAGCCACGTAAAAAATGCAAAAGATAAATTAGAGGCGTCAAGTTTTGGTTTTGCCGGGCAAGTACTATGATATGATAGTGTTATAATTTGTAGTATGGATTGATACTATTGAAAATTATAATATGACAAAGTGTAAGTTCCATAGACCTTGGCCTTACACATATAGGAATGATAAAGATCATTCCACGATGCATAAGATAAGTGATCAAGTGCAAGAACCATATCATATCACTGTAGCATATGATGTTTTGTTTACATCTTATATTGCTTGTTTGGCGTTTTAATAGCATTATAAGATGATCCCTCATTTAGATATCAAGATAAAAATGTGTTCTTCCTTAAGTATGCACCGATTATATTTCGCCGCTTCAAGACATCACGTGATGATCAGGTGTTCTTGAATCCACGAACATACATCGGGTGTAAGACAGTTTTACACATGCGAATACTAAGGTTCTTACTTGGCGAGCCTAGCATGTATAGACATGGCCTTGGAACACGGACCGAAAGGTTAAGCATGAGTCATATGTTTGATATGATGCCCATATATATGCTCGCCTTTGAAGCTACACCGACTCACGTGATGATTGGACTTGGTGTAGTGGATTTGGTTGTAATCACCAAAAAGACACGAGGGATGTTGTTTTTGGAGTGGGAGTTTATTTCTAATTTGGATTAGTAGAACTCAATTTATCATAAATTAAATCAAAGTGAATTTGCATAATTTTTCGTAGTCATTGGCATTCGTTCACCACCTTATGCTTAGTTGTAATTGAGATAATAGAACTATAGAATTCTGGATATTTACTTTACAAACCGGTGTCGTATTGTTTTGAGTGTCAATCTAAAGTTTAAAGTCCTATTGCAAACTTTTAGCAAACTCTGTTTACTCCGTGAAGTTTAATAATTAGTATTAAATCAAGAGTGACAATTCCAGTGTTAGTATCTAAAGTATCATGTTTGCCTCAATGATTCTTGATTTCAATATCGAGATTATCTAGGAGCTGAAAGAATTGTTTCAGAAACCATCATGTGTGGCAGATATAACGATATCTGAAACAGTGTTTTTGGTTGCAATATGATAGAGTATAATACATGTTCTCATATTGGATGAGAATTTGCAAAGTTTGGAGATGCTAGACATTCTAATCATCTAAAAAGGTTTTGGAAAGTAACATTATACTCACGATTCGCCTTTATAAGCTACATTAGCTTGATCATGAAATTTTTTATGATAAGGATGAATAGAATATGTAGGTAAAGTGTTTACTACACTAAAAGATTACTAAATAATGGTTTTTGAAAGAACGCCAAACATTTGATGATGGTGATCTACTTCAAAGTGCAAGTACAAAGGTATTAGTATTTTACTATACATGCTTTGGACTATGTGTCATGTATATGGCGCCACTATTGATGTTGATAGATTCTTTTAAAAAGAAAAGGAAATGCTAAAAGAGAATCTATAAAATATATTTGGCAGAAAATAAAAGACTAAAAATATCCAGTTTAGGTATATAGATGATTTACATGTTATGGTTGTATTCTTTGTTTGTTAAATAATGTGGTTCTTAGGTATTAGATACCAAATTGGTTGGTATGAAATATCATACAGAACAACACAATTCATGAACTACAATGGCCTATGTAACTAGCAAGAGAACATGTGATGATGTTCATCGAAAACAAACAAACAGTCGTTTGTATTTCTCGTTGACATCAAAGTTTGCCTTCAAGATTTGTTTTAATAATTGTTATTTAAATCAGGTATTATGAGAACAAAGATTGTTCAAATAATTACCGTATTCCATATAAGATGGATGATTTACAAATCTAGTTGGAGAAATCACATCCATAAAACCTAATGCTAAAATGTCGCAAGACAAATGATTGAAAGATCACTTACGAAGTGACATCGCCATGTAAATTATATTGAAAAGAAAAACATGAAGAAACTCCTTGTTAATAGATTTTTGGAGTCTTTGATTTGATCAAATGACACTTGTGAGACTTTCCTCTAAATAATTAAAACTTCGTTCAAAGGCCAAACAAGAACGAACGACTAAATTATTGGAATTTCTACATATCGATGTATGAATTCCATTATGTGTAGTCGAAAGCGATGGATTTCAACTTCATATGCTTTCTCCAGAAATTTGAGTGAATATTCACTTAATGAGGAAGAAGTATGAAATATTTGAATAAGTTCAAAGACTTTCAAGATAAAGTGGAAAATCATTGTAACAAGAAAATAAATAATTTATGATTTGATCATAAAGGGATTTATTTCAGTTGCAAGTTTAGCAAAACACCTTGATTTGCATCTCCCAAAACACCATAGGAATATGGAGTGTTCGATATTTGTAATGAAACCTTGTTTCACATGGTTAGATCAAATGTGTTATTTATAAAACTGCCATTATATTTTAAAAAATTAAAGCTTTAGAGACTATCGCGTTTACACTCAAAAGAGCACCATCGTGATCCGTTGAAATGACACCATAAAGGTTATGGTTTGGGATAAAACCCAAGTTGTCCTTTCTTAAATTTTGGTATGCTAAGCATAAGTAAGATGTTTACAACCAAAGTCGAATGAGCATGTCTTTGTAGGTTATTTTGAATAACTGTTGGGTATCCCTCCATAACACCAAGGACAAAAGAGTTTGTCGCTTTAAACCTCAAGTTTCTTGAGAATTTTTTTTCGGAAAAGTTAAGTGGGAGGACAATAGAATTTTGATAAGGTTGATGAACCTTAGCTCGTGTGCTGAGTTGCGCAGCGCCAAAAATCGTTCCGATGACAGCCATCATGCTCATAGCTTATGTGCCTCAAAGGTTATGGTCTCGGAGATCTAAGTTCCTATTAAACCAAGTAGGTCGGATAAACAATCAAATACTAAGATTTGAGAGTAAATCATTATTGTTTGACAATGATGAACCGACTACATGCAAAGAAGCTATGATGAGCCCTGACTCCGTTATGGCTTGAAGCCATATAATCTGTGATAGTTTCATACACGAGAAATCAAGTTTTTTGAACTTGGAAGACCCTCCGGAAAGGTGTAAAAACCTACCGGTCGTATTTGGATCTATAAAGAAACAGACATGGATCTTTCATATCTATGAAATAGTCGACATGTCGTAAAGTATTTTATGAGAATGTTCAAGGAGTTGACTATGAAAAGATTTTATCTTTCATAGTGATATTTAGTCTGTACGAATTAATGTAGCAACCACTATATATAATTTGGTATATGGTAGTTGAACAAACAAAACAAAGTTCTTCTAATAGAATGGTTACCTAGGACATGTGAATGGCATGATCCAAAGGGTTTTGTTAATTCAAAGGATGCTAAAAAAAGGGCATGCAAACTTCAATGGTTGAAGTAAGCATCGCGGAGTTGGGATCTTCACCATGATGAAACTGTTAAAGAAGTTTAATTTCATCAAGAGACGATGAAGATGCTTGCATTTGCAAGAAATTAAGTGGGAGCGCTGAGACACATTTCGAATACATTATTGTGGAGGACATATTGTTGATTGGAAATGATATATATTTTAATTGACAAAGGTTAAGAATTTCATTTCAATGAAAGACTTAGGCAATAACCCAAATATTAGGCATGAATGTCTATATGGATAGATTGTGATGCCAATATGGTCGTGCCAGATGTACATATATGAGATATTGAATTAGTTCAATATGGAAACGACGAGAAAAGTTCTTGTCGCATGGAAAAAAATTGAATCAAGGCTCAAGTGTATTAACACTTGAGAAGTGAAACAAGATTCAAGTGCTTTGACACTTGATGAGTGAAATCACAAGAATGTTTTGACCAATCATACCGTGATATGTACACATACAGATATGTTCTATGCTCTAAGTTTTATGAGCATATACCAGAATGAATCATAAGATGATTGTTGGACGATAGTAAGGATATTCTTATAATTTTTTTTGAAGAATTAAGAATATATTCTATTTGTATAAGAGACAAATAGTTTATTGTAAAATGACACTAGTTCTATCACAAGATACAAATCAAGTTTATCTCAATTTAAACTATGAGTGGCACAGTATAATGGAAAGGAGATTCCATGATGAATTTGGATGAATTCCAAAGTTAGGACATTATGACGGATACTACAACAAAAAGCTAAGTATATGACTTTTATAGTAGCAGCAAAGGAGGGCATTTGTGTCAAGTAGTTTGTTATCAAACTAAGGTATGGTTCACAATGGGCTAACACTAAAGATATATTGTACGACAATAGTATCGACATGATTTAACCCCAAGGAACTAAAGGTCTCACCAAAAGACCAAATTTATATAATGCCATCTCATTAAAGAATGAGTGATGCGTGAAGACACAAAGACATGCAAATACACGCGGACCTGAAAGCGTCAGATCCGTAGATTATGTTAACAACCACTTGCAATCGCGTATATGGAACACCACAAAGCCATAGGTGTTCAATACACAAAGTTTTTCAAACTAGATTATTGTCTCTATTGCAAGTTGGAGACTGAAGGGAATACGCCCTGAGAGGCAATAATAAAGTAGTTATTATGTATATTCCAAGTTTATTATAAATGTTTATTTTGCATGCTATAATTGTATTAATACGGAAATGTTAATACATGTGTGTTTAATAAACAAAAAAGAAAGTTCCTAGTTATGCCTCTTTTATAAACTAGCTCGTTGATTAACAAGATGACCAAAGGTTTCCTGATCATGGACATTGGATGCTGTTAATAACGAGGTAACAACATTATTGTAATGATGTGATGAACATTTATCTAAAGTATAGCATTACGATCAAGGTTATTGTGTTTATATTGCTATAACATCATACGAAGTAATCTTAGTCCTTAGACCATGAGATCATATCAATCACTAACACCGGAAGAGTATCTTGATAACATCAAATGTCACACTGTAATAGGGTGACTATAAAGATGGGTTTAGTGCTACGAAGGTGTTATGTTGAGCCTCATGGATCAAGAGTGGAATTTGTCCATCCCGATGACGGATAGATATACTATAGGCCCTCTCGGTGATATCACATTAGTTATCTTGCAAGCAAGTGATTTGATCACTAGAATGTTATATCACGGAAACAAGAAAAGAGTACATGTAGGTAACGAGATCAAACTAGGTATGGAGATACCGATGATCGAATCTCGGACATATACTATATCGCGAGACAAATGGATTGAGTTACATGCGTATAAGGTTCACACGATCACAGAAGTCATCGTTGAATATGTGGGAGTCAGTACGGATCTCTAGGTCCCGCTGCTGATTATTGATCGAAGAGGGGTCTCGATCATGTCTGTATTATTTGCGAACTGTAGGGTGACACACTTAAGGGATACCGACACCATTCAGAGCAAATAATATACCAAAGAAAGAAAAAGAAAGCACGGGAATTTATTTCACTAGACACCAGAATTATTTCGGTTGAAATTGCTGAAACTGGTTATGCATGTGAAATTTAAATGTTGTAAGGGGTTTTATGTGATTTTTTGTTAATTAAAGTAATTAGCAAAATTCTGAAAAAATAAAATAGTTTTATTTAAATGAGAGCTTGCATTAAATTTGATGGAAATTTAATGCATGTGAGTGGAGGCATGTTTATGTGAGTGGAGGTTTTTTATTTTGAGTGGGAGCTCCACCCACATGAATGTGCAAGAGGTGGGGGCAGCCACCATGGCTGGGTGCCATGCCCCTTGGTTTCCTCCCCTCTCCCTATAAAAGGCCCCCCTCTCCTCCTCTCACAACACACCTCCTCGTGAAGGATATCTCTCCCCCCTTTAGAATTTCCCCATGGTTTCGGATCAGCGAGATACATGTTCCCGATGGCTTTTTCTGGAAGGATTTGTTGCTTCCGCTGCTTCGCTGGAGCGAGGGTGTAGAGGTCCCAACCTTTAATAAGGTAGAGATCCCTGTGTTTACAATGCTAGTCCCTAGATCAATAGCTAGCATCCACAGTTAAGATGTAATATCAAGAAACAAAGGTCATAATACAACTTTATAACCAGGAATAAAATAATTCATTACATCTTACATAGCTCATTTGGCTATCTCAATACATTGCAGCAGAAATAACTATAGCATGGGGTCCTTCATCTTCAAAGTGCCACAGGCAATCATGTTGGTTGTAGACTTGTAATCCTAATCAACACACTTCACTAACATCAAACAAACCTGCAACATAATAAGTTACAGCCACAAGGGTCAATACATTTGAATTGTATTGGCAAGTGATACTATGGTAGTATAGTGGTAACTATCATCTATATGCATTTGGCTAAGTGGAGCTTAGGCTTGCTTTGCTCAAAATAGATTTTCCTTATCATTTGAAAACACTAAGTTTTTGTTTGACAAATCACCCAAGGAACCACCAATAGAAATTGGTGAACCTTCACCCTTGTTCAACCACAAGTTTTAACTTAGAAATTGGGATGAGGAGATTATTGATAGCTTCCATGTCTTGATGCTCAAATTGTCCTTTGCCAGGGACATGGCTAAGTACTTAGATTTTTCACTCTGCAGAGGTGGTGCACTTTCCCCACAAGACTTGGTTTCACCAAGACAAGATCTTCCAGAAGCCTTCCCTTAGACCAAAATGGACGCGCTCCAAACCTATCATTCCCCTACCACCAACTGTCCATTTGGCTAAGTTATTGCAACCTATATGATCCAGGCAGAGCCCATAATGCCAAGTGGCTGCACTTGAAGCTTATCAACATTTGACATCTCAAATCTCTTTGTTCCTGGGTGGAATTCCACAAGTGATATACACAAGGTAAACTATAGAAATGGGCCTTGTGTAACCACTCAACACAAACCATTCTTTCCATTCCACCCAGGTGTTTCATTCACTTAGTTGTTTTATTAAACAAAACACAAGTCCTTGACTTAGAAGTAATCCATAGCATGAATATAATCCACCCTTGTTTTCTACTAGCTAAGCTAAGCATGATAGTAGTAGGAATCTTAACTTAGGAAAATTCTACTAAGGTTTCATCTACTAGGATTTCCCATGGCATAGTTTATACTTAGCAAAAATTCCATGTAAGTCCTACTTAGAAATATCACTAATGCATAGTGAAAATAATGGGACAAAAGTATGAAGCATCACTTTCCTTTTTGGTAGAGATTATAAGTTCACTCCTTGATCTTTGCAATAGTCACACTCTTCAAATGTCACTACAATTCAATCAAGCAAGGCACAATTTCAATCTATCATTCAAGCAATCATCACATAGAATAACAAAATAAAGTAATGCATGCAAGCATGCCAAAGATTGTTTTATTTGGAGAAGTGGTTTCTAATAGGTTATAAACATTTGAAAACACCCATTGGTCATTTACAAAAGTGGTAAAACCATTTGATATTAAGTTAGTGAAAAATGGCCACTTTAAATCATTTTTGTTTTGCTAGAAAGGATTTAAATCCAAGTAATATTCTCTAGTGTTTGGCAAACACATTTTTAAACACAATGTTAGTGTTTTATGGTCAAGTGTTTAATATTAAAACCATTTGTAAAAGGTTTTACCTATAAATCCTTTTTATACCAATTCAATATTTTATGTTGTTGAAAATGCTTTTAGCAAAGTAATAATTTTTATAGGGTTCACCAAATATAGTTTTAAATCATAAATCTTTGTGTTTAGTGTCAGAGAGTTTAATCCAAATCATTTTCCAAAGATTTTTCTCCAAAATGTATTTTAACATATAAACAACATTTTTATTTGACTAGAAATGTTCTAAATCAAAGATTTATTCTTTTGCCCTACAAAATATGTTTTTGAATACACAAGTTGGTTTATATGGTCAGTAGGTTTAAAACAATCCATTTGCCAAAGATTTTATCACAAAAATAATTTTTAGAATGAATTTTATATTCAAATTATGCCTACACAAGTTTCTGCAAAAACAACCATTTTACCAGAAGCAATTTATTAAACAAAGTGCATTGTTGGATAGTACTTGTTCTTCTGATTCCATTGATATAAAATTTGCAAAATTTGGACGTGTGGATCAAAAGTTATGAATTTTACAAACTTGAACATCTAATAGATCAATTCTGGTTTTTATAAAACAGACTGGGCCACGTGGCGTGATTCTACTGGGCCATATCGTTTCGTGTGGATCGACAGATGCTAGCCGTTAGATCTAATGCGCATCGCATGGTGCAGAACCAAACTTACCCTTTCGCTTGACTTTCTATCGCATCCATCAGATCGAGATCCTACGGTTCATATCCACTAGCCATCGAGTGGCAGCGCTGGCGCGACGGCGAGCGGCGGAGGCGCTCTGTCTACGGCGTCGCGACGTCTAAAGGAAGCGAGGGAAGAAGGGGAGGAGCTTACCAGAACCGCAAGAGCTTGCTGATGCTCAACGTGGTCGTCACTTGTCGTGGGGCGCTCTGAATCACCGGTGATTCCTCGTCGGAGTTTGCAAAGTCGACGAGTGCTCTAAGACGTTGACGGAGGTGACGCTATGGTTTACGCCAGAGAGGAAAAAAGATGCGGTTAGATGCGTAAGGTTGCGAAGAGTGCACGTATGAGAAAGAGGGGGAGAGGGGCGGTCAGACACTACCTGGGAAACTCGCCGGAGGAGGAGCAGACGGTGGCGATGCTCAGTTGTCGCTGCCGTGGGTCAAGCGCGAAAGCCGAGACTACCGGGAGATGCAAAGGTTGATGGGGAACAAGCTCATGGTCGAGGGGCAAGGCGCGCTGGGTTCGCTGAATTGAGCGGGAGCCTGTGAGGGTGCAGCGAGTAATTAGGGTAGCCCTGGGGAGGAGAGGAGCTAGGAACATAGGGGAATGGTAGAGGAGAGAGGGGCGACTAAGTGCACGCGGTCACGACGAGGTTTAAGCGAGTCATTGAAGCGAATTGAAGCGAGTTAGCCTGCAGAAAGACGGCCGGGCGGGAGGCGTGGTCGCGTGGGTAGGAGAGAAGAGAGAAGAGGTGGGGCAATGTCAAGAAAGTGAGAGAGAGAGGGAGGTGGGTCCAAGTCACCGAGGCAGGGCGGTTATTGGTTCTGAGTAGGAAAACGATTCGGGGAAAAAAGGGGGACTGGGCTCGCTGGCTTAGATGGGCTGGGTTAGTGGGCTGGCTTTGTTCATTTTTATTGTTCTGCTTCTCTTTTTTTTTTCATTTCTAATATTCTGTTTTGATTTTGTTTAATCATTTTAAAGAACCATTTGAATTCAAACTTCTACCAAACTTTGTGTATATTCAAATATTGTTTATTAATACATTCTAAAGTCAAATTTAGAATAATTCTTTAATTCTTTTTAGGGTATATTAATTTTAAAATAAGCCCTTGTCTTAATTCAAACAAGAATTTAAATATAATTTTCAACTCTTATTTGAATTCAAATTTTTACTAAACCTTTTTCAGTAGGTTTTATTTATTTATTTGGGTGTCAAATAATTCATTTTGAATTATTTGGAATATTTTTAATATGACTTATTAATCATTTAAATTGGGTATTTGTCTTTATTCCAATGAAATCAAATATGGGTTTAATTCCATATATTTTATTTAGTTGATTTCTTTGATCTCATTTAAGTTCATTAAATAACTTTTATTCCACTTGGGTAAATTCCAAATACTATTTTCCCATGATTTAATTAATCATTCTTATTAGGGAATTTGTCTTAATCCAATGGAATAGAATTTGGTTAAGGCCATATTATTTTATTTCAATATTATTTATCCATTTATTTCATTTGAACTTGGATTATGTTTATTCCATTTGTTTATGGTCTTGGCCAAGTTTTATTTGGCTCTTATCAAATAGTCCTTATTTATTATTTCTTCCTTTGTCTTTTAAAAACCATATCTTTTTATTTAGAGACAAAAACTTGGTGATTCCAATTTGTAAAAATCTTATTTAATACTTGTTTATCCTTTTAAATGTCTTTAGGATTATTTGCTCACCATTTGGTATGGATTTCTAGATAGGTGCTTTATTAGCTTTGGAAATTCAATTTCCTTATCTTATTAAATTCATAAGATTTTATCTATGGCTCCAAATTAAGTGAAACCAATTCATATGGTTTTATAATATTTCTATTTGTCATTCTTGATCATTTTGAAATGTTTGTTTGACCAATTTTTATGTGGGTCAAATCCATAGGCCTAGAGAGATCTTGGTAATGACTTTCTTCCATTAGGGTTTTAGAGTTTTGGTTTTTTTCCAAGTGTTTAAATTTCAAGATGTATTTATGAAGAATGCATTTCACTTGTTTTGCATTTAGTTGGATTCAAACATTACTCAAGTTTGTTCAAGATGGGATTTAAGTTTCCATTTAGAAACAAAGAGTTTCTTTTCACCCTAAATTTCAACAATTATTTATTTTTCACATTACAAAATTTAGAAAATTTTAGGATGTGACAGAGGGCGCAGAGGTTGTCGGGATACCCGAACGTGTGTGCAATCACGAATGCACCACTGCTTTGCGGTGCTGGACTTGATGGTGCTGGACCTGCTGGACCAGATGGACTTCTTCTTGACCTTGAGATCGACAATCGTTCGAATACAACATCCACGAGTACAACCTCGTTAACGCTTTTCGGTCTTCGAGGGTATGTATTCTATGGATGTATATCCACCATTTGCTTGTATCTAGTAGATAGATCTTGGTACTTAGTTGTTCTCATCGTAGGAATTTTTTTGTTTTCTATGCTGCGAATCCTTAATAGTCGACAAGGTTTTCTCCCGACCCCTCAAAAAATAAATTGGTGGAAGCAGAAACAAAATAAAATTTTCCATCTGAATAATGCAGAATTTCCGATTTAGGGCTATTTCGTATGGCCAATCTAGCCGACCTAATACATAGGTTAACTTGTTAAACTGAACTTTCTAAGAAATCTATCCCCTGTGCCTCATCACACTGAGCAATCATGTTAGGGTTAGGGAATAAGTTTATCTATTTGTTTGGGTTTTTATAAATTATTCAAGGGTTCTCTTGGTTCTGGCAAATTATCCACTTTTTGTCAATATCTGTATCGCATTTGGTCTATATCTTTTTTCAACGGAATCTCTTCGGTATTTGTTTCCAAGTTTATATATTTATTTTCGCTTTCAAAAAAATGCATATGAAAATAAATATGGCACTAGCAAGTTTCCTTTTTTTTGGGGCCATTTCCAGTTTTTTGGGTTTTACGAGCCATTTTCTTTTGACGTGAGTCACATCTGATCCGGTTGGCAAGTGGCATTCTCTATGACATGCACGAGTCATGCTTGCGGTTCTATATTGCCAGTCACACCGCAACACTGTTGTCATCATACGGTGTTGATCACATCACGCAATATGGTGCTTATATTTTGTTCCATCTTCACTCATCTGACATCTCGGGCGCAAAACGGCGATCCAAACAATACGTTTTGATCCATTTGGATTGAAGAACAGACGATTTTGGTTGGCATGTCCGATATGTCCAAACAGAGGCCACAGCGGACCGACCCATTTAGTCCTCGAGAAAAGAGGATTGGTATGGCTGCATATGGCCAGCTTGCTGCCATAGCCAGGACACGCGCTGTTGTCCGGACTGACCCATTAGTAACCCAAATTTAATGACAGAATGGATCGTCCAAATGAACTGTCCCATTGGAGGCTGTAATTCGGTCCGGCTATCTGGCAGCACAGAAATCGACAGGGGTGGACCGATTAGATCTTCCTGCTGGATACTGGAGATTTCCTTATCTATCCTGTCAGGCCTGACTATTCGGGGCTAAATCCCAGAAAAGGCTCTATAACACTGAGTAGTGTTGACATAAATTAGCTTTGAGATAGTAGCAGTTAGTGGTGGAGAAGAAACAACAACCATGAATCCCTGGGTAGAAGAGCATGGAAAAAGGTACTAAGTCAAATAGAATTGAGTATTTTGAAGTTGAGACGTGCCTGCACACATGTCCATCTGATCATTCCACGAGTCACGTGTGCTCTTTATATATATATTTCCAGCTAATTATCATCGTTATTCGTTACATCAGACAAGAATCGTTTAATTGATCTTTGTGTTTGAGTCTTCATTCTTGTTCTCATTTTAAAGTTTCCACATGCTGATATCGAGTATTTCTTCTTCTTCTGAAATAGCAGATGAGGCTACAGAATGGAACATGGTTGCTGCAGCCAGCACTCGAGTCGAGAATGGAGCATTCCTTTTTTTTCTACTCTGACAACTTGTGCATCCAGAGCTCACAATTGGAATCCAAAACAAAGCTACACTATAGTTACCCAACTACATGTAGAGTTTCAAAATTCAGCAGCGATTGTTGCACACTTGTGATGGACACAACCATCAGGAATCCACAACTCAGCTCACTTGCATATAAATTTTGTGTATGACGAAATGCATTTATTATTGCTACCACTGATGATAAAAAAGGCACCAATGCCTTTTTAAAAAAAAAGTATATATTAATATCACAGGGATACCAATTACACCCAGCCTCTGCAACAACGCATGTCCTAGCGGCGCAACGGATGCACACAGCTCAGAAAAAAGAATTACAAAAAAGAACCCGCTACGGAGAACTAATCCTCAAAGCAACGACACTGACACCATCAGAACAACACCAGTAGTCCTCTACTCTAATAACAACGCCTTCAAGAAGGAAACAGTGCCCAAGCATCGTCGTTGCCCGATCAAAGATCATAGGTTTTCACCCTGGAAAAAGTCCTTGCTCACAAAACAATGCCTTTAACAAGGTCATTGCTAGGCACAACCAGTTAAGGCCAGACCTTATATTTTCACCCTGCAAGATAAGACTAGGAACTCCTCCTGTGTTGTCTTCTCGCACCAACAGTCGCTGCAACGAGTCCCAGATCACGCAGCCAGTTGACGAGGTTTAATCTCGTCAATGCCCATTGTTATGGACTTGGGTTTTGGAGAAGATGGGGATGCTGGAGATCGTGGCACGGTTAACAGACAAGCAACCAGGGGACACGAGATTTACCCAGGTTCAGGCCCCCGAAGGGAAAACCCTACTCCTGCTTGTCTGCTCTTTGATTACGGCGGAACCGAAGGTTACAGGGGTGCGCAGATTCGATCTGGCGTGGAGGTGTGTATGTCGTAATCTAGTAGCCGCCCTCCTCGCTGGACCCTCCTAGCCTTTATATATGGGGAGGCTAGGTCTCGGGCGCCGATACGAGTAGGTTACAAGTTGTATTCAAACTCTAGTCTTGTTCTCCAAGGATCCGAAGGCGTCATGGGCCTGGGCCACCCGAAAATCTTCATGGGCCAGCGTATATTTGCCGTGGGCCTTCCTTGGGCTGGACTAGGTATGCTGAAGTTGCGTACCCGTAGGGTATAACCATGTCAGTAGCCCCCGAGTGTTCAGTCGAATCGTAGATTCGGCTGAGGACTCTTCCATCTTTCGGGTGCAACTCTCTTTTTCAAGAGAAAGTGTAGGGATTGTTGATGCGTGCGCCTGACTCACCCGACAGATCAGGGTCAGTTATTTGTCTTAGGACAAAACAACACGATCTTCTTCAGGTGCGAGTCCCTCGACTCGAATCCGGAACATATGCTGGCGTAATTCAACTCAGGCCGCGGAGGACTTACAGGAGTGGAATTCCAGTGATTTTAATTGCTGTACCCAACGCGTTCGTCGGGATTTTTCATCGTACCTGCTGGTACGGATTCATACTAGCAGAGCGATCAAAGTCGTTGCCGTGCCATCGATGATATCTCAGGTCTTATCTTTGTGTCGCACCATACAGCATCCGAATGTTTGTCACCGCGGAGGTGCTTCGGGTGGCCAAGGAGGTCATTGTTCACTTAGCGTTAATTAGGGCAGAGTTGCCGAAAAGTTTGCGTGCTGATCCGAAGGATCGCAGTCGAAGAATTCATAGGGTGCGCGACCAGCGCTCCCTATGGGAGTAGCCCCCAAGTGTCTGTTCGAGTCGTAGACTCGAACAGAGACTTTAGTTCAAGCATTGTTTCAGTTGCTAAGTCCGCAGGACTCGAAAATTTTCGGATGCTTAAATCCATCCTCCCTATGGGAGTAGCCTCCGAGTCCGTAGTGGAGTCGTAGACTCGACTTAGGACTCGAAGATCTTGTGTGTGTGCGCGACCGGCGCTCCAGTTTGGAGTAGCTCCTGAGTGGCTGGCGGAGTCGTAGACTCGGGCAGAGACTCGAGTCCGTATCGCATGATTGTAGTAGGGAATCTCGGGCGTCACTGACACCGAAGTACATCAGGTCTTGCGACCGCTCCCTGATAGGAGTAGCCCCCCAAGTATTTAGTCGAATCGTAGATTCGGTGAGTACTTTAGTCGTGGATCCAATTGGTGCTAGTATAGCTTTTGATAGCGTCGGTCTTGACGATCGATGACCTCAAGCGTCATCGCTACGAGATGACTTGACTGGACGAAGCGTGGGTCCCACTTGTTGACTTTGAATTGACCGGTCACGCGCGGCGTGGAGATGATTACGGCGTCTCCTCGATTTCCGCGTGTAGTGGACGGAGTGGTCACGACGATTCGTTTTGGTGCTGACACGTGTACGGCCAGATCTTTCGTTGGCATTAGGTCTTCTCGATGGACGGCCAGCGTGCGTCGTCTTCGCTGTTATAATCCCTGGTGAAATCGTGGTGTGTTTTTCACCGCAGCAGTTCATCTGTCCATTGCTTCCTTGTCCTCTGGCGATTCTTGCTGCTACCTGAGAGTTTTCTCCACATTTCCTTTGTCTTCGCTGCGTTGTAACGCCACCACCGCCGTAGCGCCATGGGGAAGCCAAAGAAGTCCTCATCTGCAGTTGGGACCAGCGCCGCCGGAGGCAAGAAGGGTGCCGCCGCTGCTCGTGTCACCGATGGTGGCTGGCGGCGATCAGAGACGCGGGAGAGCAATCTCCGCAAGCTGCGCGAGCGGAGCCTGATCCCGCAAGACACGACGGCCGTGATACTCCCCGGCAATGAGGTAATCCCCCGTCCCCCATCTGGGTTCCGGGTTATGCTCGTTGCCTTCGTGATTCGCGGGTTTTCGTATCCAGTCCATGACTTCCTTCGTGGACTGCTCTTCTTCTATGGGGTTCAACTCCATCATCTGTCTCCCAACTCCCTTCTCCACATTGCGTGTTTTATCACGCTTTGCGAGTGTTGGCTTGGCATTGAGCCGCACTTTGGCCTCTTCCGGAAGCTTTATTCCGTGAAGAGGCAGTCTGGTTCGGATGGTGTGTATCCCATTGGGGGTTTTATCATCTCCCTCAGTCCCAATGTGCAATTCTTTTCCTTTTCCATGTCCGAATCTGTTCAGTACTGGCGGAGGAAATGGTTTTACATCCGTGACTCCGTGCTGCCTGGGCAAGATTTTGGTCTCGTTCCTTTTGACCCCTCCCAGTTGATTGTGAAGAAAAGATCCTGGAAAAACCAAATCTTAGATGGTGAGGTGGCGGAGATAGAGGCCTTGTACCGTCGGGTGGAGGAGCTCCAATTGATTCCTGAGAAGGAGGTGAACGGTGTTGACATCATCCGGATGTTTCTTGAGCGTCGGGTGCAGCCCCTTCAAGCGAGGGCGCATCCGATGTTTCTTTACTCTGGGCGCCGTGATCTGACGAGGGTTTCGAGTGAGAAAATCTCCGAGGTGGAACTTGACAAGGCTCTTCGCGTGCTGTTGAAGTTCAAGGCCGACGAGAAAATCCTGGGGAAGTCGTTGACTCCGCCCTTTTCGTCGACGTTGGCCGTGCCAAAGGTGTAGATTTGCGCACGTAGTGCTTCCCTTTTGTTTTTGTCAGTTGTGTACTTGTGTCCTTTGTTTGCTAACAAAGTTTCTTCTCATCTTGTAGAGCTTCAAAGTGCCAGGCATGGCACCACCATTGCCCGAAAGGTATCCGAATGCCCCGGATAATGAAGTGGTGGATTCCGTGTCCGAGCTTCCGTCGGCGCGATCTCTGGTGGAGGATGCCGACGATTCGGGTGAGGATCATTCGCTCGAACGATCACTGAGCTCTAGCGAGTCGTCAGATGCCTCGACTCCTCTGACTCCCAGGAATCCTCGGGGTCTTGAGCGTCATGATGATGTTCAGGGGGGTTCTTCCTCTCCCCTTCCTGCCATTCCTGTGCGGGCTGTTGCTCTGCACCCGCCAGCAAAGTGGAAGAAGGAAGAGAAGAAGGAGGAGAAGAAGGAAGAAAAGAAGGAGGAGAAGAGGGCCCGGAGGGCTTCTCCTATCTTCGACCTGAGCGTGTTGGGCTCGTAAGTGTTCTTGTTGCCACTGTTGTCTTTTGTTCACTTGTTATTTTTGCGCCTGTGTTGATTGATTCGTATGCAGGCAATCCTCCGACGGCTCTAGTGATGGAGTACGCGAGATGATGGGGGAGTCGAACATTGCGTCGCCTCCTCCGCAGACGGTGGCGACTTCGGGTGGCGCCGCTCCGGATCCTCCTGTGCAGGAGAGGCTGATGGTTGTGCCTCAGAATTTCGCAGGCGGGCCTGCGGGTTCGCCTTCGGAGCACGTAAGTTTTTCTGCTTCATGTCACGGGGGGAGCCCCCGGGCGTCTTCGTGTGCTGATGTTGTGTTTGCTTCTTTGTTTTGGGCGTAGCCCCCAAGTCCTACTCTTACTGCTATTGCCTTTTCCTGCAGCCTTGTGTCCGAGAGGCCAAGCGGCTGGTGGAGGAGCGCCTGACGCTGGAGGTGAAACTGCGGCAGCTGCAAGGTATTCGTCTACCTTGTAGTACTTTTCTTGTTTATCCTTGTCCTGTTTGTTGACACTGGCTTGTTGTGAATGCAGAGGAGCATAATGACTCTCTCCGTGAGGTTGATGCTCTGAAGAAGAGCCTTGGCCAATCGGAGTAGAAGGCCGAAGCTGCTGCTGGGGCGAGAGAGCGCCTTGAGCTGGAGCTGACGAAGGCAGCCGAAGCGAAGGAGCGTCTGCAGCAGGAGGCCGCAGATCGTGAAAAGGGGGTGGCGGAGAAGCTCATGGCTGCTGCCAAGGCTATTTCGGGTGAGTGCTAGCTTTTGTACTTGCTTCTTTTTCTTCGGGTCTTCTTCTATGTTGCCTTTCTTCACGTTTTCTTCTGTTTTGTCTCAGATGCCGCAGGCATCGAGTTTGACCGTGGTGCTCTGGAGCACGGGAGTGCTCTGGATGATGCCACTGTAGCGGTCGAAGACCGCTGCACCGTCGTCAACTCCTTGCCAAGGCGAAGAGGTCCTTGGTCGCTTCTACGAGCTCTTCCCGAAGGCGCATCCCTTGAAGACGTGGGTGCTCTGGCGAGGCTCTGTCAGACGGTTACGCGCAGCATAAGCGCGTAAGGGCATCGGGCGTCCGTCGGGCTGGCGATAGCCATGGCGGCTGGGGCGGAGCTGGACTTGCCCTATCACTTCTCGGATGCCGACGGCAGATGGATCAGAGGTAGCCTTCGCTGCCTACTCCGCTTGCAGACGATATGGGCCCAAGCTCATTGACTTGTTGTCGAGTATCGCTATCAGCAGGCGAGGCCAAAGCTAGGCAGTCTGGCTCTGAGGCGACTCGGTGTCCTACGCCTTAGGCATAGGAGATGTAGGGTAGTATGTAGTTTACTTTGATGTAAATATCTTTTGTAGCACCATCCTTGTGCCACGCAGTGGCCTTATTTTAATGAATTCCTCCGAGTTGAGCTTTTCCCTTGGCTGAATGTCTGTATGCTTTCTTTTTTCTGCTGCTATAGGTTCCTTCGGGTGCTGACCCGGCTGACACGTCATCTGAAAGGCCTTTGCGAGCATCATTGGATGATTCCTTGCAGCTCGCGTTTCTTCGAGATCGCGTGCGCAGCTTGGAGAGAGATTTTCTTGGGTTGCGCGGTCGCGCTGATGTTTGGAAGTCCAAAGCAGATCGTAGTGCAGCCAGAGAGGAGTACTTGATGGCGGAGCTGGGTCGGCTGTCCAAGCAGCTACAATGTAAGTTGATCCGTCTTTCGGGCTGTAGCTCAGTCCTTCGGGTGAGCCTGCTGGCCTTACTCTTGTTCTGTGCTGTTGTCGCAGGTGCGAATCTTGCTCCGAGGGAAGAAAAGGAGCGTATTTCTGTTCGAGTCAATTGCTTGACTCAACAGGACATGGAAGCCGGCGGCTTCTTCTGGATGGATCGCGATCGCGCCATAGTTCTGGCGACGGTGTAGGATCGTGTCTACCAGGTTTCACGTGTGCTCCGCCAGGTGCAGACATCGCTGTCCTCGGTGCTGCATGTCATGTTTCCGTTGGATGGCGTGCCGACGACCCTTGCAGGTCTTCTGGCGAAGTTTCGGAGTGCCAGTGATGTCAAAGAGCTGGTGCGGCAGCTCGTCGCGGTGAAGGCCTTGTCTCTTGTGAGGGTGTATCGCCCTGATGTAGATTTGGCTGCTGTGGCGACTGGGCCACCTCCTCGACCAGATGGTGGTGAGTGGAATATGCGTCCGCATTACGCGGTAGAAGCGATGCCGAACAAATTGTAGATTTGTTTGAGCAGCGTGCTCAGGTTATTCTTCAGAATAGGTAGTACCTGAAAATAAACAGATAGATGTAAAATTTGTATATTGCGGCTGGGCGTGTATGTGCCCTTTGTTGTAAAGGTTCGCTTGTTAGCGAGCACGCAGTGCTTTGATTTAGTACGTGCCCTTTTCGTTTGCCTGACGTGGTCAGCTACTCAGGTGTACACGTTTTGTCCTCAGTCGATGAAATCGTGAGGTGGGGGGAGCCCCCGAGCGCGTTTTGTCCTCAGTCGATGAAATCGTGAGGTGGGGGAGCCCCCGAGCGCGTTTTGTAGTATATAGTAGATATGCAGGAAATGGTCAACCGAAGGTTGGGGGCGAGACACTTAGCTTTATTTGCATCGTAATGGAGGAGGTACGTGGTTTGGCTGAGTAGCCTTGGCTATAAGCCTTATTGAGAGTAAAGGGGGGTACATTGCCCATTGTTATGGGTAGAATCGTCGCAGGTGCGAGACGTTCCACGGGTTGGAGTATGCGACTCCAGACTCCACGTGCTTGAGGCGATAGGCGCCACCTGGGATGACTTCGGTGATGACATAGGGTCCTTCCCATGGCGAATCGAGTTTGTTCGGTCGCTTTTGCTTGAGTCGCAAGATGAGGTCTCCTTCGACGAAGGACCTGGGGCACAACCGGCGGCTGTGATAGTTGCGGAGACTTTGCTGGTACACCGCGGATCTAGCTGCTGCTATATCCCGTGCTTCGTCGAGTGTGTCGACGGCATCTTCGAGTGCAGCCGTGGATTCGGCTTCGCTGTAAGCGACGACTCGTGGAGCCTGATGGCGTACTTCGGCTGGCAGCACTGCCTCGGCTCCGTGTATCATGAAGAATGGTGTGTAGCCGGTGGAGCTGTTTGGCGTAGTTCGTAAGCTCCACAGGACAGACGGTAGCTCTTTCGTCCAGTTGCCAGCTTTGTGCTCGAGTGAGCTCATGAGGCGTTTCTTGATGCCAGCGCCGATTAGGCCGTTGGCCTTTTCCACTTGCCCGTTTGTTTGCGGGTGCGCCACTGAGGCATACGTGATATTGATCCCGAGGCCTTCGCAGAAGTCCTGGAATTCTTCTGAGATGAAGTTCGATCCGTTGTCGGTGATGATGCTGTGTGGTACGCCAAATCGGTAGACAATGGATTCGAAGAACTTGACGGCGATTTTGCCCTTCTGGTTGGTGACTGGCATGGCCTCGATCCACTTGGTGAATTTGTCGACTGCGACCAAGAGGAAGACGTGTCCTCCCTTCGAGGATTTTGGCAGTTTGCCGATCATGTCAAGGCCCCATTGAGCAAAAGGCCAAGCTATGGGTATGGGTCTAAGTTCGGACCCAGGTGCGTGCGGTTTGTCGGCGAACCGTTGGCACCCGTTGCATCTTCGGACGATGTCCTTTGCGTCGCTCATGGCCGTTGGCCAATAGAATCCTGCTCGTAGAGCTTTGGCGACAAGGGAGCGGCTGCCTGCGTGGTGGCCGCAGATGCCCTCATGGATGTCTTGGAGTATGGCCTTGCCGTCGTTGATGGTGACGCACCGTTGTAGTATGCCCGTAATGCTGCATTTGTACAGCTCGCCGTTGATGATGGTGAAGGCTTTTGACCGGCGAGATATGCGCCGGGCATCTGTTGGGCTGTCTGGCAATTCTCCGTTTATCAGGAACTGGAGATATGGACGTGTCCAAGTTTCTTTGACTGCCATGACCTGCATCAGGTTGACCATGGCGACTTTGGTATCCAGCTTTTCGGGTCCTTCAGGACCTTCGGGTAGCGTAGCCCCCGCGTGTTCTGCTTCTTCAGGTGATCCCTTGGGGAATTTCCGCTTGATGGATGGCACGCAGATCTGTTCGAGGAACACACCTGGTGGTATCTTTGCACAAGTGGAGCCGATGTTGGCGAGTCGATCAGCCTCCTCGTTGCTCTCTCTTCCGACGTGCCGAAGTTCGCAGCCGTCGAATTCTCCTTCGAGTGCGTTGTATAGCGCGCGGTACGCGATCATGTTTTCGCCGTGTGCGTCGCACTCATTCATCGTCTGCTGCACGACAAGGTTGGAGTCACCGTAGATGACCAGGCGTGTTGCACCGCAGATTTTTGCCATTTTCATGCCGTGGATGAGGGCTTCGTATTCGGCCTCGTTGTTGGAGGCTCTGAACTTCATCCGAAGGACGTACTTTATCTTGTCACCTTGCGGGGAGGTCAGTATGACTCCTGCCCCTGCTCCGGCTTCGCGTTTGGAGCCGTCAAAGTGCATTGTCCAGATCGCGACATGTCCGGGTGTCGTAGCTGCAGCTCCATCCAAGGCACCAGAAGTCCGGAAGGACTTGAGATTTGATTGCGTGTCGCTTCGTAGATGATGTCCAGGGTGATAGTTCAATGCCCCACGAGCCACGGCCCCGTGGCCTCTGGATTGTTCAGATGCTGTTTAGGGGTGCCTCGTTGACGACCATCACCGATGCTCCCGAAAGTAGTGGCTCGACCGTCGAGCCGTCATGAACACGCCAGAGGCCAGCTTCTCGTAGTGCGGTACCGCTGTTTTGTTGGAGTGAGAACCTCGAGGTAGTAAATTGGGCGTTGTACCCGTGGGTCTTGCCTTCTTCGGTCGTTCGACCACGAAGTACATGCTAACCACCTGGTGTGTGGCTGCTATGTCTGACAACAAGGGCTCGCGCTTTTTGGCGTGACCAAAACTGGCGAGGTGGAGAGGAGCCGCTTGAGGTTTTCGAATGCGCTGGCTTCGTGTCCACTCGAACTTGTTCCGCTGGCGCAGCCGGTAAAATGGTAGGGCCTTCTCACCCATGCGGGCCGATGAACTCGCTTAGTGACGCTTACCTCGTGAGCTGTTGAACGCCTTGAGGTTTTTCGCTTCTCCATTGTCATGATAGCTTTGATTTTCTTCGGTTTGCTTGATCCTCGTTGAGAGATGAAGTACCAGCAAATGACTCCGAGGGGACGCCAAGGCGCACTTTTCTGGATTGAGCTTGATCCTGTAGCGATCAAGGTTGTCGAACGCCTCATGAGATCGTTGATAAGTGTTCTTGCCTCCTTGGTTTTTATGACTATGTCGACATAGACTTGGACGTTGCGACCGATATGGTCCTTGAGGCAGGCCTGCATGCATCGCTGGTACGTGGCACCCGCGTTTTTTTAGCCCGAAAGGCATTGTGTTGTAGCAGTATACTCCGAACGGTGTGATGAACGCCGTTTTCTCTTGATCTTCGACCTTGAGTCGAATCTGGTTATAGCCCTGAGTAGGCGCCGAGGAAGGAGAGTTTCTCAACCGCAATCGAATCGATGATCTGGTCGATCCGAGGGAGAGGGAAGTGGTCCTTAGGGCGTGTTTGTTTAGTGACGTGAAGTTCACGCACATCCACAGGATGTCCGTGTCCTTCTTCGACCATCATCGTGTTTGCCGCCACTCGCTTTCCTTGATTTCCGGATGAAGTCTGCTGCGAGTAACTGTTGATCTCTTGCCGATAGCTTCCGTGGGTCTGGCGCTCTTGGATGGACTGCTTGATCGGCTTGGTGTCAGGAAGACATTGAGTGCGTGTCGGCGAATTCCGAACTCCGGCATGTCCGCATGACACCAGTCGAAGATTTCCAATAGCTCACAGAGGAATTCGAGCGCGCTTCCTATGCGGGCTGAGGTCGTTGGCGATCAGCGCCGTTTTGAGGCATCCGTTGGATGGACCTGCACCTTCTTGGTGTTGATGGTGGAGTCGAAAGACATGTCGAGCGTTCGCTTTGTGACTGGGGTAGCCCATTGTCCGTCACCTCGCGAGCCTTACAAGCTCGTCTTGCATGCCGAAGATTGGGAGATTTTGTTGAAATCCCTCGCATTGGTCCGATCGGGTGAAGCTCCGTGGACTGTGATGACACCCCTTGGTCCCGCATCTTGAGTAGTAGGTATGCGTAGTGTGGGACGGCCAGAACCTTGCGAATGCTACGCGTCCAGGATGGCGTGGTATTGCGACGGCCACCCACCACTTCAATTCTAGGCGCTCCGCCGAAAGTTGTCCGGTGTCCCAAGATGACGCCGAGCCCTATTTTGCCGGGAAGATGCCCTTCCCGACAATGCCGTGGAACGTTGTGTTCGATTGTTCCAGTGCTGCATTGCGGGATCCGCATGGCTGCTAGAGTGCTTGAACATTAGGTTGATGCCGCCGCCCATGAACACGCGACTCATCTCGAAGCCTCCGATCTGCGCCTCCAAGACCAGGGCAGCATGACCGGGCGAGGATCTGGCAAGGGTGATCCACGCGAGTGAATGTGATGCAGGACTCGATCCGCCGAGGTACTCGTGGATTGCAGCGGAGTTGTCACGGCCATGTTGATTTGTCGGGTGATTTTCTTCGCACCCGTTTGTGGGACGCCCTTCAGATCATATTGAGTGCTCCTTTTGGTGGGGGGTCGCGACCGGCGTTGTTTTGGCTGGTGCGATCGGTTGATGTGGGCCTCAATAGGCGGCGTGGAGGAGCTCCGTGTGCTATTTCGCTGGCGCAAGTGCGCTTCAACGCAGGAATTGGAGCTTGTTGCCTCATCTGCACCATGCTTTCGCTGAGTTTCGAACTCGCGCGTCCTTGAGCATGTGGCTAGCTTTTTGCCATCTTGTTTGTCGATGTAGAAGTGGATGGTGCATGGACCAAAGTTTGTCGAGTGCTGAAGGTCGTTGTTATCATGGCGCTGCTACACGACTCGTTGGTCATCCGTTGTCGCGGAAGTTTCGCTGCGGTATCCTCCGCTATTGCGGTGATGTCGTTACGGCGGTCGGCGTAGCCGGCTGCGACCATATCAGGTCCGTCGCGTCCTCGTGACGCCGGTCTCCTCTTCTGCTGCGGCGTTTCGTCTTCGCCGTAGTCGTCCTCTTCATCTCGATTGCGCCGCTGATGCAATCTTCGCCGTCTGCCCAATCTGATGGCGATTTCCATGAGTTGGTCGAGTGTCTTGGGCTTTACGCTCCAAGTTTCTCCATGAAGTTCAGGCGTTGACGCCGCCCTCAAGGCGCCGATGGCCCGCTCTTCGAGATGTGTGTTATGGAGTTCTTGGTCGAGACCAGCGTAGTATGTACGAGCGAATAGATTCACCCGTTCTCGAGTGCGGCTCGCAGCTCTTCGATTGAGGCGGCCTTTGCTGGTGCCTTTGAAATTTCGGATGAAGCTATAAGCGAGCTCCTCCCAGCTTCGGATGGATCTCGATGATAGGCTACCGAGCTGCAGACCGCTACCGTCACCGCAACAAGGCATTGGATGGCGGTTTCTTTGTTGCCTCCATGAAGTTTAACGGATGATGATGGTCACCGAGCCAGGACTTTGGATCTTGCGTGCGCTGAACTTCGGAGTGTCCGAAGGAAGCTTGAAGTTGCGTGGCATCTGTGTTCACGGACGGATCTGTGAAGCATCGAGCCCCGCAGAAGTTCTCCTTCGTCTTCATCCATCTCAGATTCGACGAGCATGCTGCTTTGGCGCTTTGTCGATCTTGTGCTGGGTAAGCCGGTCTCGGGCGTCGTACTCGTGTTTATGGCGGAGCGAGTTCTTCTTCCGTCGAGGAAGTTCGTGTTCTTCTTCATCGTCGGATGAGGTGGGGCCCGGCCGCGTCCGCCGGAGCTTTCTTCTTCGGCTCCGTAGGAGCGTCTTCATGGAGCGCAGCTCCGATTAGTCCTAATCCGGTGAGTGCGGACCTATGCATGGCCCTTTTCGGATCCCCCTCCGGAGGTGGGTGAGCCGCGAGATACGCAGTGGCTGCCATGATCGCAGCTTGTGGCGTCTTCAGGGTAATGTTGCCGTCGGCGTCCATATCCATGAACGATGTGTGGAGAGTTCGGGTCACGTCATGCCGTTCCTTCGGGTCCATGTTTTCCACCCGAGAGCGGTGCTTGTTTCCCTGGTTTCCGTTCGTGCTAGAGCCGGGCCCCATGGCGGAGAGCGCAGCTCGTCTCGCACTGGACTCAGAGGCTGCTTTCTTGCGTTTGTCGAGCGTCTCCTGCATCTTGACTTGTTTCTTGTGCTCCTCGATGAGGAGGTAGTGGTATGCCATCAGCAGATCACGTGGGGAGTCTAGAGGTAGGACTACTTCGCCTGCGACGGCGCGGCGTGCTTCGGCCCATCCTTCTTTGCTAAGTTGGATGAGGTGGCCCTGTTTCGCTTCCACCGCTTTCGCCGCTTCGTCCCCGGGTTGGGGTTGGGCGGCGGGTTAGGCGTTTCCTCGTCGGTTTGGATGATTGTGGCGCACAGATAGCGCCTACAGATTGGTTGGCTGCTGTCGCAGCTTTCGGATCCGGAACCGTAGGTCCCTTCATCCGAAGGTGGATCGCACAGATCGGAGTTGCAGCTGCTGCCGCTGTAGAACTCATCTGTTGATGGTGACGTGCGTAGCACGGGGTGTGGAGCCCACGAAGCGGGCCTGATGGATTCACGAGCACCCGCCAGGAGGCGGAGGGTGCCAGTTTGTCCCACCTGGAAGCAGAAGCTCCCGAACAGAATTTTGAGTCCGTCGCCTACGGGCTCGAAATCCTTCAGGGTATCCGGCGAGTGGGCGGTGAAGTCGAAAGCGCCGAAGAGGAGGTGATTCTCCGTCGCCGCAGAGTTGTAGATCGATCGGGTCGGGACCGTCACGACCGCACAATCAGCAGCCCCAGTTCCCACAGACGGCGCCAATTGACGAGGTTTAATCTCATCAATGCCCATTGTTATGGACTTGGGTTTTGGAGAAGATGGGGATGCTGGAGATCGTGGCACGGTTAACAGACAAGCAACCAGGGGACACGAGATTTACCCAGGTTTAAGCCCCCGGAGGGAAAACCCTACTCCTGCTTGTCTGCTCTTTGATTACGGCGGAACCGAAGGTTACAAGGGTGCGCAGATTCGATCTGGCGTGGAGGTGTGTATGTCGTAATCTAGTATCCGCCCTCCTCGTTGGACCCTCCTAGCCTTTATATATGGGGAGGCTAGGTCTCGGGTGCCGATATGAGTAGGTTATAAGTTGTATTCAAACTCTAGTCTTGTTCTCCAAGGATCCGAAGGCGTCATGGGCCTGGGCCACCCGAAAATCTTCATGGGCCAGCGTATATTTGCCGTGGGCCTTCCTTGGGCTGGACTAGGTATGCTGAAGTTGCGTACCCGTAGGGTATAACCATGTCACCAGTTCTCCGTCGCCACAAGAACAAAAATCACCATCGCTACCCTCATATTTCCGCTTTCCTGACATTCTCCGCATCTGACTTCACCATGGCTCTAAGAATGGCACTTGGTGGGAACATACAACAGAGCTTCGCAACGCTCCCGCTGGAACCAAATGGCCAAAAAAACAAGGTGCGCACGATCGAATACCTTCTGATCCAGCAATCTCTAGGCATGATACGCCCATGGGAGTTCGCCGGCGGAGCCTTCCGGAACCCGCCTCTCCAGACCAGATCAATGAGGGCAGACATCAAGCAGACCTTCATCTTCGTGCGAAAGAAACCAAAGGACCACCTCCCTTATTAGATCCAACACAGTGATCCCCACACCGCCGGCCGGTTTCCGGAGAACGGATCGAGCAGGCAATTAGGGATAGAGAGCCGATCTAGGTCTTCCAACGAAATACCATCGTCGGCACCTCCTTCACCAGATCGCTGCCCGCCCCACTCTGGTAGAGGCCGCTGCCTCCAGATCCAAGCTCCCACGAAGCCACCGCCGGCCGGAGCAGCGGAGACGTTGATGGCAAGGGGGCCCCATCCAGCGCCGACGATCTCCTCCCTCCCGTCGTGTGTAGGGGTTCGTAGCATGGAAAACAAAAATTTTCTACCGCATAAAAACAAACAAGACAAGATCTATCTACTAGATTGTAGCAACGAGTCGATAGAATAACTCACCCTCGAAGATTCCAAAGTGTTTAACGAGAGCGGATTCTCGTGGGTGATGTAGTCGTACTCTCCCGATCTCAAGATCGTGTAGACGATCCTTCCCAAGGCCATGCTCCGTTAAGTGCTTCCGCAATGGTCACATGTTCGCAGATTGATGAAGACCTTCCTCTCCCTTGTTCGAGCAGGCAGCGGAGGTTGTAGCACTCTCCTCGTGATTCCGGCAGCACGACGGCGTGGTACCGGAAGTAGAGGGGAGATCTCGCAGGGCTTCGCCTTAAGCCGGAGCGAGTATGGTGGACTATGAGAGAGGCCTCGATGATCTAGGGTTTAGACACACCAAGGAGGAGAGGCTAGGCCGGCGGCTAGGGCAAGGGGATGCCCCAACTCGACGGCTTGGGAGAAACCCTAGGGTGGCGGCGGCGACTTGGTGGCCGGCGGATAGGGCTAGGGTTTGGTAGGGCAAGGTGTGTGTTTGGAGGGGCAGCCCTGCCCCTCCTTATACAGGTGGAGGGGGCCGACCAAGGGGAGGGGAGTCCCTCCCCAACTCGGCTTCCAAGGCCGGCGGTGGAGGGAGAGGGACTTCCTCCCCAAGTAGGTTTCCTACTCTCCCTCCACCAAGCAAACTTGCCATTTGACTTTTCAAATTGGCGTTTGACTTTTCAAACTAGGATTTGATTTATCCCTTTGTTTTGCTCAGCGATGACACCTAGTACATGATGCAACCATTCCATCTTGTTATGACACATTCATGTACCCTTCCCCTCTGGAGTGCCGGACCTTCCGGAACCTTCTAGAACATTCCCGATGAAAACACCGGAACCATTCTCCAACCCCGAAACAGGACTTTCCTTATATGAATCTTATTCTCCGGTCCATTCCAGATCTCCTCGTGATATCTCGGATCCCATCCGAGACTCCGAACAACATTCGGTCTCTTACTCATCATTCCATAACTACTCAACAACATCGAATCCTTAAGTGTGTCTCCCTACGGTTCGTGAATTATGTGGACATGATCGAGACACCTCTCCGATCAATAACCAATAGAGGAATCTGGAAATTCATATGGCTCCCACATATTTCTACGATTACTTTGCGATCGAATGAACCACTTACATACGATACCAATTTCCCTTTGTCTCACGATATTTTACTTATCCGAGGTTTTGATCGCTTCAGATCTCTGCATACCTAGTTCAACCTCACATCGATAAGTACTCTTTTCTCATTCCCGTGGTATGTGATCCCTTGTGAGCCAGTCACATGCTTGCAAGCTAATCAGATGACATTCCACCGAGAGGGCCCAGAGTATATCTATCCGTCATATGGATGGACAAATCCCACTCTTGATCCATGTGTCTCAACCAATACTTTCCGAACACTCAATGCCACCTTTATAGCCACCCAGTTACGGTGTGGTGTTTGATGTCATCAAAGCATCCTTCCGGTGATGGTGATAAGCATGATCTCATGGTCGAAGGAATTAGGTTACTATGTATCAGAAAGCATATAGCAATTGAACTATTAAAATGACTTGATCTTTATGCTACGCTTATCTATAGGAGTATATCCATCATATCATTCTCCTAACGATATGACCTTGTTGTTAATAACATCTCAATGTTCATGATAGGGAAACCACAATCATTTATTAACCAACAATCTAGTATTATAAAGAGGCTTTACTAGGAACTCTAATTTAGTTTACAAATCACACAAGTATTAATGTTTCCTTTGTTAATACTATTATAGCATGAATGTAAACATTTATCATAAACACAAAGATATAATAATAACTATATTTATTATTGCCTCTAGGGCATATCTCCAACATCGTGCTGGGGCCAGGAGGCCAGATCCCCGCCGCCCCCATCACCGGCGCCGCGCACTTAGGCCGACTGCCCTCCGAAGGCGACGAGGAGGGCGAGAGATGGAGGGGGAGGAGGTGGCGGCGGGGTAGGGTATGTCCCCCTCGGTCGTACATGATAAAAAAGGTGTAATGCCACTTGTGTCCAACAATCAACACACGACTTGTTGTTTTTATACCCTCACGAGTGATAAAAAAATCCCTATACAGTGATCATATCCTTAGCAGTAGTGATATTAACACCACCAAAATAACATCTAGCGTCCAACCCCTATAAAAGCGACATCTCTAAGAAGGAAACAATGCACAAGTGCTGGCATCATCCGATCAAAGATCTTAGTTTTCACCCTGGAGAAAGTCCTCGCTCGCAAAACAATGCCTTCTACTAGACCATTGCCAGGCACAACCAATGAAGACCTGACCTTGGGTTTTCACCCTGCAAGGTAAGACTGTGAACTACTCCTATGATGTCGCTCTCTCTAACAAACGCTGCTGCGAGTTACAGATAACCAGGCCAGATCCTCATCACCATAAAGACTCAATCCATCATAGCTTGCCCACATGTCTCCGACTTCCTGAAATTATCCGCATCTAATTTCACCATGGATTGTCAAAGACTTGACACATGATGGTAACGGGTAACTGAGCTTCACCAAGATCAGAAAATTTCAAAAAATATACAGAAGTTCTTATTTTTCCAGAAGATGAAAGAGGCCAGAAGGAGAGGCGAAGATGGGCCACATGGGGCCCACACCACCCCTTGGTGCTGGCCCACCCTGGGTCGCGCCACCAGGTGGTGTGGCCATCCCGCCCCACCTCTATCTTCGCCCCTTCGCCTATAACATCCCCCCGAAACCCTAATACTCGGGGAGCGACCACATAAACATTCCGCCGCCTCTGCGGGGCGGAAACTACATAGAGAGAAAGAGCTCTCCAGCAGGTAGATTTCTACCGGGGAAATTTCTTCCCGGAGAGGGGAGATCGTCGCCATCAACACCGTCATCAAGATAGACTTCATTGGGATCATCATCACCATCATCCTCACCACCATATCCACCAACACCATCGTCACCACTCCATCCCGATGTAACAATTGGGTTGAATCTTGCATAGTTCTTAGGGAAACTTTCCCGGTGTTGATTACTGACGCGACTCAATAATAGACCTTTGTTGGGAGACCCCAAGAGGAAGGTATGATGAGCACAGCGGAAAATTTTCCCTCAGTTATGAAACCAAGGTTATAGAACCAGTAGGAGAAAGAAAACAACTCCAAGGTGTTGCTAGCAACTTGGAATCCTGCACAACACAAACTCAAGACTTTGCCCCAACTTACAGTGAGGTTGTCAATCTCACTGGTTTGCTGAAAACAAAGGATTAAACGTATGGTGTGGAAAGTAATGGTTGCTTGCAGAAAGTAAACAGTAACAGTAGATTATGTATCAATGGTAAAGATTGGACCGGGGTCCACAGCTAGAGGTGTTCTCCTTAAGATAAATAACATAACATGCTGGGTAAACAAATTATAGCGGGGAAATTGATAGGACTGAGCAAGGCATAACAATGCAATACTAGACATTCATGATTCTTATGAGATTTTATTGGGCATTACAACAATATACATAGACCACCATCCAACTGCATCTATGACTAGTAATCCACCTTCAGGTTATCATCCGAACCCCCTCCAGTATTAAGTTGCAAGCAACGGATAACTGCATTAAGCAATGTGTGTAAAGTAAACAATACAATTGTTCCATGAACAAAAGATTATTGTTTTCTCCCTAGTAGTAACAACACATCTATACCTTAGAGATTTCTGTCACTTCCCTAGATTCAATAGAGGCATGAACCCACTATCGAGCATAAATACTCCCTCTTGGAGTCACTAGCATCTACTTGGCCAAGATAGCTACTAGAAATAGAGAGCATGCAAGATCTCAAACAACACAGACACGAGAGAATCAATAATCATAAGACATGATAGAATCAATAATCAATATGACATAGTATCTCAGTATCCATCGGATCCCCGCAAACACAACATGCATGATTACAAATAGATGATCTTGATCATGAACGGATCTCACAAGATCTAAACATGATAGCACAAAGGAGGAGAAACAACCATCTAGATACTGTATGGACCCATAGTCCAAGAGTTGACTACTCACGCATCATACCGGAGGATGGCATGGTGATGAAGAAGGCCTCTGGGATGATCTCTCCCCTCTGGCAGGGTGCCGGGGAGAGCTTCAGATCCCCCCGATCTAGGGACGATGGTGGCGGCGGCTATGGACTGTTTCATGGAGATCTGATCGGGTACTTAGGGTTTTGGCATCGGGGGGTTTTATAGGCGAAGAGACGAGGCAGGAGGGCGGCCAGGGGGCCCACACCCTGCCTAGGCACGACCTAGGGTGGGCCCGCGCCTGGGGGGTGCGGCCACCCTGCAGCTCCCCTCTGTCTCTCCTCTGGTCTCCATGTTCTCCTCGGTGAAATATTAACTTTGGCTTTTGTCCCGTCCAATTCCGATAATATTTCCTTACTAGCTTTTCTGAAACCAAAAACAGCAGAAAACAGGCAACTGGCACTGCGGCATATTGTTAATAGGTTAGTCCTCGAAAATATATGTAAGACCCCACCTTTATAAAGGTAAAGGTCCCTGTGATTGCAATGCTAGTCCCTGGATCAAATGCTAGCATCCACAGTTTAAGATGAAGTACACAGAAACAAAGGTCATTATTACATCGTCATTCCAGAGATAACATAGTCTTTTACAACTCCTTAGCCATAGGCTAGTACAAGAGTTTAACTTAACAATATAAATAAAAGTCTTCATCTTCATGTGCCACATGCAAGCATGTTGAGTGTAGACTCATAACCCTAATCCTCATCAGAGTAACCTGCAATATCACAAGTTACAACCATAGTGGGTCAATACATTAGAGTAGTATTGGCAAGTGATACCTTAGTAGAATAATAGTATCTAGCTTCTACATGAATTTGGCTAAGTGTAGCTTAGGCTTGCTTTGCTAAATATAGGTTTTACCTATCAGTTGAAAACACTAAGTTTTTGTTTGGCAAAAACTCCCAAGGATCCACGAATAGACATTGGTGAACCTTCACCCTTGTTGAACCACAAGTTTTTAACTTAGAAATTGGGATGAGGAGATTCTTGATAGCTTCCATGTCTTGATGCTCAAATTTTCCATTTCCGGGGACACGACTAAGTACTTAGATTCTTCCTTCTGCAGAGGTGGTGCACTTTCCCCACAAGACTTGACTTTCATCAAGACAAGACCTTTCAGAAGCCTTCCCTTAGACCAAATGGACGCGTTCCAACCTATCACCCTACCACCAACTGTCCAAATGGCTAAGTTATTGCAAACTATATGATGAAGGCAGAGCCCATATGCCATGTGGTTGCACTAGAAGCTTCTAAACATATGGCATCTCAAATCCCTTTGTTCCTGGGTGGCTTTCCACAAGTGTGATACACAAGGTAGACCATAGATACGGGCCTTGTGTAACCACTCAACATAACCCAAACAACCATTCCACCCAGGTGTTTCATTCACTTAGTTGTTTTATTAAGCAAAACACAAGTCAAAGACTTAGCAATATTTTTCCATAGCATATATATACCTAGGCTAAGCATGGCAATAGCAAGTATCTTAACTTAGAGAAAATTCTAACAGTTCTACAACTACTAGGATTTCCCAAGCATAGCATATAGATACTTAGCAAAAATTATCATGCAAGCCCTATACAAAATATCACTAATGCATAGTCAAAATATTGGGAAAAAATATGAAGCACCACTTTCCGTGGTAGTTGGGGGAGTAACAACAATCCTCACAGTCATAATCACCACTAGCACCAAAATCTACACATAAAATGATAGCACCAAATTCATATTTCAAATAATCAAGCAAAAATATATGAATGCATGCAAATGCCATGTGATGATTTTTCTAAACAAAACAAGACAAGTAAAACATTACTGATCAATAAACTAAACATTTATACACCAAATAAACTTAATTTGGCTTTTAAAACATTTTCCAAATAATTTTTATACACAAAATAGGCCTACAAATTCTCGGCATAAAATTCTATTTTAACAGAAGCAAAACACAAAACTAAGCCTACAAAAGTGTAGGATTTATTTTTGTGATTCCATTGATATCTTATTTGCATTTTTTGGATAAACATAGCAAAAGTTATTGAATTTACAAGTTTATTCATCTAATAGATTCAAATCTAAATTTTAAAACAGAAATCCTGACACGCGGCGCAATCTGATTGGCCCGTACCGGTTTGGCTGGATCGATAAACGAGAGCCGGATGATTTAAATGAAATCGTACGGGCTAGATCTATTCGTACCCCTTTGATAAGTGATCTAATCCTGCGCGCTAGATCTAGATCCAACGGTGTCCGATCAAACAACCATGGATGGGCGGCGCAAATGGGTGCTGGCGGTGATGGGGATATGCCTACCAGGGTATACCCAGCAAGACGTTTCCGACTGGCCCAGATACCAGCAAGTGGGTTTGCAAGACGGCGACTAGATCAAGATTTGGCGTGGACCCAAGCGACTGGAAGCTGAAGGCCCAGAGATGTAGATAGGCCCAGTCGGATTAGGTTAAAGGATCGCTGAAACCTTAACTGATTCGGTTGAGATTTGTAAACCCTAGGGAGGTGAGCCTATATAAACCTCCCTAGAGGACGCATAGAGGATACGTTCCATCATACACCCAAGCGACTCGCTGCCTAGCCGCCGAGCTCGCCCCATTGTACTCTTACCATAATAAAATCTAGCAGGAGTAGGTCTTTACCCTCCGGGGGGCCGAACCTGGGTAAATCCTTATGTCTCCGCCCTCATCTCGCACCGCAGATGGCTGGCCGCCCTTGCCCCATGTTCTACTAGTCGCTGCCGATTGCATCATCTGCCGTGGTCATTCGCTCGACAGTGGCGCCCACCGTGGGGCCTGGCCGGTCAGGCCGGTGTTCTGCGGCGAGATCCAATCTACCCATCAACGAGTCGATCGCCACCGGCCGCATGATAGCGATCAGCGAGATGCTCCAGATCTTGCCGAGCAGCTACGTCCCGGCGGCGCGACCCGTCACGCATAGCATGATCCTGCCGGTCGGCATGATCAGCCTCTTCGTCAGCCTCACCGACGTCATCGTCTCGGAGGACTCGGCTCGCATCCGCGAGTCGCCGCCACGCGACCGGATCTCTGAGAGTCAGGTCCGCACGATCCACCGCCTTGCCTCCGAGTACGACTCGGTCCAAAGCGACGTGGCTGAAACCACCGCAGCCGCGGAAGACGCGACCCTCAACAACGACGCCGACTTGGAGACCCCGGCGTCACTCGCCGGATCCATTGTCGCCGCGTCGCCCGCGGGCTCCATCACCCAGGTCTCCAACGTCGAAGACTTCGACTCCAGGTCGGAGAACTCCGCCGATCTCTGCGACGGAACCGGCCGCCACGCCGCGACCTACATGGCGACTGGCGCCGACCCGCCGGAGGATCCATTCTCCACTCCGATCCCTCCCAACGCAACGACAACGGAGGTCGAGGAACTCCGCTGTCAAGGCGGAAGCATCCATTAAGAAACAAGCCGAAGCGCGAAAAATTTCGCCGAGCGTGAGCCGCAGAGGCGCCAGCGCTATCGCTAGCTCAATCAGGTCGCGCTGAACCCCACCGCCCAGGGCGCGCCTGAATTTCGACGACGAGCGACTCCCGCGGCCGGCGAGCGCGATCTGCGAGATCGCGCCACCAGGAGGAAGCACCCGGCCCCCACCAGGGTCAATGGCGAATGGCGCCCCACCACCACCCAACCGCGCACCCCCCAGGGACCAGCCGCGGATCGTAGTCTCCTCACGGGAGCGAGACGCGAACGACCTACCACTATTCTCCACCCCAATGGACAACCTCGTCATGGGCCGAGCAGTAGTCGACAACATCGCAGCCACTGGTGAAGGCGCCTTGCAGATCCAGTACGCCAAGGCCCTGCTCGCAAAAGCGGTCGAGCAACAAAACGCAAGCGTCGACTCACAGGGTCGGATGTACTCGTGTTCATCGGGCAGCAGAGCGGCCGCCCCATGGCGGCGAACACCCTCAACTGCCCGCCACCCGAACCACTGCAGCTCCAACACCGACCCGCGAACACGGCACTCTCCACCAATGACCCCCGGCCAGCGACCAACTTCGTCACCGCCAACGGTCAGCCTGTGGATGCCCGCACCCACATCATCAACAACCAGAGCTGGCGCGCACGCCAGCCCGACGACCTGTGGCATACCCTAACCAACCGCCGCGACGGCGAGCCGAGGGGGTCGCTAAGACGACTCGGGCCTCGGTGCTTCGGACCGATGATCCGAGGCGAAAGATGCCCGACGAACTTCAAAGCGCCAAAGGAAATAGAGAAGTACGACCCCTCGTACGACCCCTCCGTGTGGCTGGATACCTACCTCATGGCGATGGGGATCACCAGCCACACCGATCTACTAGCCGCCCGCTACCTTCCCCTGATGATGGAGGGAGTGTGCAGGCAGTGGATTAACACTCTCCCCGCGGATAGCATCGACTCCTGGGAAGAGATGCGTGACGCCTTCGTCAGGCACTTTGAGGGTTCATACACCCACGCCACCACCATCGAGGACCTGGAACAATGCGTCCAGGGACCTCGCGAGTCGACCCGCAGCTGGGTCCAACGGTGGCAAGAACTATGGTACAACGCGGTCGGCATCCACCTAGACACCGCGATCCACTGCTTCAAGACCTCGTGCCGCTACGAGCCCCTGGTCGCCAAGCTCAAACGAGCGTACCGCACACTCGACAACATACCGGACCTCCTGGAGATCGCCAAAAGGTACGCGGAGGAAGACCCAAACCAAGAAACTGACGACGAGTCGGGATGACAACGCCGCACGAGCGGCAACGACAACGGACGACGGTCCGATCTACGCTACAGCAACACTCGCCTCACCGGCAAGCGCCGCAGTGACGGGCGAGTCGACTTCGTCGCCAACACTGGATACGCGCAGCGCGAGCCCAAGAGCTTCCGCCGCGACGGTGGCAACTACAAGGCGAAGCCAAGGTTCGACCCTGCGGCCCTTCTTAACCAACCTTGTGTATTTCACAGCAAGGAAGGAAAGCCCGCTATGCACACGACCGCCGACTGCCACTCTCTCAAGGAGATCGAGAAGGCACGACGAGCGCGGGAAGACCCCGACAACAACCCGCCAAACGGCAGAAAATTCGGCAGCATGGCCGGCTCACTCCACACCTTCACAGGCTTCAACACGAAGCGCGAGAAGAAGGTCATCGCCCGCGCCGTCGCCGTCAACGCGGTGGCCCAGGTGGACGTCCCCCAGTTCCTCAACTGGTCTGAGCAACCAATCACTTGGAGCCGCCAGGACCACTCGCCACGAATCGAGTACCCAGGCCGAGTCGCCCTGGTGGTCAAGACCAAGGTGGGAGACTACTGGCTCCCCAAGACATTGATGGACGGTGGCAGCTCCATCAACATCCTGTACCTAGACACCTTCAGGCGACTGCGGCTCCCACAGTCGATGGTCGAGACGATGTACACCACGTTCCATGGCATTGTCCCCGGTCTAAAGGCGTACCCGATCGGCAAGGTCACGCTGCCAGTCACCTTCGGCACACCGGCAAACTTCCGCACCGAGCGGATCGTCTTCGAGCTGGTGCCCTTCGATAGCCCCTACCAATGCATCCTGGGGCGCCAGGCGTTCGCCAAGTTCATAGTGGCGTCCCACTACGCGTACAACACGATGAAGCTCCCCAGACCGCGTGGCGTCATCACCATCCACGGTGACCCCGACATGGCCACCGAGTGCGAGGCCAAAGGAGACGAACTCGCCGACGCCGTCATCGTGGCAGAGGCCAACCACGCCGACGAGCTCGCCAAATACGTGAGCAGGGTCAACAACGACGACCCCACCATACTCAAGAAGCCCAACTCGGAGGGCGGCAACACGCCAGCCTTCGAGGCAATGACGCATACCCGCACCGTCGAGCTGGTCCTAGGCGACTCCAGCCAGACGGTGACGATTGGGACGGGCATGAGCCCAGCATAGGAAGGCGTGCTCATCGAGTTCCTCTGTGAGAACAGGGACATCTTCGCATGGAAGCCCTCTGACATGCCTGGTGTCCCTAGGGAACTCGCTGAGCACAAACTCAACGCCGACCCCAAAGTGCGACCTGTCAAGCAGTCGCTGCGGCCCTTCAATGAAGAGCGCCGCCGAGCAATCGCCGAGGAGGTGCAGCGTCTACTCGCTGCAGGCTTCATCCGGCCAATCAAATACTCCAAGTGGATGGCAAACCCAGTCCTGGTCGAGAAGAAAAATGGGACCTGGAGGATGTGTATCGATTACACAAACTTAAATAGCGCCTGCCCGAAGGAGCAATTCGTCCTCCCCCGGATCGACCAAATAATCGATTCCACCGCGGGCTCGGAGTCTTTATGGTTCCTCGACGCCTACTCTGGGTACAACCAGATCAAAATGGCCGTTGAGGACGAAGAGAAGACGGCGTTCATCACACCATTCGGAGCCTTCTGCTACACTGCCATGACCTTCGGCCTCAAGAACGCCGGGGCGACCTACCAGCGGTGTATGCAGGAGTGCCATGCGAGCCAAATTGGCCGCAATATCCATGTCTACATCAACGACGTGGTAGTGAAGTCCGCTCGCTAGAGCGACCTACTCGCTGACCTGGCGGAAACATTCGCCAACCTGCGGAAATACAAGATAAAGCTAAACCCAGGCAAATGCACCTTGATTGTACCAGCGAGGCCATCTTTGGATACGTCGTCTCCAAGCACGGGATCGAGGCGAATCCCACCAAGGTCGACACGATCGCTCGACTCAGCAAACCCGAGTGCCTGCGCGACGTCCAAAAGCTGGTCGGGCGAGTCGCGGCTCTCAGTCACTTCATCCCCCGATTGGGCGAAAAGGCGATGCCCCTATACCGCCTGATGCGCAAGAACCCCACCTTCTATTGGGACAAGGAGGCGGATGATGCGCTCCGCGACCTCAAGAAGGTGCTACTCGCAGCACCGCTACTCGCCGCCCCGTCGACAAGGAACCCATGCTGGTCTACGTCGCGGATCGAGCGCCGTCATTGGCCATGGTCGTCGAGCGACCGGAGGAGGAAAGGCGCCCGGTGCAGCGACCAGGTACTATATCAGCGAAGTCCTCATCGAAGTCGGCGCCCGGCTACCCGCAATACCAGAAACTGGTATACGCGGTCTTCAGAGCACAGCGGCGACTGCCACACTACTTCCAGGAGCACCCGATAACGGTCGTCTCCTCAGCACCGTTGCAGGACAACATCCGCAACCGTGAGGCGACCGGGCGAGTCGCCAAGTGGGCCGTCGAGATCGGCGTCCACAACATCTAGTACGAGCCGCGCAAAGTGATCAAGTCGCAGGCTCTCGCGGACTTCATCGACGACTGGGAGGAGGCCCAACCGCCAGAAAAGCTGCCATACCTCCATTACTGGAGTTTACACTTCGACGGCTCAAAGAATGCGGACGGTGCAGGAGCAGGGATCGTACTAACCTCTCCGAAGGGCGACAAGCTATGCTACGTCATCTGCCTCGACTTCACCCCCTGCACCAACAACATGGCCGAGTACGAGACACTACTCCACGGCATGCGAGCTGCCAAGGAGATGAATGTCAACCGCCTACGCTGCTACGGAGACTCCGACCTCGTCGCTGGGCAAGTCGCTGGCACCTACGACGCCGTCTCCTCCACCATGGCGGCATACCGCCAAGCAGTGGACAAGCTGGGCGGACACTTCGTGGGCTACTCTGTCGAGTGGATTGACAGGCGGAAGAACGAGGAGGCCGACGCACTCTCTCGTATCGGCTCGGCTCGACTCTCACCACCCGTCGGCGTCTTCCTCGACACCATCACCAAGCCTTCCGTCTCTCCCCCAAGGGAGATCGACATCGGAGTCCCGCTGCAACCAGAGGCAGCCCTGGTCGCACTCATCGCCGAGCCAGAGGATTGGACTACGCCGTACATCGCCTACCTGGAGGGAGGCACCTTGCCAGCAGACGAAACAAATGCCCAAATGATAGCACGCCGCTGCAAATCCTTCGTCATCATCGACGGCAAGCTCCACAAGCGCAGCGTGACCGGCGTGTTCCAACGCTGCGTCCAACCTGCCGAAGGACGCAAAATCCTCCACGACATCCACTCCGGCGACTGTGGCCACCACACCGGCGCCCGCTCTCTGGTCGCAAAGGCTATGCGACACGGTTTCTACTGGCCCACCGCACACGCAGACGCTGTCGACATTGTCCAGCGGTGCGTCAGGTGCCAGAAATACGCCAACCAGACCCACGTGCCGAGCTCGGCGCTCAAGACAATCCCCATCACCTGGCCGTTCGCCGTGTGGGGGTATGGACGTGGTAGGCCCTTTCAAGAAGGGCCCCTCCGGCTTGACCCACCTCCTGGTCGCAGTCGACAAATTCACAAAATGGGTGGAGGCCAAGCCAGTCCGGAAATGCGACGGGAAGACCGCCACCAAGTTCCTACGCAAACTCATCTATCGCTACGGGTTCCCAAACAACATCATCACGGACAACGACACCAACTTCGCTAAAGGAGCCATGGCCGAGTTCTGCGAGGAACATCACATCCGACTCGACCTCGCCTCAGTCGCTCACCCAGATTCCAATGGCCAGGCGGAACGAGCCAACCAGAGCATCCTCCATGGCCTGAAGCCACGGCTCCAAGTACCGCTCGAGCACACCGCCGGGTGCTGGGTCGAGGAGCTACCCTCCATCATCTGGGGCATCCGCACCTCCGTCAACAGGTCGACAGGGTTCACCCCCTTCTTCATGGTGTATGGCGCCGAGGCAGTCATGCCCACCGACCTAGAGCACGACTCGCCCAGGGTGGTCAACTACACGGAGGCCACAAATGAACTCGCACGCCAGGATGGAGTCGACCAACTCGACGAGGCACGCGACCTAGATCGCTTCCGCACCGCCATCTACCAGCAAGGGCTCCGCCGCTACCATAGCCGACGAGTAAGGACTCGCACTTTCCAGGAAGGCGATCTGGTGCTACGCCTCATCCAGGACAAGAAGGGCATGCACAAGCTCTCCCCCCTTGGGAGGGACCATTCGCCATCGGGCGAGTCCTTTGCAACGACGCCTACTACCTCACCGACGTCCGAGGAAACGGGAAACTCGACGTCAAGCGACCGTGGAATGTAAACCTCCTATGGAAGTTCTACTCCTAGAACTCCCTACATGTACTCTCCACCTGCTATGAAATAAAACAGATCGGTTACCGCAAATTGCGTCTACTCTCCGTGTCTTGTGCCACTCGCACTCGTAATAACAGCGTTAAGCTAACCGCAGAAGTCAACCTCTGGTACAGCGACCGGCATGGCCAAGTAGTGCGCTCCGAGGGCACTGGGTTACCCCAGGACTCGTAACGTCCATGAAAAACGCCAACCCGGAGCCCCATTGGAGTTGCCTAGCCCGACTGGCTTACCGAGCCAAGACAACTGCTCTCGCTCCTCACAGCGACCAAGGTCCTCCGCATCCTCGGCACAGCAACTCAAACGGCCAAGTACCACGCTCGGGGACTGACGACCAGTCAAGCACGAGCGACCAGGGAAAAACGCCAAGTACGAGAGCGTGCCTAGGACTCGCCACGCGAATGATCCTTCGGGTCAGGCAGGAGTGACGTGCTTACTCTAACGCGCTCAGTTCTCACCTACCTTGGAGCTGCGACTAGAACCACCAAGTACCATGCTCGAGGACTCGGCCACCCGACCTCGATTCACGCAAGGGAAAATGGTCAAGTAAAGAGCACCCACGGGAGTCGCCCTGTGACTGGCTCTCCGAGCTCGGGCGAGTCGACCTCAATAGCAAAACAACTGACAAAACATTCAAAATCACAAACACATAACAAACGAGGTAAACCCCATAAAAAGGGCGGACGCGCTCGGGGACTCGTCCAATCAGCATTCAAAATCACGAAACAATTCACAAAATAACACGAAGTTTCATTACAGCAGAACAAAGTCGTTCCAAAATACAAGATGAGTCCAATGGCTAATTGTTACTAACGCCCCTGGGCACAATGCTTCTACTCCGCAGGTTTCGACGGTGACTCGCTGCCACCCCTGCGGTTGCGAATGAAGGGCGTGTACGGGTTCTACGGGTACGTCGTCAACTCACCCGCCATCGCTGCACGGAACGGCTGCTCGACCTTGAAGTCCCGATGCTTTGGCTCAGGATCGTTGGGGGCGACAATCGTCTCCTGATAGGGGAGGAGGTCGCCCATCGCCCAAACGCGATTGGAATACACCGCGGCCCGGTTCGTCAGCTTCAGCACCTCGGCAATATCCACAGAGCCCGTCGACGAGGGGCAGCCACTCGTCACATCGTCAAGGTCAAAGTCCTCCGGGAAGTGGGCAAGCCCAAGGCTGAGAGCCATCGCCGCCCCGCGCCGGAAGGCCGACCGCGTCATGAATTCGACGACTAATGTTGCTTTCTCCAGATAACGCCATACTTCGACGAGGTCACTGGTAATCACTTCCGTGGGCGATATCTCCTGAAGATATGCTCGAATGCAAGTCGCGGACAACACGGCCGAGTCGACGCAGTGGTCACACATCGCCGCTGCCGCATGATCGCGCCCTCCGAGCTATCAATAATCCGACCTGTGGACAGAGGTCGGCAGTGAGTACAACAACGACTCCACAATGCAGCTATTACAGGCAGAGGAAAAAGGAAGACAGGTTTATCAATTAGCGGACGACAGAGGCCCGTGATGAAGCTTTGAAGCGAGGAGAAGTCGTTCTGCAACCCAACAACGAGTGCGTCAGACACCTTCCGCTCTTCAGCGGCAGCCGTAACAGCAGTTTTCGCTCTCCCATCCGCCGAGCTCGCCTCCGCCTTCGCTTCCTTGAGCTCACGCTCCAGATCGGCGATCCGCTTCTCGGCCGTGCTCAAGGCAGATTGAGCCGCCATCAGGTCACCCGCCGGGAGAAACCCTATCGGACCTCTTCCGCCTCGGCTGCAGTTGCTTGGAGTCCCTTGTTCGTCTCCTGGACGGCAACGAGTTCCTTCTCCATGCGACACTTTGCTGCGAGACGATCGGCCGATTCGCGCTGCAAGCCCTGCACAAAAATCAAACTGTCAACAACAATGAAATCCTAAGTGCCCACCTGCTGAAATTCAGCGACTAGGCACTCGAGGACTGGAGATCAAAAATCCTAAGTGCCCACCCGCTGAAATTCAGCGACTAGGCACTCGGGGACTGGAGATCAAAAATCCTAAGTTCCCACCCGCTGAAATTCAGCGACTAGGCACTCGGGGACTGGAGATATAAGTGCCCACCCGCTAAAATTCAGCGACTAGGCACTCGGGGACTGGACGTTCCAAAAACACTAAGAATCCGACCACTGAAATTCAGTGGTCCGATCCTCGGGGACTGGACATACCTGGATGGCTGCGCCCAGCATGCTGTGAAGCTGCAGCGCGTCCACAGACGCAAGCACGACCGGAGTACGTCCGCGACGCTGCTCGACCTCCGTCTCGGCGACCCTGTGTTCTGGCTTTGGCCGCTGCGCCAATCGCCAGGCCGCCTTGGCCATGAAGCAGGGGAACATTGCAGCAGATGTAGCGACACCACTAGGGGCCGGCTCGGCCACTTCAGGCGGGGCAACAGCCTCCTTAGTCTTCGAGGCCACTTACGCCGCAGTCGGAGGTTCGCTCGGAGCGACTGCCGTGTCATCGGAGATCGTGACGACGTCGTCGCCTTTCGCCCTCTTGGCACCGTCTGCGGGAGCAGCGACTTCGTCAGTTTTCCTATTCCGTGAAGGGTCTTCCTCGGTGACGACTGGTGGAACCTTGGCCACGGAAGGATGGCCGATCTTTTTAACTCCAGTCCTGCGAATCAACATTATGAGTCAAGTTGTCCGATTACAACGAAAGGCAAGCAGGTGAACAAGACTTACTTGGCGACTGGTATAAACCGCAAACCAGTGTGGATGCTGGCTGGCTTGTCTAGCTCGGGCCCCAACTTCCGACTGAGGCCCATATCGAACACACCGTGTGCCCAAGACATAGAGGGCCTCTTCAAAGACAAGGCCGCGGCAGGATCCTCCGTGACGATAGCTGCGGGAGCTTTCTTGGGAGGCGAAGCTGCTGCGGATGGAGTAGCTCCCAACCCAGAGACCGGGGCGAATGGGGGTGGAAGCGGCGAAGGTACCCAGGCCCAGGGAGCGGCAGCATTCGGCGCTACGGTCGCGTGCGCCGCTTTGCCCTTAGCCGAGCTGGAGGCGTCTGAGCTGGTCGCAGATCAGGGCGGAGACGTTTGCTTCCCCGGCTTTGTCTTCTTCCTCGGCGGAGCCTTCACCTCCTTCTTCTTCTTCTTCTTCTTCTTCTTCTTCTTCTTCGACGGCGTGGCCTCACGACGTGAGGTGTGCTCGGGAAGCTCGTCGTCATCGTCATCGTGAGGCTCGAGGCTTCTACTCGCCTCGATCTCGCGCTGACGTTGCCCGCGAGTTTTGCGAACCGTCGGGGCAGCGTCTTCTACGGGCTCGTCTTCGTCATCGTCGTCGTCATCACCCGCGTCGCTCCCGACGTCGCCTTTGGCGAGTGGCGACTCGCTCCCGTCCTGGACGGACAAGCTCAAGTTCTCGTCGTCTGCGGGTGGGAGCCATCCTTCCACCACTTGGAACAACTAAAATAAAAATGAAACAACGTCAGCATAACCGCGACTGCATCATCTGCGACTGTGAATGGTGACGAAGATGGCGAATTACCGTCGGAGCTGGGCGCCTTGCGGTATAAGGGGCGAGCCTGGCCTTCGCATCCAGGTACGCCGCCTGGGTGATCTTCTTCAGGGCCAGGATGTAGTCTTCGAGTTTCCACTCGGCGAGGCAGGATTTCGTCGGGTCGTACCTACCTGCATACTCGTACATATAATGGTCGCGGTGGGCCAAAGGCACGAGCCGCCGCCCGAGCCAGCAGTTGTAAAGGTTGATGGTTTGGAGGCCCTTCTTCTTCAGGCCGCGGATGGTTTGCAACATTTCGTCGACAACCATCCGCTGGTCCAGCGGGAGCTTGCCGACCTGGAGCCGACGCGGTTCGGGCCGGTCGGCGGAGTACCTTGGAAGCGCCACCTCGCCGTCTGGAGTCACCTCGGTGACGTAGAACCGGGATTTCTTCCACTCGTTTGCCGCCTTGGCGGGTAGCATCAGGTCGAAGAACGACGCCTTCAACTTCAGCTGAAATGTCAGGCCACCCGCAGCCAGCATCGGGCCGCCTGATTCTTCGTGACTAATCCTCCCATCGAATAGATCTTGCCACAAGGGGAAGTAGGGCCTGCAGCCCAGATAGCACTCGCAGAACGCCACGAAAATGGCGAGCTGCTCGATGCTATGCGGGCCCAGGTCCGACGGCTGGATCCCGTAGAAGGCGCAGAAGCGCCGGAAGAAGAGAGAAGTGGGAAACCCCAGCCCCCGCTCTAGGTGGTGGTGAAGCAAATGAATTCTCCCTCGCTGGTCCGAGTCACCTCCGCCGCGATGCGCCATCCGGCCGCCGCAGAATCCCGGCCTCCTCGAAGGACGCCAGTAGCGCCCTAGTGCACTTGGATCTGCCCCATGGTTCGGTGGAGGGGGCCATTGGTTGGAAATACGCAGAGGTCGGAGCTCTCTGGATCGGTTGGATCGCGATGCGGAGTGGAAAACGGAGATGGGCGAAATCGGAGGAAAGACGAAGGAGTGTTTACCCGCTCGCCTGTCATTCTCCTTATATAGCGGTTGCTACCAGCCAATTTCGGGAGCCGTTACTACGCGGTAATTACGCCAAAGTTACCGTTAGATTACCCCAACGGCTAGTTTTGACCCCACTTGACGGTCCAACTTCATCCAATCGACTCGTCGCTCCACGCGACTCGATGACTCGCCGACCCGATCACTACAACAGTGACTGACTATTCACCGACCCGTTCGCCGAGCTGCGACCCGATCGGTCGCCGTTATTGCGACTGGAATAACTAGTTTTTCCTTTATTCAGGAGTCCGCCGCCGATTCGACTAGGCGTCCGCATTGGATCCGTATACACCGATTGCCAGCGAACACTTGCGACCAATCAACGACGGCCTCGGGGACTACTGATGGGGATATGCCTACCGGGGTATACCCAGCAAGACGTTTCCGACTGGCCTAGATACCAGCGAGTGGGTTTGCAAGATGGCGACTGGATCAAGATTTTGCATGGACGCAAGCGACTGGAAGCTGAAGGCCCAGAGATGTAGATAGGCCCAGTCGGATTAGGTTAAAGGATCGCTAAAACCTTAACTGATTCGGTTGAGATCTGTAAACCCTAGGGAGGTGAGCCTATATAAACCTCCCTAGAGGACGCATAGAGGATACGTTCCATCATACACCCAAGCGCCGCTAGCCGAGCTTGCCCCATTGTACTCTTACCATAATACAATCTAGCAGGAGTAGGTCTTTACCCTCCGGGGGGCCGAACCTGGGTAAATCCTTGTGTCTTCGCCCTCATCTCGCACCGCAGATGGCTGGCCGCCCTTGCCCCATGTTCTACTACTCGCTGCCGATTGCAGCATCTGCCGTGGTCATTCCCTCGACAGGCGGCGCCGGCGCTATTGGAAACGGTGCTCCGGCGATTCCAGTGGGTGCTAGGGGCGATGGCGATGCTTACCAGCATCGCAAGGATGCAAGTATGCTCAAGGTGGCTTCAGCTTGGACGGGGGTGAGCTGCTACGGCCGTGGGAGCTCGTTGGAGTTGCGGACAGCGTCGGGCTCATGCGGACGGCGACGTTGGCGATGTTATGGAACGCCCTAACACAAAACAAAGGCATCAGTGCATGCAAAACGATCAGGCGAACATGGTAGGGTTAGGGAGAAGGCAAGGGGCCATCGGGTTTTACCTAAATCGCTCGTCGGAGTTGAGCGGCGGCTCTGTCACTTGCAGAGGTGGACGGGGCCGGCGACCTGGGTCATGCGCAGGCAAACCAGAGGCATTAGAAGATGCACAAGTACATGGCGAACTCGACAGGGTCAAGCAGAAAGCAAGGGGCGCTCGGAACTCACCGGAATCAGTCGCTGGAGCTGCTCGGTGCTACAGCGGTGCAAGCGAGAATTCGCGGAGCCTGGCGGCGCTTCTGGCTGGTTGTGTTGGGGGAAATGGACGCGAGGGGGAGGGGATTAAGTAGCTAGAGCAGGGGCGGGGATTGCGCACGGAATCAATGGCAATTACTCGAATTAAACTGCATCAGTGAAGGAGGGGGAAGAAACGGCGGAGGGCCAGGTCGTGGGCGGGGTTTGGGGACGATGATGACGGGGTAGGTGGGAACGGAGCGTTAGTGAGAGGGGGGGTGCGCGTGGGTGAGAATCAGAGGAGAGGGGAACCCCGGGTGAGCTGGTTGTTGGGCTGGCTCTGTTGCTGGGCCGAAAGGCTGGCGCAGGCCCTTTTCCTTTCCTTTATTCCTTTTCTATTTCTGTTTTGATTTTTTGAAATCCTTTTCAAATGCTTTTCAAATGAGTTTGAATTCAAATTTATTTTGGATTTTTGCAGTGAAAACTTTGTACTCAAATGAGTGTAAAACCTTACTGTTTAGTCCAAAGCACTTTGACATAAAGAAAAATAAAATAAAACCATGCCTTAATTATGATTATAGATAATAGGCATAAAGTGGGTTTTTATATTTGAATTTTGTTTTGAGAATTTTTTGCAAGCTTTGCATTCATATTTGAAATATTTCTGATCATAACATGGTATTCTCATACTTTGAGTTTAAAATAGAACCATTGACTTTCTAGCATAAAATAATAGGCATAAGAATGGTTTCTCATTTTGAAATCTAGTTTGAAAATAACCAAGTGCTTATGAATGCATGAATGATATGCAAACTTTTCAAATTATGATTTTTGGGATGTTACAATATATAAAAATACCTCAAAGTATAGACAAAACATAGCAAAGTTGATACTAAACAAGCATGGAACATCAAAAATTATAGATATGTTTATGACGTATCAAGCATCCCCAAGCTTAACTCCTGCTCGTCTTCGAGTAGGTAAGTGATAAAAAGAATAATTCTTGAGGTGACATGCACCATAACAATCTTGATCAAACTATTTGCAAGCATTGGAAGCTGGGATCAAAGTACTCTAAATATGAGCATGAAAGATGAAGTTCTAACAATAAGACAAAGCAACTATGTTGTAAAATGAAAGGCTACAAACAAAGATCATGAATAACAATGCATTGAAATATGTTTGTTTGTTCCACATATATAAAATATAGCATAGTGGTATTTAGCCTGTCCCTCATGGAGTAGCAAAACATAAATGCATAGGACACCTTCAAAGTTCATAAGGGTGACTAGATACAAACAGTTCAAGAACAAGCAATATCAACATTATGAATCAATCAATAAGTTTTGGGACAATGCACATAGAACTAAGAATGGCAACTATGCTCTCTTAATTGGTGCCTAAGGATAGAAGGTGGAGACTCAATATAAAAGTGAAAGAAATGCCCTTCAAAGGGAAGCAGGGATTTCAAGTTTCATAAAGAGCTTCCAAAATTATGGTACTTGTTAGTTTTCAGCTCTCATTGCCCCTATCATAAGTATCTTGAAGTGATTAAAGTTAAAGTGAACAAAATATGGAGTATATGCTTGACAAAGTATAAGTTGGTAATCTCATGTCCCTTGAGTACGAGGGCCGTTCCTCATGCTACTCAACTTTACTTACCGGTAAGTTCTTGTCAAAGTAAGTATATGTGTATCATAGAGAACCGCCAATGGGGTACCTGATACGTCTATAACGTATCTATAATTTTTGATGGTTTCATGTTAATATTATGCTTTTGACACTTCTTTTTATATAAAGTTCATGAGTTATTTGGACTAACCTACTAATAGCTACAAAAGTGCACAATGTTCTTGTTTTACACTTTGATGTGTAGGAAATATCAAGAATACAAGTGGAACCCTTGTTGGAGTCAAATTGGGATTTTCCAGAAATCTGTCTTAGAACTATTTTTGAAGACGGTCACGTTTCGGGTCGAAGACGGCGTCAAACGGAAAACTCTTCAACTAAAAAGTTGTAAGAAATTTCACGACAAATGTTCTGGACATAAAATTTAGCTGATTATGAGTCCAGACATGCCCGCTAGGCCCGATTTACTGCAGCCCAAGATGGGGTGACGGGAATCCGAGAAGCTATATAAAGGGAGGAAACCTAATTTGTGAAAGACACCTCCACCCACAAATTTGCAGTCACCAAAGCCACGTTTTTGCCTCCCCCATGGATCCATCTCCATGGGGGAGGGTTCCCAATAAGCCATGAAGGAAGGGGGCTAAGGGGCGACATTCTCCCACGATACCGGCAGTGGGGAAGGAGTCCCCCGTGCCGCCACCGGTGCCGCCGCCGCCCTCTTCACCATCTTCACTGCCATCTCCATCACCTAATCCTCCTAGTATGCAGTGGTTCATCTTCCCACACACCTCTGTACCGTCCTATGTAAACATGGTGTTTGATGCTATAAGTTATAATCCTATGATCTATGTCATGTTTGTGTAGTTTCTTTGTTCTTAGATTGAATGGTTGAACTTCTTTGGTTCATTAGAGTTGTATGTTGATATGGTATAGTCCTTTGGTGTCCATTATATTTTTGCATGCTTGGATTAAACATCATAGGGTTTGTAGTATGTGTAAGAGGAAGGGGGAAGTTCCGTCGTAGTGACAGAAACCTAAGGACGTGAACCGAAACGTTACATGTATGGGAGTAAGAGGACCATTAAACTTAAGGCTATGGTTAGGGAAACCTTAATGCATTGTTAGTAGTTACGGATGTTTGCTAACAATCCAATCATATAGTACATGTGATTCCAAGTAGTGAAGCGCATGTATATTTAGCCTCTCCCACATAGAAAACTGCATCGAAGATAATGAACCTGATTTATTCGCTAATTAAATTTGGACAAAGCCACCACAATTACCACCACTATTCCACACTCATGGTTCTGTTAGTTTAGTGTATTTTATTGCTGCAGCAACTAGCTTTACTTTCTTGTTATTTATTATCTTGCAAAGCTTTCTCTAGTACTCGTATTGTTGATCTAGTTTTATTTCCTAGATAATGCAAACATATAGTATGCATAGAGTTGTATCAGTGGTAGATAGAAGTTGAGAGAATATTTATCTTACCTTTAGCTCCTTGTTGCGTTCGACACTCTTACTTATCAAAAAGGCTACACAGGATCCCCTATACTTGTGGGATATCAGTACCCCTTGCCCCATGACACAGGAGCTATACCATATTAAAATGACAAGGCAACAGACAATGAGCATCTCAACAATCTTCTTATTTACCATGGTAAAATGGTGCTTTTTTCTCTTCTTTCCTATTTTTTAATTTTCTCTTTTTTCTATCTCTTTTTTTATAAGAAGAATGCTTCATAGATTACTCACTATGGTGATGCTGCAAGTTTCCACCATGATTAGGCATGGCTTAGGCTAGCAGCCTAGGCGTTTCTCTAACACACATACATAACTCCATGGACTTACAAGCTCCCCTTTTATTTCACACCGTCGACATCCATAAACAAAAGAGCATGATATCAACTGGGTAGATATTTACAGGTGTTAAAAGCGTTCCCCATGACAGCACGGTTCTGCTAATTCCCAACTTATAAGTGCAAGCATATACAACATAGATGACACAATGGTTCAAGTTTATTAGGGGCAAGAAAAATAAAGTGTGCCATCAAGTTTGTGAGAGCTTTAATCACTAATTTTCACATAACAAGTTTAATTTGGAAGATAGATAAAACAAAAATATACTTGGAATGGTGTAACACACCATGCATAGGAATTTATAGTGGACACTTTGGAATAACTTGGTTTCTTGGGAGTTGGATGCATGAGTAGAGCTTACTCATACAAGTGGAGGCTAGCAAAAAGACTGGAAACTACCAACTAAGAGAGCAATAATGGCCATAATCATGCAGAGCGACAAAACATTATCAATCAAAGCATAAAGTGGTACTACATGTCAAGGAATAAATGATCTTAGAGGATATGGTGACTTGTTCATAGTCATAACATGGTGTGATCATGTGCCAAGTCAACCCAAACAAAGCATCAAAGGAAAATACCACAATACTATGCTTTTGTATGCTAAAACAACGCATGATTCCTTCAAGGCACACTAAGAAATCCCAATTGTTTGGAACAATTCATGCTACAGCAATAATCACTAAGCATAAGGTTAAAACAACATCTAGCATGACATGATAAAGTCTAATTCATAGTCAAAGCAAGTTCTCTTTTGTACCACTATAAGCATGAAACTTTCTACTCTTTTCCAACACCAATCAACTTATTTGAAACAACAAAGCGAAAGCGGGGTCCAACTACTTTATTCAAGCAAACTAAGCAAACAAAAACCAAAAAATAAAACTAAGACGCTCCAAGAATAACACAATAGTGCATGAAACAATAAAAACGAAGTGTCTAGAAAGAGACCTGAGATTTTTATTGATGAAGAGGGGGATGCCCAAGGCATCCCCAAGCTTTGACGCTTGTACCTCTTAAATATTTCTTGGGGTGACATGGGGTCGCATCCCCAAGCTTGAGCTTTTGTCCATTCTTCATCTCATTACATCATTCTTCCCCTACACCTGAAAATTTCCTTCATACAAAACTTCACACAATCTTCATTAGCAACATTAGTGCATTCAAAAGTAATAAACCTTTGGGTTTAGTTTCAAAATAGCAAAACTTTCATTAAAAACACAAGCTACTATAGCAATTACTTCAAAAAACTCAATTCACCAAAAAGAACTCAAAAATAAATCGATAAGAGGCAAATGCAAATAATGGCAGAAATCTGTCAAAACAGACCAGCAGGTAAAAACCGATTTTTTCGAAGACCTTCTATTGCTCAAATAAAAAAATTAACTAATGAAAGTTAGATAACAACCTGGGGGATTTACTCAGAAAATTAAAGCTAAATCCGACATACAGCGATTTTTATGAATTTTTACGGTGAAGCACAAAAATCTGTTTTGGGATAGGAACTTCCCCAAATCTTACTTCTCTCTCATTAGAGGTTATTCTTGGCACAAAAATCGAACAAAAAGGATAAGGAGAGGTTATTACAGAAGTAATAACTTCCAATACTCAAGAAAACTATTGGGTTATCTCCCAAGAAGTACATTTCTTTAACGCCTTTAAGTTAGGCACAAGAAGCAAGAATCAAGTATTTTCAAATGAAGAAGCATTAAGATCAATACTAGAAATTTCTTCAACAAGGAAAGGTATCTCATCCAAATGTGTTCTAGAGGATCCTTTCTCAACTCTCTTAGGTTCACTACTTTCATCAAATGGATTTTCAGGAACAATCCAATCAAAATTCTTTTCTAAGGCTTCATGCATTCCTACAAGTTTAAAAGGTATGCGTATTTTAATTTCCTCTCCATTGGGTTTGGTTTTATCCAACTTTTCTAATGTACCCATAACATCTACAGAAAAGCCTAGCATATTAAAATGGTCAAATACCTTTTTAGCTTCCTTAGCAACATCATTGAACTCCTTTAGCAAAGTTTCCAGAATAAAATATCTCTTTTTAGTATCCTCAATTTCTTTAAGTTTAAGGAACATTATTTGCATAATATGATTAAAGAAGCTGCAACAATTTCATAATTAGGAGCAAGTTCTGCTAAGGATCTATCCTCAATATCCTCATGTTTGCTAATATGATTAAAGAATTCTTCAATATTTTATTTCCCAATTATAGAGCCACTACCTATTGAAAGGTCTTTTAGGATGAACTTAGGGATCAACATGGTGAGCTAGAACAAGGTGACAACTATAGGAAGAACTAATTTTTTGTAATTTTTGATAAAAGGAAGCATGCAAAACAAAGAAAAAGGAACTAAGCAAAACAAAAACAAAGTAAAGAGAGTGGTTGTGAAAGACTCCCCTTGTGAAGCTATCCTTAACTCCCCGGCGACGGCGCCAAAAAATATCTTGACGCGGCTCAATAGTAGAGCTTCGTTGGGAGACCCCAAGAGGAAGGTATGATGAGCACAACGGCAAATTTTCCCTCAGTTATGAAACCAAGGTTATCGAACCAGTAGGAGCAAGGAAACAATGCCAAGGTGTTGCTAGCAACTTGGAATCCTGCACAACAAAAACTCAAGACTTTGCCCCAACTTACAATGAGGTTGTCAATCTCACTGCTTTGCTGAAAACAAAGGATTAAACGTATGGTGTGGAAAGTAATGGTTGCTTGCAGAAAGTAAACAGTAATAGTAGATGATGTATCAATGGTAAAGATTGGACCAGGGTCCACAGTTCACTAGAGGTGTTCTCCTTAAGATAAATAACATAACATGCTGGGTAAACAAATTACAGCGGGACAATTGATAGGACTGAGCAAGGCATAACAATGCAATACTAGACATTCATGATTCCTATGAGATTTATTGGGCATTACAATAATATACATAAATCGCCATCCAACTGCATCTATGACTAGTAATCCACCTTCAGGTTATCATCTGAACCCCCTCCAGTATTAAGTTGCAAGCAACGAATAACTACATTAAGAAATACGTGTAAAGTAAACAATACAATTGTTCCATGAACAAAAGATTGTTGTTTTCTACCTAGTAGCAACAACACATCTATAACCTTAGAGATTTTTGTCACTTCCCTAGATTCAATAGAGGCATGAACCCACTACCGAGCATAAATACTCCCTCTTGGAGTCCCAGAAAATGTATAAAAATACCTCAAAGTGTAGAAAAAGCATAGCAAAGTTGATGCTAAACAAGCATGGAACATCAAAAATTATAGATACATTTATGACATATCAATTACTTTTGTAGTTGTTGCTTTTGAGTGGAACCATTGAATTATTGTTTATGTTAAGATTGTTACCTATCATTATATCATCTCTGATCTTGATCCATATGATGTCTCGTGAGTATTTCGTTTAGTTCTTGAGGACATGGGAGAAGCCATGTTGTTAGTAGTGGAATTGTGTTGAAGTAATATTCAATGGTTTGATATTTAAGTTGTGGTGTTATTCTTCTGGTGGTGTCATGTGAACATCGACTACATGATACTTCACCATTTATGGGCCTAGGGGAATGCATTGTGTATTTGGCTACTAATTGTGAGGTTGCCAGAGGGACAGAAACCCGAACCCCTGTTAGGAAACCTTTGCACAAGGGAGTGTAGGATCTCAAAGTTTAATGCCGTGGTTAGGTTTTTATCTTAATTACTTTCTTGTAGTTGCGTATTCTTGCAAGGGGTTTAATCAGAAGTATGTATTAGTGCAAGTAAGGTCGGTACATTAGCATAGGTTCACCCACACAACACTTATCCAACCAAAGAAGATTAATCAACTATATGAAGCGAAAGCACTTGACAGCATTCCCATGTGTCCTTGAGAACGTTCAGTCCTCATAAGTAATACAACCGGCTTGTCCTTGCTGAAGAAAGGATTGGGCCACTTGTTGCAATTATTATTGTCTTTATTTACTTTGAATTTATTTCTTTGCATTATCAAAACCCCTAAAAATCCGTTTGCTAAGTATTTACAGAGAATTCCTGGTCCAAACCACTAGTCAACACCTTCTGCTCCTTGTTGGGATCGACACTCCTATTTATCAAAAGTACTATGATACACCCCCTATACTTGTGGGTCATCAAGACTATTTTTTGGCGCCGTTGCCGGGGAGTGAAGCGCTATTGAAGAGTGGAACTGTTAAGGGAAATTTCTACTGTGAGTATTGCTTTTATTTCTGTTTGTTACTTTGTTTCCAATATTGATAATCCACTTGGTTTCCTATATGGGAAATCTACTAACACTGCTAGGGTAGTAGATGAACCACCACCTGCTGAAATAGATCCTTTTAAGATACCTACAAAAATTGTTGACCGTGTTATGGATAACTATTATTTTGGGGATGGAACTGTCCATCCTGGTGATCACTTGCTTTTTATCCATGAATTATGCGGGTTGTTTAAGTGTGCAGGTATCACAATGGAACAAGTTAAGAAAAAGTTACTCTCTATAACATTGAAAGGAAGAGCTGGAGAATGGTATAAGCTGCTAAAGAATGTACAATCTATGGAATGGGAGGAAATTGTACCTCTCTTTTATTGTAAATTATATCCTCCTAGTGATATTCATAAAGAACGGAATCAAATATATAACTTTTGGCCTCGTGATGGAGAGAGTATAGCCCAAGCTTGGGGGAGATTGAAGTTACTAATGCTCAAATGTCCTATTCATGAGAGCCCTAATAATATTATTATTAATAACTTTTATGCAAGGCTATCTCTTCATTATAAAGATTTATTAGATGCTTCTTGTGCTGGATCATTTACATGTATGAAAGAAGAAGCTAAATGGGATCTTCTAGACCGTATTCAAGAAAATACTAAAGTATGGTAGAATGACAAAGGAAGAAAGTAATGTATAAATTATGATTATGAATGCATTGGGAACTAATGACTTTCATAATATTAGTACTACTTATGGTCTTGATTCTCAAAGTATTGCCAATTGTTTTAAGGCCTTTGCCTCTTATATTGAAATTCCCAAAAAGAAGTGGAACAAGTACCATGCACCTTATAAAGATATTGTTTATCATGTTCCTGCTAGAAATACTGAAGTTTGTACTATTGATCGCATTTTGCCTAAACCTTATATTGAGAAGATACCTTTCCCTTCTAAGGTAAAGGAACATTCTATTATAGCTAATGTGGTTAACAAGAGTACAAAGAAAGCTATAGAACCTGATGAACAAATAAATTGAACCTGTAGTAGCCATTGTGAAAGACCTTGTCACTAAAAATGTAGAAGATGGGCACATTATCTTTTGTGAAGATGCTTCTAATATTGTCTCTCATCCTAGTAAAGCTAGGAGAGCCAGTGTCCCTATGCTTTCTGTTAGAATTGGTGATCATTGCTATTATGGTTTATGTGATATTGGTGCGAGTTCAAGTGCTATTCCTTATGAGCTTTACAAAGAATTTATGCATGAAATTAGTCCTTTTGAACTTGAAGACATTGATGTGGTTATTCAGCTTCCTAATAAAGAAACCATCTGTCCAATTGGCATTGTAAGAGATGTGGAAGTTCTTTGTGGTAAGATTAAATATCCTACTGATTTTCTAGTACTTGGTCCAGTAGCTAGTAAAACTTGCCCTATCATTTTTGGTAGACCTTTTCTGAACACTTGCGGAGCTATTATAGATTGTAAGAAGGAGAAAATTTTAACTAAGTTTGATGGAGAATCTTATGAGTTTAATTTTTCCAAGTTTTCTAAAGCTCCTTATGAAAATGAATTGCCTAATGAGGATTTTAGAGTTGAACAACTTGGTTCTATTGATCCAGTTTTTGACCTTAAACCTCTGTTTGATGATTTTAAGTATGCTCATTCTGATGATAAGAATGTTTCTTGTGACAGTTATGTTGTTAAATTTATTCGTAGTGCTAATGAAAGTTATTATGAGAGAGGGAAACATTGTTTTATGCATCTCAATAATATTAAGTTTCCCCGTTTTATGTTGAAAGTTTTGATATTGCACTTGTTTTGCCTTCCTATGCTAGTAGCCTTTTGTTTCAATAATTTGTGTTCTTACAAAATTCCTTGGCATAGGAAGTGGGTTAGACTTAAATGTGTTGGATATTTTCTTCTTGATGCTCTCTTTAACTTCAAATCCATATCTCCTATGTGAGCATCATTGAAATTATCATGCCCATCTTAATGGCTATAAAGAACGAGCTTTTGGGGGACAAACTATTTTAGTTTGCTTTAGGTTTTTGTTTCCTTGAGTCTTGGAAGTTATTACCTCTATAATAACCTCTCCTTATCCTTTTTGTTTGGTTTTTGTGTCAAGATTAGCCTCTTTTGAGAAGTAGGTGAGTTATGGGAAGTTGCTGTCCCGAAACAGATTTTTTGTGCTGCACTGTAAAAAATCGTGAAAAATCCTAGTAAGTTGGATCAAGCTTTAATTTTCTGTGCATGTGACCCAAGTTATTATCCAACTTTCGTTAGTTTTGCACCTTTTGATTTGAGCAATACACGATTTTCGAAAAAATCAATCTTTACCCGCTGGTCTATTTTGATAGATTTCTGCCATTATTTCCATTTGCCTCTTAAATCAATTTCCTTTTAAATTCTTTTTGGGATTTTGAAGGGAGTTGTTACAGTAGATTATGTTTTGATGGACTTCAGTTGAAATTGAACCCAAAGGTTTATTATCTTGCATACACTAATGTTGCTAATGAAGATTGTGTGAAGCTTTGTATGAAAGAGATGTTCAAATGTTGGGAGAGAATGATGTAAGGAGATGAAGAATGGTCAAGGGCTCAAACATTACATTTCTGGATATTATTAAAATGGTGACTTCGGAAGAATGTATTAAAGACCAAATTCAGGAACCTGCAGAGTCCGTTTTCGAATAGGTAACAATTCTAGTAAGAAAAGGTTCGTGAAAAAATTGTCAATTTATATTTTTGCAGTTTTTATTTCATATGGAAGATAACAAGTCGAAAGAGGGAAGGAAACGGAGCCCGGGTGGCTCACACCGCCCCGTGGCGCGGGCCCACCTGGTCGCGCCACCAGGGGGTGTGACCACCCCGGAGCCCGTCTCCATCCCGTTTTCGCCCAGTACCTTCCTTATGTCGTAAAACTTCGTAATATATAATCACCCGGACCCCCTGAGGTCCGTACATCATGTTCTCGTCGTGTTTTCGTTTCGATTTGTTTCTGTCAGGAACTATTCTCAAGTTTAGAGGCACAATGGTCTCCGCCAACGACAAGGGCAATAAGCCTGTGGAAGATGATTTTCAAGACCCCAAGCGGGAGAAGATCTTGGTTGAGGATGAATAAGAAGTGGAGGAAGACAAGCATCCGCGCCACCTATGCGAGCATTGGAGTGGTAGAAAACCCTATCAATCTTAAGAGGACGACACAGATGTCTATAGGAGGGAAAACTCCGCGTCATTTCCTAGCTCCACGGTCACTTCCTCCACGCACCAAGAACCCCTTCCATACTCTTATACATGAGCAGCAATTCCAAAAGTTGCCCAAAGGGAAGTTGCCCTCTAGTTGGGATATGCCTCGTTATAACCATGCAGGGAAAGAATACTTTAAGGAGGAAGAGTCGGGAAAGAATCACAAGGACCGGGATTCTCGGTCCGACATGATCATGAACCGCATTGAGCATAATTCGGAGTTGGTTCGTACTCTAGCCTTTGTGATTTAGGATTTGAGGAAGTTGATTTAAAATCTTATCGAGAGAACACTATCACCACCAAAGGAGTAATTCGTCATCAGGTTTTGGCATCCCCTTAGTTTGTTCCAAGCTTGGGGCAGTGTCACGGTATCACATCATTATATTTCATCTTTTTACCTTTTTAGTAGAGTCATATCATGAATAGAGAAGTTATCATATAGGATGGTTTGCATTGTGGAAGTATCTCTCCTCTAGTTGGTTATCTATATATCCATTGGTGTGAGTGCCTTTATGGAATATTAATGAGAAGTTTCATCATTTACTTTTTGCACATATTATCTTAGTGCGGTGACCCAGCATACCACTGCATGATGTAGTATACTATAGTCGTTGACATAACACCAATGCAACATCCCAAAAATCATGATTTCAAAATTTGCATATCATTCATGCATTCATAATCATTTTAGGATCATTTTCAAAATGAGATTAAAAACAGAAGCATTTGTTGTTTATTATTTTATGTAAGCAAGGCAATGGCCTTATTGCTACTCTCTAATATTAGAATACTTGTTTTAACCAGAAAAGATTTGAACATAGGTTTGATTGATATTTCCAAATCTTGGACAAAGTTTTCAAAACAAAAATATGAATTCAAACCATTCATATGCCTATTGTAAATAATTATTTTAAAGCTTGTTTTATTTTTAAGGTTCAATGGACCAAAGTAATCTTGAGAGAACATCAATGTTTCACACTCATATATGTGCAAGTTTCACTTTACAAAAATCCAGAATAAGTTGGAATTCAAACTCATTTGAAATCATTTGAAAACCATTCCTGAAAATCAAATTAGAAAAAGAAAAGGGAAAAGGAAAAGAATAAAAGCAGGCGCTGCACTTTGAGCCCAAGCACGTAACGCCCCAAAGCCCACCCGGCCGTTTCCTCTCTCTCCTCTCTCACCCGCTAACCCTACCTCACCACCGCACGCTGGCCCCACCACGCCAAGATCGTCTCCCCAAACTCAAGGCAGACGCCGTGCCGCCGCTTCTTCCCCATTCACTGCCGCGATTGAAGCTGCTTAATTCCCATTGATTAGCCGCGTGAATGCCACCCCTTATCCGGCTACTTAACCACCTCCCCACCCTGCTCCTTTCCCCTCACTCAGCACCACCAGAGCGCCGCCAGGCTCCACGAATTTCACCCTACACCGCTGTAGCAACGAAGAACTCCGGCGAGCTATCACGGTGAGTCTCGAGCGTGCCTTGCCCTCTGGTTCACACGAGCTGCTTTGCCATCGCCTTGCGCATCTTCTCATGTTTTCCAATTGTCCTGAACCGTCCTAGGTCGTCTCCCTCGTCAACATCTGCAAGCTCCCGTAGCTAAGCTCGACTCCGACGAGCCATTACGGTGAGCCCCGTGTCCCCCTCTGTCTCTGGTTCACGCGACTGTCTTCGCCGGTGTCTTGCGCATCTGTTAACGCTTGCCGTTTGGTCCCTTGCACCCTAGGTCATCATCTTTGACTCCGACAATGAGCACCCGATGCGCGGACGAATTCCGACGAGGTCCTGCTGCTGTGTCCGTGCGTCCTGACCCTGTCCGTCTACACGTTGAGCATCTCCATGTCCTCACGATCTCGGTAAGCACTAGAACGCCCCCGGACCCTCTGGCCTCACCGGTGTGTCACCGCCAGAGGCGTCGCCGCCGCCAGCGCCATTCGCGCTGCTGGTTCTTGGTCAGATGGATCTGATCCATTGGATCTAGATCTAAAGGCCTCGATTAGATCTGTTAGCGAAACGGTACGATTAGATCTGGGCCGTGCAACGTTAGTTAGATCCTACGGCCCGCGAGCGTGATCCGGCCGAACCGGTACGCACCAATCAGAGGCTGCCGCGTGGCCTGTAGTTTGATTTAAAAACAGAATCATATCTATTAGATGTTCAAACTTGGAAAATTCATAACTTTTGATTCACACGTCCAAATTTTGCAAATTTTATATAAATTTAATCAGGAAAAAGAATTCTATCCAACTATGTCCTTTGTTTAATGAATTGCTTCTGTAAAATTAGTTGTTTTTGCAGAGACATTTGTAGGCTTATTTTGTGTATAAAAATTAATTGGAAAATGTTTTAAAGGCCAAATAAAGTTTATTTGATGTATAAATGTTTAGTTTATTGATCAGTACTATTTACTTGTCTTGTTTGGTTTAGAAAAATCATCACATGGCATTTGCATGCATTCATATATTTTTGCTTGTTTGTTTGATATGTGAATTTGGTGCTATCATTTTATGTGTAGATTTTGGTGCTAGTGGTGATTGTGACTGTGAGGATAGTTGGTACTCCCCCAACTACCAATGCAAGTGGTGCTTCATACTTTTGTCCCAATATTTTGACTATGCATTAGAAATATTTTGTATAGGGCTTGCATGATAATTTTTGCTAAGTATCTATATGCTATGCTTGGAAAATCCTAGTAGTTGTAGAATTGTTAGAATTTTCTCTAAGTTAAGATACTTGCTATTACCATGCTTAGCCTATCTAGTAGCAACCAAGGGTAGAATATATATATGTGCTATGGAAAAATATTGCTAAGTCTTTGACTTATGTTTTTGCTTAATAAAACAACTAAGTGAATGAAACACCTAGGTGGAATGGTAATTGCTTGGTGGTTTTTGGTTGAATGGTTACCACGGCCCATTTTCCAATGGTCTACCCTGTGTATCTCACTTGTGGAATGCCACCCAGGAACAAAGGGATTTGAGATCCCATATGTTAAGAAGCTTCTAGTGCAGCCAGATGGCATTATGGGCTCTGCCTGGATCATATAGGTTGCAATAACTTAGCCAAATGGACAGTTGGTGGTAGGGGATGATAGGTTTGGAGCGCGTCCATTTTTGTCTAAGGGAAAGGTCCTGTCTTGGTGAAAATCAAGTCTTGTGGGGAAAGTGCACCACCTCTGCAGAAGGAAGAAACTAAGTACTTAGCCGTGTCCCCGGTAATGGACAATTTGAGCATCAAGACATGGAAGCTATCAAGAATCTACTCATCCCAATTTTCTAAGTTAAAACTTGTTGTTGAACAAGGGTGAAGGTTCACCAATTTCTATTGGTGGTTCCTTGGGAGTTTTTGCCAAATAAAAAACTTAGTGTTTTCAACTGATAGGTAAAACCTATTTTGAGCAAAGCAAGCCTAAGATACACTTAGCCAAATTCATGTAGAAGTTAGATACTATTATTCTACTAAGGTATCACTTACACATACTATTCCAATGTATTGACCCACTGTGGCTGTAACTTGTGATGTTGCAGGTTACTCTGATGAGGATTAGGGTTATGAGTCTAGACTCAACATGCTTGCCTGTGGCACATGAAGATGAAGACTTTTATTTATATTGTTAAGTTAAACTCTTGTACTATCCTATGGCTATGGAGTTGTAAAAGACTATGTTATCTCTAGAATGACGATGTAATAATGACCTTTGTTTCGGTGTACTTCATCTTAAACTGTGGATGCTAGCATTTGATACAGGGACTAGCATTGCAATCACAGGGACCTTTACCTTTATAAAGGTGGGGTCGTACAGATGGTATCAGAGCACTGTGTTGCCTGTAGGATTATGACCCTAGGATTGGATTGGAAACCACTAAGGAAAAAATTTCAACACTTGTCTTTTTCTTCTCGTAAACTTTTCTAATCTTATTTCTCATCTCTATTTGTAGATGAACTCCATCAACAAAGCCGTGAGGAAGGGTCCACTCATGACCATGACTTTGGAGTGTGAGACTGAATTTCCCAAGGCCCTTAAGAACCTTATGGTTACCATGGGGATACATGGTGCAACTGTGTACAAAGGATTTTATGTGATGGATGAAGGAGAAGAGTACTGGTGGGTGCAACTTCACTTGTACAAAAACAAGGAAGTCAACCACAAGGAGTCAGGATTCTGCATGGTCTCCAACTCAGAAATGCACACAACATTCTTTGACTCTACAAGAAATGCAGCTTGGAATGCCATCAAGGAACTTGGTGATAGACTCAAGTGCAGAATGCTCAACACCCAAAATGACCTTAGAGAAGAAAAGAAGCGTACCCAGGACTTAGAGGCTGCTAACCAACATCTAAGAGAAGACATCATAGATTTAGCAATGGAATGTGTGATCAATATCGACAGGTTGCCTCTAGGGATGCCCTGATAGCTAACTTGGCAAGTGAGTGGGGATTGTAACGTACTATGTTAGTTGGACCACCACACTTATCGTTTTCCTTCCAAATTTTTTTTGTCTAAGTTATGTTGAACCTTTGATGCTTGTAATGGATTTGAGTATGCCATGACTTGTGTGTTTGTTGCAAAAGATATGCTTGTGATTATTGTCTTTTGATTTTTCTCTATTTGATGTTGATTCTAACTTTTATCTATCTTATAAAAATATATGCCTAATGTTATTATCAACACGGCCGAGGAGTTCAAGGGAACTCGTTTTGGTACTCGTCTCATTGAGCTCACTAGTGTGCTCAACCTTCCACTTCCTAGCATCATGACACTTCCACTCACCAAATTTGAGAGGAAGGACCTTTGGAGATTCAGAGTTACTCAACCGGGACGCCAGACAGAGCCAACCACGAAGACCATCACTTTCAAGATGATGCATGACGACAAGGAGAAAGGTCTAGATGTAGTCATGCAGGATTTACTTGGGCGCCTGGGAGGGAGACACTCCACAGAGCTTAGAGGTCTTTACTTTCACCCCTTAGGGAGACGCAACAAGGAGGGTGAAGCTAGAGTACAAGGATGCTGCTAGAGAGACGATGGAGCCGATTCGTCTATACCTCCAAGACCTAGAGGGTCTTATTAGACACCTAGATACTGATAGGACCAACGTCATCTCCGAGAGAAGGACAAGCTCTTCGCAAAGCAAGATGAGATAGTCAAGGAAATCGAGGCCAAGTTTGAAAGACAGGACAAGAAGTTCAAGAGCCAGGAGAAAAGAGTCCAAGACAGGAACAAGAAGATCCGGGAGTTGAAGGAAGAGCTAGAGGACAAGGACTTCGAGCTTGAGCATCAGCAGGGAGTGATCGAGAGGCTTCGTTCTTAGAAGGGGGATCTTAGGGCCAAGATTGAGGCCTTGACTACTAATGTTGAGGAGTACAAGACCGCTATAGAGAATTCAGGTCTTACCCTTGTTGATGTGGAGATTGATGCGGAGGAGTAGTGTAGACTGCTCGTTTATCTTTCATCTACCGTACTTTTGTTTATTGAGTCGCAATGACCATCCAACATGTGGGTGGCTTGCTATGGTGTGTTTTGCATTTTCAAACTTGTTGTTTATGTCGTTTAAACTCTATGTCATTTTGATGCTTGGTTATTGTGATTGTCTATGTGTTGTATTGTGCATGTTAAGCATCTATGGGTATCTCATTCTTATCCTTATTAAAACCACAGATGCCTCCTCGACGTGCCAACCCCAACCCAAACAACAACAACAATGTCACTCCCGAGATGCAGCAGTTGATAACAGCACATGCACAACTGATGCAAATGATGACCACTTTCATGCAGGACCAGAATCAGAATAACAACAACAAAAATAACAATAACAACAACAACCAGAATAATCCGCTAGGATTTGACATGCTCACCAGATTTCTAAGACCGAGGCCTGCAAAGTTCTCAGGAACTACTGATCCAATGGTGGCCAATGATTGGCTACGTTCAGTGAACAAGGATTTGGTGACTGTCGGCTGCACCGACGAAGAGAAGGTCAGGTTTGCAGCACATCTACTGGAAGGACCAGCAGCAACCTGGTGGGACAACTTTCAGATCACCACCCCCATTGAGGATGTGACATGGGCTATCTTTGAGGATGGATTCCGTACAGCTCACATCTCATCCAGAGTGATGAATTTGAAGAAGAAGGAGTTCCACAACCTAAAACAGCATCACCACAACGTGGCCAAGTATATTGAGGATTTCAACTATCTGGCGTGTTATGCACCGGATGAAGTTGATACAGATGCCAAGAGGAAGGAGAAATTCCTCGAAGGACTGAATGATGAACTGAATTTGCAGCTGTCTGTTGCCTATGTCCCAACCTACCAATCACTTTGTGACAAGGCTACCATCTTGGAGAACAAGATGAAACAGGTTGAGAGTAGGAAGAGGAAGAACAACTTTGATAAGCACAGCTCGGGATCGTCTCATAAACGTTCCCATCATGATGATAGTGGGAGTTATGGATCCCACAAACATGGAAATTACAACAACCACCACGGCCACAACCACCATCATGACAATAAGCATCTGTAAGACCCTACCTTTATAAAGGTAAAGGTCCCTGTGATTGCAATGCTAGTCCCTGGATCAATTGCTAGCATGCGGTGACCCAGCACACCACTGCATGATGTAGTGTACTATAGTCGTTGACATAACACCAGTGAAACACCGTTCACTAGTATTACATCCCTCAGAATGGCACAACAGAAACACAGTGGGTCCAATACATGGCTAAAGGTTACAACTCACTCTTTACATAAGATCCAGAGAACACTCTAGGTTTAAGAAAGAGAAAGAACTTCTTATGAAGAGGAATCAAAGATAAACAACGCAAAAACAATTGTACTACTAGAACTAGTATTTTACTACGGGTTTGGTGTTGCGGCTATTGCAACGCACTATAGAAATAGGTTCTTTGGCTAGAGATTTTATTTCTATCTAATCAGTAACTTCGTCTTCACTTGAGTTGAGTATATGTTGTCTTCTTTGTCTTTATTGAAAAGCTTTAGCTCTTGCCGATTCCTGGAGCATAACTTGATTGAGACATCTTCTTACTGGCTTCAGAATCTAGCAAGGGTTAAGAAGATATTTTGAGTACGAGCGTACTCAGCAAATTCACTAGAAAAGGAGTGTTTGATGCACTATAACTACAGCCACAGACCGTAGGTCATAGGCGATGCAAGTTTTCATAAACATTTCTTCAAAGGTTGCTTTTATTTTGAAAAGCTATGTCTGTCAGCCTTCACGGGTTTATTAGAACCTTCATGGGGTTCCTTTCCTACCGCGTTCGTAGCTCCTTCCTGGAACAGGGAGTAACAAGTTACAGTTCTTACACTCTACAGAGGTGTGCCACTTTACCCATGAGAGATCAACCCTTTGTTGCACAACCGGGCAGCTTATTCTCGTCCATAATTCCATGATGTGGGGCCCAGAAGATGATCCAAGCCAATCACTGCCCCCTTCGCGACCATGCATGCCTCCTTGGTGTACACCATGCCCACATAAAGAATTACGGCAATGGTTTGTACAAACCGTTAGATGCCAGAACTATCGTGGGACGATGATGGTTCCCACCCATATGCTGCATATCCTCTACAAATTACCAATTAATATGCATGCTACTAGGATAACAGCCACGACCTGCACATCCGGCTTCATGCGAGAGGAAGAAGATACAGCTGACTTCTCCGTACCATCCCAAATCTCATGGTCAACGCATAATATACGGTGCAAGAATCGCTGGCGACATTGGTTGTTAAGTCCTAGGTGATATAGTTCCGAACAGTGGTATCCCAACTGTCAGATTTAATAGATTAGCTGATCACCCTGGATCAGTAATCAATAGTTTCCATTATTATTGAAAATAGTGTTTTTTGCCCTTTTTCAAATGCAAGTGAAGACAACACTGGATTTGTAAAATACTTTATAGAAAATAATCAAAGGACATGAGCAAGTGTGAACTTGCCTTTTGTGATTGCAAGATTATGCACTCACGGTCTTCGAGTTAGTATAAGATCCAAAATCTGAAATCAACATCATTGGTTCGATAAGGACTAATGTTTAAAGAAGCAATATGCTTTTATGCATAAGTAATGTGATGCACGTTCTAAGCGCAAATCCTGGGAATAACGTTGACCTAGGTTTTAGATTCCGAAAGTGGTTACTTTGGAATGTGTGGTTCTTTTGGATAAACTTCGTAGTTGTACTTTTATTAGAGTTTATGAGTAGTTGTAAACAACACATATGTAGGAGTAAAGTATACATACTTATGACATACTAGTTAGGATTACTTATACAAGGTTTTTTTTAAAGTGGCAAAAAGGATAACCTTCGAAGAAAAGGTTTCTCTTCTAAAGTCTAAACAAACTTTGTGGTTAGTTAGTGGTGGTTGATGTTATTTGTTTGCTCAAATGGTTTGGCTTGAGTTGCTTTGTAGTTTAACTACTTCTGACCAAAGTTAACTATAAAACACATAATAATGCTTATAGTGTTATATTAAGATTCTGTAGACTAAAGTTAACTTTAAAGTATAGATAATTTTGAGAGTATCTTGTTTATACCTTAGTATCTTGTTTATCTGAAATATATTCTTTAAGTTACTTAAGAATGTTTATTCTGTTGCTTGAGTAATGGTTTCTTAATGTGAGTATGGGGTAATATCATTTATCTTTTATAGATAAGTGAGTATAGTTTATAATCTAAACATACTATTACTTAACTACTTATGGGTTTATATAGTGTTGTGGTAGTTTTTGCAATTTGGTAGTTAATATATATAGAAAAGGTTTGATTGTTCACATGTTGTTCTTTAAGGAGTTTATTATTATTATTAGTTGAATTTTTCTTAGAAATAATCTTCATTTAAGGTTGTAGATTCTTCTAAAATAAGATCATTCATAATGTTTGAAACTGTTATGGTATTATATTATAAATATTTAAGACTAATACTAGTTATTAGACTTATTTGACTCATTTTAGGAATATTAATAAATATTATTTATCCTTATATGAATTATTAATGAAGTAAATAAGTTTAAATTTGAATTATTAAAATATTTAATTTTTTTATTTACTTCAAAAGGAGATTATTAGATTTTTAACATGTAAATAATATTTTTGTGATCATCTTGGTATATCATTTTTTTTGTGATTTATAAACAATAAGATATGATTTTTATAATTCTTATTACTTTATAATTATTTAATAAATAATAAATATTTAATTAAGTGAAGTGATAATACATGATTATAGTTTTAAATTATAATTCTTATTTTTCCAAGATTTTTGATATTTTACTTATATTATAAACATTTATCATTATAGGAATATGAATTATTAGAGTTTTATTACTTATAACACCTTTATTAAATAGTATTTATTTAAATAATTATCGTAATAATATTTTATAATAAGTTTAAGTTGTAGATTTTATTTTTCTGAAAATTTTCATATATTATACATATTTTTCTGAATTATAAATCAAAATTTATTAATTAAACAAGATTTAATCATTTATTAAATTTCTGGAATAAGATTAATTGGATTATAATATTTTATTTATTTCTGAACGGAAAATACTTTTTATACCATGTCCAGAGCTAGCCCCAGTCACTGATCTGTGGACCATTGTCCACCTCAGCTCTCAGGTCAAGAAATGTACTAGTTACAGACTTCTTTTCTACTCCCAGTCGATAACATGTGGGCCATGGGCCATGTCATCCACCACGCGAGGCAAAGACTAGTCAAACGGCTGACGTGGTGCAACCATGAGGTAAGCATGGCGTCAGCATCGCCACCGCCATCGGTGAGTGGTCACCGGCGATGATCTACTGCACCTCAGCAAGCGAAATAGGTCTAGTTTGAACAAGCGCAACCAATTGAACCTATTAGTGGCAGCGCCGCTCGGAAATGGTCATCGGAAGGTCATCGGCGACGAGCTACTGCGGCGGTCAGCGGAGGTGCTCAACAAAACTAGACCTACGGTGCGAATCCGCAAACAAAAATAGGGTCTAGGGATGCGTATGCTTACCCTGATGACGATAGAGTGGTCGACGAGGACAGGCGCGGCCGGAATCGAGCTTCCCGGCGAGGATTTCGACGAACTGCCGCGAAGGAAATCGACCAAATTCACCAGCTCCAGTGCTCCCCTTGATGCGCGATTGTACCCAGAGGATCTACGGAGGACGACGCTTCTCCATGACGGCTCAGAATGGTGTGGGGAGGTGTGGTTCGACGGCGAGGAGTGGCTTCGGCGAGCTAGGGTTCGGTCTCGTTCGTATCTGAGAGGATAAGGAGGGATTGGGGATAGGGATTGAGACGATGCGTCGCGGTGGCCTTCTTATCCCCTCCTGGCATCGGCAGCGAGTATCTTGACGCAACGACGACGATGACGACATCGGGCGGCGACGAGCTCCGCCAGCGAGCTGCCTGTGTGCGTGACCGTGACGACGATGACCGTTTTGCGGATAACCCCCTAGCGATTTCTTTAGCTCAACCCACGGTCCTCTCCTGACCCCACTTGTCAGTCTCAGATGGAAAAGGATTGGGCTGGTTACTGGGCTGTTGTGGGATGCACAGGCGTCAGATAGGTATAGTGGTATTGGGCTGTGGCCAGGTTTAGTTTTTTATTTGTTTTATTCTTTTTCTATTTTCTGTTTTCTAAATCAGATTTGAATTTGATTTATTATTTGAACATTTCTTTGTATGTTTAATTTGCTGGATATTTGCAGTGATATTAAAATACATTTGGTAAACTTTGTGAACTTTTATTATGTCTTCTTTTTATATTTCTTTTATTTACTCAATAAGAACTCTTTTTTTAATATTCGGAAGAAACTTCTTCTTATTATTTTTCTCTTCTATTTTTAATTAAAGATTTATTGAATGACATGTTCTTATTTGCTTATCAAATTAATTTTTTTTAATGAGCTCATAGTTTGAATAGAAACTTTATATATAAGTTTAATGATTTTATACCATTATTTGATGCATGAAATATAAATACATGGATATGATAATTATTACTTCCATTAATTTGGGAAATAGCAATGTATGTGATAAACAAAGAAGTTTAGGGTTTTGAATTTGGAGTATTACCCTTGGTTTTAGGATTTTATATAAGTTTAGATTCTTTTTTAAGATTTAAGATTTAACAACTAAGTGTATTGCCTTTTGTATATAGTATTGGATGAAATCTCCCTTTTAATTGGAAAATTCTAATTAGAGTGTTTTATACAAGTGGATATACTTAAGCACATATAGTTAGGATGTGTGGAATTAACAGAGATGTGCTTATGTGATTTGCTATAGGAAACTATCTCTATAAAGTTCTATAGACATCAAATGATGGATCAATGGTATATGATGGATTTTTATGTTTGAGTTGAGATTTAGAGTTGAGTGCTTACCATGATTAAATAGGAAAATGATTTATACATATAACTATATTTCTCAATCCTGGGTTTCTAATTAAGGAATTCCTTTCCTAGATATGATAGCTCTTTCTATCCATCATCATGGCTAGTTTGATGGACTTACTTATTAAAATCTTCTTATTCAATATATTATTATTCTAAACTTATGGATGAATCCAATGAGTTTGATACAAAGGCATTTCATAGCTTCCTCCTATCCTGGTTTGGTTGTATCTACTATTTTACTGTTGACAATCTTCCATCCCACCAGTAGTTCCTTCAAACTCTACTCCCAATCTTTGTTAATCCCCATCACTATTCTTTCTCTAAAGTAAACTATCCTTAAAGGTGAATAACACCATCTTATAATTACTTAATCCTCATGATTTACACTTCAATCCCTGAACTATATTTATGTGGTTTGCAAAGACTTCTCTATGATCACTTATCTTTACTAAGGTTCCAATCATGTTCTACCTTTTATTGTCTGAAATTATCTTCTTAATATCTTATATTAGATTAAAGTTATTAATGGACTTTACCCTCATTAGAAGAATTTAGTAGTTGTTCTGATGAGATCAGATAATAGATCAAAGACTAATAGTTAAAGAAGTTGTGAATCAATGGGGAATTATCCAACATTGATGAACAACATATATGGAGATAAGTTCCATAAAGATTGTATACAAAGAAAGATATATATATAGTGGATGATCTTGACTTAATCTCTTTCTAACTCCAACTCATCAAAAGAGTTTTTAAGTTTAGGTGTTACTATAATTCTCAGAATGTATGCAGATGGAATTTAAGATATAGTGGTTCCATTCTTATTATTTGTTTTATATCCTTAACTTGGTACTTATGAATGGTTATAATGAGTACTATAATATGATCACCTGATGATCAAATATAATTCACATTATATTAAATTTTAACTTATGGTACATTTTGATATACCCTTAGATCAAATCTCTCTTACCTAGAATGAGATTTTAGCAAAAGTTTTATTGAAACTTATCGCAGTCAACTTGATGATCTACTTCAATTCCATCAAGCTAAGAGAAGCTTCAATCACTTTGACAAGTTTTATTTAAAAGCGCGAAAATTATTCGTATTTTCTATGCATGAATGCAATTCACACATCTGGGTTCAACTTATTTCTAGGCTCTAATGCTGGGATGTTACATAGCATCCACAGTTTAAGATGAAGTACACAGAAGCAAAGGTCATTATTACATCGTCATTCCAGAGATAACATAGTCTTTTACAACTCCATAGCCATAGGCTAGTACAAGAGTATAACTTAACAACATAAATGAAAGTCTTCATCTTCATGTGCCACATGCAAGCATGTTGAGTGTAGACTCATAACCCTAATCCTCATCAGAGTAACCTGCAACATCACAAGTTACAGCCACAGTGGGTCAATACATTGGAATAGTATTGGCAAGTGATACCTTAGTAGAATAATAGTACCTAGCTTCTACATGAATTTGGCTAAGTGTAGCTTAGGCTTGCTTTGCTCAAAATAGATTTTACCTATCAGTTGAAAACACTAAGTTTTTGTTTGGCAAAAACTCCCAAGGAACCACCAATAGAAATTGGTGGACCTTCACCCTTGTTTGACCACAAGTTTTAACTTAGAAAATTGGGATGAGGAGATTCTTGATAGCTTCCATGTCTTGATGCTCAAATTGTCCATTACGGGGACACGACTAAGTACTTAGATTCTTCCTTCTGCAGAGGTGGTGCACTTTCCCCACAAGGCTTGATTTTCACCAAGACAAGACCTTTCAGAAGCCTTCCCTTATACCAAAATGGACGCGCTCCAAACCTATCATCCCCTACCACCAACTGTCCATTTGGCTAAGTAATTGCAACCTATATGATCCAAGCAGAGCCCATAATGCCATGTGGCTGCACTAGAAGCTTCTTAACATTTGGCATCTCAAATCCCTTTGTTCCTGGGTTGCAATCCACAAGTGTGATACACAAGGTAAACCATAGAGATGGGCCTTGTGTAACCACTCAACCAAAAACCACCAAGCAATTACCAATCCACCCAGGTGTTTCATTTACTTAGTTGTTTTATTAAGCAAAAACATAAGTCAAGGACTTAGCAATAATTTTCCATAGCATGAATATATTCCTTGGTTTCTACTAGCTAGGCTAATCATGGAAATAGCAAGTATCTTACTTAGAGAAAATTCTAATAATTCTACAACTACTAGGATTTCCATAGCATATAGATACTTAGCAAAATAATCATGCAAGCCCTATACAAAATATTTCTAATGCAAAGTCAAAATATTGGGACAAAAGTATGAACCACCACTTGCCTTGGTAGTTGGGGGAGTAACAACAATCCTCACAGTCACAATCACCACTAGCACCAAAATCTACACATAAAACGATAGCACCAAATTCACATATCAATTAAACAAGCAAAAATATATGAATGCATGCAAATGCCATGTGATGATTTTTCTAAACCAAACAAGACAAGTGAAACAGTACTGATCAATAAACAAAACAATTATACACCAAATAAACTTAATTTGGCCTTTAAAACATTTTCCATATAATTTTTATACTCAAAATAAGCCTACAAATGTTTCTGTAAAAACAACTAATTTTATAGAAGCAATTCATTAAACAAAGTGCATGGTTGGATAGAATTCTTTTTCCTGATTCCATTGATATAAAATTTGCAAAATTTGGACGTGTGGATCAAAAGTTATGAATTTTGCAAGTTTGAACATCTAATAGAAATGATTCTGTTTTAAATCAAATTACAGGCCACGCGTCATGTTCTGATTGGTGCGTACCAATTCGCGTGGATCGCACTATGTGGAGCGTTGGGTATAATTAGATCTGAGCGGCTCATATGGGTTCGTACCCCTTCGGGTTATTTCTAATCCTACGTCTACGATCTAGATCTAACAGCCCAAGTCAAAAGGCCAGAAACGAGCGGCGCTGGCGGTGGTGGCTGGCGACGCGCTCGGACAGTGATGCTACCGGCGATACAGGAAGCGAGGAAGGCAGTGGAATAGCTCACCGAGTTCGCGTGATGACGCTGGTGCTCGAGGTGGTCTTCGTTGGCGAAGGGGCACACGGGGTCGTCATGGATTGCTCGCCGGAGTCGCTTATGTCGTCGGGCGTGTACTGCTGAAGACGGTGGCGACGCTAAGGGTCACACTAAGGCATGAGAAAGGTTGCGTTAGCTACGTGCAGACGAGGCGAGTGTGCGAGCATGAACGAGAGGGGGAGGCGCGGTCAGTACTAACCAGGGGAGCTCGTCGGAGTTGATGACTTCGTCGGGCACGTGTAGTCGTCGATGTTGGCGAGGTTCTGGATGGTCCTAGCACACACCAGTGGTGTTAGAAGATGCGCAAGGTTGTAGTGATCATACCGTCAAGACTAGGAGGCAAGGGACGGGGAGTGCTCACTGGAATTTACCGCCGGAGATGCTCGGTACTGCGGCGGCGCGAGCTCAATTGTGGACAGCCTAGCGGCTCTCTACGGTTGGTGAGTGAGGGGAAAGGAGCGGAGTGGGGAGGGGTTTAATTAGCCGAGCGAGGAGGAGGAATTACTCCGGGAATCAAGCGCAATCAATCGGATTTGATTTGGGGAAGAAACGACAGAGAGGAGCTGTTCCTCCGGCGCGTGATTGACGACGACGCTGATGTGGCGGTGGGTTCGGGGTGTCAGCGAGTGGGTGTGCGCGGGCAGAGTGAGAAACAGAGAGGAGAGGGGAAAGTTTCCGGGTGGGATCGTGGGCTGGTTGAAAGGACTATATTTTCCCATGCTGTTTTTGGTGTTAACTAAGAAACAAACCCGTGCGTTGCAACGGGAAAAAAAAATCTATTTCAGGGAGACGCACGAAATAAGTTCTCGTTAGTCATCAGTTAACGGTAAGCTCAGCAGTTAACGGTAACATCATTAAAGCTAAGGGTCTATGTCATAGTTACAATTGCTGAGGAGTTTTCCATCGATAATCTGATTCTGTTTATGCGAGTAGACAATGGGATAGCCTTGGAAACAATAGGGGACAAAAATAAGATAGTGTGGTCGCTTATTCCCAAACGTCAAGATGCAAGTCTCAGGAGTAAGGATCCACAAAATCAGAAGCAATTGAGAAAATAAATTAGCAAAATGAGCTAGCTTGCTACTCCCTCCGATCTATATTACTTGTCTTTATAATGGATGTATTTAGCACTAAAATATGTCTATATACATCCATTTCAGTGACAAGTAAAATGGATAGGAGGGAGTATATTTATTTAGTCGTTCAGATGGTCACGCAACTCAATTAGATGATATGTTTTTCGAATAATAAATTCAATTAGACGATCTGGTTGCTCAGTGTCTTCATCTTCTGGCACCTAGTCATCCACATCTTATGGATACTATGAATACCCTCCTCTAGTTTTCAGTAAGCTTTGCCAAGCAATACAGCCAGTACTTGTTTATTTTGCTCTTATGCAAAAGTAATTAAATTGTTGCACTGGATCTGATATATGACATGTATAATTTGCTGAACGAAATTTCTCTGGGAGTAATCTCTTTTTCGTCACTGCATGGGGATGATGATACGGCGTACAGTACCTACACATCAATAACTCAGCATATACCCTGGTGCCCACACTCAGGCCGACAAAGAAGAAAATTGCCCCAGGGACAACTCCAGCATCGTGTGCCGGGCTGCAGTGGGCGTCACACCCCTGCACCTGCTTCCTCTTCACTGGTTCGGTGATCCCGTGCTCTAGCAGGAAGCCGTTCCTCCTCTTCTAAGAACGGCAGATTGATGTAGAGGCCCGTGCACCTGGGAAGCTTGCTCTTTGCCCTGCAGTGGTGGCAGAAGATGTGGCTTCTGGACGGATCTCTGTGGCGTGAGGATCGATGGAGGGCAGTTCCATTCCTCCTACCAGATGATGGAGGTGTCGCCGCTCGCCGGAGATCGATGGGTCGCGGTTGGATGGGGATTCGAAGGCCTTGTCAAGATAACTTGTTTTTTGTTTGGATTAGACATCGGCGAGGATCCATACCAAAAGAGGAGGAAGAAGGGAGGGCGACGTAGGTTACCAATGATGGCATTTTCCATCTAGGCGAACTGGGAGGGCGCCACCGTTGTCCAGGATCCAGACCGAACCGGTTTCCGTACGCGGTGGCACTGGACCAATTTCAATATTGGTGGGAGGGTAGAACGGTCCAAAAAAGTGTAGGTACTACAAGAAACACTCCTTCCTTTATTATTAGGTATAGATATAGATATAGATGACAATCCCATTTATGTTTTAATTGTGCGCTTGAGTTTCAGGGTAAACGATTGTTGATGTCTCCTTCAATCTGTGTGGATGCTCTCTTGGGATCTCATGAAGATGGTGGCCTTTAGTTTTCTCCTAGTTTCTCTCCTGTTGTTTTTTTAGGTCACCGTACTATTAAGAGGGGGTCCATTTTGGAAGGCTGTGGGAAATCACTTGTTCTTGCACAAAATTATATGCACCACCACAGCCATCCTACTATTCCGTGAGAGAGTGAGTTCCTGTTCTATTGGAGCCTTCTATGTCTCACCGGAACTTCCGGTCTGGCGCCGTAAGTTCCGCTTAGGCTTTTCTGCGGGCTGTTCTAAGCTTTGTTCCAACTCTAGTTCCGCCCCAAGTTCCGCTGGTGGATCAGTAACCTTCTGTATGAAGTGTTCTATTTGCCGGAACTTGGGCCGGAACTTGCATCGGAACTTGTCCTGCCAAAAGGTCCTGAGCGGAACTTCCGCCCAGCCGCCGGAACTTCCGGCCAGATTCGGTTCGCGACCCAGAAATTCCGCCCCTAGTTCCGCTCCAAGTTCCGCTGAAGGCTCAGTAACCTTCTGTTTGAAGTGTTCTATTTGCCGGAACTTGGGTCGGAACTTGCGTCGGAAGTTCACCGGAACTTCCGGTCTGTTATGACCGGAACTTCCGGTTGCGCTTCTGGAGCGGGCGTCAACGGTCTGATGACCGTTGGAGCCAGGCTGGGCGGAACTTCCGGCCTCTCACCGGAACTTCCGGTGAGGTCGCGGGGGCTGTAACGGTTCAGCGCGAGGGGGCCTATTTAAGGCACCCCTCTTCTTCCTCCCACCTACTGCAATTTTCTCTCTCTCCTCCATTAATGCTTGAGCTTCACCTCACTAGATCTCTCTCTCTAGCCACTCAAATGACTTGATATTTTGAGAGGTGAAGGAGGTGACCTAGATCTACACTTCCACCAAAGAAGATTTGATTTCCCCCACCCATCCTTTGTGGATCTTGTTGCTCTTGGGTTTCTTGAAACCCTAGACGGTGTAGGGCATCCTTGGAGCTAAGGCTTGTGTTGTAAAGCTTCGAGGTGTCGTTGAGGGTCTCCAATTGAGTTGTGGAGCTTCCCCCTCAACCTTGGTGTAAAGGTTTCGGTTGGCACCTTCAAGTTCACCGGTTAGTGGATTGTGAGGCCTCCTTTGTGGGGGAGCTCACCGGAGAAGAAGGTGAGGCCTTTTGTGGCGCTCGGGTGACCTTGTGTGGCACCGACACCTCTCCAACATAGACGTAGCTCCTTGGGAGTGAACTACGGGAATTACATCTCCGTGTCCCCGCTCCGGTTACTTCGTTCCCTTCCTTTACTTCTTGCTATTTACCGTTCGTGTGGTTGTTGTTTGTTATCTTGCATTTAGGTTGTTCATTTAGTTGCACATCTAGATAACTTTCTTTCTCGTTGAGCCTAAAGTTGAAAAACAAATTAAAATTGGGTAGACGCCTATTCACCCCCTCTAGTCGTATCAAGTCGGTACTTTCAAATGGTATCAGAGCCAAGGCTCTTATTTCGGGCTTTACCACCTAAGAGACTATGGCCGACGATGGGGGTAGTGAAACCGAGAAATCCAAGAACTTGGCCACTATGGATGACCTCAAGCAATTGGAGTCATCCATGATGTCCAAGTTCGAGGAAATGATGATATCTTGTAGTCCCTCAAGCCAAACCCCATGGTTTCTCTTGACACACCCCAATCCACCGAGCTTCCTCCCACCGTTTCGGTGACCGCCCCCGGGGTGACTCCCGCGGCTGTCACCACTCGCTTGGGACTTGGTTTTGTTGCTCAAACATCTACCAAGGTTCCAAGTGAGAACACCAAGGTGCCCAAGAACCCAACTTCCAAAGAGGAAAATGGAGGAAAGGACTACTCGGCGGTACCCCCACCGCCTAAGTATACTCCGGATCCACCCATTCCCATGCCACACATTATTCCTCAAGGAGCACCACCCATGCTAGATACTTCTAATTTTGCCAATTGGCAATATCTAATGCACTCACATATTTCCAGCTCTTCTATTGAGTTAATGAGGATTGTGGAGGATGGATTCTCGCCATATGACCCAAAGAAGTTGACATGAGGTGAAGTGGTGGACAAGAAACTCAATGCCACAGCTTTGGGGATGATTCAAAAGGCTTTGACTCCAAAGGACTTTGCTCACATTCGCCAATTCGACACCGCCAAGGGAGCTTGGGATCAACTCACCGAGATCTTTGTTAGGAATGCAAGCATCCAAAGCTCCAAGTTTGATGAAATCAACAACGAGTGCGATGGTTTCGCAATGCAAGATGATGAGAACCCCGAAGACATGTATAGGCACCTCAAAGTCCTTTGTTCCACTATGAGGTATCTTGGGGCCACCTATGTTGATGACAAGTTCATGAAGAGAAAGTTCATTCAAGCTCTACTTCCGTTTGAAGAACAAAAGCTCAACTCTATCCAGGGGAGAACCAACTTCCACCTAATGACCTCCCAAGAAGTCTTGAGCGAAGTAATTGCCATGACTATTGCCAAGAAGAATGCGGAGTCCGCTCATGCTAGGGCCATTGGGTCAACCAAAGTGAATCTTGCTTTGAAGGCCAAGGCTATTGAAGTTGATGATGATGATACATCAAGTGAGTGGTCTCAAGAGGATCTCAAGTGTGCTTTCAACGAACATCTTGCTCTCGCTTCAAGGGCCTTTTGGAACAAGTCCGGGTTCAAGTCAAGATCAAGGGACAACTCAAGATTCAACTCTCCCAACAAGTCTCCCAAGGCAAGGTCATGCTACAATTGCAATGACAAGAGTCACTTCATGGACAAGTGTCCCTTTGAGAACCGTGAAGACAATGGTGGTCGTCTCATTCGCAAGATCAAGTCAAGACCTCCTCATCCCTTGAACAAGAACTACGCCTCAAGAACATCGCCAACAAGGAACGAGCAATAGTGGTCCATGAAGAATATATTTCGGGCACGGATGAAGATGATGATGATGATAAAGTTCATGGTGGAGAGATTGTGGGAGTTGCTGCTATTGCCACTACCTCAAATCCACGTCTATCCCTCTTCTACTCGCCAAATGAAAATGTCATCTCCTCCAACCAAAAGTGCTTCATGGCCAAGGCCACCGAGGTAACATCAAAACCCACTTCTTAACCTATCTCTAGTGAGCCTTCCTCTCTTGATCTTGTTGGTCTAGAGGTGAAGAAAGAGATGATTGACATGTGTGAATTTGTTGCTACCTTGGATGAAGAAACTAAAACCTGCTTTGAATCCTTGCTTGCACAACTTGACAATGTTAGGGATGCCTTAGATGAAAAGGAAGAACTTATTGACTTGCTAAGTAAAAATGAAAGAGATGCCGCTGATGAAATTGCTTCTCTCACTCAAAGTCTTGAGGATGAACAAAATATGAGAATTAATCTTGAAGAAAATATGTCTAAGCTTGTAGATGATCATAACAACACCATGTGCTCCATAATTAAAGAACGTGATAATGCTCTTGCTTTGGTTAAGGTGCTTAAGAAAGAAAAAGTTGAGTTTGTGGGTGGTCATGATAGGACTCAAAAGGATCTTGAGAAACTCAAAGAGGAACACAAAGCCTTGGAGAGCAAATTCTCAAATCTTTTTGAAGCCCATGAGCAGCTTCAAACTCAATTAACTTGCGAACATGCTAAGTCTTCCGCTGTGCAAATTATATACTTGTCTAGCACTCCTAACCCTTGTTGCAAGCATGATCATCTCTTTGAGGAAGTCAAGGTGTTGAAGGATCAACTTGTCAAGATTAAGAAGAAGAAGAGAAAGAACAACAAGAAGAAAAAGAACAAGGCCATGGCTCAAGGGGCTCCTAATGGCCTAACCATCTTGCAAAGTGACAACTTTGCCGGAAAGAACAATCCCTCTTATATTCTTTGCAAATCTCATGATGGTCATGTATATGCTAGATATGTGGGAACTTCTTACACGCATGATTATCATTGGGCCATTTGGGTGCCAAAGGCTCTTGTTACTAACAAAAGGGGACCCATTGCAAAATGGGTACCTAAAACCAAAGCTTGATTTTCTTGTAGGACTATGCTTCCGGTGGATCAAAATGGGTGCTTGATAGTGGTGCCACGAGTCATATGACCGGAAGCAAGTCTATCATGACCGAGATGAGGCCCAATATTGCCAACACCATGGTCTCCCACGGTGACAAAACAAGCTCTCAGGTTTTGGGTTTTGGCAAAGTGGTGGTAACCCCAGATGTGTCCTTGGTTGACGTCATGCTTGTCAAAACTCTTGGTTACAACTTACTCTCAGTTCGTGCTCTTGCTCTTATGGATCTTTCTTCGTTCTTTAATACTCATTCCGTGGTCCTCATGTGGAGCAAGTCTCTCAAGGTGGATTTTGTAGGATATGTAGAGCATGACTTGTATGTGGTGGACTTTTCGAGGACCACTACTCCTCATGCTCTATGTCTCTATGCTAAAGCCGGCAAGGGATGGTTGTGGCATCGCCGCCTAGCCCATGTTAACATGAGAACTTTGCAAAGACTTCACTCCGAGGGCCACATCCTTGGAATTAACGATGTTTATTTTGCCAAAGATCGTGTTTGCAGGGCTTGTATTGAAGGGAAGATGCATGAAACTCCTCATAAAGCACTCAATCAAATCACCACCGAGAGGTGTTTGGAGCTCTTGCATATGGACCTTTTTGGTCCACCCTCTCATGATAGCCTTGGAGGCAAGAAGTATTGCTTGGTTATTGCGGATGATTTCTCAAGATACACTTGGGTGTTATTTTTCAAGTACAAGAGTGAGACTCAACAAACCATCATCGATTTTGCCAATGAGGTTCAACGGAAGCACAATGCAACTATTCTCTCAATTCGAAGTGACAATGGCACCGAGTTCAAAAACTATACCTTGGATGAGTTTCTTAGTGATGAAGGAATCAAGCATCAATACTCCACTCCCTATACCCCTCAACAAAACGGGGTTGTCGAAAGGAAGAATCACACTTTGATGTATGCGGCTCGATCTATGCTAGCTGAGTTCAAGTCTCCATACAACTTTTGGGCCGAGGCCATCTCCACCGCTTGCCATGCAACCAACCGGCTTTATCTCCGCAAGAAAAAGAACAAGACCCCCTATGAACTCCTCACCGGGAAAAAGCCAAATGTTAGCTACTTTCGGGTGTTTGGTTGCAAGTGCTACATTCTCAAGAAAGGAGTTCGTTTGCCCAAGTTTGAATCCAAGGATCAAGAAGGAATTTTTGTTAGTTACTCAAATCAGTCCCATGCTTATAGAATCTACAACAAAGCCAATGGAAGAGTTGAAGAGACGAGCAATGTGAAGTTTGATGAAAATCATGAGTCTCTTGTTAGGCAAGATGGTGTTTGTGATCCAAGTGATGAAATTCCTCCTAAGGCCATAAGAAGAATGGGTGTGGGTTTCCACCTCCCCATTGAGGATCCCCTTGTGGACGAAGGAGAAGGACCAAGCTCTACTCAAGTGGAGCCCTCACTTTCACAAGATCATCTTGCCCCTCAAGGACCTACCTTTTGGCACAAGATCCCTCAAGCTCTTCCGAAGCCTGACTCTCCAAGCTCCAAAGATCAAGCTCTTCATCAACAACATCAACCTCCCCACGATGAGGCTCCTCCTCAAGGCACCTCCCATAGACAAGCTCTTCATCAACCTCCTCAACCTCCCCAAAATGGGGCTCCTCCTCAAGGTCACTGGTCCGCCGCCTGAGTGGGGTCCTTAGGTCCCTGAGTCTGCTCCTCCCCCCTTTCATGGCTGGGACGATTAGATTGATCTTTTCTTCCTTTTTGGTGTCTCGATGCCAAAGAGGAGAAATATGTCTATTAGGTTGTCTACGGGATTTGCATGGGTTGAGTCACGAGCTTGTTCTTGACTTTGATCTTTTCTAGCTCGTGAACTCTCTAGTTTATTTGTGTGCTTGTGGACCTTTTATGTCTGCACTTATGTGTGCTTGTGGACCATGTTATGTTTGAGACTATGTGGTATCTATCTGGTATCTTATGCAACGCCGTGTATGTGGTATTCTTGTTGTCATCTTATGGGCATATGCATATGGTGGTGGAGCCTCATATCTCCTTTTGTTATTATTACTCCTTTTGTCTCCACCACATTTGGTTGGTGTCTGGTATGATCTCTATCCTTTCTTGTACCTTGCACTTGTGCTATCTTTGCAATTGGAAGGGGGAGCCTCCTTGTATGTGTGCCAGTCTTGTCCTTAGAGCTTTCTCTCTACCTTGCACACATATAGGGGGAGCTTGTCCCATCCATTGCAAAGGTTGCCTCTATACTATGCAAATCTTTGGGATTGTCACCTAACACCAAAAAGGGGGAGATTGAAAGGACTATATCTTCCCATGCTGTTTTTGGTGTTAATGACAATCCCATTTGTGTTTTAATTGTGCGCTTGAGTTTTAGGGTAAACGCTGTTGATGTCTCCTTCAATCTGTGTGGATGCACTCTTGGGATCTCATGAAGACGGTGGCCTTTAGTTTTCTCCTAGTTTCTCTCCTGTTGTTGTTTTAGGTCACCGTACTATTAAGAGGGGGTCCATCTTGGAAGGCTGTGGGAAATCACTTGTTCTTGCACAAACTTATATGCACCACCAAAGCCATCCTACTATTCCGCGAGAGAGTGAGTTCCTCTTCTGTTGGAGCCTTCTGGGTCTCATCGGAACTTCCGTCCTAGCGCCGGAAGTTCCGCTCAGGATTTTTCTGCGGGCTGTTCTAAGCTTTGTTCCGACTCTAGTTCCGCCCCAAGTTCCACTGGTGGATCAGTAACCTTATGTATGAAGTATTCTATTGCCAGAACTTGGGCCGGAACTTGCATCGGAACTTGTCCTGCCAAAAATCCTGAGCGGAACTTCCGCCCAGCCGCCGGAACTTCCGGCCAGATTCAGTTCGCGACCCAGAAATTCCGCCCCTAGTTCCGCTCCAAGTTCCGCTGAAGGCTCAGTAACCTTCTGTTTGAAGTGTTCTATTTGCCGGAACTTGGGTGAACTTATGTCGAAGTTCACCGAACTTCCGATCATTATGACCGAACTTCTCCAGCTTCTAGAGCGGGCGCCAACGGTCTCATGACCGTTGGAGCCAAGTCAAGGAACTTCCGCCTCACCGAACTTCCGGTGAGGTCACGGGGTCAGAAATTCGGTCTGAGGGGCCTATTTAAGGCACCCCTCTTCTTCCTCCCACCTACTGCGAATTTTTCTCTCTCCTCCATTAATGCTTGAGCTTCATCTCACTAGATCTCTCTCTCTCTAGCCACTCAAATGACTTGATCTTTTGAGAGGTGAGGGAGGTGACCTAGATCTACACTTCCACCAAAGAAGATTTGATTTCCCCCACCCATCCTTTGTGGATCTTGTTGCTCTTGGGTTTCTTGAAACCCTAGACGGTGTAGGGCATCCTTCGAGCTAAGGCTTGTGTTGTAAAGCTTCGAGGTGTCGTTGAGGGTCTCCAATTGAGTTGTGGAGCTTCCCCCTCAACCTTGGTGTAAAGGTTTCGGTTGGCTCCTTCAAGGTCACCGGTTAGTGGATTGTGAGGCCTCCTTTGTGGGGGAGCTCACCGGAGAAGAAGATGATGCCTTTGTGGCGCTCGGGTGACCTTGTGTGGCCCCGACACCTCTCCAACATAGACGTAGCTCCTTGGGAGTGAACTACGGGAATTACATCTCCGTGTCCCCGCTCCGGTTACTTTGTTCCCTTCCTTTACTTCTTGCTATTTACCGTTCGTGTGGTTGTTGTTTGTTATCTTGCATTTAGGTTGTTCATTTAGTTGCACATCTAGATAACTTTCTTTCTCATTGAGCCTAAAGTTGAAAAACAAATTAAAATTGGGTAGACGCCTATTCACCCCCCCTCTAGTCGTATCAAGTCGGAACACTTAACGGATTCTTTGGGCTGTTTGCTTGGTAGCCCTTTCCTTATTCTTTTATCTTTTTCTTTTTCTGATTGATTTTCCAGGAATCTTTTTCAAATGATTTCAAATGTGTTTTGAATTCAAATCCTTTCTGGATTTTTGTAAAGTGGCCATGTATATATTTGGGTATAAAACATTGATACTTCATTCTGAGTACTTTGCTCCCTTGAATTTTTAACAGAAAAAAACATGCCTTAGTTATTAATTCCTTAATGGGCATATGAATAGTTTGAATTTATATTTTGTTTTGAAATTTTTGACCAAGCTTTGGAAACAACAAACAAAACTCAAAACCAAACCTTTTTTGATTAAATCAAGTGTTCTAATGGCAGAGAGTAGCAATAAGGCCATTGCCTTACTTACATAAAATAATAGACAACAAATGCTTCTGTTTTTGAAATCTCATTTGAAAATGATCCTAAAATGATAATGAATGCATGAATGATATGCAAACTTTGAAATCATGATTTTTGGGATGTTACAACATCACCGTAGTCATGATAATGACAAGTACAAGAACCACAACAGTGGAGACAAGAGTCACCACAGTAGAGGTGGAAGTTAGCCTGCAAAGAGAGATACCAGTCAGGTTGAATGCTTCAAGTGTAAGAAGATGGGGCACTATGCAAATGAGTGCCCAGAGAAGAAGGTTGAAGGAACCACCAAGCCCAACCCTTTCCAGAAGGGACAAGTGAACCACATCAATGTGGAAGAGATTTAGGAGGAATCTGATGCTGTGGCTGCTAAGTTCAAACTCAATTATATTCCAGCACTTGTTCTTTTTGATACTGGTGCATCGCATTCATTCATATTAAGAGCATTTGTTGATAGAAATGTATTTCCAACTGAAAATATTGGGTGTCCTATAAAAGTAAGTTCTCCCGGTGGAGATATGATAGTAAGCCTTGGATGTCGTGATCTAGTGATAGAATTTGGAAAGCATAAGTTTCCAGTTAGTCTGATAATCCTAGATTCCCAAGGATTGGATGTTATTTTGGGAATAGATTGGATGACCAAGTATGAGGGAGTACTAGATTGTGCCAACCGTACTATCACACTCACAACCCCGGATAATAAAAGGATTAAATTCAAGTCTAACTTTGAATCAAAAGGGAGTAATCTAAATTCTCTTAAGGGGGTTAGCATAGACAGTGTGCTAATTGTGAGAGAATATCCGGATGTATTTCCAGAGGAATTGCTTGGAATGCCACCAGATAGAGATGTGGAGTTTCTGATTGACTTGCTGCCAGGATCTAGACCAATAGCAAAAATACCTTACAAGATGTCTGTTGATGAGTTGAAGGAACTCAAGAAACAACTTGGAGAATAGTTGCAGAAAGGATATATTCAACCAAGTTCTTCATCTTGGGGAGCACCAGTTTTGTTTGTGGAAAAGAAAGATAGAAGTCAAATGTTATTCATAGATTATCGTTCACTCAATGAGGTGACTATCAAGAACAAATATCCTTTGCCCAGAATCAGTGACTTGTTTGATCAGTTAGAAGGAGCCCGTGTGTTCTCAAAGATTGATCTCCGGTCAGGCTATTTTCAGCTTAAGATAAGGGAACAAGACATACCTAAGACTGCTTTCACCACTAGGTATGGATTGTATGAGTACACCGTGATGCCATTTGGTTTGACCAATGCACCAGCCTACTTCATGAATATGATGAACAAGGTGTTCATGGAATTTCTTGACAAGTTTGTTGTCGTGTTCATCGATGAAATTTTGATCTACTCCAAGAGAAATGAAGAGCATGAAGGACATTTGCGTTTGATACTTGAGAAGCTTAGAGAGGATAAGCTGTATTACAAATTCAGCAAGTGTGAATTCTGGTTGAATGAAGTTGGATTTCTCGGACACATTGTGCTAGGAGATGGTGTAGCAGTTGATCCCGCAAAAGTGTCAGCTGTAACTGAATGGAAATCTCCTAAGTCAGTGAAAGAAGTTCGTAGTTTCCTTGGTTTGGCAGGATACTATAGAAGATTCATTGAGAATTTCTCCAAGGTAGCTAAGCCAATGATGGAGTTACTTAAGAAGGACAAGAAATTTGATTGGACCGAAGGATGTGAACTCAGTTTCCAAGAATTGAAGAGGAGACTAGTGACAGCACCAGTCTTGTGTCTGCCAGATTTGGAAAAGGATTTCCAAGTTTATTGTGATGCATCTCACCAAGGATTAGGTGCAGTTTTAATGCAAGAAGGGAAAGTTGTGGCTTATGCCTCGAGACAACTCAAAACTCATGAAGTGAACTATCCTACTCATGATTTAGAGTTAGCCTCTATTGTCCATGCACTCAAAACATGGATACATTATCTTTTGGGAAAGCGATGTGAAGTGTTCACAGATCACAAAAGTTTGAAGTATATCTTCACTCAGAAAGAAATCAACATGAGACAAAGAAGATGGCTAGAACTCATCAAGGACTATGACTTGAGTTTGCAATACCACCCCGGTAAAGAAAATGTTGTAGCGGATGCATTAAGCCGTAAGTTTTATGTGAATGGCCTTACTAAGGGAGAGTTGCCAGATGATCTGTGTGCCCAATTCAAAGATCTCAGGTTGGAGATTGTGCCTGAGGGACATCTCATGTCATTGGATGTTCAACCCACCTTGTTGGACAAAATCAAGGAATCCCAAAAGACTAACAAGGAAATTGAAGAGATTAAGGAAAAGATTGGTAAAGGAAAAGCCAAAGGATTCCATGAAGACGAACAAGGTACCTTATGGAATGGAAATGTATCTGCATTCCGCAAGATCCGGAGCTTCGGAAACTGATTTTACAAGAAGCACACAACTCACCATATTCTATTCATCTGGGTAACACTAAAATGTACATGGATGTGAAGGAAATATTTTGGTGGAATAATCTCAAGAAGGACATCGCCGAACATATTGCTTTGTGTGATGTATGTAGTAGAGTGAAAGCGGAACATTAGAAACCAGCAGGATTGTTACAACCACTACCTATTCCTGATTGGAAGTGGGACAATATTAGCATGGATTTCATCACTGGATTGCCAAGGACTAGATCGGGATATGATTCTATTTGGGTCATAGTGGATCGCCTAACTAAAGTGGCTCATTTCATACCCGTGAAGACAACATATACAAGTGCTAAGCTAGCCAAGATCTATATGAATAGGATTGTGTGTCTGCATGGAGTACCCAAGAGTATTGTGTTCGACAGGGGAACTCAATTCACTTCCCATTTTTGGAGGAAACTGCATGAGTCATTGGGAACGAGATTGGAATCCAGATCGCTTTCACCCTAGACTGATGGATGATGTAGAAAGGACCAACCAGATTTTAGAGGATATGTTGAGGGCATGTGCCCTAGATTATGGAGCTAGTTGGGACGAAAGTCTGCCTTACACATAATTCTCTTATAACAACAGCTATCAAGCCAGTATTGAGATGGCACCGTTTGAATTTCTCTATGGGAGAAAGTGTACTGCACCATTGTTATGGAATGGTGTTGGAGAAAGAAGCTTGTTCGGGCCAGAACTAATCAAGGAAGATTAAGAGAAAGTCAAGTTGGTAAAGGACAGATTGAAGATAGCACAGTCCCGACAGAAGAGCTACGCAGATCCAAAGCGTAGAGAAGTCACCTATGAGGTGGGTGATAGAGCATATCTTAGAGTATCACCACTTCGTGGAGTGAAGAGATTTGGAGTCAAAGGAAAATTGGCCCCAAGATATGTTGGACCATTCAAGATTCTGAGCCGTAAAGGAGAAGTAGCATATGAGATTGAATTGCCTGGATCATTGTCTGCCGTTCACAATGTGTTCCATGCGAGTCAGCTAAAGAAATGCCATCTGGAGATGGAAGAGACTTCTTTGAAGGATACTATACCTTTGGAGGAGGTCCAATTGGAAAGTGATCTCACCTATGAAGAAAAACCTATCAAGATTCTTGAGACTGCAGAAAGAGTAATCCGGACCAAGGCTATCAAATTCTGCAAAGTTCAGTGGAACCATCATTTCGAAGAAGAAGCAACATGGGAAAGAGAAGATGATCTTTGGAAAGACCACCCTCACCTATTTGCTAGCCAATCCGAATCTCGAGGGCGAGATTCACCTTAAGGGGGTAGGATTTGTAACATCCCAAAAATCATGATTTCAAAGTTTGCATATCTTTCATGCATTCATAATCATTTTAGGATCATTTTCAAAATGAGATTCAAAAACAGAAGCATTTGTTGTTTATTATTTTATGTAAGCAAGGCAATGGCCTTATTGCTACTCTCTAATATGAGAATACTTGTTTTAACCAGAAAAGATTTGAACATAGGTTTGATTGATATTTCCAAAGCTTGGACAAAGTTTTGAAAACAAAAATATGAATTCAAACCATTCATATGCCTATTGTAAATAATTATTTTAAAGCTTGTTTTATTTTTAAGGTTCAATGGACCAAAGTAATCTTGAGAGAACAACAATGTTTCACACTCATATATGTGAAAGTTTCACTTTACAAAAATCCAGAATAAGTTTGAATTCAAACTCATTTGAAATCATTTGAAAAACATTCCTGAAAATCAAATTAGAAAAAGAAAAGGGAAAAGGAAAAGAATAAAAGCAGGCGCTGCACTTTGAGCCCAGTACCAGAACCGGCCCAAAAGCCCACCCAGGACGTTTCCCCCTTTGCCTCCTCTCTCACCCACGCGAACCCTACCCCGCAGCCACTGACGCTGGGCCCTTAACCACGTCAGCATCGTCTCCCCCAAACCTCGCGCGCAGACGCCATCGCCGCCCGTTTCCTTCCCCATTCACTGCCGCGATTGAAGCTGCTTAATTCCCATTGATTAGCCGCGTGAATGCCGCCCCTGATCCGGCTACTTAACCACCTCCCCACCCTGCTCCTTTCCCCTCACTCAGCACCACCAGAGCGCCGCCAGGCTCCACGAATTTCACCCTACACCACCGCAACACCGAAGAACTCCGGCAAGCTATCGCGGTGAGTCTCGAGCGCGCCTTGCCCTCTGGTTCACACGAGCTGCTTTGCCATCGCCTTGTGTATCTTCTCATGTTTTCCAATTGTCCTGAATCGTCCTAGGTCGTCGCCCTCGTCAACATCTGCAAGCGCCCGAAGCTAAGCTCGACTCCGACGAGCCATTCTGGTGAGCCCCGTGTCCCCCTCTGTCTCTGGTTCATGCGATTGTGTTTGCCGGTGTCTTGCGCATCTGTTAATGCTTGCCGTTTGGTCCCTTGCGCCCTAGGTCGTCGTCTTCGACTTCGACAGTTAGCACCCGATGGGTGGACGAATTTCGACGAGGTCCTGCTGCTGTGTCCGTGAGCCCCGACCCTGTCCGTCTGCACATTGGGCATCTCCACGTCCTCATAATATCGGTAAGCACTAGCACGCCCCTTCCCCTCTGGCCTCGCCGACGTGTCAACGCCAGAGGCGTCGCCGCCGCTAGCTCCATTCGCGCCGCTGGTTCTTGGTCAGATGGATCTGATCCATTGGATCTAGATCTAAAGGCCTCGATTAGATCTGTTAGCGAAACAGTACGATTAGATCTAGGCCATGCAACGTTAGTTAGATCCTACGGCCCGCGAGCGTGATCCGGCCGAACCGGTACGCACCAATCAGAGGCTGCCGCGTGGCCTGTAGTTTGATTTAAAAACATAATCATATCTATTAGATGTTCAAACTTGCAAAATTCATAACTTTTGATCAACACGTCCAAATTTTGCAAATTTTATATCAATGGAATCAGGAAAAAGAATTCTATCCAACTATGTACTTTGTTTAATTAATTGATTACGTAAAATTAGTTGTTTTTGCAGAGACATTTGTAGGCTTATTTTGTGTATAAAAATTAATTGGAAAATGTTTTAAAGGACAAATAAAGTTTATTTGATGTATAAATGTTCAGTTTATTGATCAGTAATGTTTACTTGTCTTGTTTGGTTTAGAAAAATCATCACATGGCATTTGCATGCATTCATATATTTTTGCTTGTTTGTTTGATATGTGAATTTGGTGCTATCATTTTATGTGTAGATTTTGGTGCTAGTGGTGATTGTGACTGTGAGGATTGTTGTTACTCCCCCAACTACCAAGAGAAGTGGTGCTTCATACTTTTGTACCAATATTTTGACTATGCATTAGAAATATTTTGTATAGGGCTTGCATGATAATTTTTGCTAAGTATCTATATGCTATGCTTGGGAAATCCTAGTAGTTGTAGAATTGTTAGAATTTTATCTAAGTTAAGATACTTGCTATTGCCATGCTTAGACTAGCTAGTAGAAACCAAGGGTGGAATATATATACGTGCTATGGAAAAATATTGCTAAGTCTTTGACTTATGTTTTTGCTTAATAAAACAACTAAGTGAATGAAACACCTGGGTGGAATGGTAATTGCTTGGTGGTTTTTGGTTGAGTGGTTACCAGGGCCCATTTTCCAATGGTCTACCCTGTGTATCTCACTTGTGGAATGCCACCCAGGAACAAAGGGTTTTGAGATGCCATATGTTAAGAAGCTTCTAGTGTAGCCACATGGCATTATGGGCTCTGCCTGGATCATATAGGTTGCAATAACTTAGCCAAATGGACAGTTGGTGGTAGGGGATGATAGGTTTGGAGCGCGTCCATTTTGGTCTAAGGGAAGGCTTCTGAAAGGTCATGTCTTGGTGAAAATCAAGTCTTGTGGGAAAAGTGCACCACCTCTGCAGAAGGAAGAAACTAAGTACTTAGCCGTATCCCCGATAATGGACAATTTGAGTATCAAGACATGGAAGCTATCAAGAATCTCCTCATCCCAATTTTCTAAGTTAAAACTTGTGCTTGAACAAGGGTGAAGGTTCACCAATTTCTATTGGTGGTTCCTTGGGAGTTTTTGCCAAATAAAAACTTAGTGTTTTCAACTGATAGGTAAAACCTATTTTGAGAAAAGCAAGCCTAAGCTACACTTAGCCAAATTCATGTAGAAGTTAGATACTATTATTCTACTAAGGTATCACTTGCCAATACTATTCCAATGTATTGACCCACTGTGGCTGTAACTTGTGATGTTGCAGGTTACTGTGATGAGGATTAGGGTTATGAGTCTACACTTAACATGCTTGCCTGTGGCACATGAAGATGAAGACATTTATTTTATATTGTTAAGTTAAACTCTTGTACTAGCCTATGGCTATGGAGTTGTAAAAGACTATGTTATCTCTGGAATGACGATGTAATAATGACCTTTGTTTGTGTGTACTTCATCTTAAACTGTGGATGCTAGCATTTGATCCAGGGACTAGCATTGAAATCACAGGGACCTTTACCTTTATAAAGGTGGGGTCTTACAACCAATGAAACACCGTTCACTAGTATTACATCCCTCAGAATGGCACAACAGAAACACAGCGGGTCCAATACATGGCTAAAGGTTACAACTCACTTTTTACACAAGATCCAGAGAATACTCTAGGTTAAAGAGAGAGAAAGAACTTCTTACAAAGAAGGATCAAATATTAACAATGTCAGATCTATTATACTATTAATACTATTATTTTAACTAAGGGGTTGGCATTGCTGCTAGCAATACACTATAGAATTAGGTTCTTTGGCTAGAGGATATGTTCCTACCTAACCAGTAACCTCGTCTTCACTTGTGTTGATGTATATGTTGACTTCCTTGTCTGCATTGAAGATCTTTAGCTTTGGATGATGATTCCTGGAGCATAACTTGATGTAGATGTTGTCTGTACCGGCTTCAGAATCTAGCAAGGGTTAAGAAGATACGTTGAGTACAAGCATACTCAATAAATTCACTAGAAAAGGAGTGTTTGATGCACTATAACTACAGCCACAGACCATAGGTCGTAGGCAATGCAATTTTTCATAAACATTTCTTCAAAGACTGCTTTTATTCTGAAAGACTATGTCCGTCAGCCTTCACGGGTTTACCAGAACTTTCATGGAGTTCCTTTCGCGCCGCGTTCGTAGCTCCTTCCCAGAACAGGGAGTAACAAGTTACAGTTCTTACACTGTGCAGAGGTGCGTCACTTTTTAACATCCTAGCATTAGAGCTTAGAAATAAGCTGAACACAGATGTGTGCATTGCATTCATGCATAGAAAATCTGAATAATTTTCGCGCTTTTAAATAAAAACTTGTCAAAGTGATTGAAGCTTCTCTTAACTTGATGGAATTGAAGTAGATCATCAAGTTGACTGCGATAAGTTTCAATATGACCTTTGTTAAAACCTTATTTTGGGTAAACATGATTTGATCTAAGGGTAGATCAAAGGGAATAAAATTAAACCCTAATACATTACTTAATGATTTATATTTGATCCTTAGGTGATCATAGCATAGTATTCATTATAATCACTCATGAATACCAAATTATAAATATAACACAAATAATAAGAATGTAACAACTATATCTTAATCTCATCTACTTATACCATGAGTATCATGGAAATACCTAACTTTAACTCTCTAGTAAGATTGAGTAGGAAAGAAACCAAAGTCAAGATCATTCACCATATATCTTTCTTTCCATATCAATTCTTATCATCTCTATTGAATCCTATCCTTATATTTGTTGTTCATCAATATTGAGTAATCAACTATTGATTCACCAATTCTTAACCTATCAACTCTTGTACTTATTATATCATTCACTTAAGGCTTATAAAGAAATAAGTAAGAAGAGGTAAATAGTGAAGCTAGTTTTAGATATCATCTTTAGGATGGGAGTGATGGACGAAAATCAAATCAATATGGTAACAAAGAAGATTACAAGGATGAAGTCTGAAGATAGTTACCAGGAGTAGTCCTATTGGATCAAGTAGGTATAGTCAATGAATTATATCTCTTAATCCAGTAGAGATACTAAGAACATAATTTCAATACAACTGTAATGTAGTATTGGTGAAGCCTTGATTAGCCAACTGGAAACCTAAACCATAAAGGATCATAATGGTCATGTCTTACTCACCAAGATTGAATGCTTATATCATGTATAAGTAGTATTGCTGGATAAAACATGATTGAACCATAATATAGATATAGTATCTTAGATTAGTCATTACAAGTCACATTAATATAATGTGAGGATGGAATGTTAAATATTGGAGTCAAGTAGATACAAGATAGTATGATTAAAATGATGTTAGAGAAACATTGATTAAAGAAGTATTATTTTCCTCTTTGGAAATACTAAGCACTTGAGGTGAAGTAGGATTTGATGCATACATCTATTGAAGTGATATTAGTGAAGGATGATTAAGGAAGAGTATGAGAAGATTATTAAAGCTTTAGTGTTAAGCTCATTGAAATTACAAGTGGATTTAGAAGAATAAAAGATGGATAAGCATATTTTTGTGAAGTAAAGTTCATCATGTTAACACATGATGATGGATAAGAAGAAGTAGTATATCTAGGAAAGGAATTCCTTAATCAGAAGTCCAGAATTATGAAGTATGGAATATAGGAATTCTTGGTAAACTCTAAACCCTAAATCTTTAACCAAACATAATATCTATTTCATATAAATGATCTATCATCTTATTTCCACAAAGCTTTATATGAATATTTTCCTATAACAAATCAATTAAGCACATCTTTTCTCAATTCCATTTATTATAACCATCTGTGCTTAGGAGCTATCTTTATCAATTCTTTCTCATAAGTCATTCTAAAGAATCACCCCACTGTTTGTAAAAGGGTAACATCATTCTAATCACAAATATAAAGACAATGTGTTTAGCCATTAATATTTATTCACATCAACAAAAGAAAATAAATATAGTAAGTATCCTAAAAATTAGGATAGGTAATTACAATTCAGAACTCTAAAGTTATTAATAAGTTTTCTCATCAACATTTCATAAATATTCTATCCATAATCATAAGACAAAGTCTTTAATTCATTTCTCTAACCACTCATCTGATATGAGCATGGAATAAGTGAGGATCCAATATTATAAATCATCCTACCCTATACTATGTGATTAAATACATATAAATAAACCCTATGAATATTATTAAACATTTTAAAACTTAAGTACTCCAAATAAAAGTGAAAACAATGTTATAGAAAAGAATATATATAAAGGAAATAAAGAAATAATCACATTATGCAATAAAAATTCACAAATGATACTGAATACATTTTAGGAATTGCTGCAATTATTTAGCTGATAATTTTCTATGGGAAATATTTAAACCATTGAGTAATATGAAAAAATCTGAAAGTAAAATACAAAACAGAAAACAGAAAAAAATAAAGGAAGAAGAGGTATCAGTACAATCTGGCCCATGGCCCATCCTCTCTCTTGCTTACTCGTCGTCGCAAGCAGCCGATCCCAGCCCAACTGGCCCAACTCCTCGACCCATACCAATTCGCCACTTATTTTTTCCTTTCTTCCTCCTCTCCCCAGAACGCAACGCCGAGCAAGATGCTTGCTGGCTCGAGCTCCGCCGTCCGCCGTCATCACGATGCCCGCTCCGCCGTCATCACGATGCCCGCTCCGCCAAGATTCGAGCCACCGCTTATATTTGCCTATAAGAGGAACCATGTAACACCAGCAAACCTTATCCTCCCCTCTTTCCCCACTTTTCCTTTTGACTGAACCCTAGCTCGCCAGAATTGTTCGTCGTCGCCATCTGAGACCCCCCCGAGACCAACCGAAGGTGCAGCAAGCTCCACCATGGTGGACTTCGTGTATGTGCGGAAGGAATCGAGCCAGTAGACCATAATCGCGCGCATCCCCTTCCTCTGACCGCCGCTCGCCGTCGACCATGGTGACGTTGTCCGAGCTCGCCTTCCCTCGCCATAGCCTCCACAAGCTTCCTGGTAAGCCACTAAGTCTTCCAGTGCCCTTACTTTCCTCGATTGCTTCCTGGTTGGCTCCAACGCGTGTGCATATCTGCCGCCGGGTTGCACGATGCTCGTAGTCTCCGATAGCCAACAATCAGCGCGGCGCTTCGCCCTGCATCCTATCTGGCAGTGCAGCCTCGCCTGCACTAACTCAAGGCTGCGTCGTGCTCATCGGGAGGATTCATGAGGTGATGTCATCGCGATGACAGGGTGATGTCACCCTTGACCGGGTTAGCCCTTTGATTGGTCTTTGCTGAGGTGGCTTATGACGTGGCCTAAGCCCCACCTGTCTGCGACCGGGGTAGATCCCATCTGGGTGTAAAAAGGTTTAGTGTTTGTTTAGGAATAATTAAAAAATTATAAATCCAAATTTCAATATTCCAAAAATAAAATAAAATGATTAAATCTTGTAAATTTGATATCTTTTGTTTTATAAATCTGAAAAATACATATAATATATGAAAATGTTTAGAAAAACAAAATCTACAACTTAAAACTATTCTCAAATATTATTATGATGATTATTTAAATAAATATTATTTAATAAAAGTTTTATAAGTAATAAAACTTTGATAATGAATATTTTAATAATGGTAAATGTTAAAAATATAAATAAAATACTAAAAATCTTAGAAAAACAAGAATTATACTTTAAATTTATAATTATACATTATTATTTCACTTAATTAAATATTTATTAATTATTAAGTATTTATAAAGTAATAAACCTTATTAAAATCATATCTTATTATTTATAAATCACAAAAATAAATGTAATATACCAAAATGATCACAAAAATAATACCTACATGTTAAAAATATAATATTCCACTTTTGAGTTAAATAAAAAGTTAAACACTTTCATTACTTGAATTCAAACCTATTTCCTTAATAGATAATTCATATAAAGGTAAATAAAATTTGTTAATATTCCTAAAATTGCCAATTTAGATTTAATAAGTAATACTAGTCTTCAATATTGATAAGATGAAGTCAGAATGGTTCAACACATTTTAAATACAATTTATTTAAATTATACTTCAACCATAAGTGCAGATTATTTTATAAAAGAATCCTTACGCAATCTAAAATATCCAAGATTAATTATAATGAAATAAAAACCATTCCTTTACTTTAATCACAAGTTTATAAACAAATCAAAACACTATAGTAAGTTCCTAAGTAGTAAATAATATTGTTTACTTAATTATAAATCATAACCTCACCCTTATAGGAAGGTAAATCCCTTTATACCATTATCATGTAAAGAAATCACTACTCCAATAGAAGTAATGCCATTATTGAGTAACTTTAAAGAAACAATATAAAGTGAACAAGATACAAGTATCATAAGTAATACACCCTAAGTCTATCTACATTCTTAAAGTTACCTTTAGTTTGCAAAGCTTTAAGTATGATACTAAATACTTTATTACATGTTTTATAGTTAATTTTGGTCTCCTATAATTAAGTTATAAAACATCTCAAGTCCAAACTATTCAAGCAAGCACAAACAACATCAATCACATTTAATTAACCACAAAGATTGTTTAAACCTTAGTAAGGAAATATTTTCTTCATATGTTATTCTTTTTGCCACTTCAGAAAAACAAATAACAACTAATCACAATCACATTACTTTATACTTTACTTGTATAATAAGATTGTTAATACTTAAATTCTTTATAAGTGACATTACTTGTAAAGTAAAACTTGAAGATAAACGATTAAGATGTAAGCAACCTTGAGTAGCATTCCATACTATGTATTTTGTTGTTGTATAAATACATGTTGTTTCCCACACACTCACAAGCCTTAATAAGAAGCACATGTATGAAACTTAATATAAAAGGGCAACACATTCCAAGGAAAAACCCTTTCCAGTATCCAAACCCTAGATCAACGTTATCCTCGGGATTCGCGTTTATCAACTTACATTACATTACTTATGCATAAAAGCATCTTGCTTCTTTAAACATTAGTCCTTATCGGACCAATGATGCAAATTTCATCTATTTGATCTTATATTGTTTTGAAGACCGTGAGTGCATAATCTTGCAATCACAAAAGTCAAGTTCACACTTGCTCATGTCCTTTGATTATTTTCTGTAAAGTATTTTACAAATCCAGTGTTGTCATCACCTGCATTTGAAAAAGGTCAGAAAACACTATTTTCATAATAATGTGATTATAGGTTATTTACCATGAGGTAATAACCTACTATAAGAGTTCCGGTGGTAAAGGAACATATTACCTAGGACATATTATTTATGGTAATTCGTAGAGGATATGAAGCATATGGGTGGGAGCCCTCAATGTCCCATGATAGTTCCGGCATCTGAACGGTCTGTACTGCCATTGCCGTAATTAAATAGGTGGGCTGGCATACACCAAGGAGACATGCGGGGTCGCGGAGAAGGCAGTGATTGGCTTGGATCTTAGTCTGGGCCTCACACCAAGGAAGTGTGAACGAACCTGCAATTCGTATGTGCAACAAAGCTAAGATCTCTCATGGGTAAAGTGACGCACCTCTGCAGAGTGTAAGAACTATAACTTGTTACTCCCTGTTCTAGGAAGGAGCTGCGAACGCGGCGGGAAAGGAACCCCATGAAGGTTCTGGTAAACCCGTGAAGGCTGACGGACATAGTTTTTCAGAATAAAAGCAACCTTTGAAGAAATGTTTACGAAAACTTGCATTGCCTATTACCTATGGTCTGTGGCTGTAGATATAGTGCATCAAACACTCCTTTTCTAGTGAACTTGCTAAGTACGCTCGTACTCAACGTATCTTCTTAACCCTTTCTAGGTTCTAAAGCCATTACAGACGACGTCTACATCAAGTTATGCTCCAGGAATCATCATTAAAAGCTAAAACTCTTCAATAAAGTCAAGGAAGTCAGCATATACATCAAGTCAAGTGAAGATCAAGTTGCTGATTAGATAAGAATAGAATTTCTAACCATAGAACCTACTTCTGTAGAGCATTGAAATAGCAGCAATGCAAGCCTAGTAGTTCAGCTATTAGTTTTATAAGTATGGTAGCTATGAGTTATTTATTTCTGATTCTTCTTTGTAAGAAGTTTCTTTCTCTCTCTTTAACCTAGAGTGTTCTCTGGATCTTGTGTAAAGAGTTGAGTTGTAACCTATAGTCATGTCTTGGACCTGCTATGTTTCTGTTGTACTACTCTGAGGGAAGTAATACGAGTGAACAGTGTTTCATTGGTGTTATGTCAACGACTATAGTGTACTACATCATGCAGTTGTATGCTGGGTCACCGCAACTTTACCCATGAGATATCAACTCTTTGTTGCACAACGGGGCAGCTTATTCCATCCACAATTCCATGATGTGGGGCCTAGAAGATGATCCAAGACAATCACTGCCCCCTTCGCGACCTCGCATGCCTCCTTGGTGTACACCATGCCCACATATTGGATTACAGCAATGGTTTGTACAAACCGTTAGATGCCAGAACTATCGTGGGACGTTGAGGTTCCCACCCATATGCTGCATATCCTCTATGAATTACCAATTAATATGCACGCTACAAGGATAACAACCACGACCTGCACATCCGGCTTCATGCGAGAGAAAGAAGATACATCTGACTTCTCTGTCCCATTCCAAATCTCATGGTTAAGGCATAATATACGACGCAAGAATCACTGGCGACATTGGTTGTTAAGTCCTAGGTGATATAGTTCCGAACAGTGGTATTCCAACTGTCAGATTTACTAGATTAGCTGATCACCCTAGATCAGTAACCAATAGCTCACATCATCATCGAAAATAGTGTTTTCTCACCTTTTTCAAATGCAGGTGATGACAACACCATATTTGTAAAATACTTTATAGAAAATAAACAAAGGACATGAGAAAGTGTGAACTTGCCTTTTGTGATTGCAACATTATGCACTCATGGTCTAGATAATATAAGATCCAAAATCTGAAATTAGCATCATTGGTCCGGTAAGGACTAATGTTTAAAGAAGCAATATGCTCTATGCATAAGTAATGTGATGCACTTTTATGAACACGAATCCCAGGGATAACATTGTTCTAGGGTTTGGATACCGGAAATGGTTACTTTAGATTGTGTTGTCCTTTTAGATAAGTTTCACACTTGTGCTTCTTATTAGGGCTTGTGAGTGTGTGTGAACAACACATAGTTATGCAGCAATAAAATATACACCTATGAAATGCTATTCAAGATTGTTTACACTTTAATTGTTTATCTTCAATCTTTACTTTACAAGTAAAGTAACTTATAAAGAGTTTAAGTGTTATTGATCCTAAGTATAGAAGTGAAGTATGAAGTAATGTGATCTTGATTATTTGTCATATATTGTCTGAAGGAAAGATTCCTTTTCTAAGGTTTAAACAATCTTTGTGGTTAGTTAGTGGTGGTCGATGTTATTTGTGTTTGCTTGAATAGTTTGGGCTTGATATGCTTTATAACTTAACTATTTCAGACCAAAGTTAACTATAAAACATATAACAATGTTTATAGTGTTATATTTAGATTCTTGTAGACTAAAGTTAACTTTACAAAGATAGTTTGAAAGTAGAATGCTTATAACCTTTGTACCTGGTGTACTTGGTAATGTTGTCTTAAGGTTACTTAAGAATGGTTATCCTTCTATTTAAGTAGTGATCTCTTAATTTTGTAGGGGAACAAGATTTCTTGTTTCCTTATAAAGGTATGATTATGGTTTGTGGATAAATAAATAGTACTTGTGACTACTCATGAATTATCTTTGAATTTAGTCCATTATAAGGTTGTATTTGATTGATATATCCTTCTTGAAGATTTTATAATTATTAAAGATCTTTTTAAAATATAATTTATTCATATAGTAGAAGGATAATTCAATATAATAGTATTTCTAATGTTTTGAATCATTATGACTTATTATTAATATTCAAGACTAATACTTATATATTAGGCTTGATTGACTAATTTTAGAAATATGAACAGATTTTATTTACCCTTATATGAATTTTAAACTAAGGGAATAAGTTTAAATTTGAGTTATTCAAAAATTTGAACTTTATTTAACTCAAAAGTGGAATATTATATTTTTAACATGTAGATATTATTTTTGTGATCATTTTGGTATATTATATTTATTTTTATGATTTATAAATAATAAGATATGATTTTTATAAGATTTAATACTTTAAAAATACTTAATAAATAATAAATATTTAAGTAAGTAAATAATAATGCATGATTATAGTTTTAAATTATAGTTCTTATTTTTCTAATATTTTTGGTATTTCATTCATATTTTTAACATTTATCATTATTAAAATATGAATTATCAAAGTTTTATTACTTATAATACCTTTATTAAATAATATTTATTTAAATAATCATTATAATAATAATTGATAAAAAATTTAAGGTGTTTATTTTATTTTTATAAACATTTTCATATATTGTACACATTTTTTTGAATTAAAAACCAAAAGTTATTAATTAAACAAGATTTAATCATTTATTTGATTTCTAAAATATTAATAATTGAGTTTATAACATTTTATTTATTTCTTAAACAGGAATTAACTTTTTACACCCCACCTAGTCCTAGTCACTGACCAGCGGGCCAGTGTCCACCTCAGCTCTCAGGTTAGAAAATGTATTTGTTACCGCCCCTGTCTCTACTCCCAGTCAATCATATATGGGCCCAAGGCCGCGTCATATGCCACGTGAGACAAAGACCAGGTCAAACCGTGCTGGGGTGGCAGGATGACACCAGCTTGATGTCATGCTGACATCACCCTGGCCTCCACCACTAGAGGATGGTCGCCGGCGGCGAACCACTGCGCTCTGGTGAACAAGGTTGATGTTATTGGACAGAGGGAACCAAGGCGAACCTATTGGTGGTAACGCCGCTACCTAGTGGTCACTAGAAATACATCGGCGACGAGCTTCTGCAGTGGCCAACGGCGGTGCTCAACGAAACGAGGTCTACGGTGAGAATCACGAAGCGAAATTAGGGTCCAGAGATGCGTAAGCTTACCCTGATGACCATAGAGAGGTTTAGGAGACTTGGGAAGGCGTGACGACAGCGAATCGATGATAATGGCCATGGCGGCTGATGAAAAGGAATGCTCGATTTCACATAATTCCTGGCATGCGGGCTTCCGTGCTTGGTCCTAGGTGAGTAATACCACGACGACGCGTCCAACGGTGGCTACCACGAGGTGAGGGGTGGTCGGACCTGACCGGAATGACGAACTCCGATGAACTAGGGTTTGGAGTAAGGAAGGAAGATGGGTCTGGAGAGCGAGATTGAAGATGAGATTGGTATGAGAGGATAGAGGAGGATGCGGCGATCTTATCTACTCCTCCCAGGGACGGCGGCACACATCGTAGCGCGGCGATCGATCGACGGCGGAGCTCCGACCAGCGAGCTGCTTCCAGTAGGCGAGGTAGACGACGAAGTCGATTTTGCAGAATACCCCCTGGTGTTTCTTTCCTCTCAACCCGCTGTCCCTCTTTCATCCCACCTGTCAGCTAGAGACGAGAACGATATGGGCTGGTTATTAGGCCTTTGTGGGCTGCACAGGGGCGACAGGTAAGCAGAGAGAAGTTGGGCCACGACCAGGATTTGTTTTTTATTTATTTTCCTTTTTTCTATTTTGTGTTTTTCTTTTAGATTTGAATTTTCCTTTTTTCATTTGAATTATACTTATAGAATTGATTTGACGAGTGATTGCAGCATAAATAAAGTATATTAAGGTTCTTTTATGAGTTTGTCATATAATGGTATTATTTCTTTATTTCTTTTCTATCAAAACCCTTTTTATATTATGTAGAAGCCCTTATTATTAATTTTTATTTATACAATAAACCATGGCTTTATTATATGATATTTTATTATTTGTTTATAAAACTTAACTCTAGTTGGCTCATAGTTTGAATAGAAATTTTTATATGTATAATGGTCCTATATCATTATTTGATGCATGACATATAAAAGAAATTAATATGGTTATTACTACTTCCATTGACTTGGTAAATGGCAATGTATATATTCTATTATGATAAACAAAGAAGTTTAGGGTTTGAATTATGAATATTTTCCCTAGGGTTTAGGGTTTTTAATATACTTAGATTCCTTTGTGGATGTGAGTTAAGATTTAATAACTAAGGATATTGTTTTGTGTTTGTGATCTATAATGATATCACCCTTTTAAAATAGAAATTTTTAATTAAAATGTCTTATGGAGAAGATTTGATAAAAAATATCTCTTAAATTCATATGATTAAGATAATTGGAATGATAGAGATGTGCTTATGTGATTTGCTATACGAAAATATTCCTATAAATGATATAGAGATAAGATGATAGATCAATCACAAGAAATGGATATTATGTTTGGTTTGAGATTTAGAGTTGGTTGTTTACCAAGAATGTCTATTTTCCATAATTCACAATCCTAGACCTTTAATTAAGGAATTCCTTTCCTAGATATAATACTTCTTCCTATCCATCATCATGATTAGTATGATGAGATCCACTCATAAAAATATTCTTATCCACCTATCATTCTTCTAAACTCATGGATTAATCTAATGAGTTTGATACTAAAGCATTTCATAGTTTTCTCATATCTCTGCTTGGTTATATCCACTACTCTACTGTTGATAATCTTCAATCCAACAAGTAGTTCTTTCAACTCCACTCATAATCTTCCTTATTCATCTATCGCTAATATTTCTTCATTAGATGTATACATCCAACTATCTTACTCCAAAGCTTACTATCCTTTAGGATGAATAACACTACTTCCATAATTCTATGTTATACTATCTTTAGTTGAATCATACTGTCTTATATTTACTCTAGTAACTCATACTCCAACCTCACATTACATTAATGTGACCTATAATAACTACTCTAGGATAACTTACCTATACTAGGGTTTCAATCATGTTCTACATACCAATATCACTTATACTGGATATAAGAATTCAATCTTGGTGAGCAGGGCATGATCATTATAATCCTTTAAATCATTTATAGCTTAGGTTTCCAATTGGCTAATCAAGACTTCATTAATACAACCTTTCAATTGTATTGGAATTATCTTCTTAGTATCTCTAATTGGATTAAGGATGTTATTCATGGACTATGCCTACTTTAAAAGATTTAAGTAGATTCTATGATAAGATCAAGAAGTAGTAGATCAAGTATTGATAGTTAAAGAATTTGTGAATCAATGGTTGATTACTAAACATTGATGAACAACAGATATTGGACTATAACTCAATAGAGATGATAAGGATTAATATGTAAAGAAAGATATATGGTGAATGATCTAAACTTAGTTTGTTTCCTACTCAATCTTACTTAAGAAGTAGGGTTAGGTATTACCATGATACTCATGGTATAAGCAGATGAGATTAAGATATAGTTGTTACATTCTTATTACTTAAGTTCTAATCTTAACTTGGCATTCATGAGTTGTTGTGCTGAATATTATGATAGGATCCCTTAAGAATAAGATAACAATCATTTAAACAATGTATTATGAGTAACATTTTATTATATCTGATCTACCCTTAGATCAAATCATGTTTACCCAAATAAGGTTTTAGCAAAGGTCATATTGAAACTTATCACAGTCAACTTGATGATCTACTTCAATTCTATCAAGTTGAGAGAAGCTTCAATCACTTTGACAAGTTCTTATTTAAAAGCGCGAAAATTATCCGGATTTTCTATGCATGAATGCAATGCACACATCTGGGTTTAGCTTATTTCTAGGCTCTAATGCTGGGATGTTACAGACTCTCCCCCTTAAAATAAACTTCATCCTCGAAGTTCGCAAACTCTCACATTTCGGAGTAAGGAATTGACTTGTAGTGGTTGCTACATTTCTCCACTCCATGATGATCTTAAATGGAATTAATTGTAGTATTCCATAATCTGATTAGATATCCTAATCCAATTCTTTTTATTTTATCATCAAACTTTTATTGCTATGTTAAATATAGTCTAGAGGGTCTCACTAAAACAAGTTTTAAGTTTCTATATGCCCGTGTTTGTGGTTAGAATACTATATTTCTATTCTTATCATAGTATAGTTGATACTGGTACTCCTTCCAAGATTGGATTTTAACTCATTTAGTCCATACCCATTGGAATTTCTTATTCTCTACATATGCCCAATTGGATGTGCTTTATTACCTCTTAGGGACCACTTACAAGTTGTTTCTTGTAGAATTAGTCGGTTAGGATTAACCTTTATCACCTTCAAGCTTTTACTTTATTAAGTTTTTAGATAATCTTTCATTATTACCTATAGTACTTCTTCAACTTTCATTCATAATGTCTACTCTCCCCCTTAGGGTTTACTAATAGTCTTTAAATTGTTTATATAGTATTTATTGGCTTTATAACTAGAATGTTGATCTCTGTTCAGTTCATACTTTACCTAATTAGGGTCTGATGAAAGATTGTACGGTGTATCCACATAGTTGTGGATATCCGAAGCAAATCTTTCAGCATTAAATGTCGTACTTACTATTGTGCAATTTCGCTGGGATAAGTCTGACTTTGCGAAGCATCTTGAAACACGATCGCCTTAAATGTTTATACTTCCTTAGATCGTACTTAACTTAGGACAAATTTTATGCTCTTTATGCAACCATTAAGATGATCTGGTTAACTATGTCAACCATCACCGGCTGCGAACAAGATACCAACCGTGGATCGGAATGCCGACTATGGATTAAGTACCAATGGCGGATCATTCTGGGTGGTAGGTATTACCTTATAGTTTCCGACCTACTACTGGCATTCTCTCTGAATTGTCAGAGCTTGAATAGCATTTTGGTTCGAAGGTATCTTCTTTGTACTTATTCATGATACTCCCATGAACTTGGTACAACTATTTCATTAACTTCTTAGCATCTTACCTACTTTTAATGAACTTTAAGTTTAGTATATCTTGTGGCTCCATACATCTCCTACACCAAACTTCTTTCTTGAATCTGGCTAAGAATAGTCTATGCTTGATCTATCCTCCAAATGGTGTTAATACTCCTTATATCTTGCTTCATCCTTCCAGTAAATCTTCATTTTATCTTTGAAACTCATCACTCCCTTACACGAATTCCCGTTCCTATCTAGATCCATGACATCAAGTAATAACTGGGTGTTGCATCATGCATTTGCACACCTAATTAACTTCATGTATAGATCTAGTCAATCAAGAAGATTCAATAAAATCCAAAAGTCGATAAACAACAAAACATATACCATGTATTATACATAGGTTTTAGATAATTTACAAATGTACTAGATGTCCCAACGGTTTGCTCCACACCTATTTACACAACTATCTTACAAGAACTTCTTTTTCTTGTGAGTATATCCTCACTTATTTCGGCAAACCTTTCAAACTACAATACGCATTACCCTCTATGTACATTATTCAAGCACTCATCCCTTGGGGATGTCGTTCCTTTCTTACTTTCATCTTCCTCTAGTGCTTCCTGGAGTTCCGTCCATGATGATGTGAAGTCCTACGACTGCCTTCTCGAGCGTGAGAGCATCCAGGAGGTGCGTATTCTTTATTAGAAGTACCGAGATTGAGATTAGTCATTAAAAAATGACTAGAGTTGGCATAATCTTCTATAGAATATTCCTGGTTTTCTGGCACCGCTTCCACATAGTAAGTTGGTTCCTTAGCTTTTTCTTGGATCCAGTTGTACATATTGGTATAGTAACTATTGGAATACTCTTCTAAATCGATTGGATTGGTATTTCCTCCATATGGTCCATACGGCTCTCTATGGTTATAGTTGGTCTCTTCCCTGATACCTACATCACAAGGTATAGGATTGCCTATGGTTCCATATTGAGATGCTACTTCCCATCCATACTTGTTTGGCTCAGGGTTATTTGGAATAACTCTATTCCACTCCTATTGCTCGGAGTTGTACTTGGTCCATAGGTCTTCAGGTGGCTTGAATTCATTTTGGTAGTAGATAATTTTCCGAGTTTGGGTCATCAAACTCAGTTTCCTCATACACTTCTCCTGAAGGTATGTATTTGGGATGCCTAGCTTCTTTATCTAACTTCTTCCTACGTTCCATTGCTTTATCAGGATCAGTAAAATCCTCAATGAGCGTATCCAGTTCCTGAACTAAGACTTGATGAGTGTTATGATAAGTGTTTAGCAAAGACCGATAACGATCCATATACTCTACAGCTATAGTAGGTTCAGTTTGGACTAGAGTAGAGTGATCTAACTCATGCCCTGGGTTTGCGGTTTCATGTGGTATAATGGTATGAGTACTACCTTCTAGAGCTTTAGATTTTTGTTCTCGGATCATGGTTATGGCTGCTGCTACGGCAATCTGATATGCAGATGCCATGCACGTTGCCACTCCTGATGGCATTTCTCCCTTAAGTCCCAACTTCTTGGGTAACATGATCATGACACAGTATTTAGCTAATACCTGCCCATCATATTAACTGTAAATCTTGACCAAAAGTCTCGATTCACATTCCAAACTCCATAGAAGTTGTCGGAAATTATCTGTCCAATCCCCTCCGTAGTCATTCAGTGTCCCGTTCATCACTTGAACATTCCGGGGTGGATATCGAGGTGCCATGTGGAATTGTGGATAAGAAATTATCATCAGTCACATAGAGTTAAAACTCTTGGGTAATGATCGGATTTGCAATCATACTAAAGAATTATCGCACTAGCAACATGACAGGATTATTCTCAAGTGAATATCCCTCATATCACTAGAGAATTCTTTATTTTTGCAAGTATAATTCCTAGAGGTTCTACCCATTTACTAGGTTTCCAACCTAAGGTCAAAGCATTTGCTCTGATACCAACTGCGGTGACCCAGCATACCACTGCATGATGTAGTATACTATAGTCGTTGACATAACACCAATGAAACACCGTTCACTAGTATTACATCCCTCAGAATGGCACAACAGAAACACAGCGGGTCCAATACATGGCTAAAGGTTACAACTCACTCTTTACACAAGATCCAGAGAATACTCTAGGTTAAAGAGAGAGAAAGAACTTCTTACAAAAAGGATCAAAGATTAACAACGCCATATCTATTATACTATTAAGACTAGTATTTTAACTAAGGGGTTGGCATTGCTGCTATTGCAATACACTATAGAATTAGGTTCTTTGGCTAGAGGATATGTTCCTACCTAAGCAGTAACTTCGTCTTCACTTGTGTTGATGTATATGTTGACTTCCTTGTCTGCATTGAAGATCTTTAGCTTTGGACGATGATTCCTGGAGCATAACTTGATGTAGATGTTGTCTGTATCGGCTTCAGAATCTAGCAAGGGTTAAGAAGATACGTTGAGTACAAGCGTACTCAGCAAATTCACTAGAAAAGGAGTGTTTTATGCACTATAACTACAGCCACAGACCATAGGTTGTAGGCAATGCAATTTTTCATAAACATTTCTTCAAAGGTTGCTTTTATTCTGAAAGACTATGTCCATCACCCTTCACGGGTTTACCAGAACTTTCATGGAGTTCCTTTCCCGCCGCGTTCGTAGCTCCTTCGCGGAACAGGGAGTAACAAGTTACAGTTCTTACACTCTGCAGAGGTGCATCACTTTACCCATGAGAGATGAACTCTTTGTTGCACAACCGGGCAGCTTATTCCCGTCCACAATTCCATGATGTGGGGCCCAGAAGATGATCCAAGCCAATCATCGCCTTCGCGACCTCGCATGCCTCCTTGGTGTACACCATGCCCACATATTGGATTACGGCAATGGTTTGTACAAACCGTTAGATGCCAGAACTATCGTGGGACGTTGAGGGTTCCCACCCATATGCTGCATATCCTCTACGAATTACCAATTAATATGCATGCTACAAGGATAATAGCCACGACCTGCACATCCGGCTTCATGCGAGAGGAAGAATATACAGCTGACTTCTCTGTCCCATTCCAAATCTCATGGTTAACACGTAATATACGGCGCAAGAATCACTGGCGACATTGGTTGTTAAGTCCTAGGTGATATAGTTCTGAACAGTGGTATTCCAACTGTCAGATTTACTAGATTAGCTGATCACCCTGGATCAGTAACCAATAGCTCACATCATTATCGAAAATAGTGTTTTCTGACCTTGTTCAAATGCAGGTGATGACAACACTAGATTCGTAAAATACTTTACAGAAAATAAACAAAGGACATAAGCAAGTGTGAACTTGCCTTTTGTGATTGCAAGATTATGCACTCACGGTCTTAAAGATAATATAAGATCCAAAATATAAAATTAGCATCATTGGTCCGGTAAGGACTAATGTTTAAAGAAGCAATATGCTCTATGCATAAGTAATGTGATGCACTTTTATGAACGCGAATCCCGGGGATAACGTTTTTCTAGGGTTTGGATACCAGAAATGGTTACTTTAGAATGTGTTGTCCTTTTAGATAAGTTTCACACTTGTGCTTCTTATTAGGGCTTATGAGTGTGTGTGAACAACACATAGTTATGCAGAAATAAAATATACACCTATGAAATGCTATTCAAGATTGTTTACACTTTAATTGTTTATCTTCAATCTTTACTTTACAAGTAAAGTCACTTATAAAGAGTATAAGTGTTATTGATCCTAAGTATAGAAGTGAAGTATGAAGTAATGTGATCTTGATTATTTGTCATATATTTTCTGAAGTAGCAGAACGAATATTTTTTGAAGGAAAGATTCCTTTTCTAAGTTTTAAACAATCTTTGTGGTTAGTTAGTGGTGGTCGATGTTATTTGTGTTTGCTTGAATAGTTTGGGCTTGAGATACTTTATAACTTAACTATTTCAGACCAAAGTTAACTATAAAACATATAACAATGTTTATAGTTTTACATTTAGATTCTTGTAGACTAAAGTTAACTTTAAAACAAAGATAGTTTGAAAGTAGAATGCTTATAACCTTTGTACATGGTGTACTTGGTAATTTTGTCTTAAGGTTACTTAAGAATGGTTATTCTTCTATTTAAGTAGTGATCTCTTAATTTCGTAGTGGAACAAGATTTCTTGTTTCCTTATAAAGGTATGATTATGGTTTGTGGATAAATAAATAGTACTTGTGACTACTCATGAATTATCTTTGAATTTAGTCCATTATAAGGTTGTATTTGATTGATATATTCTTCTTGAAGATTTTATAATTATTAAAGATCTTTTTAAAATATAATTTATTCATATAGTAGAAGGATAATTCAATATAATAGTATTTCTAATGTTTTGAATCATTATGACTTATTATTAATATTCAAGACTAATACTTATTTATTAGACTTGATTGACTAATTTTAGAAATATGAACAGATTTTATTTACCCTTATATGAATTTTAAACTAAGGGAATAAGTTTAAATTTGAGTTATTAAAATATTTGAATTTTATTTAACTCCAAAGTGGAACATTATATTTTTAACATGTAGATATTATTTTTGTGATCATTTTGGTATATTATATTTATTTTTATGATTTATAAATAATAAGATATGATTTTTATAAGATTTAATACTTTAAAAATACTTAATATTTAAGTAAGTGAAATAATAATGCATGATTATAGTTTTAAATCATAGTTCTTATTTTTCTAAGATTTTTGGTATTTTATTCATATTTTTAACATTTATCATTATTAAAATATGAATTATCAAAGTTTTATTACTTATAAAACCTTTATTAAACAATATTTATTTAAATAATCATTATAATAATATTTGATAATAATTTTAAGGTGTAGATTTTATTTTTCTAAACATTTTCATATATTATACACATTTTTTTGAATTAAAAATCAAAATTTATTAATTAAACAAGATTTAAGCATTTATTTGATTTCTGGAATATTAATAATTGAGTTTATAACATTTTATTTATTTCTTAAACAAGAATTAACTTTTTACACCGCACCCACACCTAGTCCTAGTCACTGACCAGCGGGCCAGTGTCCACCTCAGCTCTCAGGTTAGAAAATGTATTTGTTACCGACCCTGTCTCTACTCCCAATCAATTACATATGGGCCCAAGGCCACGTCATATGCCACGTGAGACAAAGACCAGGACAAACCGTGCTGGGGTGGCAGGATGACACCAGCATGATGTCATGCTGACATCAGCCTGGCCTCCACCACTAGAGGATGGTCACTGGCGGCGAACCACTACGCTCTAGTGAACAAGGTTGATGCTATTAGACAGAAGGAACCAAGGCGAACCTATTGGTGGTAAGGCCGCTACCTAGTGGTCACCGAAAATACACCGGCGACGAGCTTCTGCGGCAGCCAACGGCGGTGCTCAATGAAACGAGGTCTACAGTGAGAATCAGCAAGCAAAATTAGGGTCCAGAGATGCGTAAGCTTACCCTGATGACGATAGAGAGGTCGAGGAGACTTGGGAAGGTGTGATGACAGTGAATCGATGATAATGGCCACGGCGGCCGATGAAAAGGAATGCTCGATTTCACATGATTCCCGGCATGCTGGATTCCGTGCTTGGTCCTAGGTGAGTAAGACCACGACGGCGCGTCCAACGGTGGCTACCACGAGGCGAGGGGTGGTCGGACCTAACTGGAACGACGAACTCCGACGAACTAGGGTTTTAGGTGAGGAAGGAAGATGGGTCTGGAGAGCGAGATTGAAGATGAGATTGGTATGAGAGGATAGAGGAGGACGCAGCGATCTTATCTACTCCTCCAAGGGACGGCGACACGTATCGTAACGCGGCGGTCGATCGACGGTGGAGCTCCGGCCAGCGAGCTGCTTCCAGTAGGCGAGGTAGACGACGAAGTCGATTTTGTAGAAAACCCCCTGGCGTTTCTTTCCTCTCAACCCGCGGTCCCTCTTCGGTCCCACCTGTCAGCCAGAGAAGAGAACGAGATGGGCTGGTTATTGGGCCTTTGTGGGCTGCACAGGGGCGACAGGTAAGCAAAGAGAAGTTGGGCCACGACCATGATTTGTTTTTATTTGTTTTCCCTTTTTCTATTTTGTGTTTTACCTTCAGATTTGAATTTTCCTTATTTGATTTGAATTCTCCTTATATAATTGCTTTGCTGAGTGATTGCAGCATAAATAAAGTATATTAAGGTTCTTTTATGAGTTTTTCATATAACGGTATTATTTCTTTATTTGTTTTCTATCAAAACCCTTTTTATATTATGTAGAAGCCCTTATTATTAATTTTTCTTTCTACAATAAACCATGGCTTTATTATATGATATTTTATTATTTGTTTATAAAAATTAACTCTAGTTGGCTCATAGTTTGAATAGAAATTTTTATATGTATAATGATCCTATATTATTATTTTATGCATGAAATACAAAAGAAATCAATATGGTTATTACTACTTCCATTGACTTGGTAAATTGCAATGTATATATTCTATTATGATAAACAAAGAAGTTTAGGGTTTGAATTGTGAATATTTGCCCTAGGGTTTAGTGTTAGGAATATGCCCTAGAGGCAATCATGTATGATGATGTTTCCCATTGTATTCATAAAGATATTAAGTAGTCCTTGTATAAACATCTGATGTGTATCATTGAATATGTGATTCGGTTGTGGAACTATGCATTCATGTTGTTTGTACTAAATATACTTGGTCATTGAGGTTGTGCTGGACACCCAACTTAGACCAATGTGAAAGTTGGCTTGATGACTCGGTTCCACTTGTCATGTGCATGGAGATGCTATTCCAACTTACACAGATTCGGCTAAAGAGTTTAGGGAGTTGGATTGACCCATATTGAGGTACAACGAACAAGTTGTCATTTGTATATCTCAATCAATGTAATCCATAGACCTGAGGTTATTGCATAGTCTGAGTTGAGGATCACCGACTTATGTTCTATCAAATGCTGATCCGTAATAGGGCAGTTATAAAGGCAGGGTTCGGGTCGACTGAGAATCAAGCTGCGCGATGTGAATAACCAAGATGGATTTTGCCCCTCCTCTTGGAGAGATATTCTCTGGGCCCTCTCATGAGATATGATTCGGAAAGCATGGCCATGCACTTAACCGAGGCGATCGACTAAGAGTTAGTCAGATGAATCACTTATCTCGGATCGAGAAGAGAGTCAGAATATTTAAGGGATGACATATATTCACCTATAGTCTGACAAGGTATATCGTGAGGCAAAAGGGACTCAGACATAAGTCGCATTGGAAAGGCAAGTCGTCATGAATCTTTGGTACTTGGGAGTCGGCACGTTCTGCTAGGAGCCGCTACCGACTGATCGATTGAGAGTCGGACTCCAATCATATCCAAGTAGCCATGAGCCTGCGGGGTCACACACTTAAGAGAGTTAGCAAGTTCGGATTGGATATGAACCTGTAATCTGGTTGGGTTGGACCTAAACCGGATTAGGACTGAGTTAGTGAGTTGGACTCACGGTGACTAGTGTTATATGGGCTTTAGTGAATGGGTCGCGTGAGCAGAGCCCACGTTCACTCCCTATATATAGTGGAGCACCGTAACCTAGAAAGGTTAATCGTTGTTCGGTTAGGTCATTCCATGTGTTGGAAACCCTAGATCCACAGCAGTCTAACTGCCGTGCATCAACCTAGCAGTCACCGGTGCTCCTCCTTGTACGTGTGGATACCAGCAGAGGTGCTATACGATCAGCACCAGGACGATCGGATCGTGAGGACTGCACTGCATCAACTGGCGTGCTACATCAGTAATTCGCAACTGCGCGTCTAGTGGTAAACCTCGTGGCCTTCTACCTCAGCTGGATCTTGGAATCACCACGTGGCCCAACATTTAGGGTTTTATCTCCGCGTGGCCCAACATTTAGGGTTTTTAATATACTTAGATTCCTTTGTGGATGTGAGTAAAGATTTAATAACTAAGCATTTGTTTTATGTTTGTGATCTATAATGATATCACCCTTTTAAAATAGAAATTATTAATTAAAATGTCTTATGGAGAAGATTTGATAAAAAATATCTCTTAAATTCATATGATTAAGATAATTGGAACGATAGAGATGTGCTTATGTGATTTTCTATAGGAAAATATTCCTATAAAGTGATATAGAGATAAGATGATAGATCAATCACATGAAATGGATATTATGTTTGGTTTGAGATTTAGAGTTGGTTGTTTACCAAGAATGTCTATTTTCCATAATTCACAATCCTAGACCTTTAATTAAGGAATTCCTTTCCTAGATATAATACTTCTTCCTATCGATCATCATGATTAGTATGATGAGATCTACTCATAAAAATATTCTTATCCACCTATCATTCTTCTAAACTCATGTATTAATCCAATGAGTTTGATACTAAAGCATTTCATAGTTTTCTCATATCTCTGCTTGGTTATATCCACTACTCTATTGTTGATAATCTTCAATCCAACAAGTAGTTCTTTCAACTCCACTCATAATCTTCCTTATTCATCTATCACTAATATTTCTTCATTAGATGTATACATCCAACTATCTAACTCCAAAGCTTACTATCCTTTAGGATGAATAACACTACTTCCATAATTCTATGCTATACTAGCTTTAATTGAATCATACTGTCTTATATATACTCTAGTAACTCATACTCCAACCTCACATTACATTAATGTGACCTATAATAACTACTCTAGGATAACTTACCTATACTAGGGTTTCAATCATGTTCTACATACCAATATCACTTATACTGGATATAAGAATTCAATCTTGGTGAGCAAGGCATGATCATTATAATCCTTTAAATCATTTATAGCTTAGGTTTCCAATTGGCTAATCAAGACTTCATTAATACAACCTTTCAATTGTATTGGAATTATCTTCTTAGTATCTCTAATTGGATTAAGGCTGTTATTCATGGACTATGCCTACTTTAAAAGATTTAAGTACATTCTATGATAAGATCAAGAAGTAGTATATCAAGTATTGATAGTTAAAAAATTGTGAATCAATGGTTGATTGCTCAACATTGATGAACAACAGATATTGGAATATAACTCAATAGAGATGATAAGGATTGATATGGAAAGAAAGATATATGGTGAATGATCTAAACTTAGTTTCTTTCCTACTCAATCTTACTTAAGAAGTAGGGTTAGGTATTACCACGATACTCATGGTATAAGTAGATGCGATTAAGATATAGTTGTTACATTCTTATTACTTAAGTTCTAATCTTAACTTGGCATTCATGAGTTGTTGTGCTGAATATTATGATAGGATCCCTTAAGAATCAGATATTAATCATTTAAACAATGTATTATGAGTAACATTTTATTATATCTGATCTACCCTTAGATCAAATCATGTTTACCAAAATAAGGTTTTAGCAAATGTCATATTGAAACTTATCACAGTCAACTTGATGATCTACTTCAATTCCATCAAGTTGAGAGAAGCTTCAATCACTTTGACAAGTTCTTATTTAAAAGCGCGCAAATTGTTCGGATTTTCTATGCATGAATGCAATGCACACATCTGGGTTCAGCTTATTTCTAGGCTCTAATGCTGGGATGTTACACTTAGTTTGCAATCTCTGTTATGATTGATCTTGTTGATTAGTATTGGTATCACTTTGGGAGCATCAAGTAAATTTAAATTGGTTTTGGCAAACCTAGCTCTGGTCAGTAGCAACACTTTTTGAGATTTGAAAGGAAAAGAGAAAAGCACTTACGGGTATTATATATTATTTTATTTCTTTCTTGATTGACTCTAAGCTTAGTATTCTTTAGTTAAGATCTTTGGTGTTTTCAAGGAAGATTGCATGATTGTTTCTATCACTTGTATGTTTGATTGTTTCCTTTAACTCTTTTGCTTGCTACCCAGCCTTGCTAGCCAAAACCTATACTAAGAGGGAATGCTTCTCGTGCATCCAATCCTTGAACTTAAACCTATGCCATGTGTGTCCACCATATCTACCTATTAGCATTATTGCTATTCCAAGTTAATTCTCGAGTTTCATCTCTATTTCAAATTAAAAATTCTTTTGTTATGTGAAAACTAGTTAGTAAAGCTCTCACGAACTTGATGGCACACCTTATTTTCCTGCCCTTAATAAACTTGAACCATTGTGTCATCTATGTTGTATATTCTGGCACTTATAAGTTGGGAATTAGCAGAACCATGCTGTCATGGGGAACGCTTTCAACACCTATAAATATCTACCCAGTCGATATCATGATCTTTTGTTTGCGGATGTCGGCGGTGTGAAATAAAAGGGGAGCTTGTAAGTCCAGGGAGTTATGTATATGTGTTAGAGAAATGCCTGGGCGGCTAGCCTAAGCCATGCCTAATCATGGTAGAAACTTGCAGCATCACCACAGTGAGCAATCTATGAAGCATCCTCAGAATATATATATATAAAGAGAGATAAAAAATGCACCATTCTCATGGTAAATAAAAGGATCACTGAGATGCTCACTGTTTGTTGCCTTGTAATTTTGATATGGGATAGCTCTTGTGTCATGGGGCAAGGGGTACCCCATTGGCGGTTCTCTATGGTACACATATACTTACAATGACACGAACTTGCTTGTGACTAAAGTTGAGTAGCATGAGGAATGGCCCTCGTACTCAAGGGACATGAGATTGCCAACTTATCATTTGTCAAGCATATACTCCATATTTGTTCACTTAACCTTAATCACCTCAAGATGCTTATGATGGGGGCAATGAGAGTCAAAGCTAGTAAGTACCATAATCTTTTGGAAGCTCTTTATAAAACTTGAAATCCCTGCTTCCCTCTACGAAGGGCCTATGTTTTACTTCTTAGTTGAGTCAGTAAACCTATTCCCTTCTATCACCAGCAAGCATTTGAGTTGCTGTGTTTCAATCATTCATATGTTGATTTATTTAATCATGTTTATTATATTCCTTGTTTTGCACATTGCTCTTATCTGAATGAATACTACTTTGAAAGCTATCATTGTGAAAAGCCCTTTTATGTTTGAGAAAAATGATTCCTGTTATAAACTTCATTACAAAAGATTTGCTTGAAAACTAAGTACGATTTGTCAACTGTTCTCTAACCAAGAACAAAGTTTGCCATTACCAATTATGATTGTCTTTATGCATCTTTATTGTGCCTCCCACACTCGTTGCAAGTTAAGTTATATAATGGTGAGTTGCTTTCTATTATTATCTGTGTATTGGTAAATGTGATGCTTCTTGTCCGTATTCTTTTTATTGACACTTCACTCCATAAACCCGTGGTCATGTTTACCGAGCTTAGTTTTCACTAGGGGACAAGCGAGGTCTAAGCTTGGGGGAGTAGATACGTCCATTTTGCATCACTATTTTATATCATAATTTGTTGTTATTCATTGATATATTTCATATTAAGAGGTGATACTTATGTTATTTCATCTATTTTGCATGTTGGATGACTTTTGGAGGATGATCTTCCGGAGTCAAGATTCTGATGGAAAAAGCGGTGTCCAGATGCAATATTCGCGAAGGTCAGAAAATTCCAAAAAATATATAGAAGTTCTTATTTTTCCAGAAGACGAAGGAGTCCAGAAGGAGAGACGGAGATGGGCCACATGGGGCCCACACCACCCCCTAGCACGGGCCCACCCTGGGCCACGCCACCAGGTGGTGTGGCCACCCTATCCCACCTCTGGCTTCGCCCCTTCACCTATAACATCCCCCCTAAACCCTAATACTCGGGGAGCAACCACAGAAAGATTCCGCCACCTCTGCGAGGTGAAAACTACAGAGAGAGAAAGAGCTCTTTGGCAGACAGATTTTTGCCGAGGAAATTCCTTCCCGGAGAGGGGAGATCGTCGCCATCAACACCGTCATCAAGCTAGACTTCATCAGGAATCATCACCGTCATCCTCACCACCATATCCACCAGCACCATCGTCACCACACCATCCCGCTATAGTAATTGGGTTGAATCTTGCATAGTTCTTAGGGGAAACTTTCCCAGTGTTGATTACTTTTGTAGTTGATGCTTTTGAGTGGAACCGTTGAATTATTGTTTATGTTCAGATTTTTACCTATCATAATATCATCTCCGATCTTGATCCATATGATGTCTCATGAGTAGTTCTTTTAGTTCTTGATGACATGGGAGAAGTCATGTTGTTAGTAGTGGAATTGTGTTGAAGTAATATTCAATGGTTTGATATTTAAGTTGTGGTGTTATTCTTCTAGTGGTGTCATGTGAACATCGACTACATGATACTTCACCATTTATGGGCCTAGGAGAATGCATTGTGTATTTGGCTACTAATTGTGGGGTTGCCGGAGTGACAGAAACCTGAACCCCCGCTAGGAAACCTTTGCACAAGGGAGTGTAGGATCTCAGAGTTTAACGTTGTGGTTAGGTTTTATCTTAATTACTTTGTAGTTGCGGATGCTTGCAAGGGATTTAATCACAAGTATGTATTAGTCCAAGTAAGGTCGGTACATTAGCATAGGTTCACCCAAACAACACTTATCCAACCAAAGAAAATTAATCAACTATATGAAGCGAAAGCACTTGACATCATTCTCATGTTTCCTCGAGAACGTTTGGTCCTCATAAGTAATACAACCGGCTTATCCTTTGCTAAAGAAAGGATTGGGCCACTTGCTGCAATTATTATTGTCTTTATTTACTTGCACTTTATTTCTTTGCATTATCAAAAACCCCTAAAAATCCGTTTGCTAAGTATTTACAGAGACTTCTTGATCCAAACCACTAGTCAACACCTTCTGCTCCTCGTTGGGATCGACACTCCTATTTATCGAAAGTACTACGATACACCCCTATACTTGTGGGTCATCAACCACCACCTTTATTCAAACTGAGCCGGCAACCCCGTCGCCACCAGCCGACAACCTGCAAGATCCGTCGCACCAACCCTACCAGCAGCCATGCGGCTAGGCTAGTACGAGATATATGGCACCAGAGAAGGGTCGACCCCACCAGATCTGGCCCTACAAATAATGAATAGGATCGGAGAGGCAACATATAGGAGCCCTAGATTGGAAGATCTAGGGTTTCCAACACCATCCGGCCTGGCCCTATACTTCCACTGCTTGTCATGGCGCTGCCAGGAGGGATCTCCGCCACCACCCTAACCAGGGGCGCCGTCTTGGTCGCTAGACGTCATCCATCCGACCATCTCTGCCCCAACATCCATGGTGGCCAACTCTGGCGTCTAATGCATGTAAAATGCATACATGAACTTTGTAGTTTGTTAACATATTTTCCCACATATTTGCATCATATATAATGTTATATCCATGTTTTATTGATCTTGGGGGATTTAGCAATGATCCCCTTTATTTTGGCTATAACCCGGCAGGACAGAAAAACCAGGTTTTCAATGTTTTTGATGTTTCAGGACCTATACGAAGTCAAATGGTCCAGCACTTTTGGGAATGTTTATTTATCCACGAGAAGCATCTCGAGCACAAGAATTAATCCAGAGAGCTAGGAGGCCCAAGATAGCTTGGGTGGAGCGCCCAGCCCAGGTGGGCATGCCACCTATGATATCTCCCTCCCCGGTCGTCCGATCGCCTTGAATTTTTTGCCCATGGAGTTCTCTTGACCTAAAAATCCCTATATAAGGACCCCTCCAGGAGTCCTCGAGAAAGAGCACACCAGATACGAAAACACCACCAAACAGATTCAGATCTAGCAAAGATTGGAGGGAGAAACTCTGCCAGATCCACCTCTGAGGAGATCTCCACCCTCTCCAACATCTCTGGCATCATCACCATGATGAAGAGGGAGTAGTCCACCTCCGGGCTATGGGTTCGTGGCAGTAGCTTGATCCATTTCTCTCTCGTTCTTCATATATCTAGTATCATATGAGCTACCCTACATGATTATGGTCATATTTGTAATTCCTATGTGGTGGATCTTTGTTCTATGATTTGATATTTAAGATTGTAATCTATTTTGTGTAAGATGTTTTGATAGATGCATATCATGTACCCTGTTATTAATTGCTTATTTTGATCCAACTTGTATGCAAGAACTTGTATGGGGAGAAGTGTGTGTTAGATGGAGTAGTGGTAGAGATTGAATTGTGACACATAATATTCAAGATCTACTTTGGTTTTTTACCTTTCGTTTGCTGCCTCACTAGGGATAAAGTGAAATCATGCACTATAGTTATCATGTGACAGTGTGATAACCTTGATAGATCAAGGTAGCATATTTGTATTTTAAACATCATATAATATTTCTTAAAGTTATACTCTGATTTGTTAATTCAAGATTGCATGGAGATTTCCCTTTCTTGAGGAGTATAAGAGAGATGTATTCCATCTCTATGTTAGAATGTGTTTCCCATATTAATTCCTTCATCAAGCACACATAGAAATTCCATGAATCTTTATCATTGATGAATTGTTTTGTGATCACTACAACTTAAAAAGAGAATAGACAAGTGAATCCATGAACCCTGGTCTGATTTTTATCATAAGGAACACCTTTGCATTGCATCTACTATCCTTTTTATTTTATGCAATTTATTATTTCGAAAATACAAAAATACTTTCCCTACTTGCAATCACTCATAAAAACCCAAAAATAACTCTACTATCTTCCATATCATCTAGTTTGCATTATTTTACTTTATTTGCTTTATTTATTTTAGTTTATATTATATTTATATTTCATATTACTAATAGGAAACCTTGTACTTGACAACCACTTAGTGGAGTTGGATACACAAGACTAATTATTTTTCTTTACAGGTTACTTGAAGAGGAGAAGATAAATACCCTTCTATAACCAATTCTCCGAGAGTTTGATATAAACCCTCGAGTCACCCTTGTGGGCTAAAACACTCTGCACTTGGAGTACCAACGAAAAGTGGCCAAGTTTGTTGCCATCAAGATTATTTTCTAGCATCGTGGCCGGGGAATTGGCGAAGGTACACCACAATTGCATCCTCATCAAGTTTGAAGAGCAAGGTAACTCCCATAACAACTACCTATTTTCTGGCACCGTTGAAGGAAAATCAACTGCCAAATTACTTTTTGGCACCATCATCTTCATCAACTTGTGCAACAATCCAAACTTGGGGAGGTTGCACCACCGTGAGCCTTTTCTTTTCCTTTTAGATTTTTAAAGTATTTTATTTTGTCTTGTTTTTAGTCTTTTGAAGTTTTCTTTAAAACACAAAAACACATAAAAATTAGTATTAACTTTTTATTTGCAAACATGGGAGAAAGAGAAACAAAACTTTGGACTACACAAACACTCCTAATGATTAATTCATAGTTATACCTATTACCACTCCTGAAATTACTGCTGAAAGTTTTGAAGTAAGTCCTGGTATTTTAAATCTTATAACTAAAGAACAATTTGGGGAGAGTGCTAGTGATGATGAATCTATGCATTTGCATGATTTTTGTCAAATTTGTGATATGCAAAAGTTTAAAAATGTGGAAAATGACATTGTCAAACTTAAACTATTCACATTGTCACAAAGAGGTAGAGCTAAAGAATGGTTATTATCACTTCATACTGCTATTATAAACTCTTGGGATGACTTAAAATAAGCTTTCATTAAGAAATACTACCCACTTGTTAAAATCCTACAAAACAGAAATAATATCCTACCATTTAAACAAAATGATAATGAACATGTAGCAACAGCTTGGTAGAGAGTTAAAAACATGCTTAGATCTTGCCCATCACTTGGAGTAAATTAATGTACTATATTGCATTCTTTTTATAATTACATAAATATCATGTCAAGAAGCATTCTAGATTCTGCTGTGGGGGTGCATTTGTGAGTAAAACCGTGTCTGAAGTTAAAACTATCCTACAAAGCATGCTCCATAACCATAGCAAATGGCATACTGGAAGATCACCAAACCCATATAATAAACTTAACTCCATTGAAGAAATAGACTCCATGGGAAGTAAACTTGATGCCATATTTGCCTACATATCTAAGAAAAATATCGATAATATTCCTACACAAGAACTAGTAACAAACACCAAATAAAGTGTAGATGTTAACTAAATTAGAAACTTTGGGAGTAATGGATATGGGAGCAACTATAATAACTCATATGGTAGGCCACATAAATATGCTAGTGGTAAAAATGCTTCTAATGATCTAGAAAGCATCATGAGATCCTTTATAGCCACTCAAAAGGAACTTAACAAGGAATTCATAGCTAGGTTTGAAAGACAAGATGCTTTGTTTGAAAGGGTAGATATCGTAACACAATAGGTCACATCATTTAAAATATTATTCAAGCTCAAAAGAACCATGAGGAAACAATCAAATATGTGCAAGAAGTGATAGATAAATCACCGGAAACTCTTAATATGATGGAAATGAAACACTAATGATAACAAATGATAAAATATAAGTGCATGGAACACTTTCCAAGAAAAAAGGAGGTATCTAAGAAGCACAAGCTATCCCATGAATTCCATATCACCTAAAACCAAGTAAGTAAAGCCTAGCTATATGGCTATAAAGAAAGCGCTTTACTGGAGGCAACCCGGTTATTTTATTTTGGATTTTTGTTTTGAACTATTGTTTTAACAAGAGATTTTTTGTTTTGGTTTTATTTTTGTAGTTTATAATAAAGTACCAAGTGTAACCCATTTTGGATGTTTTAAAAGATGATAAACATATGGAGCAAAAATTTTCTGTAGAACGGTTTTCAGTGCAAGAATTTTATAATTTTTTATGTAACTATGATTGCCCTAATAGTTTTTACAGAATTTACAACTTTTCATCCTATGTATGCACAAAAATTGGCTAAAATTCCTGACATGTCGAAGTGGGCGATTTTTTTTTGTTTTGCTGCTGTTGAAAATCTGGACAAATTCTGCCATGTTTTGTTTTAACCATTCCCAAGTGTTCTAAAATGATTTGTATGAGTCATATTATATGCTAGGGTATGTAGGAACATTATATGATTGCTGGAACATTTATAAATAATTTTTTCATTGATATATATGCAACAACTATTATACTCTTGTGCCACTAATGTCACCTCTCAGAAAAGAGATGGGAGAAAAAGTTTTGTGTTGAAGTTTTTTGATAGGGAATATAAGAACATCACACCAAGAGAAATCCAAGGATGGTGAAAGCCATAAGCTTGGGGATGCCCAAGGCACCCCACTGAACCTACTTAACTCTCAGTTTGCAAACCTCTAAACTTTGTCTTTTGAGCAACATAGAACTATCATAGAAACTTGGAGCGTCTGTTTTGTCATTTTACTTTTGTTTAGCATTAAAAAGACCACCACCATTATTATAAATGTTTATGATCATATACTGAAAATAAAATTTACCTTAATGAGATTAAAACTTAAAAAAATGCCATGGAATAAAATTAAAGTGGAGATAAAAACAAAAGCTGAAATTCATGTTATGTCTAGTTCTTAAGATCAAGTACTTTATATGAAGCATGATCTGTTTTATGCCTATTAATTTATATCATTTGCTTGTGCATATTTATATTCAACATTAAGAAATAAGGTGAGAAAATAAATGTTGACATTATAAACTATATGGCATACTCTTTAGATCTCTTTTTGCTAAGCCTTTTCTACACAAGCTAAGACATGTTCCAAGCCCCTTAAAACTAGACTAGGCATATCCACCTACTTGTGTCAAAATCTAATTTCAAGTATAGTATGTATGTTAATCCTCTAAACATTCTTAAAAACACCTTTTTCATGTATTTTAAAGCTCATAAGAAAGTAAGGTTTGGGGTGATACCACTATGAAAATTTTCATGCTTCACATCTTATTAGTTGTTGTTAGCTAAACCATGCTGGCATGCCACAAGCTTTCAATGTTGAATGTTGATAATTAATTATGTTTAAGTTCTACCTACGGATTGCATCGATGTGAAATGAAGTGTGCACACTAGAGTAGGCATGTTGAGAGAAAACGCTCCTCGACCGCTAGTCAAACCCATGCACGACATGGTGGAAACTTACAACATGATGTTGATATGATTCATATGTCTGTTTTTCTTGTTCTTTTGGAGTGAGATACTGACCCCCTCCCACCTTGAACAAAACCAATGAATTATATTATTTCTTGTTCTAAATGAATAAATGAATGAATAAGCAAATAAATACAAAAAATGAGGCATATAGCTACACAGGGGAAGAGGTATTTTAGTGATGCAGTTTCAGACACCAACATGCGTATACAATGACATGCCTAAGTTGAGTAGCATCAGGAGTGCAAGGTCATAGATTAGGTGCATGAAACAATCAACTTCTAAGATGATTAACACATAAAGCATATGAAGTTTTGAAATAAAAGATACTTGGAACCCCATACTTATTATGTTGACTTGAAATACATAGCTCAAAATCATATTTTACATTCTTCATGGAGGATTAACATATGTATTGAATGCTTACTTTCGTTACGGGATGCAAAAAATCTCAAGGGAAGACATAAAACTAAGAAGTGAGTCTTCTAGTCAAGGGCATGAAACTAAGAAGTAGCCCAAAAATAAAGGCATGAAAAACCAATGCCAATCATGAAAAGAGTCTCCAATTCTATAGGTTCATCAAAATATGCTTGAAATTTTATTTTGTTCATCATTTGTTTTATCACACCATCACTTATTGTTCAACATATTTATAGATGTGTAAAATATACAACTTGATAGTACACTTGTATATTATGTTTCATTGAAAGTAATTGAGCCTATGAACTCTACATGATAATGAAGGAAGCAAAGGTAACAAACTCCAAAGTCCATGTTTAGTTTTATCACCTTCATGCTCGAGGACGAGCATAGGTTAAACTTGGGGGTGTTGATGCATGTGAATTGCATACATGAACTTTGTAGTTTGTTAACATGTTTTCCCACATATTTGCATTATATATAATGTTATATCCATGTTTTATATTGATTCTTGGGGATTTACCAATGATCCCCTTTATTTTGGATATAACCTGGTGATGAATGGATTCCTGCACCAACAACAGGGTTATTGCAGTACTTGTAGCAGCAAATATTTAAGAGTTTGTCCCGATGGGAGATTGACGAACGGAAACAACAATACCCCACAGCCATGTTGTGAATGCGGCCACATTTCGCACCCAAACTGTGGTTTGGAAATAGCCTATTCTATAAGTTACTAGAACGGCGATAATTGAGAGAGGTTTAAAGTATCTAATAACTAAGAACTTTTAACAAGAACAAAATAAACTAAGACGGAAAGTAAACAGGAATATGAACTGAATTAAAGAGATTGTAGTTGTAGGATTGAATGGATTGAGAGAGGGCTTCTAGGCTTCGGTCTCACTAGTACTAGATGAGAAAATATATGTGTGATCTATAAGATATTCCTCAGACAAATAAACATTCCCCATTTGATTACCGAGCTGTCACTATGTGTGCACTATGCATGTTCTCGCGTGTCACTGCAATGCAAAAAGGCACTTCCGGACCAAAGGATCGCATAAACTCATCTTAGTTCATAATAAATTCTAACTTAGCGCACTAGACAATACCTCAACCTAGAATTGAATGAATTACTCACACATGGATGAATAGCAAAACATATATAAATATATAATGATTTCACAACCATGTTTAACCTTATAATTACTAAACACAAGAGAGAGAGGGAGGGAGATGGAGATGATGATGGAGATCGATGCATGGTGGTGGTGATATCTTCCTTCTCCTCCTCTTATTCTTGCTTGGATGCCTTGATGGTGATGGTGTTGATGGAGATCTAGATATCCGAGGTGTGGTTGAGGCAGAGCTCCGCCACCGTGGAGATCGGATGGGTGGCTGTGGCGGCAGGGCTCCGCCCCTGAAGGGCTATGGTGTTCCTCCCTTGTTTCTTGACTCCTCCCACCTTTATATAGGCCTTAGCAGTGCCCTAGATCACCCCCAATACCGTCTTATGGCTCAAGAAAGGTTTTGGAGCAATCCAGGGTAAAAAAGAAGTCATGTTCGACCTTTTTCCCAACAATACGGCCAAAACTATATGGTCGGAAAAATGGCTCTGGTCGTATAGTTGGTCGTTGAACTTTCGGGTGTCGTAGTGTTTTGGCCGCCGTTTCTTCATACGAACTCCGATTTGGGTGTTTTTCGACTCGTTGGATTCATATCGACGAGAGATACAACCCAATGGTATTGGATCTTTATTTTGAGAATTCCAGCACCTCAAATTGGTAAGTCTGGTCCCTGCAGCTCCTCCATACTATCCTCTCTTTGTTCCTTTTGCCTTTGTTTTATCCATAATCGTCATCAACACCTACACACATGTCAAATACAAGGAAGAGGGATAAAAATCTATCTAAACTAGTATGAAAATGAAAATAGAAACCATGCATATTTGGCATAACTGTAACTAGATAAATCATGAGATGGGTGTTTGATATGCATAAAATACTTCTATAAAAGTGTACATAAATTCCACTCATCAACCTCCCCAAGCTTAGACTCTGCTCGTCCCGAGAAGTAACTATCGATAAATAATATGAGGGGAATTTTGCTTGCCATTGAAAATCAGTATGTCTTGCATCCTTATTTTTCTTGCAAGCTCAAAGAGAGTAAACAAGTACTCATACAAGGCAATACAAGATTAGTTATAGAGACCACCGAAGATTCATCAAAACTTTTATGCTCCATGTCAACAGTGAATCTAACTTGCAAGCAAACTTGTGATCCTCTTATTGCACCTTTTGTATAACTTTTCATATAATTATTCATAAATAGGAATAAAGTTTATCGATTCTACCCAATCATGTCATCTAGTTAAGGCTCTCAAGTGCAAACATGAGTTATTGAGATTTCGGAAAGTTTATCTCTTAGTAACGAGATTTATGCCAAAAGGAAATGCCAGAACATGTCAAAATAAGCATAGCATTAGAGTGTCTCATTTGGTCATCCACATTAATGAATCATGGCTATCAAACACTCCTTTTTTATTCTTTGTCTTTCTAAAACTTCAGTTCATTAGTAATTAGATCATGCCAAAACTTAGTGTGTTTAATCAGACTGTACTGGCTAAGAATGGATACTCATAACCATTACCAAGCTATTTGGTATAATGATTTCTCATAATGGTCAGAGGAGTATTCCCTATTTTGCTTTGAACGCAAGTCCATGAGAATACCAATGCATACCCAAATATAGCATTTGTGCTACATATGTTGGGCAACTCATAGTCAAACTCCAAGAGTTTCCTCTTTTTGGATTGTTCAAAGGCCAGCGTAGTAGCCCATGTTGTGCAACAGTGGCGCAGACACGCATAAAGCAATATCATACTTTAATCAACAGGTCAAGATTTGGCATCCATCTCAATTACCGCTAAACATTAGTTTCTTCAAATAAATCCTTTCAAATAGTACTGTCAAGTCGATCATCACATCTATGGTGTTGAGTATTTTTAAGTCTAAACTCTTAAGACTATTAACCAACACCTTATTTGTCATATAACTCAAAACTTTGAAATATCATTTCCAATTGGCGACTCCTTCCGTAAGCAAACTATCAAGTCTATCATTTTGACATTATGGGGTCGAGCATAACTATTTATTTAAGACAAAGCTATTACGTGACAACCAACAAATTTCAAAAGATCTTGATCAAATATTCATTCTTTCCAAGTGCAGAGATTGTGGTAATGTTTTCTAGAGGATCACAAATATTATCACAAGCTTGATAAACAATTTGGCAAGATACATACAAGCTCTAAGTCAACTCCTATGGTGCCTATCATGAGCAAGTGTATCACCATATAAATACAAAACTAGACTCATTTAAGCAAGCATTCAAAAACAACGGGATACATGATTGCATTAAACCTTCATTGAATATGAACATTGCATAAGACTCTACACATGCAGAAATAACCTCCGCAAGCTTAGAACTTTGTAAAAACCAAACTTGAGTATATCACCAAAAGTAAAGAGAAAATACAGTTTTCAAAAGAGAGTGTGATAAGTGGTTACCTCCCCAAGCTTAGTGAAAACAAGGGTGACACACTTTACCGTTGAGGTACAAGTAACCTCTATTTTGATGGACAAAGAACCTTTGCTTTAACGTATATTTCTTTATATAGCCTGGTGGCTGCCTTCCTTGCGAACCTGCTTGGAAACTAAAATAAAAACGAAATATTTTTGTGTTTCTGAAGACACGGGTTTAGCTCACAAGTGATGAAATACAAGTCCCACTGAGTTGGTTCATCAACCTAAGAACCACACCTAAATCAACAAACTAGTTCTATAAGTGGCCTCTATTGTGATGAGGTGCAAGTGAAACAGAATACGAGACACGAGTGTGCAGCCCCTATGTGCTTATTTAAAAGAGGTTCGAGTTGGAGGGTTTTACCAAACACTGATTGTTGAAATGTTGAATTCAAGCAACCAAGTGGCTCATGCGAGTATTTGCATGATTGACACTACCGTACACGTCGTCACACAAGGTTCAAGTCTCTGCGAAAATAACACACAAAATAAAAGACATCGGTTTGGTGTACGAACGAAGTTCGTTCACCCAACCGACAAAAAGAAAGTAAAAAGAAAACATGAAATTCTATACAGATTTACAGTCTAGGAAATTTCTGAGGTAGAACTTTATTGCTCAAATATGCTCGGCTTCTCTAGAACATGGGAGAATCCCCTAAGTGGTGTTTCGAGGTTTTAGAGGAAGAGGAAATAAAAATAGAAGAATTTATGACCTTTTGTTACCTTACCCCGACCTTGGAATAGTTTTTGAAGCAACTATACGACCGAAACTATACGGCCGGGATTTTTATTCCCGCCATATACCTGGTCGTTAAACGTGTAGTAACCTCGAAAAGGAATTCGACAAAGTCAACGATATCTATACGACCGATCAACTATACGACCGGACCAAATCGGTCCCGTCGTATAGTTGGTCGTTGAACTTACAGTAATGTGGCAAACCGAAGGGGAGATGGCGAAACAACTATACAATCGGAACTATACGGCCGGAATTTTTATTCCCGATGTATAGTTGGTCGTTAAACCTTCTGAAATCGCCAGACTTCACCTGTTTCTTCAAAAATTCTTTATCAGCCCGAAACTTAAAAAAACACCATGTTTTGATAGTAAAATAACAACTTTAATTTTAGACCAACATTAGCTTGTATAAAACGGAATTTGAGTACAACCGAGTTACGCAACACATAGTAACAATAAATTCTACCTTTTGAAAACTACAACAAGACAACTCTTATAGCAAGACATGCAAAGAATAAAAGTGCCAATGCAATATGAATGCAACTAGACTTAAAACACAAAACTAAGAAAGTCGCCTAATGACTTCTGGGTTGCCTCCCGGGAAGCTCTTTATTATAAATAAGTAGCCAGGATTTTATACTCCACATTTATTCATGAATGGAGGCAGCTATAGGAGTAGTTTTGCTTACCTCCAATGAGTGTTTACAGGATTTATATCATAGTTTTCTCTAATACATACCCTCTTATGGTGCATTGGTATTTTGTAAGTGTTCTCGTTGCCACGCGAGGATGGATGCACCAAGTGCGGTAAATATGCATTCTTTCCTTCCCGCATAGAGGGTGTTAAAGATTTATTATCAAACTTTGAAACTTTACCTTGATTACTATTTTGAGGGTACAACTCATAATGTCCTTTTGGATATAGTAGCTTGGTCTTTGCCACCGTACTTTCCTGCACCTCATTAGTAAAACAAAAGTCATAGCAAACAGACATGGGAGGCACACAGGGTTCCGTCTTTGGCTCACCATAATTGATTTCCCCGAAAAGAGTATTTAAACAAACTCTACTAGAATCATCAAAAACTTCTTCAGGGCAATTATCAGGGGTTCTAGAATAATTTAAGTCCTCATCATCACTAGAGTCAGAATAATAATAAAGATAAGGAATAGGTGGGGGTAAGGTTTGAGAGCGTCTTTCAATTTATTCCATTTGTTGATTTCTTTTTCTTCTTTCTTCTTGATGCGTCTTTCATTTCTCCAATACTCTTCATAAAGCCCTTTCACTTCATCTGTAGATGTCAGATGTGTGGGATATTCAACATGAGGCTTCTTATTTTTATTTTTCCTGGTTTTAGGCTTCATGGATTTACCTTTATTAATTGCTTCAATGATGCAACAAGTGGAAGATATGGGAGTAACAGTAGAGGGATGTTCTCCATCGTTAGTAGTAGCAGTTCTAATATGATTAAAATAATCATCTATGAAAGTCATTGCTTTAAAAAGAACATCTCTAACTAAGGTATCATCATAAGGAATTTTTCCTCTTCTATTTTCATCTTTAATAAGCTCATTGCCCAAGTTCTCTAGATGAGGAGGGAGAGGTTTTTCTTCATGCACAATTTTACATTGCCATTGATGAAAATTATTATGTATATCTCTTAAGAGTTGCCAAGCTTCTTTCAAAGTTTTTCCAAGAAATGCACCATCACACATCATGTATAACTTATCCTTAGAATAGTGATTTAAGCCTCCATAAAAGTGATTCAACAATAACCAATCAGGTAAATTATGATGTGGACAATCATGCATCAATTTTGAGAACCTACTATAAGCTTGTATTAAATCCTCATTGTTGCTCTGCTTGTAATTCAGGATATGAAGCCTACGCTCATAAGTTTGCTTTTGTGAGAAATACTTACCGAGAAAAGCTTCGGAGATACCTTTCCATGAATTGAAGTGTCCCGCGGGATGCGATTTTAGCCAATCTTTAGCTTTTCCTTTCAGCGAGAACCAGAACAGATATAACTTCAGCTTATCATTTGTCCATCCATTTACCTTAACCATAGAACACTATGAAGTAAATTTGTCAATATGCTCATATGGATCATTGTATGGATCTCCTGCAAAAGCTATTTCCATGATCATATTTATCCACATAGGATTAATCTCATATCCATCCACATCAATAGCGGGCTGAATAATAGGAGCATGTAAATGATTAACACTCGAAGCACCATACTCCGCAAGACTTTTACTTTCCATAGTTCCTATGTTTTTGAATTTCCTATAACTAAAATAAATAACAAGACTACTAACAAAAGGTAAACTATTTTTTTTGTTCTTTTCAAATAATCAAAAGTAGTAAAATAAATAGCAACAAACGGAAATAAACTATGTGTGAGTAGGAAGGTAATAACCGGACGCTTAGCTCCCATGCAATGGCGCCAATTTGATGACTGGATTCCTACACCAACAACAAGTTTATTGCAGTACTTGTAGCAGCAAATATTTAAGAGTTTGACCAATGGGAGATCGACGAACGGAAACAACAAGACCTTGTAGCCATGTTGTTAATACGGCCACGCTTCGCACCCAAAACGTGGTTTGGAAATAGCCTATTCTATAAGTTACTAGAACAGAGATAATTTAGAGAGGTTTAAAGTATCTAATAACAAAAAACTTTTAACAAGAACAAAATAAACTAAGACGGAAAGTAAACAAGAATATGAACTGAATTAAAGAGATTGTAGTTGTAGGATTGAATGGAATGAGTGAGGGCTTCTAGGCTTCTGTCTCACTAGTACTAGATGGGCAAATATATGTGTGATCTATAAGAGATTCCTCAGAAAAATAAACGTTCCTGTAAGACCCCACCTTTATAAAGGTAAAGGTCCCTGTGATTTCAATGCTAGTCCCTGGATCAATTGCTAGCATCCACAGTTTAAGATGAAGTACACAGAAACGAAGGTCATTATTACATTGTCATTCCAGAGATAACATAGTCTTTTACAACTCAATAGCCATAGGCTAGTACAAGAGTTTAACTTAACAATATAAATAAAAGTCTTCATCTTCATGTGCCACAGGCAAGCATGTTGAGTGTAGACTCATAAGCCTAATCCTCATCAGAGTAACCTGCAACATCACAAGTTACAGCCACAATGGGTCAATACATTGGAATAGTATTGGCAAGTGATACCTTAGTAGAATTATAGTATCTAGCTTCTACATGATTTTGGCTAAGTGTAGTTTAGGCTTGCTTTGCTCAAAATAGGTTTTACCTATCAGTTGAAAACACTAAGTTTTTGTTTGGCAAAAACTCCCAAGGAACCACCAATAGACATTGGTGAACCTTTACCCTTGTTCAACCACAAGTGTTTAACTTAGAAATTGGGATGAGGAGATTCTTGATAGCTTCCATGTCTTGATGCTCAAATTGTCCATTTCCGGGGACACGGCTAAGTACTTAAATTCTTCCTTCTGCAGAGGTGGTGCACTTTCCCCACAAGACTTGACTTTCATCAAGACGGGACCTTTCAGAAGCCTTCCCTTAGACCAAAATGGACGCGCTCCAAACGTATCACCCCCTACCACCAACTTTCCATTTGGCTAAGTTATTGCAACCTATATGATCTAGGCAGAGCCCATAATGCCATATGGCATCTCAAATCCCTTTGTTCCTGGGTGGCTTTCCACAAGTGTGATACACAAGGTAGACCATAGATATGGGCCTTGTGTAACCACTCAACATAATAACTGTCACATCCCAAAATTTTCCAAATTTTGAAATGTGAAAAATAAATAAACAAAAGAATTAATTGTTGAAATTTAGGGCAAAAAGAAACTTTTTTGCTTCTAAATGGAAACATCAAAACCCTTCTTGAAAAAAAAAATTTGAATGAAAAAGTGACAAACAAGTTTTCAAAAAAAAAAATTCAAATGCGTCATGCATCACCATCATTAAGAACTTGCATTTTAAACCAATGGAAAAGGAACATACCCAAAACCTAAAGCCTTATAAGAAAATCATCACATTAATTTCAAATCATATCTATGGCTATGTTCCATATAATTATTTTTGAGAAAATTCATTCCTAAGTGATATAATGGTAAGTAACGATATTAAAAAAATATTAGGAATTGATTTCACTTTATTTGGGTCCCTAGATAAAAAGTTGTGAACAATATAAGAAAAAAAAAAGAAAATATCCCCTAAATCAATTTACACTAGAAAAATCCGTGTTTAAATGGAACCAAAGTATTCTAAAATGATACATAATAGTAATGAAAAACTAAATGCAACCATATAAATTTGTTTGAACCTAGATCAATAGATATGATTTATATAAGACAAGAAGAAAAAGAAATAAGACATACTTCAAAGTCAATTTAAGCCAAGGATGAAATCCATAATTGAACGAAACAAAATTATACTTAAATAATATATAATAATAAATTATTATTTTATAAAACTTTACAAACCTGTTTGATCATTTTTGGAGCTCTAAATCAAAAGATATGAAATAAGAAAGAATTAAGAAAATCTACCGTATAGGCCTACGTGTCATGCTCAATTTCTAAATGAATTATATTTTATAAAAAAATGTATTACAAATACTCTAATTAGAGTAAAATATCAACTTATATTTTATATAAAATTTTCTGAAACTTTTGAATTAAATTGAGGACACAAATTAAAAGTTAGAAAATAAAATAGAAAAAAAGAAACGTTGATGAAAAAAAAGCCAGACTAACCCAGCCCAGAATAGCTCATCGGTCTAAATATTTTTTTTATTTTTAAATTGGGCTAAATATTCCAGTCTAACTTACCGAAGCCATCGATCGAGTCGTCTTCAACCTCTAGCAACATAAACATGTATTGACGATGACCACTTCTTCTCCTCATTATAGATGGCATTCAAGGCCATGAGACGGCACAATATAAACACAAAAGTTATTTCAGTTTTGATGAAGAATCCGTTCAGGGAAATATTTCTCCACTTAATTGTCTTAATTAGCCAAACCAAACCGACGCCCCAAATACCAACGGATGGCATACCTCTTTTGATCTCCCTCCTCGGTCCGTACTAATTCCAAAAGACACGTCCATCGTGTATTCCTAGTTCTCCTCCCTCGTTTTAGTTCTCGCACTTTCTCCATATGAGCAATATACAGATCATACTGACCGCACCCACTTCAGCCACAAATTCGAGTTCATCGCTAGATGTCGTCGCCCTCGGTGATCATATCGTACAATTCTCACACCAGTAGACTCTACACTCCAAGGGATATCTTCAGGACATGGTGGTGCATCATGTTGTCGCTGTTAGCCGCGACGCCATCGAAGTTCATCGGACCGGTTACGTAAATTTCTAGCTCGATTCTTTTTATCCGTGGAGTCCTCTCACTGTCGCCTACCTCCTAGACATGCATGTGCATCTTCTGTCATTGTTGGTCGCGCCGCCCGACATCGCTCCATCCGCTCGACGCCTTCGTTTCCGCCAGGAAGGCATGCACGACTTTTGCCTCCTTACCAAGTATGGAGACGTTTCCATCGTCGACACTGTCCAACGTCGGGTCGCCACTCGCCACTCGCCACCGCCTAGTTCGTCGAGGTGAACCACTACTGGTACGTGATGAACACGCTGCTAGTTTTGATTAGTTTTAGAAGATCAACTGTAAACCACTTTACCTGAGCCTTGTGTCCAATTTTTTTCCTAAGGATCCCTGCTAGCTCAGTAACCTGAACCATGCGTCTTCGTTTTATTTTTTTGTCACGCACGTACTATCATGTGATCGATCAGTTTGTCGATTGTACTAGCTCCTATTAAAACTTTGAAAATTCGTAACTTATGTTCTATTGATCCAATTTTAGCAAACTTTATATCTCTGGAATCCTTAGAAAATATAGAACCCAATGACCCTTAGTTTCGAGTTTTGACACGCATAAAATATTCGATTTTCAAATATGAGATATAGAGTATTTTGTCATAAAAAAATAAAGTCTATGGACCCAATTCATTTGATTACCTTTGCGCTGAAAGATATTGAAATCCTATATCCAATAGCACCACTCTCTAAGACTTTGACCAACTTTACATATATTAAAACAATTAATATGAGTTTTTGAGTATTTTTATTATAAGTTAATTACATAATTATTCTTGGCATAATCCCTATTATCTATCCAAATATTTGCTCGAGCCGGCGCCCCCAGTTCTTGGTAATGCACTGTGAGCCGTCCGATCTAAATCCAAGCGATACGATAGATTGACTTAACTGAAGCAGTATGCTAGATCTGCACCGTACGATCTCATTTAAACCCTGCGGCCAGTATAGCTCGATCCCAGCGAACCGGTACCGTTCAATAGAAACTTGACGCGCGGCTTGTCTTTTATTTTAAATAGAAATATTTTTATTAGATGATGGATTTTGTAAAATTCATAACTTTTGATCTACACGTCCAATTTTATATCATTGGATTCAAAAAAATACAAACTTTGCAACCATGCCCTTAGTTTAGTATTTTGCTTCTGTAAAATTGGTTGTTTTTGCAGAAACATGTCTAGGCCTATTTTAAGTATAAAAATTATTCTAGAAATGATTTTTGAGTAAAATCTTTTTCAAATGGTTTGTTTTGAACCTACTGACCATAAAAACCAACTTTTGGATTTAAAAATATATTTTGTGACACTAAGTAATTATTCCTTGAATAAAAGCATTTCTAGTAAAACAAAAATGATTTAAATGGTCCATTTTCACTAACTTGTTTTTTAATGGTTTTGCCACTTTTATAAATGATCAATAGGTGTTTTAAAATGTTTATAGCCTTAGTAGAAACCACTTTATCAATAAAACAATCTTTTGCATGCTTGCATGCATTGCTTTATTTTCATTATTTTATGTGGTGAATTGTTTGAATGCTAGTTTGAATATGTGCTTGCTTGATTGAATTGTAGTGAACTTTGAAGAGTGTGACATTTGCATGATCAAGGAGTGAATCTATATTCTCTACTAAAAAGGCAAGTGGTGCTTCATACTTTTGTCCTATTATTTTCACTATGCATTAGTGATATTTCTAAGTAGCACTTGCATGGAATTTTTGCTAAGTATAAACTATGCCATGGGAAATCCTAGTAGATGAAACCTTAGTAGAATTTTCCTAAGTTAAGATTCCTACTACTATCATGCTTAGCCTAGCTAGTAGAAAAGAAGGGTGGATTATATTCATGCTATGAAATATTTCTAAGTCAAAGACTTGTGTTTTGTTTAATAAAACAACTATGTGAATGAATCACCTGGGTGGAAAGGGACTTGCATGGATGGATTTTTGTTGAGTGGTTACCAGGGCCCATTTTTCAATGGTTTACCCTGTGTATCTCACTTGTGGAATGCCACCCAGGAACAAAGAGATTTGAGATGTCAAATGTTGAGAAGCTTCAAGTGCAGCCACTTGGCATTATGGGCTCTGCCTGGATCATATAGGTTGCAATAACTTAGCCAAATGGACAGTTGGTGGTAGGGGCTGATAGGTTGGAACGCGTCCGTTCTGGTCTAAGGGAAGGCTTCTGAAAGACCTTCTCTCGATGCATGTCGAGTCTTGTGGGGAAAGTGCACCACCTCTCGAGAGTGTAAAATCTAATTACTTAGCCGTGTCCCTGGCAATGGACAATTTGAGCATCAAGACATGGTAGCTATCAAGAATCTCCTCATCCCAATTTCTAAGTTAAAACTTGTGGTTGAACAAGGGTTGAAGGATCACCAATTTCTGTTGGGGGATGCCTTGGGTGATTTTGCCAAACAAAAACTTAGTGTTTTCAAATTATAAGGAAAAAACTATTTTGAGCAAAGCAAGCCTAAGCTCCACTTAGCCAAATGCATATAGATGATAGATACCACTATTCTACCATAGTATCACTTTCCAATACAAATCAAATGTATTGACCCTTGTGGCTGTAACTTATTATGTTGCAGGTTTGTTTGATGTTAGTGAAGTGTGTTGATTAGGATTACAAGTCTACAACCAACATGATTGCCTGTGGCACTTTGAAGATGAAGGACTCCATGCTATAGTTATTTATGCTGCATTGTAATGAGATAGCCAAATGAGCTATGTAAGATGTAATAAATTATTTTATTCCTGGTTATAAAGTTGTATTTTGACCTTTGTTTCTTGATATCACATCTTAACTGTGGATGCTAGCTATTGATCCAGGGACTAGCATTGTAAACACAGGGATCTCTACCTTATTAAAGGTTGTGACCTCTACAATAACCCAAACAACCATTCCACCCAGGTGTTTCATTCACTTAGTTGTTTTATTAAGCAAAAACATAAGTCCAAGACTTAGCAATATTTTTCCATAGCATGTGTATAATCCATCCTTGGTTGCTACTAGCTAGGCTAAGCATGACAATATCAAGTATCTTAACTTAGAGAAAATTCTAACAATTCTACAACTAATAGGATTTCCCAAGCATAGCATATTAATACTTAGCAAAATTATCATGCAAGCCCTATACAAAATATCACTAATGCATAGTCAAAATATTGGGACAAAAATATGAAGAACCACTTGCCTTGGTAGTTGGGGGAGTAACAACAATCCTCATAGTCACAATCACCACTCGCACCAAAATCTACACATAAAATGATAGCACCAAATTCATATTTCAAATAATCAAACAAAAATATATGAATGCACGCAAATGCCATGTGATGATTTTTCTAAATCAACCAAGACAAGTAAAACAGTACTGATCAATAAACTAAACATTTATACATCAAATAAACTTTATTTGGCCTTTAAAACATTTTCCAATTAATTTTTATACACAAAATAGGCCTACAAATGTCTCTGCATAAAATCCTATTTTAACAGAAACAAAATACAAAATTAAGCCCATAGACGTGTAGGATTTATTTTTGTGATTCCAATGGTATATTATTTGTATTTTTTTAATAAACAGAACAAAAGTTATTAAATTTACAAGTTTGAATAACTAATAGATTCAAAAACAGATTTAAATCAAAATCCTAGACACGTGGGCGTGTCTGATTGGCCCGTACCGGTTCGGCTGGATGGATCAACGAGAGCCGCACGATCTAAATGAAATCACACGGGCCAGATCTACTCGTACCCCTTCGTTAAGTGATCTAATCCTACGCGCTAGATCTAGATCCAATGGCTGCTTAGCACTCGGCCATGGATGGGCGGCACAAATGGGCACTGGCGGCGGCGCTACTGGCGACGATGGTCCGTCGATTCTAGCGAGGGATGGGGGTGGTGATGCTGCTTACCAGACTCGCACGTGCACAAGGAAGCTCAATGTGGTCGCGGTTGGGATGGGGGCGTGCTGAAGCGGTGGCTAGGGGTCGTCGGAGTTGCGGGCGGCGCCGGGTTCATGTGGACGGAGACATTGCCGACGTTCTGGATCACCCTAGAACAAACCAGGAGCATCAAAAGCTGCACAAGGACATGGCGAACGTAGTCGTATGCAAGAGAGGTCAAGGGGCGCTCGATAATTACCGTGATTGCTCGACAGAGTTGAGCGGCGGCTCTGTCGCTTGTAGAGGCAGACGGGGACGGCGACCTGGGTAACATTAACGCAAACCAAAGGCATCAGAGGATGCACAGGGACACGAGGAACACGCTCGTTTGAACCAGAAGGAAAGGGGCGGTCGGAGCTCACCGTAATCGCTTGCCATAGTTCGTCGGGCAGCGGCGGTGTGGTGTGAAATACTGGCAGCCTGGTGGCGGGGCGAGTGAGCTAAGTAAGGGGAAATGACCGTGGGGTGTAGGGGTTTAAGAAGGCGGCATCGCGATAGGAAACGCCTGCGGATTCAAGGCCAATTACACCGCGCCATTATCGGCAGCAACGACAGCGGCGACGTGGTCTGCGAGCGAGATTTGGGGAAGAAGGCTGAGGTGGCAGTGGGGTCGCGCTATCAGCGAGTGTGGGTAGAGCTGGGTAGAGCTATGCGCGTGAGAGAGAGCAGAGGAAAAATGCCCTGGGTGGGCTTAGTGGGCTGGATCCAGTGCTTGGCTAGATTGGCAACGCTGGCCTTTTCTGTTTTCTTTTCTCCTTTTCTATTTCTATTTTGATTTTAGAAATCATTTTCAAATGTTATTCAAATGAGTTTGAATTCAAACTTTCTCTGGATTTTTGTAAAGTGAACCATGCACATATTTGAGTATAAAACATTGTTGTTCACTCAAAAATACATTAGCCCATTGAAATTAAAATAAAACCATGCCTTAATTATTTATTTCTATTAGGCATTAAAATTGGTTTTAATTTAGAATCTTGTATTGAAAATTTGAGTAAGATTTGAAATCAACATTCAAACCTACATTCAAACCTTTATGGTTGAAACAAAGTATTCTCAGAATTTTAGAGTGAAAAATAAAGCCATTGCCTTTCCTACATAAAATAATAGGCAACAATTTTCTTCTGTTTTGAAATCTTATTTGAAAATGATTCAAATGCTTATGAATCCATGAATGATATGCAAACTTTATAAATCATGATTTTTTGGATGTTACAAATCTAACCCCCTTAAGGTGAATCTCGCCCTCGAGATTCGAATTGGCTAGCAAATAGGTGAGGGTGGTCTTTCCGAAGATCATCTTCCCTTTCCCATGTTGCTTCTTCCTCGGAATGATGGTTCCACTGAACTTTGCAGAATTTGATAGTCTTTGTCTGAGTAACTCTTTCCGCAGTCTCAAGAATCTTGATGGGTTTCTCCTCATAAGTGAGATCACTTTCCAATTGGACCTCTTCCAAAGGTATAGTATCCTTCAAAGAAGTCTCTTCCATCTCCGGATGACATTTCTTTAGCTGGCTTACGTGAAATACATTGTGAACGGCAGACAATGATTCATGCAATTCAATCTCATATGATACTTCTCCTTTACGGCTCAGAATCTTGAATGGTCCAACATATCTTGGTGCCAATTTTCCTTTGACTCCAAACCTCTTCACTCCACGAAGTGCTGATACTCTAAGATAAGCTCTATCACCCACCTCATAGGTGACTTCTCTACGCTTTGGATCTGCGTAGCTCTTTTGTTGGGACTATGCTATCTTCAATCTGTCCTTTACCAACTTGACTTTCTCTTCGGCTTCCTTGATTAGTTCTGGCCCAAACAAGTTTCTTTCTCCAACACCACTCCATAGCAATGGTGTAGTACCCTTTCTCCCATAGAGAAATTCAAACGGTGACATCTCAATACTAGCTTGATAGCTGTTGTTGTACGAGAATTCTACGTAAGGCAGACTTTCATCCCAACTATCTCCATAATCTAGGGCACATGCCCTCAACATATCTTCTAAAATCTGGTTGGTCCTTTATGTCTGTCCATCAGTCTAGAGATGAAAAGCAGTGCTAAATTCCAATCTCGTTCCCAATGTCTCATGCAGTTGCCTCCAAAAGTGGGAAGTAATTTGAGTTCCCCTATTAGACACAATACTCTTAGGTACTCCATGCAGACACACAATCCTATTCATATATATCTTGTCTAACTTAGCACTTGTATAAGTTGTATTCACGGGTATGAAATGAGCCACTTTAGTTAGGCGATCTACTACGACCCAAATAGAATCATATCCTGATCTAGTCCTTGGCAGTCCAGTGATGAAATCCATGCCAATCTTGTCCCACTTCCAATTAGGAATAGGTAGTGGTTGTAACAATCCTGCTGGTTTTTGATGTTCCGCTTTCACTCTACTACATACATCACACAAAGCAATATGTTCGGCGATGTCCTTCTTGAGATTATTCCACCAAAATCTTTCCTTCACATCCATGTAAATTTTGGTGTTGCCCAGATGAATGGAATATGGTGAGTTGTGTGCTTCCTGTAAAATCAGTTTCCGAAGCTCCAGATCTTGCGGAATGCAGATACGTTTTCCATACCATAAAGTACCCTGTTCGTCTTCATGGAATCCTTTGGCTTTTCCCTTGCCAATCTTTTCCTTAATCTCTTCAATTTCCTTATCCATCTTTTGGTCTTCCTTGATTTTGTCCAACAAGGTGGGTTGGACATCCAATGACATGAGATGTCCTTCAGGCACTATCTCCAATCTGAGATCTTTTAATTGGGCACACAGATCATTTGGCAATTCCCCTTTAGTAAGGCCATTCACATAAACCTTACGGCTTAATGCATCCACTACAACATTTGCTTTACCGGGGTGGTATTGCAAATTCAAGTCATAGTCCTTGATGAGTTCTAGCCATCTTCTTTGTCTCATGTTGATTTCTTTCTGAGTGAAGATATACTTCAAACTTTTATGATCCGTGAACACTTCACATCGCTTTCCCAAAAGATAATGTCTCCATGTTTTGAGTGCATGGACAACAGAGGCTAACTCCAAATCATGAGTAGGATAATTCACTTCATTAGTTTTGAGTTGTCTCGAGGCATAAGCCACAACTTTCCTTTCTTGCATCAAAACTGCACCCAATCCTTGGTGAGATGCATCACAATACACTTGGAAATCCTTCATCAAATATGTCAGACATAGGACTGGTGCTGTCACTAGTCTCTTCTTAAATTCTTGGAAACTGAGTTCACAACCTTCAGTACAATCAAATTTCTTGTCTTTCTTAAGTAACTCCGTCATTGGCTTAGCTACCTTTGAGAAATTCTCAATGAATCTTCTATAGTATCCTGCCAAGCCAAGGAAACTATGAACTTCTTTGACTGACTTAGGAGATTCCCATTCAGTTACAACTGACACTTTTGCGGGATCAACTGCTACACCATCTGCTGACACAATTTGTCCAAGAAATCCGACTTCATTCAACCAGAATTCACACTTGCTGAATTTGGCATACAACTTATGCTCTCTAAGCTTCTCTAGTATCAATCGCAAATGTTCCTCATGCTCTTCATTGCTCTTGGAGTAGATCAAACTATCATTGATGAAAACGACAACGAACTTCTCAAGAAATTCCATGAAAAACTTGTTCATCATATTCATGAAATAGGCTGGTGCATTTGTCAAACCAAATGGCATCACGGTGTACTCATACAATCCATACCTAGTGGTGAAAGCAGTCTTAGGTATGTCTTGTTCCCTTATCTTTAGATGAAAGTAGCCTGACCGGAGATCAATCTTTTAGAACACATGGGCTCCTTCTAACTGATCAAACAAGTCATTGATTCTAGGCAAAGGATACTTGTTCTTGATAGTCACCTCATTGAGTGAACGGTAATCTATGCATAACCTTTAACTTCTATCTTTCTTTTCAACAAACAGGACTAGTGCTCCCCAAGATGAAAACTTGGTTGGATAAATCCTTTCTGCAACTGTTCTCCAAGTTGTTTCTTGAGTTCTTTCAACTCATTAACTTACATCTTGTAAGGTCTCTTTGCTATTGGTCCTGATCCTGGCAGCAGGTCAATCAGAAATCCTACATCTCTATCTGGTGGCATTCCCGGCAATTCCTCTAGAAACACATCCGGATATTCTCTCACAATTAGCACACTGTCTATGCTAACCCCCTTAAGAGAATTTATCTTACTCCCTTTTGATTCAAAGTTAGACTTGAATCTAATCCGTTTCTTATCCGGGGTTGTAAGTGTGACAGTACGATTTGCACAATCTAGTACTCCTTCATACTTGGTCATCCAATCCATTCCCAAAATAACATCCAATCCTTGGGGATCTAGGATTATAAAACTATCTGGAAACTTATGCTTTCCAAATTCTATAACTAGATCACGACATCCAAGACTTACTATTATATTTCCACCGGATAACTTACTTTTATAGGACACCCAATATTTTCAGTTGGAAATCCATTTCTATCAACAAATTCTCTTGATATGAATGAATGCGATGCACCAGTATCAAAAAGAACAAGTGCTGGAATAGAATTGAGTTTGAACTTACAAGCCACAGCATTAGATTCCTCATATATTTCTTCCACATTGATGTGGTTCACTTGTCCCTTTTGGAAGGGATTGGGCTTGTTGGCGCCATCAACTTTCTCTTCTGGGCACTCATTAGCATAGTGCCCCATCTTATTACACTTGAAGCATTCAACCTGACTGAGATCTTTCTTGACAGGCTGACTTCCACTACCACTTCCACCTCCACTGTGGTGGCTCTTGTGTCCACTCTTATGGTTCTTATACTTGTCATTATCATGACTGTGGTGATTCTTGTTGTCATGATGACGGTTGTGGCCGTGGTGGTTGTTGTACTTTCCATGTGTGTGGGATCTAGAACTCCCACTATCATCATGATGGGAACGCTTGTGAGACGATCCAGAGCTGTGCTTATCAAATCTATGCTTTGTCTTCCTGCTCTCAACCTGTTTCATCTTGTTCTCCAAGATGGTAGCCTTGTCACAAAGTGATTGGTAGGTTGGGACATAGGCAACAGACAATTGCAGATTCAATTCATCATTTAGTCATTTGAGAAATTTCTCTTTCCTCTTGGCATCTATATCAAGTTCATCCGGTGCATAACGCGCCAGATTGTTGAATTCCTCAATGTACTCAGCCATGCTGCGGTGACGCTGCTTCAGATTGTGGAACTCCTTCTTCTTCAAATTCATCACTCCGGATGAGATGTGAGCTGTACGGAATCCATCTTCAAAGATAGCCCAAGTCACATCCTCAATGGGAGTGGTGATATGAAAGTTGTCCCACTAGGTTGCTGCTGGCCCTTCTAGCAGATGTGCTGCGAACCTGACTTTTTCTTCATCGGTGCATCCAACAGTCACTAAGTCCTTGTTCACTGAACGTAACCAGTCATTGGCTACCATTGGATCAGTGGTTCCCGAGAACTTTGCAGGCCACAGTCTTAGAAATCTGGTGAGCATGTCAAATGCTGGCGGATTATTTTGGTTGTTGTTGTTGTTGTTGTTGTTGTTGCTATTGTTATTGTTGTTGTTGTTATTCTGATTCTGGTTCTGCACTAAGGTTGTCATCATCTGCATCAGCTGATCTTGCGCTGTCATCAACTGTTGCATCTCGGGAGTGACGTTGTTGTTGTTGTTGTTGTTGTTGTTGTTATTGTTGTTGTTGTTGTTGTTGTTGTTGTTTTGGTTGGGGTTGGCACGTCGAGGAGGCATCTGTGGTTTTAATAAGGATAAGAATGAGATACCCATAGATGATTAACATGCACAATACATCACATAGACAATCACAATAACCAAGCATCAAAATAACATAGGGTTTGAATGACATAAACAACAAGTTTTGGAAAATGCAAACACACCATAGCAAGCCATCCACATGTTGGATGGTCATTGCGACTCAATAATCAAAGTACGGTAAATGAAAGATAATCGAGTAGTCTACACTACTCCTCCGTATCAATCTCCACATCAACGAGGGTAAGACCTGCATTCTCCATTGCGGTCTTGTACTCATCAACACTAGCAGTCAAGGCCTCAATCTTAGCCCTAAGAGCCCTCTTCTATGAGCGAAGCCTCTCGATCACTCCCTGCTGGTGCTCAAGCTCGAAGTCCTTAGCCTCTAACTCTTCCTTCATTTCCCGGATCTTCTTGTTCCTGTCTTGGACTCTTTTCTCCTGGCTCTTGAACTTCTTGTCCTGGTTTTCAAATTTGGCCTCCATTTCCTTGACAATCTCGTCTTGCTCCGCGAAGATCTTGTCCTTCTCTCAGAGCTGAACCTGGACCTCGTCATTGCTAAGCATGACGTTGGTCCTATTAGTATCCAGGTGCCTAATAAGACCCTCTAGGTCCTGAAGGTACAGACGAATCAGCTCCATCGTCTCTCTAGCAGCATCCTCGTACTCTATAGCCTCACCCTCCTTGTTGCGTCTCTCGAAGAGATGAAAGTAAAGACCTCTAAGCTCGGTAGAGTGCCTCCCTACCAGGCGCCCAAGTAACTCCTGCATGACTACATCTAAGCCTTTGTCCTTGTCGTCATGCATCAGCTTGAAAATGATGGCCTCCGTGGTTGGCTCTGTCTGGCGTCCCGGCTGTCTGACTCTGAAGCCCCATAGGTCCTTCCTATCAAAATTGGTGAGTTGAAGTGTCATGATGCTAGGAAGTGGAAGGTTGAGCACACTAGTGAGCTCAATGAGACGAATACCAAAACGACTTCCCTTGAACTCCTTGGCTGTGTTGATAACAACATTAGGCATCTATTTTTATAAGATAGAGAAAAGTTATAACCAACACAAGTAGAGAAAAATCACAAGACAAAATATCACAGGCACATCCCTTAGCAAAAAACACACAAGTCATGGCATACACAAATCCATTACAAACATCAAAGGTTCAGCATAACTTAGACACATTTTTTTGAAGTAAAAATGATAAGTGTGGTGGTCCAACTAACGAAGTACGTTACAACTCTCACTCACTAGACAAAATGGCTATCAGGGCATCCTTAGTAGCCATCTGTCTATCTTGTTCACAAGACTCCCATATTAGGTCTATGATGTCTCCCCTTAGTTGTTGGTTGGTAGTCTCTAATTCTTGGGTATGCTTCTTTTCTTCTCTAAGGTCATTTTGGGTGTTGAGCATTCTGCACTTGAGTCTATCACCAAGTCCTTGATGGCATTCCAAGCTGCATTTCTTGTAGAGTCAAAGAATGTTGTGTGCATTTCAGAGTTGGTGACCATGCAAAATCCTGACTCCTTATGGTTGTCTTCCTTGTTTTTGTACAAGTGAAGTTGCACCCACCAATACTCTTGTCCTTCACCCATCACAGGGAATCCCTTGTACACAGCTGCACCATGTATCCCCATGGTAACCATATGGTTCTTGAGTGCCTTGGGAAATTTAGTCTCACATTCCAAATTCATGGTCATGAGTGGTCGAATCCTCATGCTTCGTTGATGGAGTTCATCTACAAATAGAGATGAGAAAGAAGATTAGAAAAGTTTACGAGAAGAAAAAGACAAGTGTGAAATTTTTTCAAAGTGTTGATTTTTTTCCTTAGTGGTTTCTTAGTCTAATCCAATCCTAGGGTCATAATCCTATAGGCAACACAGTGCTCTGATACCATCTGTAATACCCCACCTTTATAAAGGTAAAGGTCTCTACGATTGCAATGCTAGTCCCTAGATCAATTGCTAGCATCCACAGTTTAAGATAAGTACACAGAAACAAAGGTCATTATTACATCGTCATTCCAGAGATAACATAGTCTTTTATAACTCCATAGCCATAGGCTAGTACAAGAGTTTAACTTAACAATATAAATAAAAGTATTCATCTTCATGTGCCACAGGCAAGCATGTTGAGTGTAGACTCATAACCCTAATCCTCATTAGAGTAACCTGCAACATCACAAGTTACAGCCACAGTGGGTCAATATCACCCCTATTAGTGGGTCAATATCACCCCCTATTAGTGGGTCAATACATTGGAATAGTATTGGGAAGTGATACCTTAGTAGAATTATAGTATCTAGGTTCTACATGATTTTGGCTAAGTGTAGTTTAGGCTTGCTTTGCTCAAAATAGGTTTTACCTATTAGTTGAAAACACTATGTTTTTGTTTGGCAAAAACTCCCAAGGAAACACCAATAGACATTGGTGAACCTTTACCCTTGTTCAACCACAAGTTTTTATCTTAGAAATTGGGATGAGGAGATTCTTGATAGATTCCATGTCTTGATGCTCAAATTGTCCATTTCCGGGGACACGGCTAAGTACTTAGATTCTTCCTTCTGCAGAGGTGGTGCACTTTCCCCACAAGACTTGACTTTCATCAAGACAGGACCTTTCAGAAGCCTTCCCTTAGACCAAAATGGACGCGCTCCAAACCTATCACCCCTACCACCAACTGTCCACTTGGATAAGTTATTGCAACCTATATGATCTAGGCAGAGCCCATAATGCCATGTGGCTGTACTAGAAGCTTCATAAAATATGGCATCTCAAATCCCTTTGTTCTTGGGTGGCTTTCCACAAGTGTGATACACAAGGTAGACCATATATATGGGCCTTATGTAACCACTCAACATAACCTAAACAACCATTCCACCCAGGTGTTTCATTCACTTAGTTGGCCTTTAAAACATTTTCCAATTAATTTTTATACACAAAATAGGCCTACAAATGTCTCTGCATAAAATTCTATTTTAATAGAAACAAAATAAAAAAACTAAGCACATAGACGTGTATGATTTATTTTTGTGATTCCAATGTTATATTATTTGTATTTTTTTGATAAACAAAACAAAAGTTATTGAATTTACAAGTTTGAATAACTAATAGATTCAAAAACAGATTTAAATCAAAATCCCAGACACGTGGGTGTGTCTGATTGGCCCGTACCGGTTCGGCCGGATCGATCAACGAGAGCCGCACGATCTAAATGAAATCGCACGGGCCAAATCTACTCGTACCCCTTCGTTAAGTGATCTAATCCTACACGCTAGATCTAGATCGAATGGCTGTTGAGCACGCGACCATGGATGGGCGGCGCAAATGGGAACTGGCGGCGGCGCTACTGGCGGTGATGGTCCGGCAATTCTAGCGAGGGCTGGGGGTGGTGATGCTGCTTACCATACTCGCATGTGCACGAGGAAGATCAACGTGGTCGCGGTTGGGACGGGGGCGTGCTGAAGCGGTGGCTAGGGGTCATCGAAGTTGCGGGCAGCGTCGGGTTCGTGTGGACGGAGACGTTGCCGACACTCTGGATCACCCTACCACAAAACAGGAGCATCAATATCTGCACAAGGACATGGCGAACCTAGTCGTATCCAAGAGAGGTCAAGGGGCGCTCGATAATTACCGTGATTGCTTGACGGAGTTGAGCAGCGGCTCTGTCGCTTGCAGAGGCAGACGGGGATGGCGACCTGGGTCACGTTAAGGCAAACCAAAGGCGTCAGAGGATGCACAGGGACACGAGGAACATGCTCGTTTGAACCAGAAGGAAAGGGGAGGTCGGAGCTCACCATATTCGCTTGTCGGAGTTCGTCGGGCAGCGGCGGTGCGTTGTGAAATACTGGCAGCCTGGTGGCGAGGCGAGTGAGCTGAGTGAGGGGAAATGACCGTGGGGTGTAGGGGTTTAAGTAGGCGGCAGCGTGACAGGAAACTCCTGCGGATTCAAGGCCAATTACACCGCGCCATTATCGGCAGCAACGGCAGCGGCGACGAGGTCTGCGGGCGAGATTTGGGGAAGAAGGTTGCGGTGGCAGTGGGGTCGCGCTGTCAGCGAGTGTGGGTAGAGCTGTGCACGTGAGAGAGAGAGAGAGCAGAGGAAAAATGCCCTGGGTGGGCTTAGTGGGCTGGATCTAGTGCTGGGCCAGATTGGCAACGCTGGCCTTTTCTGTTTTCTTTTCTCCTTTTCTATTTCTATTTTGATTTTCAGAAATCATTTTCAAATGTTATTCAAATGAGTTTGAATTCAAACTTTCTCTGGATTTTTGTAAAGTGAACCATGCACATATTTGAGTATAAAACATTGTTGTTCACTCAAAATACATTGGACCATTGAAATTAAAATAAAACCATGCCTTAATTATTTATTTATATTAGGCATTGGAATTGGTTTTAATTTAGAATCTTGTCTTGAAAATTTGAGTAAGCTTTGAAATCAACATTCAAACCTACATTCAAACCTTGCTGGTTGAAACAAAGTATTCTCATAATTTGAGAGTGAAAAATAAAGCCATTGCCTTTCCTACATAAAATAATAGGCAACAATTTGCTTCTGTTTTGAAATCTTATTTGAAAATGATTCAAATGCTTATGAATGCATGAAGGATATGCAAACTTTATAAATCATGATTTTTTGGATGTTATAGTTCCCCATTTGATTACTGGGATGTCACTCTGTGTGCACTATGCATGATTCTCGCTTGTCACCGCAAGGCAAAAAGACACTTTCAGACCAAAGGATCACATAAACTCATCTTAGATTACAATAAATTCTAACTTAGCACACTAGATCATACCTCAACCTAGAATTTAATCAATCAATCACACTTGGATGAACAACAAAACAATATAAATATGTAATGATGTCACAACCGTGTTCAATCTTATAATTACTAAACACAAGAGAGAGGGAGGTGGAGATGGAGATCGATGCGTGGTGGTGGTGATATCTTCCTTCTCCTCCTCTTCTTCTTGCTTGGATGCCTTGATGGTGATGGTGTTGATGGATATATAGATCTCAGAGGTGTGGTTGAGGAAGATCTCCGCCGTCTTGGAGATTGGATGGGCGGCGGCGGCAGGGCTCCGCCCGTGAAGGGCTATGGTGTTCCTCCCTTGTTTCTTGACTCCTCCCACCATTATATAAGCCTTAGAAGTGCCCTAGATCGCTCCCAATACCATCATATGGCTTAGGGAAGGTTATGGAGCAGTACAGTGTAAAAACAAGTCGTTTCCGACCTTTTTCCAACTATACGGCCGTATAGTTGGTCGTTAAACTTTTGGGCGTCGTAGTGTTTTGGTCGCCGCTTCTTCATACAAACTCTGATTTGGGTGTTTTTCGACTCGTTGGATTCGTATCAACGAGGGATACGACCCATTGGTCTTGAATATTTATTTTGAGAAGTTGGAAAAAATTCACTTTTTCCAACACCTCAAATGGCTAAGTCTGCCCCCCTGCAGCTCGTCCATACTATGCTCTCTTTGTTTCTTTTGCCTTTGTTTTATCCATAATCATCATCAACACCTACACACATGTCAAACACAAGGAAGAGGGATAAAATTGAAAATGAATGAAAACAGAAACCATGCATATTTGGCATAGCTGCAGCTAGATAAAACATGAGATGAGTGTTTGATATGCATAAAATACTGATACATCATAAACATATCTATAATTTTTCATGTTCCATGCTTGTTTAGTATCCACTTTTCTATGCTTTGTCTACACTTTGAGGTATTTTTATACATTTTCTGGGACTAACCTATTAATAATATGCCGCAGTGCCAGTTGCCTGTTTTTGGTTTCACAAAAGCTAGTAAGAAAATATTCTCGGAATTGGATGGGACAAAAGCCAAATTTAATATTTCACTGAGAAGAACACGGAGTCTAGAGGAGAGACGGAGGGGAGCCACAGGGTGGCCGCACCCCCATACGCGGGCCCACCCTAGGTCGCGCCTGGGCAGGGTGTGGCTCCCTTGGCCGCCCTCATTCCTCGCCTCTTCGCCTATATAAGACCCCCGATGCCAAAACCCAAAACACCCGATCAGATCTCCAAAAAACAGTCTATAGCCACCGCCACCATCGTCCCTAGACCGGGGGGATCTAAAGCTCTTCTCGGCACCCTGCCAGAGGGGAGAGATCATCCCGGAGGCCTTCTTCATCACCATTCCAGCCTCCGGTATGATGCGTGCGTAGTTCACTCTTGGACTATGGGTCTATACAGTAGCTAGATGGTTGTTTATCCTCCTTTGTGCTATCATGTTTAGATCTTGTGAGATCCACTCATGATCAAGATCATCTTTTTGTAATCATACATGTTGTGTTTGCGGGGATCCGATGGATATTGAGATTGCTATGTCAGATTGATTATTGATTTTATCATGTCCGTGTTGTTTGAGATCTTGCATGCTCTCCATTTCTAGTAGCTATCTTGGCCAATTAGATGCTAGTGACTCCAAGAGGGAGTATTTATGCTCGATAGTGGGTTCATGCCTCTATTGAATCTGGGGAAGTGATAGAAATCTCTAAGGTTATAGATGTGCTATTGCTACTAGGGATAAAAGAACAATCTTTTGTTCATGGAACAATTGTATTGTTTACATTACACATATTGCTTAATTCAGTTATCCGTTGCTTGGAACTTAATACTGGAGGGGGTTCGGATGATAACCTGAAGGTGGATTACTAGTCGTACGTGTAGTTGGATGGCGTTCTGTGTATATTGTTGTAATGCGCAATCAAATCTCATAGGAATCATGATGTCTAGTATTTGCATTGTTATGCCTTGCTCAGTCCTATCAATTGCCCCGCTGTAATTTGTTCACCCAACATGTTATGTTATCTTTTTTAAGGAGAACACCTCTAGTGAACTGTGGACCCCTATCCAATCTTTACCATTGATACATCATCTATTGTTACCGTTTACTCTCTATAAAAAACCATTACCTTCCACATTATACGTTTAATCCTTTGTTTTCAACAAACTAGTGAGATTGACAACCTCACTGTAAGTTGGGGCAAAGTCTTGAGTTTGTGTTGTGCAGGATTCTGTAAGATCCCACCTTTATAAAGGTAGAGATCCCTGTGATTGCAATGCTAGTCCCTGGATCAATTGCTAGCATCCACAGTTTAAGATGAAGTACACAGAAACAAAGGTCATTATTACATCGTCATTCAAGAGATAACATAGTATTTTATAACTCCATGGCCATAAGCTAATACAAGAGTTTAACTTAACAATATAAATAAAAGTCTTCATCTTCATGTGCCACAAGCAAGCATGTTGAGTGTAGACTCATAACACTAATCCTCATTAGAGTAACCTGCAACATCACAAGTTACAGCCACAGTGGGTCAATACATTGGAATAGTATTGGCAGTGATACCTTAGTAGAAAAATAGCATATAGCTTCTACATGAATTTGGCTAAGTGTAGCTTAGGATTGCTTTGCTAAAAATAGGTTTTACCTATCAGTTGAAAACACTAAATTTTTGTTTGGCAAAATCTCCCAAGGAACCACCAATAGAAATTGGTGAACCTTCACCCTTGTTCAACCACAAGTTTTAACGTAGAAAATTGGGATGAGGAGATTCTTGATAGCTTCCATGTCTTGATGCTCAAATTGTCCATTACCGGGGACACGACTAAGTATTTAGTTTCTTGCTTCTACAGAGGTGGTGCACTTTCCCCACAAGACTTTATTTTCACCAAGACAGGACCATTCAGAAGCCTTCCCTTAGACCAAAATGGACAGGCTCCAAACCTATCATCCCCTACCACCAACGGCCCATTTGGATTAGTTATTGCAACCTATATGATCTAGACAGAGCCCATAATGCCATGTGGCTGCACTAGAAGCTTCTTAACATTTGGCATATCAAATCCCTTTGTTCCTGGGTGGCATTCCACAAGTGAGATACACAGGGTAGACCATTGGAAGATGGTCCCTGGTAACCACTAAACCAAAAACCACCAAGCAATTACTAATCCACCGAGGTGTTTCATTCACTTAGTTGTTTTATTAAGCAAAAACATAAGTCAAAGACTTAGCAATATTTTTCCATAGCATGTATATATTCCACCCTTGGTTGCTACTAGCTAGGCTAAGCATGGCAATAACAAGTATCTTAACTTAGAGAAAATTCTAACAATTCTACAACTACTAGGATTTCCCAAGCATAACATATAGATACTTAGCAAAGTTTAACATGCAAGCCCTATACAAAATATTTTCTAATGCATAGACAAAATATTGGGACAAAAGTATGAAGCACCACTTGCCTTGGTAGTTGGGGGGGGGAACAACAATCCTCACAGTCACAATCACCACTAGCACCAAAATCTACACATAAAATGATAGCACCAATTTCACACCTCAAAATAAACAAGAAAAAATATATGAATGCATGCAAATGACATGTGATGATTTTCTAAACCCCACAAGACAAGTAAAACAGTAATGATAAATAAACTAAACATTTACACATCAAATAAACTTTATTTGGCCATTAAAACATTTTTCAACAAATGTTTGTACACAAAATAAGCTTACAAATGTCTCTGCAAAAACAACCTAGTTTACAGAAGCAATTTATTAAACAAAGTACATGGTTGGATAGAATTCTTTTTCCTGATTCCACTGATAGAAAACTTGCAAAATTTGTACGTGTGGATCAAAAGTTATGAATTTTGCAAGTTTGAACATCTAATAGATCTAATTTCAGATTTAAATCTAAACCCTAGCCACGTGTCTTAACCTAACTGTCCGATACCGTTTCGCGCGGATCGATCTGTACAGACCGTTGGATTTAAGTGGGATCGCACGAATCAGATCAGCCCATACCGCTTTGATTAATGATTCTATCGTGGCCGTGGGATCTAGATGTAACAGGCAGCTTTGCCCTGACCAAAGTCTGGCGGCACTGGGTCAACGGCGAGCGGCGGCGCGCTCGGACAGTGATGGTCTGGTGGTTCTGGGAAGCAAGGGAGAAAACGCAGGGGCTTACCGTGCTCGCTGGGTCATCGCGGTGCTCAAGGTGGTCGGAGGAGGGACAGGGGCGCACGAAATCGACGTCTATTGCTCACCGGAGAAGCTTCGGTCGTCAGGTACGGCTGCTCGTCGTCGTTGGCGAGGTTACAGATCACGCCTATCCAAACGAACGGTGCCGTTAGATGCGCAAAAGTCAGGTGATCATGCGAGTAACCAATAGAGAGAAGGGGGCGGTCAGGAACTACCAGAGGGTGTCGCCGGAGTGGAGACAGACGGCGGCGCTTGTTGTCGTTGAGGTTGCCGATGAAGGGGAGCGCGCGTGGGCGAGTGCGAGGCACTGGCAGGTGCAGAGGATGATGGGGAACAAGCTCGTGGTGTCTCGAAGGCAAGGGGCGACGGTGTTTGGCCGGAATTTGAGTCGGAGCTCATCGGAGCAAAGGGAGGTCCCGAGCAAATTTCGAGCAGCCTAGGGGCAGAGAGGGGTTGGCGACTAGGGAAAAGGAAGGGAAGACGTGGGCGATTAAGTACGCAAGATTAGGGGGAGGAATTACTGGCGCATTGATACAAATTCAAGCGTGTTTAATCGACCGGAAATAGCTGGCAAGATTTGGGAAAGAAGGGGTCGTGGGGTTGATAAGATGACTGGTGAGTGGGACCTGGCGCTCAGCGAGAGAGAGAGATACGGGGTGGGGTCCAATCGTCAGTGACGCCGCGGGTTAGTACCGCGGTGTGAATCGTTTTCTACGGGGGTGGAGGAGAGAGGTGGGCTGTTGGGCTAGATGGGCTAGCTGGGATGGGTTGGGTTAGTTAGCAGTTGGTTTTATTTTTTTCTCTCTTTCTCTTTTTCTTTTTCTGATTTGATTTTCTGGTTTGAATTTAAATGCCCATTTCAATTATGTTTCAATTGAATTTTTCTCCAAATTTTTGAATTGTGTTTCTTGTATCCTGGGGTGTGTAAAATATCTATTCAATCTCAAATTCAATTTGGGTTTGAAAATGAAGTTTAAAACTATGCCTTAATTAAATTATTATAATAAGCATATGAATGGTTTTTAATTCATAATTTGTTTTGAAAACTTTGACCAAGCCTTAGAAACATCACTCAAACTTATGTTCAAATCTTTTCTGGTTAAAACAAGTGTTTTTCTTATTAAAGAGTAGAAATAAAGCCTCTGCCTTATCTACATAAAATAATAGACCACAAATGCTTCTGTTTTTGAAATCTTATATGAAAATGATCCTAAAATGATTATGAATGCATGAATGATATGCAAACTTTGAAATCACGATTTTTGGGATGTTACAAATCTAACCCCCTTAAGGTGAATCTCGCCCTCGAGATTCAGATTGGCTAGCAAATAGGTGAGGGTGGTCTTTCCGAAGATCATCTTCTCTTTCCCATGTTGCTTCTTCTTCGGAATGATGGTTCCACTGAACTTTGCAGAATTTGATGGTCTTTGTCCGTGTAACTCTTTCTACAGTCTCAAGAATATTGATAATTTTTTCTTCATAGGTGAGATCACTTTCAAATTGGACCACTTCCAAAGGTATAGTATCTTTCAAAGAAGTTTCTTCCATCTCCAGATGGCATTTCTTTAGCTGACTCACATGAAATACATTGTGTACGGCAGACAACAATTCAGGCAATTCAATCTCATATGCCATTTATCCTTTACGGCTCAGAATCTTGAATGGTCCAACATATCTTGGGGCCAATTTTCCTTTGACTCCAAATCTCTTCACACCACGAAGTGGTGATACTCTAAGATATGCTCTATCACCCACCTCATAGGTGACTTCCCTACGCTTGGGATCTGCGTAGCTCTTTTGTCGGGACTGTGCTATCTTCAATCTGTCCTTTACCAACTTGACTTTCTCTTCAGCTTCCTTGATTAGTTCTGGCCCGAACAAGTTTCTTTCTCCAACACCATTCCATAACAATGGTGTAGTACACTTTCTCCCATAGATAAACTCAAACGGTGCCATCTCGATACTGGCTTGATAGCTGTTGTTGTAAGAGAATTCTGCGTAAGGCAGACTTTCATCCCAACTAGCTCCATAGTCTAGGGCACATGCCCTGAACATATCCTCTAAAATTTGGTTGGTCCTTTCTGTCTATCCATCAGTCTGAGGATGAAAAGCAGTACTGAATTCCAATCTCGTTCCCAATGACTCATGCAGTTGCCTCCAAAAATGGGAAGTGAATTGAGTTCCCCTATCAGACACAATACTCTTGGGTACTCCATGCAGACACACAATCCTATTCATATAGATCTTGGATAACTTAGCACTTGTATAGGTTGTCTTCACGGGTATGAAATGAGCCACTTTAGTTAGACGATCCACCACGACCCAAATAGAATCATATCCCGATGTAGTCCTTGGCAATCCAGTGATGAAATCCATACCAATCTTGTCCCACTTCCAATCAGGAATAGGTAATGATTGTAACAATCCTGCTGGTTTCTGATGTTCCGCTTTCACTCTACTACATACATCACACAAAGCAATATGTTCGGCGATGTCCTTCTTGAGATTATTCCACCAAAATCTTTCTTTCACATCCATGTACATTTTGGTGTTACCTGGATGAATGGAATATGGTGAGTTGTGTGCTTCTTGTAAAATCAGTTTCTGAAGCTCCGGATCTTGCGTAATGCAGATACGTTTTCCATACCATAAAGTACCCTGTTCGTCTTCATGGAATCCTTTGGCTTTTCCCTTGCCAATATTTTCCTTAATCTCTTCAATTTCCTTGTCCGTCTTTTGGGCTTCCTTGATTTTATCCAACAAGGTGGGTTGAACATCCAATGACATGAGATGTCCTTCAGGCACAATCTCTAATCTGAGATCTTTGAATTGGGCACGCAGATCATCTGGCAACTCTCCCTTAGTAAGGCCATTCACATAAACCTTACGGCTTAATGCATCCGCTACAACATTTGCTTTACCGGGGTGGTATTGCAAACTCAAGTCGTAGTCCTTGATGAGTTCTAGCCATCTTCTTTGTCTCATGTTGATTTCTTTCTAAGTGAAGATATACTTCAAACTTTTGTGATCTGTGAACACTTCACATCGCTTTCCCAAAAGATAATGTCTCCATGTTTTGAGTGCATGGACAACAGAGGCCAACTCTAAATCATGTGTAGGATTATTAACTTCATGAGTTTTGGTTTGTCTCGAGGCATAAGCCACAACTTTTCCTTCTTGCATCAGAACTGCACCTAATCCTTGGTGAGATGCATCACAATACACTTGGAAATCCTTCTCCAAATCTGGCAGACATAAGACTGGTGCTGTCACTAGTCTCCTCTTCAACTCTTGGAAACTGAGTTCACATCCTTCAGTCCAATCAAATTTCTTGTCTTTCTTTAGTAACTCCGTCATTGGCTTAGCTACTTTTGATAAATTCTCAATAAGCCTTCTATAGTATCCTGCCAAGCCAAGGAAACTACAAACCTCCTTCATTAACTTAGGAGATTCCCACTCAGTTACAGCTGACACTTTTGCGAGATCAACTGCCACACCATCTCCTGACACAATGTGTCCAAGAAATCCGACTTCATTCAACCAAAATTCACACTTGCTAAATTTGGCATACATTTTATGCTCTCTAAGCTTCTCAAGTCTTAAACGCAAATGTCCTTCATGCTCTTCATTGCTCTTGGAATAGATCAAAATGTCATCGATGAAAACGACAACAAACTTGTCAAGAAACTCCATGAACACTTTGTTCATCATATTCATGAAGTAGGCTGGTGCATTGGTCAAACCAAATGGCATCACGGTGTACTCATACAATCCATACCTAGTGGTGAAAGCAGTCTTAGGCATGTCTTGTTCCCTTATCTTAAGTTGAAAATAACCTGACCGGAGATCAATCTTTGAGAACACACGGGCTCCTTCTAACTGATCAAACAAGTCATTGATTCTGGGCAAATTATATTTGTTCTTGATAGTCACCTCATTGAGTGAACGATAATCTATGCATAACCTTTGACTTCTATCTTTCTTTTCAACAAACAAGACTGGTGCTCCCCAAGATGAAGAACTTGGTTGAATAAATCCTTTCTGTAACTGTTCTCCAAGTTGTTTCTTGAGTTCCTTTAGCTCATCAACTGACATCTTGTAAGTTCTCTTTGCTATTGGTCCTGATCCTGGCAGCAAGTCAATAAGAAATTCTACGTCTCTATCTGGTGGCATTCCGACAATTCTTCCGTAAACACATTTGGGTATTCTCTCACAATTAGCACACTGTCTATCCTAACCCCCTTAAGAGAATTTAGCTTACTTCCTTTTGATTCAAAGTTAGACTTGAATCTAATCCATTTCTTATCCGGGGTTGTGAGTGCAACGGTACAGTTGGCACAATCTAGTACTCCTTCATACTTGGTCATCCAATCCAAGCCTTGGGAATATAGGATTATCAGACTAACTTGAAACTTATACTTTCCAAATTCTAGCACTAGATCACGACATCCAAGACTTACTATCATATCTCCATCGGGAGAACTTACTTTTATAGGACACCCAATATTTTCAGTTGGAAATCCATTTCTATCAACAAATGCTCTTGATATGAATGAATGCGATGCACCAGTATCAAAAAGAACAAGTGCTGGAATAGAATTGAGTTTGAGCTTACCAGCCACAACATCAGATTCCTCATAAATCTCTTCCACATTGATGTGGTTCACTTGTCCCTTCTGGAAAGGGTTGGGCTTGGTGGTTCCTTCAACCTTCTTCTCTGGGCACTCATTTGCATAATGCCCCATCTTCTTACACTTGAAACATTCAACCTGACTAATATCTCTCTTTGTAGGCTGACTACCACTTCCACTTCCACCTCCACTGTGGTGACTCTTGTGGTTCATGTATTTGTCATTATCATGAATACGATGATGCTTGTTGTCGTGATGGCGGTTGTGGCCGTAGTGGTTGTTGTACTTTCCATGTTTGTGGGATCCAGAACTCCCACTATCATCATGATGGGAACACTTGTGAGACGATCCCGAGCTGTTCTTGTCAAAGCTATGCTTCCTCTTTATGCTTTCAACCTATTTCATCTTGTTCTCTAAGATGGTAGCCTTGTCACAAAGTGATTGGTAGGTTGGGACATAGGCAATAGACAACTGCAGATCCAGTTCAGCATTCAGTCCTTCGAGGAATTTCTCCTTCCTCTTGGCATCAGTATCAACCTCATCCGGCGTATAACGCGCCAGATTGTTGAACTCCTCAATATATTCAGCCACGCTGTGGTGACACTGTTTTAGGTTGTGGAACTCCTTCTTCTTCAAATTCATCACTCCGGATGAGATATGAGCTGTACGGAATCCATCCTCAAAGATAGCCCAAGTCACATCCTTAATGGGAGTGGTGATCTAGAAGTTACCCCACTAGGTTGCTGCTGGCCCTTCCAACAGATGTGCCACAAACCTGACTTTCTCCTCGTCGGTGCAGCCGAAAGTCACTAAATCCTTGTTCACTGAACGTATCCAACCATTGGCCACCATTGGATCAGTGGTTCCTGAGAACTTTGCAGGCCTCAGTATAAGAAATCTGGTGACCATGTCAAATCCTGGCGGATTATTCTGGTTGTTGTTGTTATTGTTGTTGTTCTTGTTGTTGCTGTTGCTGTTGCTGTTGCTGTTGTTGTTGTTGTTGTTGTTGTTGTTGTTTGTTGTTGTTGTTGTTGTTGTTGTTGCTGTTGTTGTTCTGATTCTGGTTCTGCATGAAAGTGGTCATCATCTGCATCAGTTGTGTCTGTGCTGTCATCAACTGCTGCATCTCGGGAGTGACATTGTTGTTGTTTGGGTTGGGGTTGGCACATCGAGGGGGCATCTATGGTTTTCATAAGGGTAAGTGAGATACCCATAGATGCTTAACATGCACAATACATCACATAGTCAATCACAATAACCAAGCATCAAAATAACATAGAGTTTGAACGACATAAAAAACAAGTTTGGAAATGCAAACACACCATAGCAAGCCACCCACATGTTGGATGATCATTGCGACTGAATAAACAAAATACGGTAGATGAAAGAAAAACGACTAGTCTACACTACTCCTCCGCATCAATCTCCACATCAACAAGGGTAAGACCTGCATTCTCCATAGCGGTCTTATACTCATCAACACTAGTAGTCAAGGCCTCTATCTTGGCCCTAAGAGCCCTCTTCTGTGAGCGAAGTCTCTCGATCACTCCCTGCTGATGCTCAAGATCGAAGTCCTTGGCCTCCAGCTCTTCCTTCATCTCCCGGATCTTCTTGTTCCTGTCTTGGACTCTCTTCTCCTGGCTCTTGAACTTCTTGTCCTAGCTTTCAAACTTGGCCTACATTTCCTTGACTATCTCGTCTTGCTCCGCAAAGAGCTTGTCCTTCTCACGAAGCTGAACCCGGAGTTCGTCATTGCTAAGCATGACATTGGTCCTATCAGTATCTAGGTGCCTAATAAGACCCTCTAGGTCCTGAAGGTACAGACGAATCGGCTCCATCGTCTCTCTAGCAGCATCCTCGTACTCTATAGCCTCACCCTGCTGCTATCCTCAAGGGGTGAAAGTAAAGACCTCTAAGCTCGGTGGAGTGTCTCCCTACCAGGCGCCCAAGTAACTCCTGCATGAACACATCTAGGACTTTCTCCTTGTCATCATGCATCAGCTTGAAAGTGATGGTCTCCGTGGTTGGCTCTGTCTGGCGTCCGGGCTGAGTGACTCTAAAGCCCCAAAGGTCCTTCCTCTCAAACTTGGTGAGTGGAAGTGTCATGATGCTAGGAAGTGGAAGGTTGAGCACACTAGTGAGCTCAATGAGACGAGTACTAAAACGAGTTCCCTTGAACTCCTAGGTCGTGTTGATAGTAACATTAGGCATATATTTTTATAAGATAGAGAAAAGTTAGAATCAACATCAATAGAGAAAATTCACAAGACAAAATATCACAAGCATTTCTTTTACAACAATCACACAAGTCATGGCATACACAAATCCATTACAAGCATCAAAGGTTCAACATAACTTAGAATTTTTTTTAGGAAGTAAAGACGATAAGTCTGGTGGTCCAACTAACGAAGTATGTTACAACTCTCACTCACTAGAAAAAATAGCTATCAGGGCATCCTTAGTAGCCATCTGTCTATCTTGTTCACAAGACTCCCATATTAAGTCTATGATGTCTCCACTTAGCTGTTGGTTGGTAGCCTCTAACTCTTGGGTATGCTTCTTTTCTTCCGTAAGGTCATTTTGGGTGTTGAGCATTCTGCACTTGAGTCTATCACCAAGCTCCTTGATAGCATTCCATGCTGCATTTCTTGCAGAGTCAAAGAATTTTGTGTGCATTTCTAAGTTGTTGACCATGCAGAATCCTGACTCCTTGTGGTTGTCTTCCTTGGTTTTGTACAAGTGAAGTTGCACCCACCAATACTCTTCTCCTTCATCCATCACAGGGAATCCTTTGTACACAGATGCACCATGTATCCCCATGGTAACCATAAGGTTCTTGAGGGCCTTGGGAAATTCAGTCTCACACTCCAAAGTCATGGTCATGAGTGGTCCCTTCCTTACGACTTCATTGATGGAGTTCATCTACAAATAGAGATGAGAAAGAAGATTATAAAAGTTTACGAGAAGAAAAAGACATGTGTGGAAATTTTCAAAGTGTTGGAAATTTATCCTTAGTAGTTTCTAATCCAATCCTAGGGTCATAATCCTATAGGTAACACAGTGCTCTGATACCATCTGTAAGATCCCACCTTTAAAAAGGTAAAGATCCCTGTGATTGCAATGCTAGTCCCTGGATCAATTGCTAGCATCCACAGTTTAAGATGAAGTATACAGAAACAAAGGTCATTATTACATCGTCATTCCAAAGATGACATAGTCTTTTACAACTCCATGGCCATGGGCTAATACAAGAGTTTAACTTAACAATATAAATAAAAGTATTCATCTTCATGTGCCACAGGCAAGCATGTTGAGTGTAGACTCATAACCCTAATCCTCATCAGAGTAACCTGCAACATCACAAGTTACAGCCACAGTGGGTTAATACATTGGAATAGTATTGGCAAGTGATACCTTAGTAGAATAATAGCATCTAGCTTCTACATGAATTTGGCTAAGTGTAGCTTAGGCTTTCTTTGCTCAAAATAGGTTTTACCTATCAGTTGAAAACACTAAGTTTTTGTTTGGCAAAATCTCCCAAGGAACCACCAATAGAAATTGGTGAACCTTCACCCTTGTTCAACCACAAGTTTTAACTTAGAAAATTGGGATGAGGAGATTATTGATAGCTTCCATGTCTTGATGCTCAAATTGTCCATTACCGGGGACACGGCTAAGTACTTAGTTTTTTCCTTCTGTAGAGGTGGTGCACTTTCCCCACAAGACTTGATTTTCACTAAGTACGGACCTTTCAGAAGCCCATTGTTCCTGGGTGGCATTCCACAAGTGAGATACACAGGGTAGACCATTGGAAAATGGGCCCTGGTAACCACTCAACCAAAAATCACCAAGCAATTACCAATCCACCCAGGTGTTTCATTCACTTAGTTGTTTTATTAAGCAAAAACATAAGTCAAAGACTTAGCAATATTTTTCCATAGCATGTATATATTCCACTCTTGGTTGCTACTAGCTAGGCTAAGCATGGCAATAGCAAGTATCTTAACTTAGAGAAAATTCTAACAATTCTACAACTACTAGGATTTCCCAAGCATAGCATATAGATACTTAGCAAAATTTAACATGCAAGCCCTATAAAAAGTATTTTCTAATGCATAGAAAAAATATTGGGACAAAAGTATGAAGCACCACTTGCCTTGGTAGTTGGGGGAGTAACAACAATCCTCACAGTCACAATCACCACTAGCACCAAAATCTACACATAAAATGATAGCACGAATTTCACACCCCAAGATCCAGGTGGGATCTAGATCTAACGGGCAACTTTTCCCTGACCAGAGTCTGGCGGCGCTAGGTCAACAACGAGCGGCGGTGGGCTCGGATAGTGATGGTCCCGTGGTTCTGGGAAGCAAGGGAGAAAACGGAGGGGCTTACCATTCTCGCGGGGTCGTCGCGGTGCTCAAGGTGGTCGGAGGAGGGACAGGGCGCACGGAATCGAAGTCTATTGCTCATCGGAGAAGCTTCGGTCGTTAGGTACAGCTGCTCGTCGTTGTTGGCGAGGTTACAGATCACGCCTAGCCAAACGAACGGTGCCGTTAGATGCGCACAAGTCAGGTGATCATGCGAGTAACCAATAGAGAGAAGGGGGCGGTCAGGAACTACCAGAGGGTGTCGCCGGAGTGGAGACATACGGCGGCGCTTGTTGTCGTTGAGGTTGCCCATGAAGGGGAGCGTGCGCGGGCGAGTGCGAGGCACTGGCAGGTGTAGAGGATGATGGGGAACAAGCTCGTGGTGTCTGGAAGGCAAGGGGCAACGGTGTTTGGCCGAAATTTGAGTCAGAGCTCGTCGGAGCAGAGGGAGGTCCCGAGCAAATTCTGAGAAGCCTAGGGGCAGAGAGGGGTTGGCGACTGGGGAAAAGGAAGGGAAGACACGGGCGATTAAGTACGCAAGATTAGGGGGAGGAATTACTGGCGCATTGATACGAATTCAGGCGTGTTTAATCGACCGGAAACAGCCGGCGAGATTTGGGGAAGAAGGGGTCGTGGGGTTGAGACGATGACTGACGAGTGGGACCTGGCGCTCAGCGAGAGAGAGATACGGGGTGGGGTCCAATCGTCAGCGACGACGTGGGTTAGTACCGCGGTGTGAATCGTTTTCTGCGGGGGTGGAGGAGAGAGGTGGGCTGTTGGGCTAGCTGGGCTGGGTTGGGTTAGTTAGCCAGTTGGTTTTATTTTTTTCTCTCTTTCTGTTTTTCTTTTTCTGATTTGATTTTCTGGTTTGAATTTAAATGCCCATTTCAATTCTGTTTCAATTGAAATTTTCTCCAAATTTTTGTATTGTGTTTCTTGTATCCTGGGGTGTGTAAAACATCTATTCAATCTCAAATTCAATTTGGGTTTGAAAATGAAGTTTAAAACTATTCCTTAATTAAATTATTATAATAAGCATATGAATGGTTTTTAATTCATAATTTGTTTTGAAAACTTTGACCAAGCCTTAGAAACATCACTCAAACTTATGTTCAAATCTTTTCTGGTTAAAACAAGTGTTTTTCTTATTAAAGAGTAGAAATAAAGCCTCTGCCTTATCTACATAAAATAATAGACCACAAATGCTTCTATTTTTGAAATCTTATATGAAAATGATCCTAAAATGATTATGAATGCATGAATGATATGCGAACTTTGAAATCATGATTTTTGGGATGTTACAATTCCAAGTTGCTAGCAACACATTGGATTTGTTTCCTTCCTTCTACTGGTTCGATAACCTTGGTTTCATAACTGAGGGAAAACTTACTGCTGTGCTCATCACACCTTCCTCTTGGGGTTTCCCAACGAAGCTCTACAGTGATCTGGGCTCATCAAATACTTCTATAAAAGTGTACATAAATTTCACTCATCACCTGGCAGGGCATAGAAGCCTTGTTTTCAATGTTTTAGGACCTATACAAAGTCAAACGGACCTGCACTTTTCGTAATGCCATTATTTATCCACGAGAAGCATCTGGAGCATAAGAATCCACCCAGGAGGGCCAGGAGGCCCAAGATATCTTGGGTGGCACGCCCAGCCTAGGTGGGCGTTCCACCTATGCTATATCCCTCCTCGGTCGTCCGATCGCCTCGATTCTTTCGCCCACGGAGTTCTCTTGACCTAAAGATCCCTATGTAAGGACCCCCCGAGGAGTCCTCAAGACAGAGAACACCAAAGACGAAAACACCACCAAACAAAGTCAGATCCAGCAAAGATTGGAGAGGGAAACTCCACCGGAGCCACCTCTGGGGAGATCTCCACCCTCTCCAACATATCTGGCGTCATCACCATGACGAAGAGGGAGTAGTCCGCCTCTGGGCTATGGATTTGTGGTAGTATCTTGATCTATTTCTCTCCCGTTCTTCGTAGATCTAGGGTCATATGAGCTTCCCTACATGATTATGGTCATATTTGTAATTCCTATGTGGTGGATCTTTGTTCTTTGATTTGATATTTGAGATTGGAATATTTTTTGTGTAAGATGTTTTGATAGATGCATGGTATGTAGCCCGTTATTAATTGCTTGTTTTGATCCAACTTGTATTCAAGAACTTGTATGGGGAGAAGTGTGTGTTAGATGGAGTAGCATGGTGGTAGAGATTGAATTGTGACACATAATATTCAAGATATACTTTGGTTTTTACCTTTCTTTTGCTGCCTCACAAGGGATAAAGTGAAATCATGTGCTATAGTTATCATGTGATAGTGTGATAACCTTGTTAGATCAAGGTAGCATATTTGCATTTCAAACATCATATAATATTGTTGGAGATATGCCCAAGAGGCAATAATAAAGTGGTTATTATCATATCTTTATGTTTATGATAAATGTTTACATCCCATGCTATAATTGTATTAACCGGAAACATTAATACTTGTGTGCTTTGTAAACATAAAAGAGTCCCTAGTAAGCCTCTTGTTAAACAAGCTTGTTTATTAATAGATGATCATGGTTTCCTGATCATGAACATAAGATGTTATTAATAACAAGGTCATATCATTAGGAGAATGACGTGATGGACACACTCCTATAGTAAGCTGTAAGGTTCCCAACCTTTAATAAGGTAGAGATCCCTGTGTTTACAATGCTAGTCCCTGGATCAATAGCTAGCATCCACAGTTAAGATGTAATATCAAGAAACAAAGGTCATAATACAACTTTATAACCAGGAATAAAATAATTCATTACATCTTACATAGCTCATTTGGCTATCACATTACATTGCAGCAGAATAACTATAAAGCATGGAGTCCTTCATCTTCAAAGTGCCACAGGCAATCATGTTGGTTGTAGACTTGTAATCCTATTCAACACACTTCACTAACATCAAACAAACCTGTAACATAATAAGTTGCAGCCACAAGGGTCAATGCATTTGAATTGTATTGGCAAGTTTAACTACTATGTAGAAATAAGTGGATCCTATTATTACATGCATATTTGGCTAAGTAGGGTTTAGGCTCATTTGCAAAAAGCAATATAGTTTTATCCTATCTTTTCTAAATAGTTTTGATCTTTTGTCAAATCTTTCTGAACTTCTTGGAAAACTCCAAATGCTTAAAATCCCTTGTTGTCACCATCACGTTTTATCTTTGAGAAATTGGAATGTCGAGATCTTCCATAGCTTCAGGCCTTAGTTGCTCAGTATTGTCCATAACCGAGGACACGGCTAAGTACTTAGAATTTGATCTTCTACAGAAGTTGTACACTTTACCCACATGACACAATCTCGTCTTGTTGCCACCAGTGGCCGCTGGATAAGTACTCACCAAGATGGAGTACTGGAAGATCGAGAATGTGACAAAGTCTTTCCATAGAAGTCCTCTCAATACACAATGCTAGCTTGTCTACCAGGCACCAATGTAGGGATAAATTTCCCTTACACAATTCTAGTTAACCTGAAGATGGCAATGCATGATTCTTCCACTATGTAGTTGACTAAGCCAGAGCCCATTTAGTATGTGGATATACACGGAAGCCACTGTACGAGAAACATGTTCAATCTCTAAGTCCCTGGGTGGTTTTCTTCCAGTGCACATACAAAAAGAGATGGCCATATAAACATGGTTCCTTTTGTTGCCACCTTGTCAAAAACTTGAGTATCCCTGTCCACCCAGGTGGTTCATTGAGTACTTGTTTTATTATATAAAACATATATCTTTCCAACACTTCATATAATCATATCATGTATCCCATCCCAAATATATAGCAGGGCTAAGCTTACTACAACTACAATGTTTCCACTAAGGGAGATATAAGGGTATCCTATTAGGATTTAGCATAGCATAAAATATAGAAATCCTTTTCATGCATGTTACAAAATCCCACTAAGTGTAATGAAAATAGTAGGACTTGGATAATAGTGTCACTTGCCTTTTTAGTAGAGAATGTTGGTTCACTTCTTGATCTTGCAAATATCACACTCTTCTAATTCCACTACAATTCAATCAAGCAAACACAAATACAACTAGCATTCCAACCAATTTTATCACACATAAAATAATAGAAACAAGGTCATGCATGCAAGCATGCAAAAGATAGTTTTATTTGAAAAAGTGGTTTCCACTAGGCTCTAACATTATAAAGTTCAAAGTGGTCATTTACAAAAGTGGTAAAACCATTTGCAAAAGGTTTTATCTATAAACCATTTTTAAATCAAATCAATATTTTATGTGGTTGAAAATGCTTTTAGCAAAGCAATATTCTTTAAAGAGTTCACCAAATATATTTTAATTCTCAAAACTTGGTGTTTAGGGTCAGAAGGTTTGAATCAAATCATTTCCCAAAGGTTTCACTCAAAAATCATTTCTAAATCATAATCCATGTTTTTATTTGACTAGAAATGAGCTAATTCAATTATTTATTCTTTATCTTCACAAAATACATTTTTAAATCCATAAGTTGGTTCCTATGGTCAGTAGGTTCAAAACAAACCATTTTGCAAAGATTTCACATTAAAATTATTTCTAGAACAATTTTTATATTCCAAATAAGCCTGCACATGTTTCTGCAAATTCAACCAATTTTACAGAAGCTAAACATTAAAAAAACTGCATGGTTGCAAAGTACTTGTTCTGCTGAATCCATTGATATAAAATTTGCAAAATTTGGACGTGTAGAACTAAAGTTATGAATTTTTCAAATTTGCAAATCTAATAGAACATTTTTCTGTTTTTAATCCTGAGTCTGGCCACGTGTCTTAACCTCATTGGGCGATACCGCTTCGGGTGGATCGAGCAATATTGGACGTCAGATCTAACTAACAATGCACGGCACAAATTGAGCCTACCGGTTCGTTTAAGTCATTCTATCGCGTACACACGATCAAAATCCAACGGCTCACAACCACTGGACATAAACTGGCGGCGCCAGCGGTGGTGAACGGCGGCGGCGTGGTCAGACGATGATGGTGCCAGCGTTACAGGAATCTAGAGAGCGAGGGGAGGTGCTCACCAGAATCGCCACGACATGCTGAAGCTCAAGGTCGTCGTTGTTGGTCGAGGGGCGCACAAAGTCGACTGGGATTCCTCGCCGGAGTCGGTGACGGCGTCAGGTGACTCTGTTTGTTGTCGGGGGCGTGGTTGCAGGTCGCCCTAAGGCAAGTGGAGCACATGGTTAGACGCAGGCGAGTGCGTAGATGATAGGAGCATCAACGGAGAGGCTCGGGGCGGTCTTCTCTTACCAGGGGAGTTCATCGGAGCAATGACAGACGGCGGTGGCGAGTGGCGTTGAGGTTGCCGATGTTCTGGAGCGGGCGCAGCCAAGCAGCTGGCACTGGGAGATGCGCCTGATGATGGGGAGCAAGTCTGCGTGGAGTGGGAGGCGAGGGGCGGCTGCGGTTTGCCGGAATTTGCTCGGAGGTTCGCCGGAGACAGCCTGGGGGCAGAGATGGTGCGGTGAGCGAGGGGAATGAGAGAGAAGAGGTAGGCGCTTAAGTATGCATGGTCGGGGCGAGAATAACGTAGGCAGTAACTCGAATTGATCGCCGGAGTTAAAGGCAGAAACGGCGAGGCGACGTGGTCGTGGTGGAGACGATGATGAGGTGGCCTACTGGGGTCCGTTGTCAGCGAGAGTGAGGGAGGGAAAGATGGGGCCACTTGTCTGTGACTGGGCGGGTGTGTTTTTCAGTAAAAAGAACGGTTCACTGCGGGGGAGAAAGAGTGGGCTAGTGTCGGGCTTGCTGGGCTGGCCAGATGGGCTGGGTCTGTTTCACTTTTTTTATACAGAAAGCTTTTTCTTTTCTATTTGAATTTCTATTTTGATTTTCAAACAAACAATTCAAACAACAAACCAATTCAAATCACCACCAAACTTTGTATAGATTTTAATTCTGTTTAACAACATAATTCAAAGTCCAAAATAAAATAAATTTTTATTCTTTTTAGGATCCATTAATAATTAAATAAATAGACCTTAGTCATTAATTCAAATAGGGTTTAATTTATTTAAAAACTCTATTTGAAATCTAAATAATATCAAAACCATTTCAGTAGGTTTTATTTGAAAACAAAAATACATGGAAATCTTATTTAAAACAAAATAACAAGTTTTAGTGTTTATTTAAAATGGAAAAGCCTTTACTTTAATAAAAATTGGATATTAATAAATCCTCATTATTTAATTTAAATAAACCTTTACTCTTTTTATCAAATAGAAATATTTTATTTCAAAAGCTTGGCCAAGGTTTAATTTGGCTCTATAAAATAATCCTTATTCATAATTCTACCTTTGCTTTTGAAAAATCAAATCTTTTTATTAAAAGATCTAAAAATAGGGATTCCAACTATTTTAACTTTATTGTTTATTTACCTTTTTAAATCCCTTTAGGATTTTATTGGATCAAAATAGGTTTTGATGTTTCCAATTGGAATCAAAAAGTTTCTTCTCACCCTAAATTTCAACAAGATTTTATTTTGTTTATTTATTTTTCACATTTAAAAATTTGGAAAATTTTGGGATGTGACATAAGCATAGCATAAGATCAAGTCATTAAAGTTTGTTTGCTACAAAGGTTTTAAATACATAGTAACCTAATCCTTCGACCATGAGATCATGTCAATCACCATCACCAGATGGATACTTTGATGACATCAAACACCACTTCATAACTGGGTGGTTATAAAAGTGGAATTAGGTATTTTGAAAGTATGTGTTGAAGTGCATGGATCAAGAGTGGGATTTGTCCATCCATATGACACATAGATATACTCTAGGCCCTCTTGGTGGAATATCATCCAATTGGCTTCCAAGCATGTGACTATATGAAAGGATACAAATGTCTCCTAGAGGGGGGTGAATAGGCGATTAAAACTTTTCCGAGAGAGGCTTGACAAAGGCAGAATTAAACTAGCGTTTACTTTTTCAAGCACAACCTAGAACGACTAGGGTTCACCTATGTGTACCAACAACTTATGCTAAGAAATACAAGCAACAATGTGATAGAAAGATATAGATTACTTCAAGCATGAAGGCTATCACAATATAAAGTGCATAAGTAAAGAGCTCGGGTATAGAAATAACCGAGGCATGCGGGGACGACGATATTTTACCGAGTTCCTCCCAACATGGAGTACGTATCGTTTGGAGAGGGTGTGGTATCTAACCACCTATGCCACAAAAAGCCTCCGTTATTCTCTGGTGAATCTCACCCCAATGGGATCGATCCACACTTCCACTATCAGTGCACTTGTCGGTGGCAAACCAGAACCTCTCACAAGGATGGGACACTTCTCCATAACTTAATTGGAGGCTCCCAACAAATGCCACCAAGCCCACAACCTTCAACACCAATAAACCGTCTAGGGTTCCAAGAACCCAAGAGTAAAAAGCATCTCAACTTTCACTCACCAAATTCACCAAGGAGAACTCAAATCGATGCACCAAATGCAATCGCAAGAACACAAGAAGTGCTCAAATCCTTCTCTCCCAAATTCCACCAATTCTACAAAAGCTTATGGGGGAATAAGAGAGGAAGAACAATGGATGAAATCGACAAAAGACTCCAAGATCTAGATCCCAAGATGTTCCCCTCACTTAGAGGAGATATTGATTGGTGGGATTGTAGATCTAGATCTCCTCTCTCAAATCCCTCAAGAATATGCAAGAATCATAGGAGGGATTGAGGGTAAGCAAGCTCAAGAAGTTCAACAATGGAGGGGAAAACTTGCAAGAATGGCTAGGGAACCATTGGGGAAGAAGGCCCCTTAAATAGGTCCCCCCAAAATCCAACCGTTGAAACCCAAAAACACGAATCCCGGTACTATCGGACTTTTTTCCGGTACTACCGGACATTCCCGGTACTACCGGAGATTCCCTGGGGATCCCAGGTCGCCAAACGCACCTTATTCAGTACCACCCGGTACTAAGGGACGGTACTACCGGTCATCCCTGAACGAAAACGGCCATAACTTTTGCATCCGGACTCCGATTTTGATGATCTTGGGCTCATTTTGAAGAGGACAACAAGATCTACAAGATCATGCCAAGAAGCATCATAGTACAGCAAGCGAGTATAGATTAAAATGACGAAAGGTTTAACCTCTCTCAAAAAGACGAATCGATAAAACCTCCAACATCGAAAACGTAATAGAAAATGCATATGAAATCTGTTTTCGATGAACTAGAGCTTTTCATGGAGATTAACACAAGCTCTAAATCCTCACATGAGTAAGAACCAAATAATGGAAGGTTTTACCTATCTCTAAATTACAAACCGGTAAAACCTCCAAGATCAAAACACAATAAGATATAAAAGGGAAATCCATTTTTTGATGAACTAGAGCTTGTTAGGGAGATTACCACAAGATCTATATCCTCACATGGATAAGACCAAATAACAACCAAATATGATGATGCAAGTATGCAAAGGTTTGAGCTCTCTCCGAATGATGTGACCGAGTTACTCATTCGAGAGCCCCTCTTGATAGTATGGTTATCTATCCTAAACCCGGTCTCCCAACAAATATGAGACCGGCAAAAGGGAAAACCTATCAAGATTATACCTTTGCCTTGAGCATTCCACTTGAGATCAATGTATACGAACTTGGCCTTATCAAGATGGAACGCCTTTCTTGATTCCTCATCATCAATCCATGATCACCAAGGATGGCAAGAATCAAACATGAGATCTTATATAGATGGCGCATTTTGAGCTTGCACAACACATCTTCTTCTCATTTCATCGACCTTGAAGCCAACACATGCTCCAAGTGATGCCAAGGGACAAATCCTACAAGTATAACTTAATACACACATTAGTCCATAAAGATTGTCATTAATTACCAAAACCACACATGAGGGCCACATGTTCTTTCAATCTCCCTCATTTTGGTAATTGATGACAATCCCTTTAAGAGGGTTTATATAAGGAATATTAATGAACAAAATGGTAACACCAATATCAAATACTACATAAGTATGTGATATTGGTACCACCACCATATATAGAGAAGACTCCCCCATAATCTATGCATGTGTGATGACTCGAATTTCATTGCATATATTGCCAATCATTATCGTTGGTGGAGTTTCCTCTATATACCACATGCTAAGCAACAACAAAGATGCAATAGCATGAAAGGCAAATCCTTATGAACAAACTCAATGCATAAACCAAATTCCCTTATACCCTCTAAAACTTCTCCCCCATTGGCATCGATTGCCGAAATGGGTGACAAATTCTAGAAGGAAAATATAGTAATAATTCCTCGAAAGGTGTGCCTTAGAACATATCCAATGATGAATGCTTGGGATGGAGTAGAACTATATCGAGGACCTGAAAATTGCCAAAATAAAGTCAAATGATGCAAGCAATTACAAGGTCTGAAAAACCAATTTGAAAACAACAAAGGAGTCCAAATGGAAACTACAAGATATTATGATATGAGCAAAAGAGTGTTCTAAAATAACAAATAGAGAAGGTCCCCAAGATTTGTGCATAATTTAAAATAAATGCATTAGAATACATAATGCACAAATATGGAATCCTTGCTCCCCCATAAGCATTTAAAAACACAACAAATGAAATATCAAATAAATGCTTAAATAAAATATATAAGCTCCCCAAGATTTTTGCACACTTTAGAATCATTGTATTTTAATACAAAAATGCACAAATATGGAATCCTCACTCCTCCATAAACATTTAAGGCACAATAAATGATAAAGAAGACAAATGAGCATTATTAAATGAATTAGACGAGCTCCCCAAAGATAATGCACCAATTATGATAATTGCATTTGGGAACAAGGTGCATAATCATGGAGTCCTCACTCATCCAAATTCATTTAACAATACAAGGCATGAGAGAACAAATATGACTGCCCAAAGATGCAAACAAGAGGAACAAGCACTCATAGGCAATTAAATTTGAAAGCCACCGAAAAATCAAAACGAATAGAAAGGTGGTCTCCAAGGATTAAAAATCAACTAAAATTATCTTCTCATATGTGTATATGTCTCTAAGTGGAAAACATCACAAAGACACATGCCAACAAATAAAGATGAACACACAAAGAAGATATACAAGAAGGCATATGAAGAGTATAATGAAGTCATAACATATACAAATTAGATTTTTGCTTCAGAGCATGGCCAAGGGCTCAAATATATCTTGTTGTACATTAATGAACTTTAAACACCAACACACTACATATATTACAACTATCACCAAGGGAAAAGGAGAAAGTTGGAATATATGGAGAAAGGAAACAAGTATCACAAGGAATAAACAACTAGCAAAATCTCACTATTGCACATGAGAGGAGTTGAGGAAAATAGGCAATAAAATTGCTAGATTGACATATTTGGGATTGATGGATCATATGCATGATTTTGTATAGTCCCAATTATATGCACTCATCTCAAATTATACACATATACAATAGAGAGTTCTCTTAATACCATGGCTAGAGATACAATAATAAATACAATAACAAAAATTCATGCCAAGATACAACCTACAAAAGGTTGGAAGCAAGATAAATATGCATGAGCAAGAGATACTTGTTGCCGAGATATAATTGGTAGGATGTAGAGGATATGAATTCATTGATCATCCTATAGCTTGCCTCCAATTTTCATTAATGCACCACTTCTTCAAGATTTGAGAGACAAGCATCTAATATATATCCAATGTACCTAAAACACATTTAAGTACAAAATGGTCCCCAAACTTATTGGGTACAAAGTAGTTAGTGCAACTACAATACATAGGAGAGACTCCACATAAATATGTGCATATTGATATGAAATTGAATTTCATGCACAACTTAGACGATGGGATTTGGTGGAGTTTCACCTATATATTGGATCAAAGAAAGCAAGCATGCCATAATATAAACATAAATATGCATGCATAAAGCTTTCAAGAAATAAAAAGGACATACAATTTGAACAAAAACACCAAGTAAACTGAGATGGCACACATAAGAGTGTGACAAGACAAGTGGTGTCCAAATTGTATCAAAGAACCAATTCAACACATGAAAGATCACAAGTTCAACAAATGAACTAGGCTAAAACCAAAAAAGCAAAAGATAGATAGAAATAAAAATGCTCAAGGATTTATCTCATTCTAAAATGGTCAAATCAGGAAACAAGGAATGAGACAAAACCAACTCCCAAAAAGAGAAAGGTTCCAACAAGAAACTAAACTCCCCAAACTTTTCATGATGGCACAAAATACCAAAACAAAAAGATTGAGATTCCAAGCACATAAAACATGATATATAAAAAAACAAGAAGGATAAAAGGATTGTTCTAGATAATATAGGAGAGCTCACTCATAAGTAGTACATTATATAGAATTTTTATTTTGAATGCAAAATGCACACAAATGAGATCATCACTACTACCTACATTAAATCAAACACAAGAGGATACCAATAAAATAAGAAGATCCAAAAGTAGCAAGGAATACAAGGGGGAAAGTAACTTTCAATGTAAAGAGTTTAGAAAATGTTACCACAAGGAGGAATATTGGATATATAATATAAGCATGATAATCCAAAATGAAGATCCCTCAATTCTTCATAATGTAACCAAGTCTCTAATGCCCTCCAACAAACACGTATTCATCAAGTTTTGGCTTGTTGGTTCCCAACCAAATTGGGTCCTAAGAGGTTAGTCATAATAGGCTTGGAAACCCAAATGGTTATTTTATTGACACCACATTGAGCACCAACAAATTTGGAAAACGCATTGCCAATCTCATCCTTACAAAGAGAATAAACATCATCAATAATTATAGGGTTGGATGAGGATATACAATAGTGCATGAGGAAGAAATGTGCCCCTTCTCACGGCATATGTAGCAAGTTCTACTCTTGCCATCTTTATTTTTGGATGAAGCAACAACTTGAGGAAGAGCTTGAGTCTTCTTGGGAGGAGGCCCATCTCTAACACGATGTAGAGCTTGAGGCCGCTTCCCTTGTTGCTTCTTGCCAAGGGACTTCTTCTGTAATGGGCATTGTTTGACATGATGCCCTTCTTCCTTGCACTTGAAGCAAACAATGTTGGCCGGATTCTTGGCTTTATCTTTGCCATTCTTCTTATTATCCTTGTGCTTCAGCTTGATAGTGGACTTGTTCTTGACATTTGAGTTGAATCCAAGCCCACTCTTGTCATTGGGGAATTTTTGCACGCTCAAGATTTTGTTGAGTGAGGCCTTCCCTTGATGACCCCTTTTTAAGTCATACTTCAAAGAATTGACTTGAGCCTTGAGCTTTTTGACTTCCTCTACATGGTTAGTTTCAAGAAAAACACTAGAGGAAGTAGATGCTACATTGTTAGAGCAACAAGGCAAGGAATGTAATTCATCACGAGATATAACATGGTTGTGAGAGAATGAATTACAAGGACTAGCACATGGCAATATAACATTTGGAGTAGATATAGTGCTAATGTCCACATGAGTCCCACTAGATGTTACCTTTGACACGATGTCCTCATAAGCTAACTTTAGCCTACCATGGGAGACTAGAAGATCCTCATACGAGCTTGAGAGCATAACATGACTTTCTTCTAATTTCCCATAGTTGATAGTTATCAATGCAAGTTGAGCCTTTAGCTCAACATTCTCCTTCAAAATAGATGCTTGTAACATCCCAAAAATATAACACAAGGATCATCAAACTCTAATCACTAAAATTAGGGTTAACAAAAACTTTGATTAATTTAAAATCATATGAATGCATGTGTGAATGAGATGATTTGATAAATGCATGAATTAACCTAAATAGCAAGAAATTGTTTAAAGATAAAAATAACATCATATAAAACATTTCCATGCAGAAACAAAACAAGAGAAAATCAAAAACAAATAAAATAAAGCAAATGGTCATTTTTGCCAATCTTGCTCACTAGGTCACTTTGAGTGTTTCTAGTTCAAGATTTCAAACAGAAACTTTTTCAACTCTTTTCACCCCTTGCTAGAACAAGTAAAAGTAAATCAAACCCCACCTTTCAAACTTGCAGAAACATTTGGCAACCTCATTCAAATCACAAATTAAAATTGAATCTTTATCATATGTGAAGATCACACATTTTCAAAACCCAACCAAACCAGTGCCCCTTGACTAATCCAACTAACCAGACACTCCCTATTATGTGCCTAGCAAACTCACCAAGTTTGAATCCAAACTTCAAATTTAAAGTTCTTGCGGCCATTTTATCAAACACCTTGAAGATACAAATCAAACAAACATCAAACACTATAGTGTGCAGTAAAATTGGCCTAACTTGTTCCCTCTATAGCTCATTCTAGACTCCCAGTAGATGATCAAAGTAATCTAACTAGCTTTAGCACCACTGTGAGCAAGCCTATCCATTAATGTCAAGCATGCCGAGAGCGCCATTGCCACCCCATTGTTGCCAGCGAGCTAGAGGCCACACTAGCCTCGCCAACCTTGTCTGGGACATGCAGCACCGTCCACCGCCACCCACTGTCCCAGCCCCGAGCAATGCCAGCCCCTGGACCACACGACACACCCATGCCAAACTCCTCTGCGACCATGCTGAGCGCCGCCAAGCCCACGCTCGACCAGCACCAGACACCTGCATCGCCCGCCGCCAGGGGATGATCACCAGCACCCCAAAAGACTGCCAGGCATGCCCGTTCGCTATCGCGCGGACCACGCGTGCTGTGCGACATTAAAACCGCCGTCGGACCCGCCCAGAGCATCAGCGTGTTCCGACCGATCAGCACCGCCCCATGCCTCACCACCACGCCGTTGAGCTTCGCCAGGGAGCACAGCACCGCCCCCTACCGTCGCCCATGCCAGTAGCCCTCTGTGCCGTCGACCACGACGAGCTCAGCCCGTGCTCGTCGGTCGCCTTCCGCCACTATAAATAGAGGCCTCCACCGCTCGTTTTCTCTACACCAGTTCACTCCCCTCTCCCCCAGAACCACCCCACCGCACTCCCGGATCAAGGCGAGCAGCGCATCACCGGAATTTGGCCGGAGCCCGCCGCTGCTGGAAAAGAAGGGAGCCGTCGATTGAAGCCGCCCCAGGAGAAGCTGCCGGTACCAGGAGAACCGTCGTCGTCGACTTCGTCGTTCGCCCCGTCTCCGACCCTCGCCTAAGCCCCGGTGATCCTCCCACGACCCCAAGATGCCGCTTTAGGGTTCTGTCTCGTCGGCGCTGCCCGACATGGACGATGAACCGTAGCCGTTCGATTAGAACCAGATCCCATGGTTCATATTGCCCCGTACCGCTTCGCCCCTCCCCGTCTCACTGATGTGTGGGGACAACCACTTAACCAGCCCACGTATGCGCTGTGTGTAGTGGGCCGGCCCAGTAAAACATCCCGCGTGACCCAACAATTCAAATTAAGCTTTATTCATTTATTTTCAAACATAGTTCTGTACCTAGATTCAAAAATCAACCTAGCTCGATTCACTAAACCAAAATGCATGAAACCAATTTTGTTAGAAAGGTACTGAAATGCTTAATCCAAGCCCGTTGGATTCAAACCATTTGGAGTTATAGATCAATCATGGTAAAAATAACAAGGCAAAAGCTTTTCTGCATTCAAACATTTTTCAAAATTCAACCATAAAAGCTTTTGAGTGGATTACAACTCTCAAAATCACATTTGATCATACCTTTCAGAATATATAAAAACATATGGGTTTACTTGCAGAAATAATGTTCAAGTAATAAAAGAATGCCACATAGGCATTTCTAGTCACTTTATTTAATCAAAATAAAAAGGTTAAACCTTATTAAATTGTGACACCACTTTAAATCACATTCCCATGTACTGAAATATGTGGTGATGACACGTGTCAACATGATCCCATGTTTGAGTTGGAGAATATTAAATCTTAAGTAGTTTTTCAATGAGTAGAAATTACTTTTATCAAATAAAATAAATAAGACAAGTGCTTTAATCCTTGTGATAATAGTGATGATGTTAGATCATCTAGTGTGACTTCTTGTGTGATGATTTCAAAATAGTTAAGTATTGTTTGGTGATTGTGTACCTCGTATTTATTTATAGACGCTAGCACTGACCAGGGATACGAGGAGGAAGGAGGATACTACGAGGAAGAAGACAAGGAGAACTTCAACCACTGCTCTGCTCAAGGCAAGCCTAATACTACTAGTAGATTTAGCAAGATATTAACTTAGCAAGCTAACCCTTGCAAATTATGCAAGACAATACTTGCTTATTACTATGCCAACTATATGCCTTAAGCATATGTGATCATACCCACTTGATAACCCAATCCTAGTTTTACTTGCAAGCTTAATACCTTAGTTTCTTTATCAAAGCTTTCTCTTAGAGTTTACATGGTAACTTGTAGATTCTAGAAAGATAACTAAAGGTAGCATAAAGAGCATAAAATTTGGCCTAAGTTAGATAATCTTGATGTCATCCTAAGGCATGAGATTGAACTTAGCAAATCTCCACTTGTGTACCACCCCTCATTAGTATTTACCACCACTTGTAGATGCTAGTGCTAAGTATAAAACTTGATCAACTTTAGATGGGAATACTTGGTGAAAATGGTTATGAAAACCTTAGAATGATGATTCATTCTACTGAAATGTTTTGACATGTGTTTCCGAACACCAGATGATTTTTATGATGAAAATGTTGAGGCCTGAGCCTTATCCCCTTATAAAACTGATGGTTGTTTGGATGCGATACCATTCCAATTTTATCGTACAACCACAATACCCGAAATTTGGGTAGGGCTTGACTGGAAATTTATATACCTTAGTATGGGTTCCCTCGCGGCCAAGGTTTGAGCTGAGGCTACCTTGTGAAGATTGTCCACTGCAAGACTCCAAGATGACAGTTGGTCATGGTTGGGAGGCCAAACTCAAAGGAGAGGTGCCTATACTAGGGCGTGTAATTGAAAGGTTAGGATTGATTATCCGCATACTGAGTATGGTGAATTCGGGATTGTTCTTGACGGATGTATCGAATGTTGTGGTGAAAGTGTACAATCTCTACAGAGTGTTAAACTATTCAAATAGCCGCGTCCGCGGTTATGGACAGTTGGAGTGGCCATACTGTTCCCCCGTCAGATGTTTTCAAAATGACTTATGAAATGAATTGTGACTTTGACTTGACCATAACAGAGTTGTGATATGAAATTCAAATTCCCACTTAGGTGTTATAAAAGTCTCAACTAGTTTTTCTTTGCTTCTGAACTTAGTAGAGGTAAATCTGGCTTTTTGCAAAACAACCTTAGAGCTTAGTATCCTACTACAACCACCACCCCCCTTAACTTGTTAGTATTAGTTTGCGAGTACTTAAAGAGTACTCATGGCTTTGTCCCTGGCTATTCCCATGGCCAGACTATGAAGAGGAGTATCAAGATGATGGACCACAGGAAGGTTACAGCAACTAGGATCATCTCCCATCGTCAGCATTGCCTGTGACCCTGAAGATGGAGCTTCGCCTACTCTATCGTTACTTTTACGTTATTCCGCTGCTTGAGTTGTATTAAGAACTGGATCATGAGATCCTTATTTGTGTAAGACCTTATGTATGGTTTGTAATGGATGATGTACTGTGATATCCAAATCTATTATGTCTCGCAAAAATGGTAATCCTGGGATTGCGATGTATGGCATAACAGGCATCTAGGATTAAAAACCCGGGTGTTGACAATGCTTCACAAGAAATAGAGTTAGTAGCACAAGCATCATCCGAAACCTTGTCTTGGTCCATAGAATATTCGGTTTCCTCTACATGGTTAGCAACACAAGCACTAGAGGAAATAGAAGCATTTTTATCATGGCAACAAGACAACACAAGCATATCATCATGAGATTTATTCAAGCCATTACTACATGATATGCAAGGACTATCAACACTAGTATGTAAGGAGCTGTGAGTGCTAGAAGTGTTAAGGTCCAAAGATAGATCATTGCAACTAGATAGGGATGAAGGATTACAAATAGTAAGCACCCTATCCACATTGCAATTTCTATCACCACTCACCGTATCATTACCTTGTGAAAAATCACATGTTGGTGAAGTGGTAGACGATGAGAACTCATCTCGACCGGAAGTGGAAGCAACACAATCATCCTTAATAATGTTGGACTTGCTATATTTATCTTGAAGCTTTGTCCATATTTCATGAGCACTTGAATAAGGCATGATAGACAAAAGAAGTACATTGCTCACAACTTGTAAAATAGTTTTAGTAGCTAGAGCATCTATACCAGAGTTCAACTTCTCTAAAGATTTGTTTTGGGGATCCATAGAAGAAGAGAAACCCATACATAGATATTGCACGATAATTGGGTGAGCTTTGAGAAATAAATCAAGCATGAGAGATTTACATATATCATAATTTGTGCCATCGAATATGAATATATAATCGTGCACTAATCCCCTAGCCGACATCTTTACTCTCAAGTCGGTGAAGCCTAAAATGAGACACCGTGCTCTAATACCAATTGAAAGGATACATATGTCGCCTAGAGGGGGGGGTGAATAGGCGATTAAAACTTTTCCGAGAGAGGCTCGACAAAGGTGGAATTAAAGTAGCATTTACTTTGTCAAGCACAACCTATAATGACTAGGGTTCACCTATGTGCACCAACAACTTATGCTAAGCAATATAAGCAACAATGTGATGGCAAGATATAGATTACTTCAAGCATGAAGGCTATCACAATGTAAAGTGCATAAGTAAAGAGCTCGGGTATAGAGATAACCGAGGCACGCGGGGACGATGATATTTTACCGAGTTCCTCCCAACATGGAGTATGTCTCGTTTGGAGAGGGGGTGGTATCTAACCACCTACGCCACAAAAGGCCTCCCTTTTTCTCTGATGAATATCACCCCAATGGGATCGATCCACACTTCCACTATCTGTGCACTTGTCGGTGGCAAACCGGAACCTCTCACAAGGTTGGGGTCACTTCTCCACAAATTAATTGGAGGCTCCCAAAAAACGCCACCAAGGCCACAACCTACAACACCAACAAACCATCTAGGGTTCCAAGAAACCAAGAGTAAAAAGCATCTCAACTTTCACTCACCAAATTCTCTGAGGAGAACTCAAATAGATGCACCAAATGCAATGACAAGAACACAAGAAGTGCTCAAATCCTTCTCTCACAAATTCCACTAAAGCTACAAAAGCTTATGGGGGAATAAGAGAGGAAGAACAATGGAGGAAATCCACAAAAGACTCCAAGATCTAGATCCCAAGATGTTCCCCTCACTTAGAGGGGATATTGATCTCCTCTCTCAAATCCCTCAAGAATATGCAAGAATCATAGGAGGGATTGAGCTTAAGCAAGCTCAAGAAGGTCAACAATGGAGGGGAAAACTTGTAAGAATGGTTAGGGAACCATTGGGGAAGAAGGCCCCTTAAATAGGTCCCCCCAAAATCCAACCGTTGAAGCCTAAAAACGCGAATCCCGGTACTACCGTACTTTTTCCCGGTACTACTGGACATTCCCTAGGGATCCCAGGTCGCCAAACGCACCTTATTCAGTACCACCCGGTACTAAGGGGCGGTACTACCGGACCTCCGGTACTACTGGACCCTGGTCCGGTACTACCGGTCATCCCTGAACGAAAACGGCCATAACTTTTGCATCCGGACTCCGATTTTGATGATCTTGGGCTCGTTTCAAAGAGGACAACAAGCTCTACAAGATCATGCGAAGAAACATCATAGTACATCAAGGGAGGATAGATCCAAATGATGAAAGGTTTAACCTCTCTCAAAAATATGAATCGATAAAACCTCCAACATCGAAAACGTAATAGAAAATGCATATGAAATCCATTTTCGATAAACTAGAGCTTGTCATGGAGATTAACACAAGCTCTAAATCCTCACATGAGTAAGAACCAAATAATGGAAGGTTTTACCTATCTCTAAATTACAAACCGGTAAAACCTCCAAGTCAAAACGCAATAAGATATAAAAGGGAAATCCGTTTTTGATGAACTAGAGCTTGTTATGGAGATTACCACAAGCTCTATATCCTCACATGGATAAGACCAAATAACAACCAAATATGATGATGCAAGTATGCAAAAGTTTGTGCTCTCTCCGAACGATGTGACCGAGTTACTCATTCGAGAGCCCCTCTTGATAGTACGGTTATCTATTCTCAACCCGGTCTCCCAACAAATATGAGACCCAAAAAAGGGAAAACCTATCAAGATTATACCTTTGACTTGAGCATTCCACTTGAGATCGATGTAGATGAACTTGACCTTCTCAAGATGGAACGTCTTTCTTGATTCCTCATCATCAATCCATGATCACCGAGGATGGCAAGAATCAAACATGAGATCTTCTATAGATGGCGCATTTTGAGCTTGCACAACACATCTTATTCTCATTTCATCGACCTTGAAGCGAACACATGCTCCAAGTGATGCCAAGGGACAAATCCTACAAGTATAACTTAATACACACATTAGTCCATAAAGATTGTCATTAATTACCAAAACCACACATGGGGGCCACATGTTCTTTCACTATGTCATAAGGGATGTCATATCATGGAATGAGTAAAGAGTACTTACCAATAACGAGGTTGAACTAGGTATAGAGATACCGACAGTCAAACCTCAGATAAGTAAAGTATCACGCGACAAAGGGAATTGATATCGTATCTAAATGGTTCATTTGATCACGAAGTTGCAGGGTTCGTAGCATGGAAAACAAAAAAATCTACCGCATGAACACACACAAGCCAAGATCTATCTACTAGATTGTAGCAACGAGTCGATAGAGTACTCACCCTCGAAGATTCCAAAGCGGTTAACGAGAGCAGATTCTCGTGGGTGATGTAGTCGTTCACTTGTCGATCTCAAGATCGCATAGACGATCCTTCTGGCGCCGTGTTCCGGCGGCGCTCCCGCAGTCGGTCACACGTTCGGTACTCGATGAAGACCTTTCTCTCCCTTGTTCCAGTAGGCAGCAGAGGTAGTAGCTGTCTCCTCGCGGTTCTGACAGCACAATGGCGTGGTGTCAGAGATTAGATGGGAGATCCCACAGGGCTTCTCCTTAAGTCGGAGCGGGTAGGATGGAGTAGAGGGGTTCCCCAATGTCTATGGTTTAGAGGCCGAAGAGGAGGAGGTGGGCCGGTTGCGGCTAGGGCGACGACAGCGGCGGGGCGGTTGCGCAAGGCGGCGGTAGCTTGGCGGCGGCTTGTGGGCTGGGGTCGTTGTGGTGTAAGTCTTTGGGGCAGCCCCTTCCCCTCTATTTATGAGAGGGAGAGGAGCTAGGGGAGGGGGAGGCTGTATCCTCCCCCAACTCCCTCTCCTTGGCGTGCGCGGTGGAGGGAGAGGAGGTTTCCTCTCCTCCCTCCACTAGGAACCATTGTCCCAGTTTGACTATTCAAACTTGCCTTTTGACATTCAATTTTGGATTTCAATTTCTTTCTTTTAAATGCACAGCCAAGTGACATAGGACATGATGCAATCATTCCACTTAGTCATGACACATTCATGTACCATTCCTCTTCCGGTTCGGTGAACCTTCTAGACCCTTCTAGATCATTTTGGTGAAAACACTGGAATCATTCCCGAACTTCGGAATTGGACTTTCCTTATATGAATCTTATTCTCCGGACCATTCCGGATCTCCTCGTGATATCCTGGATCCCATCCAAGACTCCGAACAACATTCAGTCTTCTTACTCACATTTCATATATACTAAACAACATTGAATCCTTAAGCGTGTCTCCCTACAGTTTGTGAATTATGCATACATGACCGACTTCTCCGGTCAATAACCAATAGAGGAATCTAAAATTTTTTATGGCTCCCACATATTTCTATGATTACTTTGCGATCGAATGAACCATTTACATATGATACCAATTTCCCTTTGTCTCGCGATACTTCACTTATCCAAGGTATGATCGTCGGTATCTCTGCATACCTAGCTCAACCTCGTTGCCGATAAGTACTCTTTACTCATTCCTGCGATATGTGATCCCTTGTGAGCCAGTCACATGCTTGCAAGCTTATTGGATGACATTCTACCAAGAGGGCCCAGAGTATATCTATCTGTCATATGGATGGACAAATCCCACTCTTGATCCATGTGCCTCAACACATACTCTCCGAACACTCAATGCCACCTTTATAGCCACCCAGTTACGAAGTGGTGTTTGATGTCATCAAAGCATCCATATGGTGAGGGTGATTAGCATGATCTCATGGTCGAAGGAATTAGGTTACTATGTATCTGAAATCTTATAGCAAACAAACTATTGAAATGACTTGATCTTTATGTTACGCTTATCTATAGGAGTATGTCCATCACACCATTCTCCTAATGATATGATCTTGTTGTTAATAACATATCAATGTTAATGATCAGGAAACCATGATCATCTATCAACCAACAAGCTAGTATTATAAAGAGACTATACTAGGGACTCTAACTGGTTTACAAATCACACAAGTATTAATGTTTCCGGTTAATACAATTATAGCATGAATATAAACATTTATCATAAACACAAAGATATAATAATAACTACTTTTATTATTGTCTCTAGGGCATATCCCCAATAGTATCCCACTTGCGCTAGAGTCAACTAATCTAGATTACATGGTAATATACCGAACACCCATGGCAGTTTGGTGCTGGTCATGTTTTGCCCTCGGGAGATGTTTAGTCAACGGATCCCCCACATTCAGATCTATGTGTAATTTGCAAATCTTTATGTCACCATCTTGGACATGCTCTCGAATAGCGTGAAAATGTAGCTTGATATGCTTCAGCTTCTTGTGTGACCTTGGCTCCTGCGCATTGGCTATGGAGCCCATGTTATTACAGTAGATAGACATTGGTTCCAACGCACCGGGAACCACACCGAGCTCTGTAATGAACTCCATCATCCATATCGCCTCTTGTGAATCCTTCGAAGCAGCTATGTATTCCAATTTAGTTGAAGATCTTTCCACAACACTTTGCTTTGCACTCCTCCAGCTCATTGCTGCACCATTCAAAGTAAATACATATCCATATTGAGATTTAGAATCATCCGGATCGGTGTTCCAACTAGCATCGGTGTAATAACAACGAGCTATTCACCTCCATAAGAAAGAACCATATTCTTAGTTCTTCTCAAGTACTTAAGGATGTTTTTGACCGCTGTCCAATGATCCACTCCTGGATCACTTTGATATTTGTTAGTCAAACTAACAACATATGTAATGTCGGGTCTAGTACATAGCATGGCATATATGATAGATCCTATGGCCGAGGCATAGGGAGTCTTACTCATCCTTTCTCTATCTTCTGCTGTAGCGGTACTTTGAGTTTTACTCAAGGTCGTATTGGGAAACATGGGAAAGAACCCTTTCTTGCTATCTACCATTCCAAACCTCTTTAGAACTTTGTACAAATATGTACTTTGTGAAAGCGATATTAGGCGTTGATGGTGCTGACGTAGAGCACTTCGTTGGAAACCCCAAGAGCAAGGTGTGATGAGCACAGCAGCAAGTTTTCGCTCAGTAGAAACTGAGGTTATCGAACCAGAAGGAGGAAGGAACGTCACACAGGTGTTGCAAGCAACGTGGAGACCTGTACAACACAAACTCAAGACTTTTCCCCAACGAATCAGTGAGGTTGTCAAGCTCACCGGTTTGCTGTAACAAAGGATTAAACGTATGGTGTGGAAGGTAATGGTTCGTAGAAGGTAAACAAGTAACAGTGGAAGATGTATTGTAAGGTTCCCAACCTTTAATAAGGTAGAGATCCCTGTGTTTATAATGCTAGTCCCTGGATCAATAGCTAGCATCCATAGTTTAAGATGTAATATCAAGAAACAAAGGTCATAATACAACTTTATAACCAGGAATAAAATAATACATTACATCTTACATAGCTCATTTGGCTATCTCATTACAATGCAGCAGAAATAACTATATAGCATGGAGTCCTTCATCTTCAAAGTGCCACTGGCAAACATGTTGGTTGTAGACTTGTAATCCTATTCAACACACTTCACTAATCATCAAACAAACCTGCAACATAATAAGTTGCAGCCACAAGGGTCAATACATTTGAATTGTATTGGCAAGTTTCACTACTATGTAGAAATAAGTGGATCCTATCATTTACATGCATATTTGTCTAAGTAGGGTTTAGGCTCTTTTGCAGAAAGCAACATAGTTTTATCCTATCTTTTCAAAATAGTTTTTCATCTTTGTCAAATCTTTTTGAACTTCTTGGAAAACTCCAAGTGCTTCAAATCCCTTGTTGTCACCATCAAGTTTTACTTTGAGAAATTGGAATGTCGAGATCTTCCATAGCTTCAGGCCTTAGTTGCTCAGTATTGTCCATAACCGGGGACACGGCTAAGTACTTAGAATTTTTGATCTTCTACAGAAGTTGTACACTTTACCCACATGACACAATCTCATCTTGATGCCACCAGTGGCCGCTGGATAAGTACTCACCAAGATGGAGTACTGGCAGATTGAGAATGTGACAAAGTCTTTCCATAGGAGTCCTCCCAATACACAATGCTAGCTTGTCATCCAGGCACCAATGTAGGGTTTCAAGTTCCCTTACACAATTCTAGTTAACCTGAAGATGCCAATGCATGGGTCTTCCACTATGTAGTTGACTAAGCCAGAGCCCATTTAGCATGTGGTTGTACACGGAAGCCACTGTACGAGAAACATGTTCAATATCTAAGTCCCTGGGTGGTTTTCTTCTAGTGCACATATAAAAAGAGATATCCATATAAACATGGTTCCTTTTGTTGCCACCTTGTCCAAAACTTGAGTATCCTTGTCCATCCAGGTGGTTCATTGAGTACTTGTTTTATTATATAAAACATATATCTTTTTAATACTTCATATAATCATATCATGTATCCCATCCCAATATAGCAGGGCAAAGATTACTACAACTACATTGTTTCCACTAAGGAATATATAAGGGTATCCTATTAGGATTTAGCATACCATAAAATATAGAAATCCTTTTCATGCATGTTACGAAAATCCACTAAGTGTAATGAAAATAGTAGGACTTAGATGATAGTGTCACTTGCCTTTTTAGTAGAGAATGTTGGTTCACTTCTTGATCTTGCAAATATCACACTCTTCTAACTTCACTACAATTCAATCAAGCAAACACATTTTCAAACCAACATTCAAACAATTTATCACACATAAAGTAACAAAAACAAGGTCATGCATGCAAGCATGCAAAAGATAGTTTTATTTGCAAAAGTGGTTTCTACTAGGCTCTAAACATTATAAAGTTCAAAGTGGTCATTTACTAAAGTGGTAAAACCATTTGCCAAAGGTTTTATCTATAAACCATTTTTAAATCAAAACATTATTTTATGTGGTTGAAATTGCTTTTAACAAAGTAATAATCTTTATAGAGTTCCCCAAATAAATTTTAAAATCATAAAACTTGGTGTTTGGGGTCAGAGAGTTTAAATCAAAACATTTTCCCAAAGATTTTCTCCAAAAAGCATTTTTAACAAATAAACAATATTCTTATTTGACTAGAAATGGTTTAAATCAAAGGTTTATTCCTTTGTTTCACCAAATACATTTTTGAAACCACAAATTGATTCCTAGGGTCAGTAGGTTCAAAACAAACCATTTGCCATAGATTTCATCTCCAAAATAATTTTAGAATGAATTTTATATTCCAAACATGCCTACACAAGTTTCTGCAAAAACAACCAATTTTCCAGAAGCAAAACATTAAACAAAGTGCGTGGTTGCAAAGTACTTGTTCTTCTTAATCCATTGATATAAAATTTGCAAAATTTGGACGTGTAGAACTAAAGTTATGAATTTTACAAAATTTCATACCTAATAGATCATTTTCTGTTTTTAAAACAGAGTCAGTGCCACGCGGCGTGATTCTATTGGACGGTACCGCTTCATGCGGATCGGCCTCTCTGGATCATTGGATCTAAGTGAGATCATGCGGCGCAGAGGCATACAATACCCTTTCGCTTGCATCTAATCTTAGCCAGACGATTTGCATCGCACGGCTCACAGCAGCTCGACCAAGATCTGGCGGCGCTGGCGGTGGCAGACGGCGGCGCGCGGTCAGACGGTGGCGTCGCGGCGGTTACAGGAAGCAAGGGAAGAAGCGGAGATGCTCACCATGCTCGCAGGGGGTTGGTGAAGCTCGAGGTGGCGCTGGCTTGGCGAGGGGCGCTCAGGAACGGCGACGATTGCTCGCCAGAGTAGCTACTGACGACGGGCGGCTCTGTTTGCTATCGAAGGTGAGGCTGCAGGTCGCCCTAAGGCAAATGGATGGGGGCATTAGACGCGTGTTGATCTGGGGAAGATGGGAGCATCAACAGGAGGTGCTGGGGCGGTCTGATCTTACCGGGGAAGTTCGCCGGAGCATTGGCAGACGGCGGTGGCGAGTTGAGCTTGTCCTTGCCGACGCTCTATGGCGAGCGCGGGCGAACGAGTGGCACGAGGAGATGCACCAGGAGGTGAGGAACAGGCTTGCGTGCAGAGAAAGGAGAGGGGCGGCTGGACGGTGCCGGAATTGGCCGGGGAAGTCGTCGGAGACAGGGAATCTTGAGCTCAAAATCGGAGCAGCCTAGGGGCAGAGGGGATGCGCTGTTTGGGGGGAAAGAGAGAGCGGAGAGGGGCGCTTAAAGGAGCATAGTTACTGGGAGGAATCACTCAGCCATCAACGCGTATTCATCGCCGCATTCCATCAGCAGCAACGGCAGGGGCGTGGTTGTGGGGTTGAAGACGACGGTGAGGTGGTGTGGGGCCGTGCTGTCAGTGATGGAGAGAGAGGGGGAGCGGGGTCCACTCGTCTGTGACTGAGCGGGTGCGTGTTCGCGTGAAAAATGTTTCGCTGGGGGGGGGAGAGTTGGGGTGCGACTGGGCCTTGCTGGGCTTGCTTAGTTGGGCTGTTTTGTTTCACTTTTTTTATTCTGTAAGCTTTTTCTTTTTTCTATTTGATTTTCTGTTTTGATTTTCAAATAAACAATTCAAACAACAAATGAATTCAAACCTTTGCCAAACTTTGTGTAGATTTTAATTCTGTTTAACTACACAATCCAAAGTCCAAAACAAAATAATTTTTATTCTTTTTAGGTTCCATTTATAATTAAATAAAATAGACCTTAGTCATTAATTCAAATAGGATTTACTTTATTCAAAAACTCTATTTGAAATCTAAATAATACCAAAATCATTTCAGTAGGTTTTATTTGAATAAATCAAACACTTGGAAAACTTATTTAAAATAAAATAACAAGTTTTAGTGTTTGTTTAAAATGGAAAAGCCTTTACTTTAATAAAATTGGATATTAATAAATCCTCATTATTTTAATTAAATAACCTTTACTCTTTTTATCAAATAGAAATATTTTATTTCAAAAGCTTGGCCAAGATTTAATTTGGATCTATAAAATAATCCTTATTTATATTTCTACCTTTTCTTTTGAAAACCAAATCTTTTTATTAAAAGATCCAAAAATAGTGATTCCAATTATTAAAACTTTCTTTATTAATTGTTTATCTTTTTAAATCCCTTTAGGATTTATTTGATCAAAATAGGTTTGGATTTTTTTCCAATTGGAATCAAAAAGTTTCTTCTCACCCTAAAAATCAACAATTGTTTATTTTGTTTATTTATTTTTCACATTTCAAAATTTGGAAAATTTTGGGATGTGACGGGCTACCACCCTTAAAATAAATCTCGTCCCGAGATTTGGGAAGGCTAGAGGTTACAAGTTGGCTTCAAGGCAACTAGGGTACTACCACCCTTAAAAATAAAGTCTCATAGGATTACATTGATGGTTCACTTGACTATGGGTTCAACACTTGATATCCAGACAAGGAATCCTTATTTGACTCTTCTGGGTTAGCTAGTTTCTGACATCCACTTCTTCTATCTCTTCAAAGTTTCCATCCATGTCAATGTGGTTCACATGTCCTTTCTGGGTCACATTGGAGTCATTTCCATTGGCTCTTCTAGCATCCTTTTTCTTTTTCTTCTCAGGACAGTCTGATGCATAGTGTCCAAGTTCCTTGCAGTTATAGCACTGCAACTGGCTAATGTCTTTCTTCTTGTAAGTGTCATGTTGGTTCTGACCAAGGTCATCTCCATTGTCAGTATCATTTCCATTATTATCACTTCCATTGTTGTTGTGGTGATACTGATGTGGTTCAGAATCTTCATTGCTCTTTTTGTATGAATGCTTCTTTTTTGATGATCCTGAGTGATTCTTGAGTTTATGCTTCCTCTTTCTATTCTCAACTTGATTCATCTTGTTTTACAATATAGTGGCTTTGTCACAGAGTGATTGATAAGTTGGGACATAGGCAACAGCTAGCTGCAGGTTCAACTCATCTTTAAGTCCTTCAAGAAATTTTTCTTTTCTCTTAGCATCTGTATCAACTTCATCCGGTGCATATCGTGCCAGATTGTTGAATTCTTCAATATACTCAGCCACACTGAGGTGACGCTGTTTCAGATTGTGAAACTCCTTTTTCTTCAAGTACATCACTCCAGTTGAAATGTGAGTTGTACGGAAACCATCCTCAAAAATAGCCCAAGTCACATCTTCAAGGGGAGTGGTGATCTGAAAGTTGTCCCACCATGTTGCTGCTGGTCCTTCAAGTAGAAATGCTGCAAACCTAACTTTTTCTTCATCGGTGCAGCCAATAGTCACTAAGTCTTTGTTCACTGAACGTAACCAGTCATTTGCTTCCATTGGATCAGTTGTTCCAGAGAATCTTGCAGGCCTAAGTTTCAGAAACTTGGTGAGCATATCAAGTGCTGGAGGATTATTCTGATTGTTGTTGTTGTTTTTGTTGTTGTTGTTCTGATTCTGTATGTATGCTGTCATCTGCTGCATCAGTTGTGTTTGAGCTGCCATCATCTGCTGCATCTCAGGAGTGATGTTGTTGTTTTGGTTGGGGTTGGCACGACGAGGAGGCATCTATTGGTTTGATAGGGATAAGTAATGACAGATAGACCTAAGGAAGTTCTAACACACAACTCAAAACAACCAAGTTCAATCAAACAATCAACAAGCAACTATTCACTTGACAACTTATGAGCTTAACTCATGAGTTGAAGGAAACAAAAAGTTTTCTTGAAATGATTAACTTAGTATAGTCATACCTCATAGGTCAATATGATCCATACACTAACTTGATATCAATGTCTTTGGTAGGCAATCTAATGTCTCTTGGTTTTCACTTGTAGTCCTTAGTGATATCCAAGGTTGAAGTCCTTGTTGAGAATAAGGTTGAAATCACTTGAAGATGTTGAAGTCATTAGAGTTGATGAAGTCCTTTGCACATGGTGAAGTCTTTGGCCATGGGGTAGGATTTATCCATTAAGTTTGAAATAGAAGAGAGGTAGAATCAAAACCAAATATGGTTGAGGAAAGAGTTAACAAGATTGTTTGTAAATAAGTTTTGGAACAAAATACAACTACTATTTTTCTAAGGGGTTTTGTCCAATCCTAGGGTTACAATCCTACAGGAAACACAATGCTCTGATACCATCTGTAAGGTTCCCAACCTTTAATAAGGTAGAGATCCCTGTGTTTATAATGCTAGTCCCTGGATCAATAGCTAGCATCCATAGTTTAAGATGTAATATCAAGAAACAAAGGTCATAATACAACTTTATAACCAGGAATAAAATAATACATTACATCTTACATAGCTCATTTGGCTATCTCATTACAATGCAGCAGAAATAACTATATAGCATGGAGTCCTTCATCTTCAAAGTGCCACAGGCAAACATGTTGGTTGTAGACTTGTAATCCTATTCAACACACTTCACTAATCATCAAACAAACCTGCAACATAATAAGTTGCAGCCACAAGGGTCAATACATTTGAATTGTATTGGCATACTATGTAGAAATAAGTGGATCCTATCATTTACATGCATATTTGGCTAAGTAGAGTTTAGGCTCTTTTGCAGAAAGCAACATAGTTTTATCCTATCTTTTCAAAATAGTTTTTGATCTTTGTCAAATCTTTTTGAACTTCTTGGAAAACTCCAAGTGCTTCAAATCCCTTATTGTCACCATCAAGTTTTACTTTGAGAAATTGGAATGTCGAGATCTTCCATAGCTTCAGGCCTTAGTTGCTCAGTATTTCCATAACCGGGGACACGGCTAAGTACTTAGAATTTTTGATCTTCTACAGAAGTTGTACACTTTAACCACATGACACAATCTCATCTTGATGCCACCAGTGGCCGCTGGATAAGTACTCACCAAGATGGAGAACTGGCAGATTGAGAATGTGACAAAGTCTTTCCATAGGAGTCCTCCCAATACACAATGCTAGCTTGTCATCCAGGCACCAATGTAGGGTTTCAAGTTCCCTTACACAATTCTAGTTAACCTGAAGATGCCAATGCATGGGTATTCCACTATGTAGTTGACTAAGCCAGAGCCCATTTAGCATGTGGCTGTACACGGAAGCCACTGTACGAAAAACATGTTCAATCTCTAAGTCCCTGGGTGGTTTTCTTCTAGTGCACATACAAAAAGAGATAGCCATATAAACATGGTTCCTTTTGTTGCCACCTTGTCCAAAACTTGAATATCCTTGTCCACCCAGGTGGTTCATTGAGTACTTGTTTTATTATATAAAACATATATCTTTTTAATACTTCATATAATCATATCATGTATCCCATCCCAATATAGCAGGGCTAAGCTTACTACAACTACATTGTTTCCACTAAGGAATATATAAGGGTATCCTATTAGGATTTAGCATAGCATAAAATATAGAAATCCTTTTCATGCATGTTACAAAATCCCACTAAGTGTAATGAAAATAGTAGGACTTGGATAATAGTGTCACTTGCCTTTTTAGTAGAGAATGTTGGTTCACTTCTTGATCTTGCAAATATCACACTCTTTTAACTTCACTACAATTCAATCAAGCAAACACATTTTCAAACCAACATTCAAACAATTTATCACACATAAAGTAACAAAAACAAGGTTATGCATGCAAGCATGCAAAAGATAGTTTTATTTTCAAAAGTGGTTTCTACTAGGCTCTAAAAATTATAAGTTCAAAGTGGTCATTTACTAAAGTGGTAAAACCATTTGCCAAAGGTTTTATCTATAAACCATTTTTAAATCAAAACATTATTTTATGTGGTTGAAATTGCTTTTAGCAAAGTAATAATATTTATAGAGTTCACCAAATAAATTTTAAAATCATAAAACTTGGTGTTTGGGGTCAGAGAGTTTAAATCAAAACATTTTCCCAAAGATTTTCTCCAAAAAGCATTTTTAACAAATAAACAATATTCTTATTTGACTAGAAATGGTTTAAATGAAAGGTTTATTCCTTTGTTTCACCAAATACATTTTTGAAACCACAAATTAATTCCTAGGGTCAGTAGGTTCAAAACAAACCATTTGCGAAAGATTTCATATCCAAAATAATTTTAGAATGTATTTTATATTCCAAACATGCCTACACAAGTTTCTACAAAAACAACAATTTTTCCAGAATCAAAACATTAAACAAAGTGCATGGTTGCAAAGTACTTGTTCTTCTGAATCCATTGATATAAAATTTTCAAAATTTGGACGTGTAGAACTAAAGTTATGAATTTTACAAATTTCATATCTAATAGATCATTTTCTGTTTTTAAAACAGAGTCAGTGCCACGCGGCGTGATTCTATTGGCCGGTACCGCTTCGTGCGGATCGGCCTCTCTGTATCGTTGGATCTAAGTGAGATCGTGCAGCGCAGAGGCATACGATACCCTTTCGCTTGCATCTAATCTTAGCCAGACGATTTGCATCGCACGGCTCACAGCAGCTCGACCAAGATCTGGCGGCGCTGGCGGTGGCATCGCGGCGGTTACAGGAAGCAAGGGAAGAAGCGGAGATGCTCACCGTGATCGCAGGGGGTTGGTGAAGCTCGAGGTGGCGCTGGCTTGGCCAGGGGCGCTCAGGAACGGCGACGATTGCTCGTCGGAGTAGCTACTGACGACGAGCGGCTCTGTTTGCTGTCGGAGGTGAGGCTGCAGGTCGCCTAAGGCAAACGGATGGGGGCATTAGACGCGTGTTGATCTGGGGAAGATGGGAGCATCAACAGGAGGTGCTGGGGCGGTCTGATCTTACCGGGGAAGTTCGCAGTAGCACTGATAGACGGCGGTGGCGAGTTTAGCTTGTCCTTGCCGACGCTCTGGGGCGAGCGCGGGCGAACGAGTGGCACGAGGAGATGCACCAGGAGGTGAGTAATAGGCTTGCATGCAGAGAAAGGAGAGGGGCGGCTGGACGGCGCCGGAATTGGCCGGGGAAGTCGTCAGAGACAGGGAAGCTTGAGCTCAAAATCGGAGCAGCCTAGGGGCAGAGGGGATGCGCTGTTTGGGGGGAAAGAGAGAGCGGAGAGGGGCACTTAAAGGAGCGTCGTTACTGGGAGGAATCACTCAGCCATCAACACGTATTCATCGCCGCATTCAATCGGCAGCAACGGCAGGGGCGTGGTCGTGGGGTTGAAGACGACGGTGAGGTGGTGTGGGGCCGTGCTGTTAGTGAGGGAGAGAGAGGGGGAGCGGGGTCCACTTGTCTGTGACTGCGCGGGTGCGTGTTCACGTGAAAAACATTTCGCTGAGGGGGGGAGAGTTGGGGTGCGACTGGGCCTTGCTGGGCTTGCTTAGTTGGGCTGTTTTGTTTCACTTTTTTTATTCTGTAAGCTTTTTCTTTTTTCTATTTGATTTTCTGTTTTGATTTTCAAACAAACAATTCAAACAACAAATAAATTCAAACCTTTGCCAAACTTTGTGTAGAGTTTAATTCTGTTTAACTACACAATCCAAAGTCCAAAACAAAATAACTTTTATTCTTTTTAGGTTCCATTTATAATTAAATAAAATAGACCTTAGTCATTAATTCAAATAGGATTTACTTTATTCAAAAACTCTATTTGAAATCTAAGTAATACCAAAATCATTTCAGTAGGTTTTATTTGAATAAATCAAACACTTGGAAAACTTATTTAAAATAAAATAACAAGTTTTAGTGTTTGTTTAAAATGGAAAAGCCTTTACTTTAATAAAATTGGATATTAATAAATCCTCATTATTTTAATTAAATAACCTTTACTCTTTTTATCAAATAGAAATATTTTATTTCAAAAGCTTGGCCAAGATTTAATTTGGCTCTATAAAATAATCCTTATTTATACTTCTACCTTTTCTTTTGAAAACCAAATCTTTTTATTAAAAGATCCAAAAATAGTGATTCCAATTATTAAAACTTTCTTTATTAATTGTTTATCTTTTTAAATCCCTTTAGGATTTTTTTGATCAAAAGAGGTTTGGATTTTTTTCCAATTGGAATCAAAAAGTTTCTTCTCACCCTAAAAATCAACAATTGTTTATTTTGTTTATTTATTTTTCACATTTCAAAATTTGGAAAATTTTGGGATGTGACATGTATCAATGGTAAAGATTGGACCGGGGTCCATACTTCACTAGAGGTGCCCTCCTTAGATAAACAACATAGCATGAAGGGTAAACAAATTACAGCAGGGAAATTGATAGGAACAAGGCATAACAATGCAATTACTAGTCAGAAAGATCCTATGAGGTTGATTGGGCAATACAACAAGATACATAGACAGCCATCCAACTGCATCTATGACTAGAAGTCCACCTTCAGGTTATCATCCGATACCCCTCTAGTATTAAGTTGCAAGCAACAGACAACTGCTTTAAGCAAAGTGTGTAAGGTAAATAGTCCACATGTTCCATGAACAAGAGACTGTTGTTTTCTCCCTAGTAGCAACATCACATCTACAACAGAAGAGATTTCTGTCACTTCCCTTGGAAACTAGAGGCATGAACCCACTATCGAGCAGAAATACTCCCTCTTGGAGTCACTAGTAACTACTTGGCCAAGATAGCTACTAACAATGGAGAGCATGCAAGATCACAAACAACACAGACATGATAGAATCATAAAGACAAAACCATTAATCAAACCAACATAATAATCTCAATATCCATCGGATCCCCGCAAACACAACAGGAATGATTACAAATAGATTAGATCTTGATCATGAACAGAGCTCACAAGATTTATACATGAAAGCACAAAGGAGGAGATACAACCATCTAGCTACTACATGGACCCATAGTCCAAGGTGGAACTACTCACGAATCATACCGGAGAGAAGGCCTCCAGGATGATCTCCCCTCCGGTAGGGTGCCGGGAAGAACTTCAGTTCCCCCCGATCTAGGGACGATGGTGGCGGTGGCTACAGACGGTTTCGTGGATTTATGATTGGGTACTCAGGGTTTCTGCATCGGGGGCTTCTTATAGGCGAACGGGCGAGACCAGGAGGCGGCTAGGGCTACCAAACCCTAGCTAGGCGTGGGCCCACCTTCCCTCGTGCCTAGGGTGGGTCTAGCCCCCCTGGCCGTCCACTACGGCTCTCCTCTAGACTTCTTGTTCCCCACGGAAAGTAATTGACTTTGACGTTTGTCCCGTCCAATTCCGAGAATATTTCTTTACTAACTTTTCTGAAACTAAAAACAGCAGAAAATAGGCATCTGGCACTATTGCAACTTGTTAATAGGTTAGTACCAGAAAACATGTAAAAAGCACCTCAAAGTGTGGACAAGTAAAGCAAAGTAGATACTAAACAAGCATGGAACATCAAAAATTATAGATACGTTTCCAACGTATCAGCATCCCCAAGCTTAACTCCTGCTCGTCCTCGAGTAGGTAAGTGATAAACAGAATAATTTTTGAGGTGACATGCACCGTCTCAAAGATCCAACCATTTGCAAGCATTGAAAGCTGGGATCAAAGAACTCTAAACATGTGCATGAAAGATGAAGTTCTAACAATAGGACATAGTAACTATGCATGCAACATGACAAGCTACAAAAAAAGATGATGAATAATATGCATTGAAAAACGTTTGTTTGTTTAACATGCAGAAAACATAGCATAGTGGCAATCAGCTTGTCCCTCATAGAGTATCAATATAATGCATAGGACACCTGCAAAGTTCACAAGGGTGACTAGAAACAAGTAGCATAAGAGAAAGTAATAACACAATATGCATCAATTAATAAGCTTTGGAACATTGCACACAGAATGACAACTATGCTCTCTTAATGGTGCCTAAAGGTAGAAGGCGGAGACTCAATAATGGTTGAAGAAAGGCCTTTTTGTAAAGGAAGCAGGGATTACAAGTTTCAAAAAGATCTCCCAAAAATTATGGTACTTGTTAGCTTTTAGCCCTCATTGCCCCTATCATAAGCATCTTGAAGTGGTTAAGGTTAAAGTGGCAAAGCTGGAGTATATGCTTGACGAAGTATAAGTTGGCAATCTCATGCCCCTTGAATACGAGGGACACACCTCATGCATACTCAACTTTGGGTCCAGGTAAGTTCTTGTCACTGTAAGTATTTGCATATCATTGAGAACCGCCAACGGGGCACCCCTTGCACATGGTATAGGATCTTTCCCATAACCAAAATGACAAGGCAAGCAGACAATGAGCATATCAACAATTCTTCTTATGTACCATGGGAATATGGTGCTTTTTTCTCTATTTCCTCCTTTCTCAATGTGTCTCTTTTTTTATAATAAGAATGCTTCATAGATGTCACTATGGTGATGCTGCAAGTTTCCACCATGGTTAGGCATGGATTAGGCTAGCGGCCCAGGCGTTTATCTAACACAGGATACAAACTCCATGGACTTACAAGTTCCCTCTTTATTTCACACCGGTGACATCCATAGACAAAAGAACATGATATCAACTGAGTACAACAAGGTACAAATGCAATGTTGAAAACGTTCCACATGACAACACGGTTCTGCTAATTCCAACTTATAAGTGCAAGCATATACGACAAAGTTGTCACAATGGTTCAAGTTTATTAGGGGCAAAGAATAAAGTGTGCCATCAAGTTCGTGAGGGCTTTAATCACTAAGTTTTCACATAACAAAATAGTTTTTAATTGGAAGATAGATGAAAACAAGAATATACTTGGAATGGTGTAGCACACCATGCACAGGAATTTATAGTGGACACTTTGGAATAACTTGGTTTCTTGGAAGTTGGAGGCATGAGTAGAACTTACTCATACAAGTGGAGGCTAGCAAAATACTGGGAGCAACCAACTAAGAGAGCAATAATGACCATAATTATGCAATGCAACAAAGCAAACTAATCAAAGAAAAGAGTGGTACTACAAGTCAAGGACTAAATGATCATAGAGGCTAATGGTGACTTGTCATAGTCAAAACATGGTGTGAGCATGTGCCAAGTCAACCCAAGCAAAACATCAAAGTATAATACCACAATACTATGCTTTTGCATAAAAAACAACACATAATTTCTTCAAGTCACACTAAGCAATCCCAATTGTTTGGAACAAGACATGCTACAACAATAATCACTAAGCATAATGTTAAAACAACACCTAGCATGTCATGCTAAAGTCTAAGTCACAGTCAATGCAAGCTCCTCTTACACTTCAAGCAAGAACTTACAACTCCTTTCCAAACACCAAGCAACCTTATTTGCAAAACAACACAACGAGAATGGGGGTCCGAACTACTAAAGCAAAATAAATAAACTAAGCAAAGAAAACGAAAACTAAGACGCTCCAAAAGCAACACAACTGTGCATGAAACAATAAAAACGAAGTGTCTAGACAAACCCGAGCTTTTTATTGATGAAGAAGGGGATGCCTTGGGCATCCCCAAGCTTTGAAGCTTGTACCTCTTGGATATTTCTTGGGGTGACACCCCCAAGCTTGAGCTTTTGTCCATTCTTCATCTCATTGCATCATTCTCTCTCTACAACTGAAATTTTTCCTTCATACAAAACTTCACACAATCTTCATTAGCAACATTAGTGTATTCAAAAGATATTAGACCACTAGCAAAGCTTTGGAACAGCAAGGCTGTAAGATCCCTCCTTTGTAAAGGAAAGGATCCCTGTGATTGCAATGCTAGTCCCTGGATCAATGCTAGCATCCACAGTTTAAGATGAAGTACACAGATACAAAGGTCGTTTATTACAGTCATTCCAGAGATAAACATAGTCTTTTACAACTCAGGGCCAAAGGCCTAATACAAGAGTTTATGGAATAAGTAAATAAACATAAGTCTTCATCTTCATGTGCCACAGGCAAGCATGTTGAGTGTAGACTCATGACTCCTATTCATCATTGGAGTAACCTGCAACATTACAAGTTACAGCCACAGAGGGTCAATACTTTGGAATAGTATTGGCAAGTGATACCTTAGTATATATTAAGTGGACTATAATACTATATGCATTTGGCTAAGTGGAGCTTAGGCTTGCTTTGCTCAAAATAGATTTTTCCTTATCATTTGAAAACACTAAGTTTTTGTTTGGCACAAATCACCCAAGGCATCTACCAATCAAAGACTGAAGATCCACTCAGGGCATCTACCAATCAAAGACTGAAGATCCTTTTAACCCTTGTTCACCCACAAGTTTTATTTAGAAATTGGAGTGATGAGAATCTTGAAGCTTCCATGTCTTGATGCTCAAATTGTCCTTTACCAGGGACATGGCTAAGTACTTAGGTTTTACACTCTGCAGAGGTGGTGCACTTTCCCCACAAGACTTGGTTTCCCAAGACAAGATCCTTCAGAAGACTTTCCTTAGTCAAATGGACGCGCTCCAACCTATCATTCCCACTACCACCAACTGTCCAAGAGACTAAGTTCTAGCAACCTAAGATCATGGCAGAGCCCATATTGCCAAGTGGTTACACTTGAAGCTTCTCAACATTTGACATCTCAAATCTCTTTGTTCCTGGGTGGCCATCCACAAGTGAGATACACAAGCCATGTCCATGGCCTTGTGAACCACTCAACACAAACCATTCCTTCCATTCCACCTAGGTGATTCATTAACTTAGTTGTTTTGTTAAATAAAACACAAGTCCTCAGACTTAGAATATTTTCCATAGTGTGAATATATAAACCACCCTTGTTTTCTAATAGCTAGGCTAAGCATGGCATGGCAACTTATCCTTAGGGAATTTTCCTAGCAACTCTACCATTCTAATCTACATAGGATTTCCCATCATATCATTTGACAAAAGTAGCATGCAAGTCTTAGCAAAATATATCTAATGCAAGTATAAAATATAGGAATGGAATATTCATGAAAATATCACTTGCCTTGGTAATGTGGAGAGTAGCACTCGTCACAATCACAATCACTAGCAAAATCTACACACCAAGTTGTAGCACACAATTACACACAAATATATACAAACAAAAATAATATGAATGCATGCATGCATGAATTTACTAAGTGGTGATTTTTGAAAACTCTACCAAGCCAGTGCTTGATTACAGAAACTTAACAAGTCACAAGTTTGCCAACTAAACTTACTTAACCCTAAAACAAAATACTAAACTAAATCTATACTCAAAATAGCCTTAAACAAGTTTCTACAAATAAAGTCATTCTAATGGTTACTATTTGCTAAACACATTGGATAATCAGAAAGGTCTTGCTTCACTGATTCCAGCGGTATAAAGTTTGCAGAAATATAACGTGGCATTCAAAAGTTATAGCAGTTTGAAGTTTGGATCTAAATCTGGTTTTAAATTCTGTTTTTGAATTCATCCTAGCCACGCGTCGCAACCTTATTGGTGCGTACCGGTTTGCACTGGATCGAGCTCCACAGCCGTAGGATTTTAATGAGATCTGGCGGCTCAGACGCGCGCATACCCCTTCGTTTTAAAAATTCTATCCTAGCCTCACGATACAGATCCAACGGTCTAAATCACCGTGCCAAAATCTGGCGGCGCTTTTCGGCTGCGCGCGGCGGCGACGGTCGGACGATGGTGGCGCCGGCGATACAGATCGCTAGGAGGATAGGGAAGATACTCACCGAGACCGCAAGGACGTGGGGGTGCTCAACGTGTGGTCAGCTCGGCAAGGGGCGCTCAGGTTTGTGGTAGATTTCTCGCCGGAGTTGGATCTGACAACGGTGGTTCGGTTCGCGGTCGGAGGCAACGTTGCAGATCACTAGGATGCAAACGGGAGGTGTGGTTAGATGCAGAAGATTACGGAGAACATTCGTGCGTGAAAGACAAGGTTCGGGGCGGTCTGGACTTACCACTAGAGCTCGCCGGAGTTCGTGCAGAAGACGATGGCGGCCAGTCGTCGATGTTGCCGGAGCTATGGTTCATGCGAGGATAAACAGAGTGTGTTAGAAGAAGCGCAGAGTCTCACTGAATCAGATAGCAAGAACGAGAGGCAGAGGAGAGCTCGGAACTCACCGGAATTTGCCGGCGCAGTCGTCGGAGACGGCGGGGCTACAGAGAGCAATACACGCAGCCTGGTGGCGCTCTAGGTTCGGGGTTTGAGGGAGAAGGGAGAGGGGGCAGAGGGGGTTTATATAGCCTGGTCACGAGCAAGAATCACTCGGGCATTGATACGAATTGAAGCCGCGAATTAAACACAGAAAACTGCCGCGTTGATTTGGGGATGAACTGGTCGTGCGGGTGGAGACGACGATGCTCAGGTGGGCCGCGGTTGTCAGCGATAGAGAGAAATGTGAGTGCGTCCCTTCTGTTAGTGAGCTGGTGGGTGCGCTCACGCGTGAGAGAAGAAAAGGAAAATCCCCGGGTGGGCTTGATGGGCCTGTTTCACTGCTAGGCTAGATTTCAGCCGCGCGGCCTTTTTCCTTTGTTAGCTTCTTTTCTTTTTCTAATTCTATTTTCTGGAATGATTTTGATATGAATTCAAATCCTTTTTGAATTCAAACAATTCTGGGGTTTTTTGTAGGGTACCGTGGTTTCAAAATCAGTCAATTAACCAAGTGGTTACCTTGCTAGGGCTTGGTCAAGCTTGAGCTTCAAATAAACAGAGACTTTGCTTCTATTTTGCAAATGTTTGAAATATGGGTTTTGAAATTATTCCCAAGTTGAAAACTTTGGTTAAACCTTTACACCTAAACTTTCCAACAATGGAGGCAAGCAACCAAGTTCCTAAACACTCAAAACTCAAAGGGTGATGGCCAAATGAGATAAATTTGCTCACATGAAATCATAGCTCAAACTTCTGTTTCTAAATGATTTTGAGAAAAACCCTAAATGAATGAAGGATGCAAGGATGATATGAATGAGTTTTGAAATATGATTTTAGGGATGTTACAAAGGCTTTTCACTAAAAACACAAGCTACTGTAGTAACTCCTTCAAATAAACTCAATTTACCAGAAGAGAGCTCAAAAAGGAATCAATAAGAAGCAAATGCAAATAATGGCACAAATCTGTCAAAACAGACCAGCAGGTAGAATTTTTTTTTCAAACATCTTTTGTTGATCAAATCAAAAAGTGTTGAACTAACGAAAGTTAGATAACATGCTGGGGGATTTATTCGTAAATTTGAGCTCAATCCGAGTTACAGAGCCCCCTCGCAAATTCTTTTTGGTGGAGGACAGAAATCTGTTTTGGGACGGCAACTCCCCAAATCTTACTTCCCTCTCATTAGAGGTCATTCTTGGCACAAAAAGCAAAAAAAAAGTATAAGGAGAGGTTATTACAGAAGTAATAACTTCCAAGACTCAAGAAAACTCTTGGGTTATCTCCCAACAAGTACTTTTCTTTAACGCCTTTAAGTTAGGCACAAGAAGCAAGAAGAATCAAGTATTTTCAAATGAAGAAGCATTAACATCAAACCTTGCTTTCAAAGGAGGAGCAAATCAACTTCTCTCTTCTCATAGGGAAGTGTTCAATACCTTTCTTGAATGGAAAATGATATTTGATGGTGCCTTCTTTCATATCAATGATGGCACCAACTGTTCTAAGAAAAGGTCTTCCCAAAGTAATAGGACAAGAAGCATTGTATTCAACATCCAAAACATAGAAATCAACAGGGACATAAGCATTGTTAACCATAATGAGAACATCATTAATACTCCCCATGAGTTTCTTCTTAGCATTATCATTGAGTGGGACATCCAAATAACAATCTTCTAATGGCGGCAAATCAAGCATTTCATAAATCTTCCTAGGCATAATAGAGACACTAGAACCAAGATCACATGAAGCTTTGAGATCAAAGTCATTCATTTGCATATTAATAATGGGTTCCCAACTATCTTCTACTTTCCTAGGAATATAATCTTTGTGTTTTAGCTTCTCTTCCTTAATATTAACAAGAGCATCTGTAATGTGTTTGGTAAAGGCAACATGCATATCACTAGCATCAGGACTTCTAGCAAGCTTTTGTAGGAACATAATCACTTCAGAAATATTGCAACCATCAATATCAAAGTCAAACTTAGCATCACTAGGCATAGTAGGAGGAGGAATAGGGGCTACTTGTGGTTTAGTGGTGATAGTGCACACACTATTGTTTCTATCAATTTCAACTTCCCTTTCCCACTTAGCATGAAGTTGAGCTAACAGCCTAACATTTTCATCAATAGTAACTTGTATGGCATGAACAGTAGCAAAGGTGTTTTCCATAGTTTCAGGTTTAGTAGCCATTTTATTAGCCAAGGAAGTTTGAGCTTCAGATAAAGAGGATATTTTTTCTCAATAGTTAAAAGTTTTTCATCTATAGTCTTATTGAAAGTGGTTTGTTTACTAATAAAGTCCTTGAGCATTAATTTAAGTTCAGAGGGGGAACTTCTAGCATTATTGTAAGAGCTTCCATAGGAGTTTTCATTATTAGGAGGATAAGGCCTATAATTGTTGTTGCTACCAAAATTATTCCTATAGGCATCATTGTTGAAATTATTGTTTCTAATGAAGTTCACATCAACTTGCTCTTCTTGAGCAACCAAATAGGCTAAGGGAACACTATTAGGATCTAGAGGAGCTTTCCCATTAACATGCATAGCCATAATAACATCAATCTTTTCACTCAAAGAGGATGTTTCCTCAACATATTTTACCTTCTTACCATGTGGAGCTCTCTCAACGTGCCATTCAGAGTAGTTAACCATCATATTATCAAGAAGCCTTGTTGCAGCACTCAAAGTGAGGCCCATGAAGGTACTTCCAGCAGCAGAATCTAGCAGGTTTCTTGAGGAGGAGTTCAAACCTGCATAAAAAGTCTATATAATCATCCAAGCAGTGAGTCCATGAGTAGGGCAATTTTTAACCAAAGATTTCATTCTTTCCCAAGCAGGAGCAACATGTTCACTATCAAGTTGTTTAAATTTCATAATGTCACTTATCATAGCAATAATCTTTGTAGGAGGATATTACTTTCCAATAAAAAGCATCTTTGCACTTAGTCCAAGAATCAATACTATTTTTAGGCAAAGATAGCAACCATTCTTTAGCTTTTCCCCTCAAGGATAAAGGAAAAAAGCATGAGCTTAATAATATCTCCATCTACATCCTTATACTTTTGCATCTGACAAAGTTCAACAAAGCTATTAAGATGGGCAGCAGGATCATCAGAAACAGCACCAGAAAATTGCTCTCTCATCACAAGATTCAACAAAGCAGGCTTAATTTCATAAAAGGTAGCATCAGGAGCAGGTGGAGCAATAGGAGTGCTTAGGTAATCATTGTTGTTGGTGCTAGTGAAGTCAAAAAACTTGGTGTTCTCAGCAAATTTCATTTTGGCAAAGGTGGACAAGCCAAAAACAACAACAGTAGCTAGAGCAGGAACTAATTATTTTGTGTTTTTGAATAAAGCAAGCAAACCAAACTAGACTAATTTTTTTGGGTTTTTTGGAAAGAGGCAAACAAAACCAAGCAAAAGAAACAAACCAAACTAGAAACAAAGTAAAGATAAAGTAAGTGAAGGACTCCCCTGGTGAAGACGTCCTTAGCCTCCCCGGGAATGGCGACAGAAAACTTGTTGATGGTGCTGACATGGAGCGCTTTGTTGGAAACCCCAAGAGCAAGGTGTGATGAGCACAGCAGCAAGTCTTCCCTCAGTAGAGACCGAGGTTATCGAACCAGAATGAGGAACGAAACGTCACACAGGTGTTGCAAGCAACGCGGAGGCCTACACAACACAAAATCAAGACTTTGCCCCAACAAATCAGTGAGGTTGTCAAGCAGACCGGTTTGCTGTAACAAAGGATTAAACGTATGGTGTGGAAGGTAATGGTTTGTAGCAAGTAAACAAGTAATAGTGGAAGATGTATCAATGGTAAAGATTGGACTGGGGTCCATAGTTCACTAGAGGTGCTCTCCTTAGATAAACAACATGGCATGAAGGGTAAACAAATTACAGCAGGGCAATTGACAGGAACTGAGCAAGGCATAACAATGCAATTACTAGTCATAAAGATCCTATGAGGTTGATTGGGCAATACAACAAGATACATAGACCGCCATCCAACTACATCTATGACTATAAGTCCACCTTCAGGTTATCATCCGAACCCCCTCCATTATTAAGTTGCAAGCAACAGACAACTGCTTTAAGCAAAGTGTGTAAGGTAAACAGTCCACATGTTCCATGAACAAGAGACCATTGTTTTCTCCCTAGTAGAAACATCACATCTACAACCAAAGAGATTTCTGTCACTTCCCTTGGAAACTAGAGGCATGAACCCACTATCGAGCATAAATACTCCCTCTTTGAGTCACTAGCAACTACTTGGCCAAGATAGCTACTAACAATGGAGAGCATGCAAGATCACAAACAACACAAACATGACAGAATCATAAAGACAAAACCATTAATCAAACCAACATAATAATCTCAATATCCATCGGATCCCCACAAACACAACATGCATGATTACAAATAGATTAGATCTTGATCATGAATGGAGCTCACAAGATCTATACATGAAAGCACAAAGGAGGATACAACCATCTAGCTACTACATGGACCCATAGTCCAAGGTGGAACTACTCACGAATCATACCGGAGAGAAGGCCTCCGGGATTATCTCCCCTCCGACTGGGTGTTGAGAAGAACTTCAGATCCCCCGATCTAGGGACGATGGTGGCGGTGGCTATAGACGGTTTTGTGGATTTTTTGATCGGGTACTCAGGGTTTCTGCATCGGGGGCTTCTTATAGGCGAAGGGGCGAGACCGGGAGGTGGTCAGGGCCACCAAACCCTAGCCAGGCGCGGGCCCACCTGCCCCCATGCTTGGGGTGGGTCTGGCCCCCCTAGCCGACCACTCCGGCTCTCCTCTGGACTGCTTGTTCCCCACGGAAAGTAACTGACTTTGACGTTTGTCCCGTCCAATTCCGAGAATATTTCTTTACTAACTTTTCTGAAACCAAAAACAGCAGAAAACATGCATCTGGCACTATTGCAACTTCTTAATAGGTTAGTAACCGAAAACATGTAAAAAGCACCTCAAAGTGTGGAAAAGTAAAGCAAAGTTGATACTAAACAAGCATGGAACATCAAAAATTATAGATATGTTTCCAACATACCAGGCGTCTCGATCTATCTCTATAAATCTTTATTCCTAATATGTAAGCAGCTTCGCCAAGATCCTTCATTGAAAAACTATTATTAAAATAATCTTTGACACTATTAAGAAGGTCTACATCATTCCCAATCAACAATATGTCGTCCACATACAGTACTAGGAATGCTATAGAACTTGTCGTGGTATTGCTGATGAGTACGCCATGGAGGGGTCCTCACAGTGCGTGTTTAGAGACGTGGGGTAAGGCGGACGGTTGACGGGTACGAGGTAACACAGCTTACCCAGGTTCAGATCCCACGACGGTGGCGGAATCCTACTCCTGCTATAAATCACTATAATGGCAATACGCCGAGTTACAGAGATAAGTTCGTTGTGCGAGGTGTGTGTAAAACGATACTAGGTCGTTCTCTAAAGGCTCCCATAGGTCCGAATTATATAGTCGTCAGATCCTAGGGTTACAGGGAGAAGTCCTAGCTGGACAGGTTACAGAGTCCTACACCGTCTATCACTAGTCTTGTGTATCTTGTACTCCAAGGCTCCGGGTACGCTGGTGACTCCACCATAGCCTTCCTTTATCCGGCATGGGCCTCCCTTCTGGATCCACCTAATCAGGCCCAGAGCCATAGGCCATGCTACCGACTATGGGCCACCGGGTTAGTCGGATAAGAGACATGCTATGAGGATACCCATATAGCATATCTAACAAGAGCCCCGGAGAACTCCAAGATCTTGCGCCGTCTCGCCTCTTCACGTGGAATGCTCCGTCTAGATGGATGTCGGCAAATCGTCAAGCAATATCTTGTAGTCCTCCCAAAGAACCCTGCAAAGTTTTTCTCCGTCTTTGATTAGTAAGTCGGATAAATGCTCAATCCTCCATCATACGTTTCCGTTAGTCGGATTAAATCCGACCACACAGGAATCTTCGATGCGACGGCTCATCTACCATGTCAGTTATGATGACATAGGCCTAGGTCAGCGACGCCTCGTAACTCACACATACAGAGAACGTAATCATAGCCGTTTTTCCTGCGCAAGCAATACGAACCGTTGGCGGCGACCGTTTGGAGACATGCCGAAATTACCGCACACGTTCTCGACCACGTCGTCTACGCGGCAACCGTCCGATTAGCTACACGAATATTGACGTAGAGTAAGATAAATAGTAACCGTGGGACACTTGTTACTTTTTCACCTCATTCTCTCGCGTCAGCTTCTTCTTCCTCCAGCCGCACACCTCCTCGAGCTCTCCGCGGAAAACCTCGAGAAACCCTAGCTTCTCCTCGCACCAGTCACTCCCTTCCACTCCTTCCATGGCTAGCAGCAGCTCTTCCCCGTCGATGGCGGCGTCGAGCGAAGCCACGGCTAATCCAGCGAGCTTCGTCGTCGTGCCCCCAGAGGGCCTGGTCATCCCTACATCAGCGGTGATTGAAACCACCGGCGGCGACCACAATCTGGCGGCGCTAGAGCCCCTGGAAGAGGAGCCAGACTCGCACAAAGGCGACTGGCGCAGGTCGGACATCACCACGCACGACATCCAAGAGATGGTCGCCGAAGGCTACCTCCCCGCAATGGAGGGGCTCGCCTGGCGGGCGGCGCCAGCCGGCGAGGTGACTCCTTCTCCCCAAGCCGGAGAGAAGGTGTACCTCAAGGCGCAATTGGTACGCGGCGTTTCTCTGCCCATCTCCCACTTCTTTTTGTCCGTCTTGAATCACTTCAATGTCCAGCCCCACAACCTCTCCCCCAATAGCATCTTAGTGCTTAGCAACTTCGCGGCACTCTGCGAGGGTTATCTAGGGATCAGACCTAGGTTAGATTTGTTTGTGTACTTTTTCACCGTCAAACGTGAAGCCGGACATAGTAGGGAGGAGCTTAGGAACTGCGGCACCATAAGCTTCAAGATCCGACCTGGCCGGCGGTTCCCCGACATCGTCGGCCACGAGTCGTGCAAAAACTGGCAGCGGACGTACTTCTACGGCCCCGACATTCCTTTGTCGGGCCGAGAAGTGACGTACCCGGACTTCGTGGATGGAGACGCCGCCAAAGTTTCCACGTGGAGATCCCATGCCTCCCTTCCCTCCGACCTCGACGCTTCCCGCGCAATAAGGCGGATCGAGTGGTTCGTAGAGACGGGTCTGACCGGCTTGGACCTAGCCATGTGCTGGTTCATCAGGCAGATCCAACCTCTGCAGCACCGCACGAAGTTCATGCACGAGTACACCGGCGACCGAAGGGATACCCTCCGGATCTCCGAGGACAACTTCTTGAGCGACTCCGTGAAGTTCCGCCTTAAGGACATCGTCAAGGTGAAGGATAAGAAGTGCGGCTTCACCCTCACCTACGACATGTTCGTAGACGGCAAGTGCCCAAAGGGAGACATTTTTTCTCCGTGTATGACATTGCTCCAGTGTTTCCGTCTTACCAATACCATCTTGTCTAACACAATGACTTCTTACTTTAACAGCTTAGCGATCTAGATGAGGGCAACCTAGCCGCCCAAATCTACGATCCAAAGATGAAGGAGGTCACGGTCGTGTCCGACGATGATGTCCCGTTGGCGCGTAAGCGGAAGAGCTCCACCTCTGACGCTGCCGACGGAGGCAAGAAAAAGAAGATGGAGGATGGAGCCTCCATGAAGACTACCGCCGCCCCGGAGGCGGAAAAGAGAAAAGCTACCGGGATGTTTGCCAAAGCGCCACCCCTAGTGTAAGCCTCTCATTCTCCGACTTTGTATATTGTCTTGCTCCTATACTTATGCATTTTGCACGTTTCAGGAAGAAAGCCACAACCAGCCTCAAGAAGTCCTCCAAGACTCTTGGGGCTTCTAGAAATATTAAAGAGATGCTGCATCGCGACTCTTCCCCCGCCATCGCCCCTGCCACTCCTGCGGTCAAACCCTCCTCCGCTCCGACAAGATCTCAAGCCCCGGAGGCACCAGGCCCTTCCGCCATGGAAGTGGATTCTGGCGCCTCTACCGAGCTCGCTGTTGTCGGCGAGCAGGCGGCGCAGGAGAGCGGTGCCCTTCAAATGGCTCTATCTCTAGCTAAGGATGCCATCGGTAGCGGCAAGGCGGTGGTGGGAGCTGGTACCTCTGCCGAAGGCGGCGCCTCTATTCCCCAAAAACCCTTCGAGTTCCCCAAGATAGTTTACCCGGCGCTTCTGCCGAGTAACACTACTATGGTTGCTAGAGGAGTGTCATCATCTCCGACATGCGGTCTTGAGGAGCTACTCCGACAAGTAGATATCTTGCGGGGAAATAGCATTTCCTTCGGCAAGCTGCTAGCCGAGAGTGCTACAAACCTCAAGATCATCCGCACTTGTAAGTTTTACTTTGCCTTCTATATTTCATATGAGTATCCCACTGTAGCCCCCGAGGATGTAGACGGAAAACCATAGGTTTTGCATCTATATGCTCTAAGAGTGACTAAGTTAGAAAAAACTCTCACTGCAGCCCCCAAGCCTTTAGATGGAATGAAATATTCCGACTAGATGCTTTAAGAGTAGCACAACAGTGTTCATAATTTTCAATGCTTTAGCCCCCAAGCCTCTAGTTGTAACTGAATTAGTTCCGACTAGATGCTTTAAAGAAAAGCTAAGCTTTTTCTGAGTAAAAAAAACTTTATACTGTAGCCCCCAAGCCTCTAATCGAGAACTGAATTAGATCCGACTAGATGCTTAAAGAAAATCTAAGCATACTGCTAAGTTAAAAACCATCGCTGTAGCCCCCGAGCATCTAGATGGAAAATCTCTGACTAGAAGCTCTAAGCAGACCAAGCAACGACTTAACTTTGTATTTGTTTCCACAGAACGAGAATGCACGGAGAGGTATGGCCAACGATAAGTACCAGAAGATGCAAGCGGATCTCGAAGCCGAAAAGGGTAAAACCGCCATCTTTAAGGAACAGATCATCAAAAATAAGAGTCTGTTTTCTTATTACGCATTTCTGTATTACTTCTGTGCTCATAATCTCCGAGTACTCACTGTGTACTTTCTCTTTCTCCGACTTGTAGAACATGTCGCCAAGGCCAAGGACATTGTCGAGCAGTCTAAGCATATTAGACAGCTGGATAGCGAGAACAAGATCCTGAAGGAGGAGAGGAAGGAGATGCTGAAGATGCACCAGGACTCCATGAAAGCCTTGCAGGATTCCGCCTCCGCCGAGATCAATCGCTTGAAGGAGGAGCTTGCGATCCTAAAGGATCAGAAGCAAGCTGCCGATGAGCAAAACCTTCGCCATAGCGAGGCGTTTAAGCTCCTCCAGCAAGAGAAGGAATCCTTGGCGGAGATCGTTTGGCAAGCCAAGGCTAGCATCTTCAGTAAGTTTCCTCCGCCTTAAACCTCTGTAAGTCTGGATACTTAGGATTTTATCGAAATCATATGCTCCTTCTCGGAATTTGCAGCTCCTATGGATTTAACCCGCTCGCCTCCTTTGGACAAGGAATGCATGGTTCTTGCCAGCAATTTCATCAACACCGCCATTACTCAAGCCAAGGAGATCGCCAAGCCCCTCCAAATATATATCAAGGCATCAGACTCCGTGACGAAGTACTCGGAGATCCTGCGTCGAGCCCCCGAGCGTGTCATGAGCTGGAAAGCTCCTTATGCACGTGCTGGTGCAAGGATGGCGCTGTCGATGGTGAAGGCACACTATGAAGATGCCGACATTGACACGGTAACCTCAGGCATCACCGACGCGGATGATGACGGCAAGGAGATCGATCACGATGCCCTCCTGTCATCACTCGCGGGGTATGACACCAGGGTTGCCGATTTGGTGGACGTGGATGTCTTCGTGCCCAGGAACTTCATTGACAACGTCGACCAGGATTCCTCCGAGTCTTATCACAGTGCTGATGCTGATGGTGTTTCTCCGGCTGGTGATGATGCGGCTTCCAAGTCTCCTGCGCCCAAAGAGTGAAAAACACTTTGTAATTCTTGTTTCACCTTTGGTGTGTGCATGGAAAAAACTTGGTGATCTAATCCTTAAGGCGGAAAACAGTTGTTGTCGTATCCTGCTACTTAAGAACTTATTGCCAGTTTGTATATATTTTTTAAGCAAGTGCTGGCTTATCCATTACTTTGGTTTTTATGCTTGACTTTTCGTGAGTCGAAAGACTCGTTGTCGGAACCATGCGCTTAGGTGATGATGCCCAATGGCACCGTCAATAACCTGAGCACAAAATCGCCGACAATGAGTGCCAAAAGTCACTACTCCAGAATCCACATAAAAACAACAAAGAACGTGTAGACCAGAAAACTTAAGCTAACGCCCGTAGGCGGAATTTTCACAAGTGCAATCGCAAGACTTGTGCATAAAAGTTTTATATGATCCAAAAATGAACACTAAAGGAGGTAAAAGACTCAGAAATATGAGTGAACCAAAGAGCTTTATTTCATTGATCATATAAGAGGTACACAATTAGATAAAAAGTGCTAAGTGTAGAAAGGACGTAGCTGTGCTATGTTCCATGGCCGATCAAGCTCTGGGTAGTCATCATCCGGGTCACGTCGCTTACGCTTATGATCCTCCTTGGGTCTATCCTTGAGCTCACGATTGTCGACAAGGTAGTAAGACCCATTGAGCAGCGCCTTGCTTATGATGAACGGTCCTTCCCATGGCGGGGATAACTTGTGCGACTTCTTCTGCTTAAGTCGGAGCACTAAATCCCCCTCTTTAAACGAGCGATGCCGGATGCGGCGACTATGGTAGCTGCGTAGCTTCTGCTGGTAGATGGCGGATCTTTGGCATGCCAAAACGCGCTCCTCCTCGAGAAGGTCCACATCTAGGCGTCTGGATTCTTCAGCGTCATCTTCGTCATAGGTGGCAACTCTTGGTGCATCGTGGAGGATGTCGGAAGGTAGGATGGCTTCTGCTCCATATACCATGAAGTAAGGGGTGTAGCCGGTGGATATGTTGGGTGTATTTCGTAAACTCCACAACACAGATGGCAATTCTTCTTCCCAGGCTGCAGCTGCTCTATGTAGCGGTGCCTCAATACGTGGCTTGATTCCCTGCAGAATTAATCCATTGGCTCGCTCAACCTGACCATTGGATTGTGGATGTGCCACAGATGCAAGGTCAAGTCGGATGCCTTTGTCCCAACAATAGGCCTCTACTTCTCCAAGTGACAGGTTGCTTCCGTTGTCGGTGATGATTCTATGTGGGAGACCAAATCTCACCACTAAATACCGGACAAACCTGAGGGCAGTTGCCCCATCAAGCTTTCTAATGGGTTTAGCTTCTATCCATTTGGTGAATTTGTCAACTGTTACGAGCAGATGCGTAAATCCACATGGTGCCGTCTGCAACGGCCCCACCATGTCTAGCCCCCAGACTGCAAATGGCCAAGTTATTGGTATTGTTCGCAATTCTTCAGCAGGAACATGTGGTTGTCGGGCATAATACTGGCATCCTGTGCATGTCTCAACCAGCTTGTCGGCGTCCGCCTTCGCGGTCAACCAGTAGAATCCTTGCCGGAAGGCTTTCGTGACCAAAGATCGAGGAGCGGCATGATGCCCGCAATCTCCGAGATGGATTTCGCGTAGGATTTCCATACCTTCTAGCTGGGAAACGCACTTTAGGTATACACCAGTAGTGCTCCTCTTGTAGAGTTGTCCACTGATTATGGTATAACCCTTTGCTCGTTGTACTATTTGCCGTCTTTTGACTTCGTCGTCGGGCAAAGTTCCGTGTACGAGATACTCCATGAACGGTTTTGTCCAAGCCGGAGGGATCTTTGTCACCATGTTGACGAAAGAGTCAGCTCGATCCGAGTTGTCGATGTCGGCGCCCTTCACGGATGGTGTGCGTAGATGCTCTAGGAAAACTCCTGGCGGAATTTGCTTTCAGCCTGATACCAGTTTAGACAACAGATCAGCCGCCTCGTTTTGCTCCCTAGGCACATACTTGACTTCTTAGCCCAAGAAGCTCTTGGCTATCTCGTCCACTTTGTCTCGATATGCCGCCATCATAGGGTTCCGCGCATTCCAGGTGCCAGCCACCTGCTGGGCAACCAAGTCGTAATCTCCACAGCAAACTATGCGCTTGATGCCAATATCCTTGGCTACACGTAGTCCGTGAATGAGTGCTTCATACTCCGCCATGTTGTTTGTAGCCTCGAAGTGGATCTGCAGAACGTAGTGTAACTTGTCTCCTTTTGGTGACTGTAGCAGTACACTAGCCCCCAAGCTGTTGAGCAACTTTCATCCATCAAAGTGCATCACCCAGTACTCTGGCTCTGGCAACGGAGTAGCATCTGGCATCTCCGTCCAATCTGTAATGAAATCCGCCAAGGCTTGTGACTTGATAGCGTCGCGTCTCTTGTAGGTGATCTCGAAGGCGGCAAGTTCAATGCCCCACTTCGCGACCCTTCATGTGGCGTCGCTGTTATTGATAATGTCGGACAGTGGAGTCTTGCTCACCACTGTGATTGGGTGCTCCTGAAAGTAATGCCTCAGCTTCCGTGAAGCAAGGAATACTCCATAAGCTATCTTTTGGTAGTGCGGGTAACGCTGCTTGGACTCCGTCAAGACCTCTCTTACGTAGTAAACTGGTCGTTTAACTCCGTACTCATAGCCTGGTTCCTTCCGCTCTACGACGACGATGATGCTGATAACCCGGTTGGTTGCCGCCATGTAAATTAACAGGGGCTCACCAGGCTCGGGTGTTGCAAGGATGGGCGCTGAGGAAAGAATCTCCTTAAGCTGCTTCAATGCTGCGTCTGCCTCGTCCGTCCACGTGAATTTGTCCGCCTTCTTCAGCAACTTGTATAGTGGCAAAGCCTTCTCTCCAAGTCGGTTGACGAACCGACTAACTGCTGCAACACAACCTGTTAGTCGTTGAATGTCCTTTAGGCATGTCGTACGGTTTATGTTTAAGATGGCCTTGATTTTCTCCGGGTTGACCTCGATTCCACGCTGGGAAACGATGAAGCCCAACAATTTGCCGGCTGGAACCCCGAAGACGCACTTCCTAGGGTTGAGCATCATGTTGTATTTCCGGAGATTATCAAAGGTTTCTTTTAAGTCGTTTGACTTTTTAGACATCACCGCGATATCGTCCACATAAGCATGAATGTTCCGACCAATTTGGTCATGGAGGCAACGTTGCATTGTCTACTGGTACGTAGCACCTGCGTTTTTCAGCCTGAAGGGCATCGTCACATAAGAAAACATGCCATATGGGGTAGTGAATGAAGTGGCCAATTGGTCCGACTTCCTCATATTGATCTGGTGGTATCCTGAGTATGCATCGAGAAAACACAAAAGTTCTGAGCCAGCCGTCGAGTCAATGACTTGGTAAATGCGAGGCAAAGCAAATAGATCTTTGGGGCATGCTTTGTTCAAGCCGGTGTAATCAACGCACATTCTTAATTCATTGGTTCCCTTTTTGGGGACAAGTACAGGATTGGCCACCCATCGGGTGTGAAGGACTTCTCGGATAAACCCAGCCTTAAGTAACCTAGCTATGTCTTTGCCAATGGCGCGTCTCTTCTCATATCCGAAGCGTCGTAGAGGTTGTTTCACTGGTTTACATTTTGGATCTATGTTTAAGCTGTGCTCGGCAAGTTTCCTAGGTACACCTTTCATGTCGGCGGGTTGCCAGGCAAAGATGTCCCTATTCTCACGAAGGAACTCGACGAGCGCGCTTTCCTATTTGGGATCCAGGTTCGTCCCAATGGCGACGGTCTTGGAGGCATCGCCTACCACAAGTTCCACTGGATTGGTCTCGATGGCGTCCTTGAACGCAGGGGCGGAGTCGGAGATTTGCTTCTTCGACGCGGGCATCTCTGAGTCATCGACCTTGCTCTGGATCTCCTTGAATTCTTCGCTGTAGAGGACAGCTTCTGCAACGGCTGCTTCGTTGATCTCGCAGTCCCTTGCCTTGGTAAAGCTTCCGGATATGGTGATGACACCGTTTGGTCCGGGTATCTTGAGCTTGTTGTAGACTAAGCATGGCTTGGCCATGAACGTGTGGAATATGTCGCGGCCTAATATGACATGGTACACGCTCTTGAAGGGGACCACCTCGAAAGTCATGCACTCTTGGCGGTAATTATTAATGTCGCCAAAGGCTACCTGAAGTGTAATGCACCCAAGGGACCAAGCCTCCCGACCAGGAACTACGCCATGGAATACAGTGTTGGTCCGTCTTAGGTTTGCCTCCGTCAAGTTCATCTTCTCCAGTGTATCTAGGTACATGATGTTGATGGTGCTTCCACTATCCACCATGCACTTGGTGAACTCTACGCCGTCAATCAATGGGTTGATGACCATGGCGTATGGGTTCTCCGTGGGCACAAGGTCTGGGTGGTCCGTCCTATCCCAAGTTATTGGAACTTCCAACCAGCGCAGGTACTAAGGAACTGGGGGGATAGTGGCCATCAGAATCCTTAGAGAAGTCTTCTATTGTCGGACGGTGGGGGTGCCAAGGAAAGTGTGGTAGACTGGGGCCTTCTTTGCGAAGGGGTTTTGCCCTTGTCGTCGCTCTTGGCAGCGTGCTTTGGGGCAACATCCTCGTCCATGTCACTTGAATCCTTGGACTCCTCCTCCTTCTTCTTCCCCTTTCCCTTGCCTCGCGGTCTGTTCTCCTGACTTTGCTTGTAGCCAGACTCCGGGTCTTCCTTGAGGTCGTTGATGAACTTGCAGTGTTGATTGGTATGGGTGGCCTTGCCGTTGGCATCGAGGTGTACGAGGCACGGCATATCGCGGTACTCTTCGTAGGTTTGGGGAACACGGAGCGGCGCCGAGTTGGTTTCACTTCCTCGCTGCTGCCTGCGGCCTGCTCCTCTTCCTCGGCCATGTTGTCCGCCTTCTCCTCGTCCTGCAAAAGTCATAGCGACCATGTCGGTAGATTGCTTTTCGTCTGGAGCGGTTTTCCGCTTTGTGTTGCTGTTCCTCCGAGCTTGAGTTGGGACGGCCATTGCCGGCAAAGAGCCACGAGCGTCGTCGGCAGCAGCTGCGAACTCACTAGATAATTGAATCATATGATTCAAGTCAAGCTGATGATTGTCCTCCAAGCGCTTCAGCTTATGTCGGAGCAACGTGCCCCTTTCCAACCCATCGGTGAAGGCGGCCATGGTGGTCTGGGCGTGCACTCCTGCACAGGAATTCTTCATATCCAGCCAGCGGGAGAGGTAGGCGCGAGATGTCTCGTCTTTCTCTTGCACGCACCGCTGTAGATCGCCCACCGTGCAGGGACGCTTGTATGTACCCTTAAAGTTCTTGGTGAATGCTTATTGCATATCCAGCCAGTTGTAGATAGATTTCTCCGGCAAGTCATCGATCCATTGACGGGCCGTGCCCGCCAACATTAATGGGAGGTACTTGACGGCGACGTTGGGGTTGCCTCCAGCAATCTCCACCGCATTGCCGTAGTCCTGCAACCATGTGGCAGGTTTGGCTGTGCCGTCATAGGGCTTGATGGTCTTGTCAATCCGGAAACCTTTGGGGTAAGTTGTGGACCGTATTGCAGGTCCAAAACAACATGGTCCCAGGTATGGTCCTTCCCGGGCCTCGTGGATCTTATCGATCCACGAACGTGCGTCGCACGGCTCCAGGTTCTTCTTCTTGTTGTCAATAGGAGACGGGCTGCGTGAATGACACCGACCTCTTCCGCCATAGTGACTGCTTGGCAGCGACAGAGGCGGAGGTGGAGGTGGGTTAGCCTTCCTGCTGTTACCCTCCTGCGACGCCTCACGCCTGTCACGGTTTCTTATCGGACGTGGAGGATCATGGTGTGACCTGCTCTTGTGTCCTTGGTGACACTCTTCATCATGACGGGTCTGTGCCGCGTTGTCGCGGATGACGATTCCGCACTGCTTTGGTGGGGGCATATCCGTACGATGGTGAGCCTTGTAATCTTCGTGACGTCGGGGGGATCGGGGCGGTGGAGACAGGCGACGAGGTTGGGATTTTCCTCCATGGTCGGAGGATATGGGGATAGCATCCTTCCTGTTGCGCGCATCCCTCCGTCTTTGTTCTGATGAGCCCGTCTGCGATCCGACATCCTGAGGAGATCTGTCCCTTGGCGGTTTGCATTGGCTAGATCGGCAGGGCGCTAGGTCAGACTCGAGCCTCTGAGAGGTGGCCTTTTCCTGCTGCTTTACCGCCTTGGCCACTAGGTCATAGACCTGTTCTACTGCCTCAGGTGATCTATCCTGCTCTAGAAGGGTCTTGGCGACGGCGAGGTTAAGGAGTGGGGTGGGCATCACCTGCTTGCCTTCGCTATCAATGTATGGCTTGGCCTGTGCCGGCTTTGAGGGAGCCCATCCTAGGTTGCGCCGTACACCAGGATCATTGATGATGCGAGCCGGAGTTTTCTTAGCCTTTTGCTTCTGTAGCAGGGTCTTGTACTCGGCCTCCATTGCTCTAGCTTTCTCTATGGACTTCTGCGCGTTGACCAGATCGCGATCTAGTTTAGCGCCTTGCCCCACGATGGCTTGCGCCTCCTCCAGTAGCTGATGGCGCTTCTCGTCAAGCTGAGTCACGTTCCGGATATGAGCAACAGTTAGTGGCTCGACGAGGAGATTGTCGTACATCACTCTGTCAGCTGGAGTAACATGGGCTGCTGCCGATGTGGATGCTGGAGGCGGCAAGTTTGCGGTGTTGTTGTTGCTCGGGCTGGTGCCGAGTTCCTGCGGCTGCTGCACTGGGTTAGGCGGAGGAGGCATGACCTTTGCACGATCATTGTCAGCAGCAATAAGTGGCCCCTTCCCCTTTTCCAGCGCGGTAGGCAGAGCTTGCCCGGGTTGATCCTCATCCATCGCTGTCCCAATGGTGACGAACACCCCTCGAGACATGACGGTGTTGTTAGCTTGCTCGTCGCGCGAGTACTCCTCCTCCATCTCCTGTATAGCGGAGTCTAGCTCTTCTGGACTGAAGTCTATCTCCTCTGAATCTGCACTGAAATCAGCGTAAAGTGCGTCAATGACAGAGTCGGAGGGTGCTAGGATTTCCTCGATGACGGGCGGTGGAGGTGCAATGTCCTCGACGTTGACTAGAGGTGGCGGTGCTCCCGCGACGATGGCGGACGGAGGTGGTGGTGGTGGCTGAATCGGAGGGGCTCCATCAATGAGCGCAAGCGCTGTCTGGGCTGCCGCTTCGGCCTCCGCGTAGTTGTTGACAGTGTTCACCATGCCTTCGAAGGTAAGTCAGCCTGACGCCTGCTGCCGCCTTAGAGAATGTCAGAGAAGCGTGCCATGGTCCAGTCCTTCCACAAAGTGATAGATGGCATCATCATTGGGGTAGTTGGCCAGGTCGCTCCGTATACGGAGCCATCTGGCGAGGTAGTCGCGGGGGTTTTCGCCCTCTCTCTGAACGCAGCGTGCCAGATAGAAGATGGTAACCACGCCGACGAACTTGGATCTCTGCTGTCCAGACCCACGAACGAAGCCGGCGGATTTGCAGTGATCTTCCACCTTTATATCGTGCACAAGGGCGGTTTGGGTGGGCCTTGGATTTTTCCGATCTTTGCCGGCAAACTCCGAAGAGAGATCTGACATCGATCCTTCCGCGAACGTATCCTGCCTGTAGGCGGTCCGTGCGGGTCTTGATGCTTTCCGATCTTTGCTGGCAAACTCCAAAGAGAGATCCGACATCGATCCTTCTGCGAACGTATCCTTCCCGTAGGCGGTCCGTGCGGGTCTTGATGCTCCTTCGACTCCCAGGGAACTAGTGCCCGAGTCGGTTTCACCGATGAAGAGGTGGATGTCTCCGATAGGAACGATCGAACACCGCATAGGGTTCGCCTTCGCCGGGATCCCGAACTCGTCAGGTGGGACGATCGGAACGTTGCCGGAGAAGAGAACACGGCCGATGGCTACGGTTTCACCGATTCTCGCGAAGATCTTGGTCCCACGGTGGGCGCCAACTGTCGTGGTATTGATGACGAGTACGCCATGGAGGGGTCCTCACAGTGCGTGTTTAGAGACGTGGGGTAAGGCGGACAGTTGACGGGTACGAGGTAACACAGCTTACCCAGGTTCAGATCCCACGACGGTGGCGGAATCCTACTCCTGCTATAAATCACTATAATGGTAATACGCCGAGTTACAGAGATAAGTTCGCTGTGCGAGGTGTGTGTAAAACGATACTAGGTTGTTCTCTAAAGGCTCCCATAGGTCCGACTTATATAGTCGTCAGATCCTAGGGTTACAGGGAGAATTCCTAGCCGGACAGGTTACAGAGTCCTACACCGTCTATCACTAATCTTGTGTATCTTGTACTCCAATGCTCCGGGTACGCTGGTGACTCCACCGTAGCTTTCCTTTATTCGGCATGGGCCTCCCTTCTGGATCCACCTAACTGGGCCGCCCAGCAGGCCATAGGCCATGCTACCGACTATGGGCCACCCGGGTTAGTCGGATAAGAGACATGCTATGAGGATACCCATGTAGCATATCCCCAACAGAACTCCCACTCACTTTCTTGTAAATACAAGCTTCTCCACATGTTTGTATAAAACCAAAACTTTTGACCACCTTATCAAAACATTGATTCCAACTTCGGGATGCTTGCTCAGTCCATAAATGGACCGTTTGAAGTTTACATACCTTGTTAGCATCTTTAGGATCAACAAAACCTTTGGGTTGTACCATATACAACTCTTCATCAATGTCTCCATTGGAGAACGTTGTTTTGAGATCCATCTGTCATATCTCATAATCATAATATGCAGCGATTGCTAACAAAATCCTCATAGACTTTAGCTTCGCTACCGGTGAGAAAGTCTCATAGTAGTCAACACCTTGAATTTGTTGAAACCCTTTTGCGACAAGTCGAGCTTTATAGACAGTTACATTACCATAAACATCTATTTTATTCTTGAAAATCCATTTGTTCTCGACAGCCTTTCGGCCATCTGGTAAGTCCACCAAAGTCCATACTTGGTTTTTGTACATGGATCCAATCTCAGATTTCATGGCTTCTTGCCATTTATTGGAATCTGGGCTCATCATCGCTTCCTCATATGTCGCAGGGTCATTGGTGTTGTCCACCAACATGACACTCATAACGGGATCATACCAATTGGGAGTGGTACGAGTCCTTGTCGACCTGTGAGGTTCTGTAGTAACTTCGACCAAAGTTTCATGATCATCATCATTAGATTCCTCTCTTATTGGTGTAGGCGCCACATGAACTTCTTCTGTTGCTGCGTTTGATACGTTGTAAACGTATCTATAATTTTTGATGTTCCATGGTTGCTTAGTATCTACTTTGCTATGATTTGTCTACACTTTGAGGTATTTTTATACATTTTCTAGGACTAACCTATTAACAAGATGCTACAGTGCCAGTTGCCTGTTTTCTGTTGTTTTTGGTTTCAGAAAAGCTAGTAAGGAAATATTCTTGGAATTGTACGGGACAAAAGCCAAAGTCAACATTTCACCGAGGAGAACACGAAGTCCAAAGGAGAGATGGAGGGCGCCATAGGGCGGCCACACCCCCCCAGGCGCGGTCCCACCCTAGGCCACGCCAGGGTACGGTGTGGGCCCCCTGGCCGCCCTCCTGCCTCGCTTCTTCGCCTATAAAAGCCCCCTGATGCCAAAATCCTAAGTACCTGATCAGATCTCCACGAAATAGTCCATAGCCGCCGCCATCGTTCCTAGATCGGGGGGATCTGAAGCTCTTCCCGGCACCCTGCTGGAGGGGAGAGATCATCCCAGAGGCCTTCTTCATCACCATGCCAGCCTCCGATATGATGCGTGAGTAGTTCACCCTTGGACTATGGGTCCATTAATGTCTACGCACTTCTATTCTTGTAGACAGTTGTTGGGCCTCCAAGTGCAGAGGTTTGTAGAACAACTACAAGATTCCCTTAAGTGGATCATCCAAGGTTTATCAAACTCAGGGAGGAAGTGGTCAAAGGTATTCCCTCTCAAGCAACCCTGCAATCAAGATACAAGAAGTCTCTTGTGTCCCCAACACACCCAACACACTTGTCAGGTGTATAGGTGCACTAGTTCGGCGAAGAGATAGTGAAATACAAGTGGTAACGGTGCCAGAAAATAGCTTCTGACTTGTTGCTGACATGGGGTAACGTGTGTGAGTGAGGTAAAGACTAAAGCAAGAAAATATGTAACAGATCTAGATGAAAACGGTGTTTCAATGTTTACAAACAAGGCCTAGGGATCATACTTTCACTAGTGAACACTCTCATTTAAATATCCTCTCTTCATGAAACTACTCTAAACTACTCTTTGGTTGGAGACTCTAATCCATGGTAGGGCTATAACAGCACACCTCAAAATCCGCCTTCTCCAATCTAGATAACCCCACACTGTCACCTTGAGCGCTAGATGGTTCCAACAAACACCACAATTTCATAGAGACAACCAACTCAAAATATACTCATGATAAATATATATGTAACCTATCTTAAGTGCCACACACGGTGTGCACGCTGTCACTTTCAGACACGTGGGGAAAAGCATAGATATATTAAAGAACGATGAATATTTATGTAGACTCTAGCCTAAGTGCCACCATGGTGTGCATGCTGTCACTTTCACACACATGGGGAGAGCAGAGATCTATTGAAGCACTTGAGTAGCAAGGTAGATCTACTAGATTACAAAGCTCATGATCACAACATGACCATGCATAGAGAGAGAGATGAACACTTAGATACCGGTAGAGCCCTTAGCCTCGAGGAAGAACTACTCCCTCCTCATCATGGGAATTAGCAATGGTGATGAAGATGGCGATGGAGATGGCTCTGGGGGCACTTCCCTGTCCCGACAGGGTGCCAGAACAGAGACTTTTTGTCCCCCGAATCTCCCCTTCGTTGGCGGTGGAGCTGCGGAACTTTTCGTGGCTTTTCTTCAGGATGATTTAGGGTTTTCTCCCCAGGGGCTCCTTATAGGCGCAGGAGGCAAGGTCGGTGGAGGTGCCACCAGGGCTGGCCCGCGCCTGTAGGTGCCACCAGGGCTGGCCCGCGCCTAGGGGGTGTGGCCTCCCTGGTGTCCTCCTCCACCTCTGCTTTGTGGTTCGTGTTGCTCCGAGAAAAATAGGAAGATTGGCTTTTGTCCCGTCCAATTCAGAGAATATTCATTTTTAGCCTTCTGAAACCAAAAACAGTAGAAAACAGGCAACTGGCACTATGGCATCTTGTCAATAAGTTAGTTCCATAAAGTGTATAAAAATACCTCAAAGTGTAGATAAAACATAGCAAAGTGGATACTAAACAAGCATGGAACATCAAAAATTATAGAGACGTTTCTGACGTATCAAGCATCCCCAAGCTTAAATCCTGCTCGTCCTCGAGTAGGTAAGTGATAAAAAGAATAATTTTTGAGGTGACATGCTGTAGAGGTCCCAACCTGATAAGGTAGAGATCCCTGTGTTTACAATGCTAGTCCCTGGATCAATAGCTAGAATCCACAGTTTAAGATGTAATATCTATGAACAAGGGTCATAATACAACTTTATAACCAGGAATAAAATAATTCATTACATCTTACATAGCTCATTTGGCTATCTCATTACAATGCAGCGGAAATAACTATATAGCATGGAGTCCTTCATCTTCAAAGTGCCACGGACAATCATGTTGGTTGTTGACTTGTAATCCTATGCAACACACTTCACTAACATCAAACAAACCTGCAACATAATAAGTTACAGCCACAAGGGTCAATACATTTGAATTATATTGGCAAGTGATACTATGGTAGAATAGTGGTATCTATCATCTATATGCATTTGGCTAAGTGGAGCTTAGGCTTGCTTTGCTCAAAATAAGGTTTTCCTTATAAGTTGACAAAACTCCCAAGGAACCACCAAGGAATTGTTTTCTTTCAACACACTAAGTTTTTGCTTGACAAAACTCCCAAGGAACCACCAATAGACATTGGTGAACCTTTACCCTTGTTCAACCACAAGTTTTAAGTTATAAATTTGGATGAGGAGATCCTTGATAGTTTCCATATCTTGATGCTCAAATTGTCCATTGTCGGGGACACGGCTAAGTACTTAGATTTTACTCTCGAGAGAGGTGGTGCACTTTCCCCACAAGACTCAACATGCATCGAGACAAGATCTTTCAGAAGCCTTCCCTTAGACCAAAATGGACGCGCTCCAAACCTATCACCCCTACCACCAACTGTACATTTGGATAAGTTATTGCAACCTATATGATCCAGGCAGAGCCCATATTTCCATGTGGCCACACTTGAAGCTTCTCAACATTTGACATCTCAAATCTCTTTGTTCCTGGGTGGCTTTCCACAAGTGAGATACACTAGGGTAGGCCATAAATATGGGGCCCTGTGTAACCACTCAACATAACCCATTCACACCATTCCACCCAGGTGATTCATTCACATAGTTGTTTTATTAAACAAAACACAAGTCATTGACTTAGAAATATTTCATAGCATGAATATAATCCACCCTTGTTTTCTACTAGCTCAGCTAAGCATGATAGTACTAGGGATCTTAACTTAGGGAAAATTCTACTAAGGCATCATCTACTAGGATTTCCAAAGGCATAGTTTATACTTAGAAAATTCCATGCAAGTCCTACTCAAAATATCACTAATGCTTATTGAAAATAATGGGACAAAATTATGAAGCACCACTTGCCTTTTTAGTAGAGAATATAGGTTCACTCCTTGATCTTGCAATTGTCACGCTCTTTAAAGTTCAGTACAATTCAATCAAGGCACAAATTCAAACTAGCATTCAAACAATTCACCACATAAAATAATAAAAACAAAACAAGGCATGCAAGCATGCAAAAGATTGTTTTCTTTGGAAAGGTGGTATCTAATAGGCTATAAACATTTTAAAACACCTATTGGTCATTTATAAAAGTGGCAAAACCATTTAAAATTAAGTTAGTGAAAATGGCCATTTAGATCATTATTGTTTTGCTAAAAGTGATTTAAATCAAAGTAATAATTCCTAGTGTTTGAAAAATATATTTTTGAACACAAACGTTAGTGTTTTAAGGTCAAAGTGTGCTAAGACTAATCGATTTGCAAAAGGTTTCACCCAAATACATTTTTAAAGCAACATTTTTATTTTGCTAGAAATGCCTTTAAACAAAGTAATAATTTTTCTAGGGTTCATCAAATATATTTTTAAATCTAAAACTTAGTGTTTAGGGTTAGAGAGTTTAAATCAAACCATTTGCAAAAGGTTTTTCTCAAAAAGAATTTTTAAACCATAGCAAATATTTTTGTTTTATTAGAAATGTCTTTATTCAAGGAATATTTCCTTAGTGTCACAAAATATACTTTTAAATCCAAAAGTTGGTTTGTATGGTCAGTAGGTTCAAAACAAACCATTTACAAAAAAATTTACCCTAAAAACATTTTTAGAATAAATTTTATACACAAAATAAGCCTAAACATGTTTCTGCAAAAACAGTCAATTTTCCAGAAGCAAAATACTAAACAAAGGTCATGGTTGTAAAGTATTCTTTTTCCTGATTCCAAAGATATAAAATTTGCAAATTTTAGACGTGTAGATCTAAAGTTATAATTTTTGCAAAATCTAACAACTAATAGAAATGTTTCTGGTTTTTATAACATAGACTGGGCCACGTGGTTGTTTCTTATTTGCTGGTACCGGTTCGCGTGGATCAAGCGATGTGGATCGTTGGATCTAAAGTAAATCGCACGACACAGATTGTTTCGTACTCCTTCGGTTAAGTCATCTGTTCCTAGCCTTGTGATTAAGATCTAACGGCTGCTAAGCACTAACCTCAGTTTGGCGGCGCTGGCGACGGCGAGCGGCGGCGGCGCGCTCAGGCAGAGATGTTCCAGCGAATCTAGGAAGAGAGGGGGCGGCGGTTAAGTCATCAGGCAGAGATGTTCCGGCGGGGGATCTCTGGTGGCGCTCGTTGAAGGGAAATGGAGAGGAGAGGGTGGCGGTTAAGAGGGCATGGTCATAGGGGCGAATTACTTGCGAAGTTACTCGAATTTACGCGATTAAAATCAGACCAGAAACAGACGAGGGAGAGAGGGGGCGGGGTCAGCACGAGTTAGACGATGGTGAGCTGGCTGTGTCGGTCCGCTTCGTCAGTGAGAGTGCGGGTACGGGTGCGGGTGTGAAAAGAATTCTCGCGGGGGGAGGGAGGTGGGCTGCTGCTGGGCTGGACTGGGCCTGGTTTGCTGGGCTGGGTTTGTTTCATTTTTTCTTTTCTGTTTCTTTTCCTTTTCTGATTTTTTCGTTTTGATTTCAAGCCTCATTTGAATTCAAATTTCTTTTCAAAACTTTTTCTAAATTTTTAGTAGGGTTTTCATTCTGTTTATATAATGTGGTTTAACAATCCCTTTAGAATATTTCTTATATTCTCATAAGGTTTAAATGTTTATTTCAAATAGACCTTTGTCTTTATTTAAATAGGGTTTTAAATATGTTTTCAAATTCCATTTGAATTCCTATTTTTACCAAACCTTTTCAATGGGTTTTATTTATTCATTAGGGTGTTAAATAATTCACTTTGAATTATTTTAATATGATTTAATATTCATTTAAAATGGCAATTGTATTTATTCAAACAAAATCAAATATGGTTTTAATCCCATATAAATTTTATTCAAATAATTATTTTATTCCTTTTAAGTTAATTAGATAACTTTTATTCCATTTAGGCAAATTCTAATTTATCATTTTCTCATGATTTAATTAATCATTTTATTAGGGATTTTTTCTTCATTTAAATGGAATTGGATTTGGTTAATGCCATATATATTTATTCTAATATTCTTTATCCCTTAATTTTATTTGGATTATCTTTATTCCATTTGCTTATGGATTTTAACTCAAGGTTTAAATTGTCTTCCAAGTAAATTTCATGGTATTTCCTATTTAGGCAATTTTTCTTTATTTAAATAAAATTGGATATTGTTCAATCCTTATGATTTTATTTAAATAATCCTTTTCTTCCTTTTTATTATTCAATAGACTTTCATTCTATTTGTTTATGTATTTGTCCAAGATTTAATTTGGCTTTTAAATAATCCTTATTTATTTATTTATTTATTTATTTCTTTATCTTAAAAAATCCATATCTTTTTATTTATAGATCCAAATTTTGTGATTCCAATTTGTATATTTTTATTTGATATTTGTTTATCCTTTTTAAATCCTTTTAGGATTACTTGATCACAATTTGGTATGGATTTTTAGCTAGGAGATTTATTAGCTCTGATATTTATTTTCTTTACCTTATTAAATTCATAAGTTTTTATCTATGGCTCCAAATTAAATGAAACCAAGTTATATTGTTTTATACAATTTTTATTTATATTTTTTGACCATTTATAAATGTTTGTTGACAAATTTTTATATGGAACAAATCCATAGTCTTAGAGAGATTTTGGAAATGATTTCTTTTATTAGAGTTTAAGGGTCTTGGTTTAACTTTTCCAAATGTTTAAGTTTCAAGATAGATTCATTGATGAATGCATTTCACTTGATTGAAATTTGTTGGACTCCTTTTTCATTCAAAGTTTGTTCAAGAAGGGTTTTGATGTTTCCATTTAGAAGCAAAAAGTTTCTTTTCACCCTAAATTTCAACAATTATTTCTTTTGTTTATTTATTTTTCACATTTCAAAATTTGGAAAATTTTGGGATGTGACAGGCTACCACCCTTAAAAGAAATCTCGTCCCGATATTTGGGAAGGCTAGAGGTTACAAGTTGGCTTCAAGACAACTAGGGTACTACCACCCTTAAAAAGGTTTCCAACTAGATTACATCTTGGCTTACTTGGGATCTTGATGTAGCTTCTCTGGATAGTTGTTTTCATAATGGCCTAACTCTTTGCATTTGAAACACATCAATTGGCTAATATCCTTCTTGTTCTTGGGTATCATTGCCTCTTGTTTGTTTCCTTGGTTCTTCTTCTTTTCTAGGCAATCACTGGCATAGTGTCCCATCTCTTTCCAATTGTAACATTGCACCTGGCTTTTGTCCTTCTTCTTTTGGGTCTCTCCAAAGCTAGGAGTTCTTCTAGTTCATGTTAATCATATTTCACCACAAATGTGGGAAATATTTCTCTCTTCTTGGGGCAGTCACTAGAGATGTGACCTTCTTCTCCACATGAGTAGCAACACTTTATGGTTACTTTGGATGTGGCTCTATGAGGCATGGTTCTGACTTTGCCTTCATCCTTCTTGGTAGAAGTTGTTCCCTTATGGAGGTTTCCAAACATTTGATGCATTCCATCTTGTTTCATTTATTGAACTATAGGATATATATGGCATTGGATAGGGACATGGTCATTTCCTTCACATAGGAAACAAGTAACTTGAGATGTGAGGCATTGTTTAGTTGGATGTTTCTCTTCACAATTAGGGAATTGGTCCACATGCTCTTTGGAAGTGTGTTCTATGTCTCCACAAATATTGCAAGCTTGAGTTCCTTCTATAATATCATCCTTGATATCATTGTTGTCACAATCTCCTTGGGGAAGGTTGTCTCTCATGTTGATCATTTGATTGGTCATCCTTTGCAACAATTGGGATTGGATTTCCAAAAACTTTTGCATGGTTGGGTCTAACTCATTGTTGTTGGCTAAAAACTATGTTGCGACATGAAAAGATACAAACAAAGATCATGAATAACAATGCATTGAAAAACATTTGTTTGTTTCACATACAAACAACATAGCATAGTGGCATTCAGGTTGTCCCTCATGGAGTAGCAAATAGATGCATAGGACACCTTTTCAAAGTTCATAAGGGTGACTAGATACAAATAGTTCAAGAACAAGCAATATCAACAATATGCATCAATAAATAAGTTTTGGGACAATGCACATAGAACTAAGAATCGCAACTATGCGCTCTTAACTGTTGCCTAAAGTTAGAAGGTGGTGACTCAATATAATGGTGGAAGAAAGGCTCTTCATAAAAGAGGGAAGCAGGGATTTCAAGTCGCAAAAAGTGCTTCCAAAAATTATGGTACTGGTTGATACGACAGAAACATATCTATAATTTTTGATGCTTCATGCTTGTTTAGTATCTACTTTGCTTTGTACTGTCTTAACTTTGAGGTGTTTTTATATGTTTTCTGGTACTAACCTATTAACAAGATGCCACAGTGCCAGTTGCATGTTTTCTTCTGTTTTTGGTTCTAGAAAGGCAGAAAATCAATATTCTCGGAATTGGACGGGACAAAAGCTAAAGTCATTATTTTTCCCGGACCAACACGGAACCATGAAACAGAGACAGAGTAGGGCACCAGGGTGGCCGCACCCCCCTAGGCGTGGGCAAGCCCTGGTGGCGCCTATAGGGGGTGTGGACCTCCTGGCCCTCCACTGACCTTGCCTCCTTCGCCTATAAGAAGCCCCAGGGAGAAAACCCTAAATAATCCATCATACTTCTAGAAAAAGTTCCTCAGCACCGCCGCCACCGAAGGGGAGATTCAGGGGAAAGAAAGTCTCTGTTCCGGCACCCTACCGGGACGGGGAAGTGCCCCCGAGCCATCTCTATCGATCTCCATCACCATCTCCATCACTATTGCTGATTCCCATGATGAGGAGGGAGTAGTTCTTCCTCGAGGCTAAGGGCTCTACCAGTAGGTATGTGTTCATATCTCTCTCTCTATGCATGGTCATATTGTGATCATGAGCTTTGTAATCAAGTAGATCTACCTTGCTACTCAAGTGCTTTAATAGATCTCTGCTCTCTCCCCATGTGTGTGAAAGTGACAGCGTGCATGACATGGTGGCACTTAGGCTAGAGTCTACATAAATACTCTCTGTGCTTTAATAGACCTATGCTTTTCCCCACGTGTGTGAAAGTGACAGCGTGCATACCGTGTGTGGCACTTTGGCTAGATTGAATATTTGTTATGAGCTATATTTGGAGTTGGATGTCTCTATGAAATTGTGGTGTTTGTTGGAACCATCTAGCACTCAAGGTGACAGTGTGGGGTTATCTAGATTGGGGAAGGCGGACTTTGAGGAGTGTTGTTATAGCCCTACCGATGATTAGAGTGTCCAACCGGTGAGTAGTTAAGAGTAGTATCATGAAGAGAGGATATTTATATGAGAGAGTGTTCACTAGTGAAATATGATCCCTAGGCCTTGTTTATAAACATTGAAACACTGTTAGCATCTAGATTTGTTGCATGTTTGCTTGCTTTAGTCTTTACCTCACCTTCAAGCTATTTTCTGGCACCGTTACCACTTGTATTTTACTATCTCTTCGCCGAACTAGTGCACCTATACACCTGGCAAGTGTATTGGGTGTTTTTTTATGTTAATGTATTGGGTGTGTTGGGGACGCAAGAGACTTCTTGTATCTTGATTGCAGGTTTGCTTGAGAGGGAATACCTTTGACCACTTCCTCCCTGAGTTCGATAAACCCTGGGTAATCCACTTAAGGGAAACTTGCTTCTGTTCGACTAACCTCTACACTTGGAGGCCCAACAACTGTCTACAAGAATAGAAGTGCGTAGACATCAAGATATTTTCTGGCGCCGTTGCCGGGGAGGAAAGGAAAAAGGCACTCACACACGTTACCCCATGGCAACAGCAAGCCAAAAAGCTATTTTCTGGTGCCGTTGCCGAGGAGGTAAGGTAAAAGGTACTCACATCCTCCGGTGTGAGTGCTCGAAGTTATTTACTTAGGTTCTGCAATTTTGTCTTTTTGTTTCTTGTTTTCACTAGTTAGGCTTAATGGAAAACAACAAAAAAATTAAAGAGCTTTATAGTGTTTATCTTGAGTTAGGACATGAAGTGTTTGAAGAGACAATTAAAAAACCTATGGATCTTTATTTGCATGCTAATAGAAATGTTATTAGTATGAATTCTTTGGACACCATTATTGCTAATGCTATGGAAAAGTCTAAGCTTGGGGAATCTAGTTTTGATGAAAATGATCTTTTTAGTCCCCCGGCTTTGAAATAGATATTGTATTGCTTATGATGATAACAAACCTCCAATATATGATGATTACAATGATGAGTATATTATTTTCAGTCCACCTACTATTGAGGAGAAAGTTAATTGTAATTACAATCTGCCTCCTATATTTGATGATTATGGTCATGAGAATAATAATGATAGCTATTTTGTTGAATTTGCTCCCACTACAATTAATAAGAATGACTATGCTTATGTGGAGAGTAATAATCATTTTATGCATTTGGCTCATGATAAGAATGTTTTATGTGATAGTTATATTGTTAATTTTGTTCATGTTGCTACTGATAGTTATTATGAGAGAGGGAAACATGGTTTTATGCATCTTAATAATATTAAGTTTCCCCTCTTTATGTTGAAAGTCTTGAAGTTGCACTTGTTTTGCTTTCCTATGATTGGTGCTTTGTGCTTTCATGACTTGTTTATTTACAAGATTCCTATGCATAGGAAGTGGGTTAGACTTAAATGTGTTTTTAATTTGGTTCTTGATGCTCTATTTTACTTCAATTCATATTTCTTATGTGATCATCTTCTCAAACTATCAAGCCTAACTTAAAGGCATTAAAGAAAATTACTTGTTGGCAGATAACCCAAGAGTTTTCTTGAGTCTTGGAATTTATTACTTCTGTAATGACCTCTCCTTATCCTTTTTGTTTGTTTTTTGTGCCAAGAATGACCTCTAATGAGAGGGAAGTAAGATTTGGGGAGTTGCTGTCCCGAAACAGATTTCTATCATCCACCATAAAAATTCATGAGGAGTCTCTGTAAGTCGGATTGAGCTGAAAATGTACGAATAAATCCCCCAGTATGATATCTAACTTTCATTAGTTCAACACTTTTTGACTTGATCAACAGAATGTCTTCGAAAAAATTGGTTTCTACCTGCTGGTCTGTTTTGACAGATTTCTGCCATTATTTGCATTTGCTTCTTATTGTTTCCTTTTTGGGTACTTTTTGGGAAATTGAGATTTTTGAAGGAGTTGCTACAGTAGCTTGTGTCTTTAGTGAAATTTTTGCTATTTTTAAACTAAACCCAAAGGTCTATTATCTTTTGAATACACTAATGTTACTAATGAAGATTGTGTGAAGTTTTGTATGAAGGAAAATTTACAGGTGTAGAGGAAGAATGATATAATGAGATGAAGAATGGACAAAAACTCAAGCTTGGGGATGCCACCCTGTGTCACCCCAATAAATATTCAAGAGGTACAAGCGTCAAAGCTTGGGGATGCCCAAGGCATCCCCTTCTTCATCAATAAAAATATCAGGTCTTTCTAGACACTTCGTTTTTATTGTTTCATCCATTGTTGTGTTGTTCTTGGAGCGTCTTAGTTTTTGTTTTTGGTTTTCGTTTGCTTAGTTTGCTTGAGTAAGTTGGTTGGTTACACCACACTTCTTTTGGATAGAGACACACTCTGTTTCCATTGCCTAGAACACTCTAGTTTTCACTCTTATTGTTTTGTGAGTGTTCACTTTTGCTAGCACTGCGTTCAGCCTTTGATTTCTTGTGCTTTCAGCTTAGAAATTATTAGTTCTTCTTTGTGGATTTGTGAGACAATTTCACTGATCTTTATTGATTATTATCTTTGTGATTTGTTTTAAATAAGTTGTTTGGCGTTAGAAAAGAGTGGAAAGTTTCATTCTTATAGTGGTACAAAAGGGAGCTTGTTTTGACTGTGGATTATACTTTATCATGGCATTAGATCTTGTTTTGACCTTATGCTTAGTGATTATTTTTGTAGCATGAATTGTTACAAACAATTAGGATTGCTTAATGTGCCTTCAAGGAATCATGTGTTGTTTTAGCATACAAAAGCATAGTATTGCGGTATTCTCCTTTCATGCTTTGTTTGGGTTGACTTGGCACATGCTCACACCATGTTATGACTATGAACAAGTCACCATAGCCTCTATGATCATTTAGTCTGACTTGTAGTACGACTCTATGGTTTGATTAGTAATGTTTTGTTGCTCTGCATGATTATGGCCATTACTGCTCTCTTAGTTGGTTGCTCCCAGTCTTTTGCTAGCCTCCACTTATATGAGTAAGCTCTACTCATGCTTCCAACTCCCAAGAAACCAAGTTATTCCAAAGTGTCCACTATAAATTCCTATGCATGGTGTGTTACACCATTCCAAGTATATTCTTGTTTTCACCTATCTTCCAATTTAAAAGTATTTTGTTATGTGAAAACTTAGTGACTAAAGCTCTCACAAACTTGATGGCACACTTTATTCTTTGCCCCTAATAAACTTGAACCATTGTGTCATCTATGTTGTATATACTTGCACTTATAAGTTGGAATTAGAAGAACCATGTTGTCATGGGGAACGTTTTCAACATTGCACTTGTAGTTTGTACACAGTTGATATCATGCTCTTTTGTCTATGGATGTCACCGATGTGAAATAAAGAGGGAGGTTGTAAGTCCATGGAGTTATGTATTTTGTGTTAGAGAAACGCCTAGGCCGCTAGCCTAAGCCATGCCTAATCAAGGTGGAAACTTGCAGCATCACAATAATGATCTATCTATGAAGCATCCTCAGTAAAAAGCTATGCGAATAGTAAATAAAAAGATCACTGAGATGATCATTGTTTGCTTGCCTTGTCAGTTTGGTTATGGGATAGCTCATGTACCATGTGCAAGGGGTACCCCGTTGGCGGTTCTCTATGATACGCATGTACTTACAATGACAAGAACTTACAGGTGACTGAAGTTGAGTAGCATGAGGTGTGGCCCTCATATTCAAGGGACTTGAGATTGCCAACTTATACTTTGTCAAACATATACTCCATAGTTTGTTCGTTTAACCTTAACCACTTCAAGATGCTTATGATAGGGGCAAAGAGGGCTGAAAGCTAACAAGTACCATAATTTTTGGAAGCTCTTTTTGAAACTTGAAATCCCTGCTTCCCTCTGAGAAGGGCCTTTCTTCCACTATTATACTGAGTCTCCACCTTCTACCTTTAGGCACCATTAAGAGAGCATAGTTGCCATTCTTAGTTCTATGTGCAGTGTCCCAAAGCTTATTGATTGATGCATATTGTTGATATTACTTGCTCTTGTGCTATTTGTATCTAGTCACTCTTATGAACTTTGAAGGTGTCCTATGCATCTATTTGCTACTCTATGAGGGACAAGCTGAATGCCTATGCCATGTTTTCTATATGTGAAACAACAAACGTTTTTCAATGTATGTTATTCATGATCTTTGTTTGTAGCGTTTCATGTTGCATGCATACTTACTTTGTCTTATTGTTAGAACTCCATCTTTCATGCACATGTTTAGAGTTCTTTGATCCCAGCTTCCAATGCTTGCAAATGGTTTGATTTTGATTTTGATGGTGCATGTCACCTCAAAAATTATTTTTTTATCACTTACCTACTCGAGGACGAGCAAGAGTTAAGCTTGGGGATGCTTGATACATCGGAAACATATCTATAATATTTGATGCTCCATGCCTGTTGAGTATCTACTTTGCTTTGTTTTGTCTTCACGTTGAGGTGTTTTTATATGTGTTTTGGTACTAACCTATTAACAAGATGCCACAGTGCCAGTTGCCTGTTTTCTTCTGTTTTTGGTTCCAGAAAGGCAGAAAATCAATATTTTCGGAATTGGACGGGACAAAAGCCAAAGTCATTATTTTTCTCGGACCAACACGGAACCACGAAGCAGAGACGGAGTAGGGCACCAGGCGTGAGCAAGCCCTGGTGGCGCCTATAGGGGGTGTGGGACCCTGGCCCTCCACCGACCTTGCCTCCTTCGCCTATAAGAAGCCCCCAGGGAGAAAACCCTAAATAATCCATCATACTTTCAGAAAAAGTTCCATAGCGCCGCCGCCACCGAAGGGGAGATTCGGGGGACAGAAAGTCTCTGTTCGGGCACCCTGCCGGGACGGGGAAGTGCCCCCGGAGCCATCTCCATCAATCTCCATCGTCATTGCTTATTCCCATGATGAGGAGGGAGTAGTTCTTCCTCGAGGCTAAGGGCTCTACCGGTAGCTATGTGTTCATCTCTCTATCTATGCATGGTCATATTGTGATCATGAGCTTTGTAATCAAGTAGATCAACCTTACTACTCAAGTGCTTTAATAGATCTATGCTCTCTCCCCATGTGTGTCAAAGTGACAGCGTGCATGCCATGGTGGCACTTAGGCTAGAGTCTACATAAATACTCTTTGTGCTTTAATAGATCTATGCTTTTCCCCACGTCTGTGAAAGTGACAACATGCATACCGTGTGTGGCACTTAGGCTCGATTGAATATTTGTTATGAGCTATATTTGGACTTGGATGTCTCTATGAAATTGTGGTGTTTGTTGGAACCATCTAGCGCTCAAGGTGACAGTGTGGGGTTATCTAGATTGGGGAAGGCGGATTTTGATGAGTGCTATTATAGCCCTACCAATGATTAGAGTGTCCAACCGGAGAGTAGTTAAGAGTAGTATCATAAAGAGAGGATATTTATATGAGAGAGTGTTCACTAGTGAAAGTATGATCCCTAGGCCTTGTTTCTAAACATTGAAACACCGTTTGCATCTAGATCTGTTGCATGTTTGCTAGCTTTAGTCTTTACCTCACTGTCAAGCTATTTTCTGGTACCGTTACCACTTGTATTTTACTATCTCTTCGCCGAACTAGTGCACCTATACACCTGACAAGTGTATTGGGTGTGTTGGGGACACAAGAGACTTCTTGTATCTTGATTGCAGGGTTGCTTGAGAGGGAATACCTTTGACCACTTCCTCCACTTAAGGGAAACTTGTTGTTGTTATACAAACCTCTGCACTTGGAGGCCCAACAACAGTCTACAAGAATAGAAGTGCATAGACATCACTGGTTAGCTTTCATCCCTCATTTCCCCCATCATAAGCATCTTGAAGTGATTAAGGTTAAAGTGAACAAACTATGGAGTATATGCTTAACAAAGTATAAGTTGGCAATCTCAAGTCCCTTGAATACGAGGGCCACACCTCATGCTACTCAACTTCACTCACCTGTAAGTTCTTGTCATAGTAAGTACATGTGTATCATAGAGAACCGCCAACGGGGTACCCCTTTCACATGGTACATGAGCTATCCCATAACCAAAATGACAAGGCAAGCAGACAATAAGCATCTCAATGATCTTTTTATTTACTATGTGTATAGCTTTTTATTGAGGATGCTTCACAGAATGCTCATTATGGTGATGCTGCAAGTTTCCACCATGATTAAGCATGGCTTAGACATTTCTCTAACACAAAATACATAACTCCATGGACTTACAACCTCCCTCTTTATTTCACACCGGTGACATCCATAGACAAAAGAGCATGATATCAACTATGTACAAAGTACAAGTGCAATGTTGAAAACGTTCCCCATGACAGCATGGTTCTGCTAATTCCAACATATAAGTGTAAGTATATACAACATAGATGACACAATGGTTCAAGTTTATTAGGTTGAAAGAATATAAAGTGTGCCATCAAGTTTGTGAGGGCTTTAATCACTAAGTTTTCACATAACAAAGAGAGTTTTTAAATGGAAGATAGATGAAAACAAGAATATACTTGGAATCGTGTAACACACCATGCATAGGAATTTATAGTGGACACTTTGGAATAACTTGGTTTCTATGGAGTTGGAAGCATGAGTAGAGCTTACTAATACAAGTGGAGGCTAGCAAAAGACTGGGAGCAACCAACTAAGAGAGCAATAATGGCCATAATCATGTAGAGCAACAAAACATTACTAATCAAAGCATAGAGTGGTACTACAAGTCAAGGACTAAATGATCATAGAGGCTATGGTGAGTTGTTCATAGTCATAACATGGTGTAAGCATGTGCCAAGTCAACCCAAACAAAGCATCAAAGGAAAATACCACAATACTATGCTTTTGTATGCTAAAACAATGCATGATTCCTTCAAGGCACACTAAGCAATACCAATTGTTTGGAACAAGTCATGCTACAACAATAATAACTAAGCATAAGGTCAAAACAACATCTAGCATGACATGATAAAGTCTAAGCCACAGTCAAAACAAGCTCCCTTTTGTACCACTAAAGCGTGAAGCTTCCTACTCTTTTCCAACACCAATCAACTTATTTGAAACAACTCACAAAGATAATTATCAATAAAGACCGATGAGATTGTCTCACAAATCCACAAAGAAGAACTAAAAAGTTCTAAGTTGAAAGTACAAAAAAATAAGGCTAAACATAGTGCTAGCAAAAGAGAACACTCACAAGACAATAAGAGTTAAAAATAGAGTGTTCTAGGCAATAAAAACAAAGTGTGTATCTATCAAAAAGAAGTGTGTTGTGATCAACCAACTTTATTCAAGAAAACTAAGAAAACAAAAACCAAAAACAAAAACAAAACTAAGACGCTCGAAGAACAACACAACTATTCATGAGACAATAAAAACGAAGTGTCTAGAAAGAGCTGAGCTTTTTTATTGATGAAGAAGGGGATGCCTTGGGAATCCCCAAGCTTTGACGCTTGTACCTCTTAAATATTTCTTGGGGTGACACGGGGTGTCATACCCAAGCTTGAGACTTTGTCCATTATTCATCTTATTACATCATTTTTTGTCTACACCTGAATTTTTTTCTTCATACAAAACTTCACACAGTCTTCATTAGCAACATTAGTGTATTCAAAAGATAATAGACCCTTGGGTTTTAGTTTTAGAACAGCAAAACTTTCACTAAAAACACAAGATACTGTATCAACTCCCTCAAAAAGTTCAATTTACCAAAAAGAACCCAAAAAGGAATCAATAAGAAGCAAATGCAAATAATGGCAGCAATCTGTTAAAACAGACCAGCAGGTAGAAAACAATTTTTTCGAGGACCTTATGTTACTCAAACAAAAAAGTGTTGAACCAACGAAATTTATATAACATACTAGGGGATTTATTCGTAAATTATCATCTCAATCCGAATTACAGAGATTCCTCACGAATATTTATGGTGGAGGACAGAAATATGTTTCGGGACAGCAACTCCCCAAATCTTACTTCCCTCTCATTAGAGGTCATTCTTGGCACAAAAAGCAAACAAAAAGGATAAGGAGAGGTCATTACAGAAGTAATAACTTCCAAGATTCAAGAAAACTCTTGGGTTATCTCCCAACAAGTACTTTTCTTTAACGTCTTTAAGTTAGGTTTGATAGTTTGAGAAGATGCTCACATAAGAAATATGAATTGAAGTAAAAGAGAGCATCAAAAAGCAAATTCAAAACACATTTAAGTCTAACCCACTTCCTATGCATAGGAATCTTGTAAAAAAAAGTCTTGAAAGCACAAAGCAACAAGCATAGGAAAGCAAAACAAGTGCAACTTCAAAAATTTCAACATAAAGAGGGGAAACTTAATATTGTTGAGATACATAAGACCATGTTTCCCTCTCTCGTAATAACTTTTAGTAGCAACATGAATAAAATTAACAATATAACTATCACATAAAATATTCTTATCATGAGCCACATGCATAAAATGATTATTACTCTCCACATAAGCAAATGCATTCTTATTAATTGTAGTGGGAGCAAATTCAACAACATAGCTATCACTATTATTCTCATCACCATAATCATCAAATATAGGAGGCATATTGTAATCACATAAATTTTCTACTCAATAATAGGTGGACTGAAAATATCATATTCATCATTGTAATCATCATATATTGGAGGTTTGGTATCATCATAAGCAATAGAATAGCTATCTTCCAAAGCTGGGGAACTAAAAAGATCACTTTCATCAAAACTAGTTTCCCCAAGCTTAGACTTTTCCATAGCATTAGCAATAATGGTGTCCAAGGAATTCATAGTAATAACATTGCTATTAGCATGCAAGTAAAGTTCCATAGGTTTTTTAATTTTTTCTTCAAACACTTCATGTCCTAACTCAAGATAGATACTATAAAGCTCTCTAATTTTGCTGTTGTTTTCCATTAAGCCTAACTAGTGAAAATAAGAAAGAAAAAGACAAAATTGCAGAATCTAAAGGAAATAACTTTGAGCACTCACACCGGAGGATGTGAGTACCTTTTACCTTATCTTACCGGCAACGGTGCCAGAAACGAGCTTGATGTCTACGCACTTCTATTCTTGTAGACAGTTGTTGGGACGCCAAGTGCAGTGGTTTGTAGAACAGCAGCAAGTTTCCCTGAAGTGGATCACCCAAGGTTTATCGAAATATAAGTGGTAACGGTGCCAGAAAATAGCTTCTGACTTGTTGTTGACGTGGGGTAATGTGTGTGAGTGAAGTAAAGACTAAAGCAAGCAAACATGTAACAGATCTAGATGCAAACGGTGTTTCAATGTTTAGAAACAAGGACTAGGGATCATAGTTTCACTAGTGAACACTCTCTCATATAAATATCCTCTCTTCCTGATACTACTCTAAACTACTCTCCGGTTGGACACTCTAATCCATGGCATTGCTATAACAGCACACCTCAAAGTCCGCCTTCCCCAATCTAGATAACCCCACACTGTCACCTTGAACGCTAGATGGTTCCAACAAACACCACATTTTCATAGAGATAACCAACTCAAAATATACTCATGATAAATATATATGTTTAAGTGCCACACACGGTGTACATGCTGTCACTTTCACACACATGGGGAAAAGCATAGATCTATTAAAGCATGATGAGTATTTATGCAGACTCTAGCCTAAGTGACACCATGGCGTGCACGCTGTCACTTTCACACACATGGGGAGAGCAGATATCTATTGAAGCACTTGGGTAGCAAGGTAAATCTACTAGATTACAAAGCTCATGATCACAACATGACCATGCATAGAGAGAGATGAACACATAGGTACCGGTAGAGCCCTTAGCCTCGAGGAAGAACTACTCCCTCCTCATCATGGGAATCACCAACGGTGATGAAGATGGCGATGGAGATGGCTCCGGGGGCACTTCCCCGTCCCGGCAGGGTGCCGAAACAGAGACTTTCTGTCCCCTGAATCTCCCCTTCGGTGGCGGTGGCGCTGCGGAACTTTTCGTGGATTTTCTTCTAGATGATTTAGGGTTTTATCCCCAGGGGCTTCTTATAGGCGCAGGAGGCAAGGTCGATGGAGGTCCAGGGGGCCCACACCCCCTGTAGGCCCCACCAGGGCTGGCCTGCGCCTAGGGGGTGTGGCCACCCTGGTGTACTCCTCCACCTCTGCTTCGTGGTTCCGTGTTGCTCCAGGAAAAATAGATTGGCTTTTGTCCCGTACAATTCCGAGAATATTCATTTTTTAGCCTTATGAAACCAAAAATAGCAGAAAACAGGCAACTGGCACTATGGCATCTTGTCAATATGTTAGTACCAGAAAGTGTATAAAAATACCTCAAAGTGTAGACAAAACATAGCAAAGTGGATAGTAAACAAGCATGGAACATCAAAAATTATAGATACGTTTCCGACGTATCATCCATACAGTAGCTAGATGGTTGTTTCTCCTCCTTTGTGTTATCATGTTTAGATCTTGTGAGCTCCGTTCATGATCAAGATCATCTATTTGTAATCATGCATGTTGTGTTTACAGGGATCCGATGGATATTGAGATACTATGTCAAATTAATTATTTATTCTATCATGTCTTATTGATTATTGATTCTATCATGTCTATGTTGTTTGTGATCTTGCATGCTCTCCGTTGCTAGTAGCTACCTTGGAAAAGTAGATGCTAGTGACTCCAAGAGGGAGTATTTATGCTCGATAGTGGGTTAATGCCTCTAGTAATCTGGAGAAGTGACAGGGATCTCTAAGGTTGTAGATGTGTTGTTGCCACTAGGGAGAAAACAACGATCTTTTGTTCATGGAACAATTGTATTGTTTACTTTACACACATTGCTTAATGCAATTATCCGTTGCTTGCAACTTAATACTAGAGGGGGTTCGGATGATAGCCTGAAGGTGGATTATTAGTCATAGATGTAGTTGTATGGAGGTCTATGTATATTGTTGTAATGCCTAATAAAATCTCATAGGAATCATGAATGTCTAGTATTTGTTTACCCAACATGTTTTGTTATCTTTCTTAAGGAGAACACCTCTAGTGAATTGTGGACCCCGGTCCAATCTTTACCATTGTTACATCATTTGTTATTGTTTACTTTCTGCAAGCAACCATTACCTTCCATACTATACGTTTAATCATTTTTTTCACCAAACCAATGAGTTTGACATCCTCATTGTAAGTTGGGGCAAAGTCTTGAGTTTGTGTTGTGCAGGATTCCAAGTTGCTAGCAACACCTTGGATTTGTTTCCTTCCTCCTACTGGTTTGATAACCTTGCTTTCATAATTGAGGAAAAAATTACTGCTGTGCTCATCACACCTTCCTCTTGGGGTTTCCCAACGAAGCTCTATAGTGATCTGAGCTCATCAAGACTTTTTCTGGCACCGTTGCCGGGGAGTCAAGGACGTCTTCAGAAGGGGAGTCTTTCACAACCATTCTCTTTACTTTGTTATTGTTTTGCCTAGTTCCTTTTTGCTTTGTTTTGCTTGCTTTTTAACCAAAAATTACAAAAAATTTAGTTTCATTTGGTTTGCGTTTTCTTATAAAAACACATAAAAAATAGTTCTTCCTATACTTGTCACCTTGCTCTAGCTCACCATGTTGATCCCTAAGTTCACCCTGAAAGACCTTTCAATAGGTAGTGGCTCTATAACTGGGAAAGAAAATATTGAAGAATTCTTTAATCATATTAGCAAACATGAGGATATTGAGGATAGATCCTTAGAAGAACTTGCTCCTAATTATGAAATTGCTGCAGCTTCTTTAGTTCACATGTTGGAGGCAAGGTTTGTTAACCTTAACCCCATGATGCAAATAATGTTTCTTAAACTTAAAGAAATTAAGGATGCTGAAAAGAGATATTTTATTTTGGAAACTTTGTTAAAGGAGTTCAATGATGTTGCTAAAGAAGCTAAAAAGGTCTTTGATCATTTTAATATGCTAGTCTCATGTGTAGATGTTATGGGTACATTATAAAAGTTGGGCAAAACCCAACCCAATGGAGAGGAAATTAAAATACCCATACCTTTTAAACTTGTAGGAATGCATGAAGCCTTAGAAAAGAATTTTGATTGGATTGTTTCTGAAAATCCATTTTATGAAAGTAGTAAACCCGAGAGTATTGAGAGAGGATCCTCTAGAAAACATTTGGATGAGATACCTATCCTAGTTGAAGAAATTTCGAGTATTGATCTTAATTCGTCTTCATCTGAAAATATTTGATTCTTGCTTCTTGTGCCTAACTTAAAGGCGTTAAAGAAAAGTACTTCTTGGGAGATAACCCAATAGTTTTCTTGAGTCTTGGAAGTTATTACTTCTGTAATAACCTCTTATTATCCTTTTTTTTTGATTTTTGTGCCAAGAATAACCTCTAATGAGAGAGAAGTAAGATTTGGGGAAGTTGCTGTCCCGAAACAGATTTTTGTGCTTCACTGTAAAAATTCGTGAAACATCTATGTAGGTCGGATTCAGCTGTAATTTTTTGAGTAAATCCCCCAGGTTGTTACATAACTTTAGTTAGTTCAACACTTTTTGATTTGAGCAACAGAAGGTCTTCAAAAAAATCATTTTTTACCGGCTAGTCTGTTTTGACAGATTTCTGCCATTATTTGTATTTGTCTCTTATCGATTTCTTTTTGAGGTATTTTTGGTGAATTGAGATTTTTAAGGGACTTGCTACAGTAGCTTGTGTTTTTAATAAAAGTTTTGCTGTGTTGAAACTAAACCCAAAGGTTTATTATCTTGAATGCACTAATGTTGCTAATGAAGATTGTGCGAAGTTTTGTATGAAGGAAATTTTCAAGTGTTGGGGAAGAATGATATAATGAGATGAAGAATGGACAAAATCTCAAGCTTGGAGATGCCACCCCGTGTCACTCCAAGAAATATTCAAGAGGTACAAGCGTCAAAGCTTGGGGATTCCCAAGGCATCCCCTTCTTCATCAATAAAAATCTTAGGTCTCTTTCTAGACACTTCGTTTTTATTATTTCATGCACTATTGTGTTGTTCTTGGAGCGTCTTTGTTTTCGCTTTTGGTTTTTGTTTGTTTAGTTTTCTTGAATAAAGTAGTTGGACCCGCGCATTTTCTGTGATATTTAAAATAAGTTGATTGGTGTTGGAAAAGAGTAGAAAGTTTCATGCTTATAGTGATACAAAAGGGAGCTTGTTTTGACTATGGCTTAGACTTTATCATGTCATGCTAGATGTTGTTTTGACCGTATGCTTAGTGATTATTGCTTTAGCATGACTTGTTTCAAAAAATTGAGATTGCTTAATGTGCCTTGGAAGAATCATGCGTTGTTTTAGCATACAAAGGCATAATATTGTGGTATTCTCCTTTGATGCTTTGTTTGGGTTGACTTGGCACATGCTCACACCATGTTATGACTATGAACCAGTCACCTTAGACTCTATGATAATTTAGTTTTTTACTTGTGGTACCACTTTATGCTTTGATTGATAATGTTTTGTCACTCTGCATGATTATGGCCATTATTGCTCTCTTAGTTGGTCGCTCCCAGTCTTTTGCTAGCCTCCACTTCTACTGAGTAAGCTCTACTCATGCATACAACTCCCAAGAAACCAAGTTATTCCAAAATAGTCCACTATAAATTCCTATGCATGGTGCATTACACCATTCCAAGTATATTCTTGTTTTATCTATCTTCCAAATTAAACTTGTTATGTGAAAATTAGTGATTAAAGCTCTCACAAACTTGATGGCACACTTTATTTTTCTTGCCCCTAATAAACTTGAACCATTGTGTCATATATGTTGTATATGCTTGCACTTATAAGTTGAGAATTTGCAGAACCGTGCTGTCACGGGGAACACTTTCAACACCTGTAAATATCTACCCAGTTGATATCATGCTCTTTTTTTTATGGATGTCGGCGGTGTCAAATAAAAGGGGAGCTTGTAAGTCCATGGAGTTATGTATGTGTGTTAGAGAAACGCCTGGGCCGCTAGCCTAAGCCATGCCTAATCATGGTGGAAAATTGCAGCATCACCATAGTGAGCAATCCATGAAGCATCCTCAGAAAAAATATAGAAAAAAAGAGAAGACAAAAAGAAAAAAAAATATGCACCATGATCATGGTAAATAAAAGGATTGCTGAGATGCTCACTGTCTATTGCCTTGTCATTATGATATGGGATAGCTCCTATGTCATGGGGCAAGGGGTACCCCATTGGCAGTTCTCTATGATACACATATACTTACAATGACAAGAACTTACCGGTAACTAAAGTTGAATAGCATGAGGAACGGCCCTCGTACTCAAGGGACATGAGATTTCCAACTTATATTTTGTCAAGCATATACTCCATACTTTGTTCACTTTAAACTTAATCACTTCAAGATGCTTATGATAGGGGCGATGAGATCTGAAAGCTAACAAGTACCATAATTTTCTTAAGCTCTTTATGAAACTTGAAATCCCTGCTTCCCTCTATGAAGGGCCTTTCTTCCACTTTTATATTGAGTCTCCACCTTCTATCCTTAGGCACCAATTAAGAGAGCATAGTTGTCATTCTTAGTCCTATGTGCATTGTCCCAAAACTTATTGATTGATTCATAATGTTGATATTGCTTGTTCTTGAAGTATTTGTATCTAGTGAACCTTATGAACTTTGAAGGTGTCCTATGCATTTATGTTTTGCTACTCCATGAGGGACAAGCTGAATACCACTATGCTATGTTTTCTATATGTGAAACAAACAAACGTCTTTCAATGCATTGTTATTCATGATCTTTGTTTGTATCATTTCATGTTGCAACATAGTTACTTTGTCTTATTAGAACTTCATCTTTCATTCTCATGTTTAGAGTATGAAAATGGTTTGATCAAGATTGTGATGGTGCATGTCACCTTGATACGTTGAAAACGTATCTATAGTTTTTGATGCTCCCTGCTTGTTTAGTATCTACTTTCTTTGCTTTGTCTACACTTTGAGGTGTTTTTATATATTTTCTGAAACTAACCTATTAACAAGTTGCCATAGTGCCAGTTGCCTGTTTTTGGTTCTAGAAAGGCAGAAAATCAATATTCTCAGAATTGGACGGGAAAAAAGCCAAAGTCAATATTTTACCGTGAGGGACAAGAATCCAGAAGATGAGACGGACACACGAACCATGGCGGCCAGACCCCCCTAGGCGCGGGTGGTCCCTGCCCCGCGCCTAGGTAGGGTGTGGCCCCCCTGGCCGCCTCCCAGCCTTGCCTCTTCGCCTATAAGAAGCCCCCGATGCAGAAACCCTAGGAACCCGATCAATATTCCACAAAACCTTTTGTAGCCGCCGCCACCGTCGTCCCTAGATCGGGGGGATCTAAAGTTCTTCCCAACACCCTGCCAGAGGGGAGATCATCTCGGAGCCCTTCTCTCCTGTATGATGCGTGAGTAGTTCCACCTTGGAATATGGGTCCATGTAGTAGCTAGATGGTTGTATATCCTCCTTTGTGCTTTCATGTATAGATCTTATGAGCTCCGTTCATGATCAAGATCTAATCTATTTGTAATCATGCATGTTGTGTTTGCGGGGATCCGATGGATATTGAGATTATTAAGTCAGATTGATTAATGGTTTTGTCTTTATGATTCTATCATGTCTGTGTTGTTTGTGATTTTGAATGCTCTCCGTTGTTAGTAGCTATCTTGGACGAGTAGTTGCTAGTGACTCCAAGAGGGGGTATTTATGCTCGATAGTGGGTTCATGCCTCTAGTTTCCAAGGGAAGTGACAGAAATCTCATCAGTTGTAGATGTGTTGTTGCTACTAGGGAGAAAACAACGGTCTCTTGTTCATGGAACAAGTGGATTGTTTACCTTACACACTTTGCTTAAAGCAGTTGTCTGTTGCTTGCAACTTAATAGTAGAGGGGGTTCGGATGATAACCTTAAGGTGGACTTCTAGTCATAGATGCAGTTCGATGGCGGTCTATGTATGTTGTTGTATTGCCCAATCGAATCTCATAGGATATTTTTGAATAGTATTACATTGTTATGCCTTGCTCAGTTCCTGTCAATTGCCCTGCTGTAATTTGTTTACCCTTCATGCCATGTTGTTTATGTAAGGAGAGCACCTCTAGTGAATTATGGACCCCGGTCCAATCTTTACCGTTGATACATCTTCCACTGTTACTTATTTACTTGCTGCAAACCATTACCTTCCACACCATACATTTAATCCTTTGTTACAGCAAACCGGTGAGCTTGACAACCTCACTGATTCGTTGGGGCAAAGTCTTGAGTTTGTGTTGTGCAGGTCTCCGTGTTGCTTGCAACACCTGTGTGACGTTTCCTTCTTCCTACTGGTTCGATAACCTCGGTTTCTTACTGAGGGAAAACTTGCTGCTGTGCTGCTTCACACCTTGCTCTTGGGGTTCCCAACAGACTCCACAAGCCATCAAGGAGACACCATCACACCTCAAAAATTATTCATTTTATCACTTACCTACTCGAGGACGAGCAGGAGTTAAGCTTGGAGAACCATATGAGAATAAAAGAAATATTCTAAAATGGACTTTAGAATATATTAATAAATAGTACTAAAATTACTGAAATTTTGGAAAAGTTTTAAATTCAAATGGGTGCTTGAATTATTTAAACAAAATCAAAACAGAAAAAGAAAATAGACAAAGAAAAAGGTTTCACGAAGGAAAAAAATAAAGAAACAAACCAGCCCAGAACCTGGCCCAACTAAGCCCAACTCGCAACCCACCTCTCTCTCCCCACGCGAAGCGTTTTTATACTCAAACTCAAACCCGCACCGCCACTGACGCTTGGACCCCACCGCATACCCCCTCTCTCTCGCTGACAACACTGCCCCACAGCCAGGTCATCGTCATCAACCCCGCGCGACTCGTTGCCCCTCACCTAAATGCCAATCAATGCCAGCTTCAATTCACCTAAATGCCGCCAGTAAATCCGTCAGCAATTACGCGTACTTAATCGCCTGCCTCCGCTCTACCTTTCCCCTCACACACCAACTCCTCTTCGCCATCGGGCTGCCCGAATCGCTAACCACACTGTCGCTACTCCATCGAGCTTCTCCAATCAAATTCCGGCCAACCCAGTCACCCACTGCCCCAGATCAAATGAACACGCTCACTATCTCCCTATGCACCTGCCAGTGCCTTCCATTCGCTCGCGCATGCCCCCTAGCATCGGCAACCTTGACGACAGAACGCCTCCGCCGTCTGCCTCGACTCCGGCGACTCCACACGGTGAGACCTGACCATCCCCTCCTCTCTGGTTGATGCCCCTACGATCTACTCTCTCGCACGCATCTAACTCTGCCGTTTTCGTGTCCTAGCTTGCACCATAGAGTCGCCTCCGTCATCGACAGTGAGCGCCAGCCGCCAGGACAATCTCCGGCGAGGAATCGTTAGTGACTCCGAGCGCCCCTTGCCTCCCCACAAGCACGTTGAGTATCAACGCTCCACGGCGAATCTGGTGAGCGTCTTCCCCTTCTCCCTTGCTTCCTGTTGTGTCGGAACTACCGCGAACATAACGCTCTGCCGCTCGCCGTCGCGCCAGCGCCGCCCATCTAGGGTTGACATGCTGTGAGCCGTAGGATTTAAATCCAAGCGCTACGTTATATTCATTAATTGAAACGGTACGAGCTAATCTGTGCCATGCGATGCAACTTAGATCTAACAGCCAGTATCAATCGATCTACGCGAAACGGTACCGTCCAGTTAGAAACAGAAACGTGGCCCGTCTATTGTTTAAAAAACAGAAACTTGTCTATTAGATGGTTAGATTTGAAATATTCATAACTTTAAATTTACACGTCCAAAATTTACAAATTTTATATCATTGGAATCAGGAAAAATAATAATTTTCAACCATGCCCTTTGTTTAGTGATTTTCTTCTGTAAAATTGGTTGTTTTTGCAGAAACATGTGTAGGCCTATTTTGTGTATAAAATTTATTATAAAAATATTTTTAGGGTAAAACCTTTTGTAAATGGATTATTTTGAACTTACTGACCATAAAAACCAACTTGTAGATTTAAAAGTATATTTTGTGATACTAAGGAATAAATATTTGAATAAAATCATTTCTAGTTAAATAAAAATGTTGATTATTGTTTAAAAATGCCTTTTGAGTAAAACCTTTGGGAAAATGATTTGATTTAAACTCCCTGGCCCTAAACACCAAGTTTTGGGATTTAAAAAAAATTATGAACCCTATAAAATTATTACTTTGTTTAAAGGCATTTTTAGAAAAATAAAATGTTGCTTTGATTTAAAAATGATTTTTGGTGAAACCTTTTGTAAATAGATTTTTTTTAAAACACTTTGACCATAAACATTAATATTGGTGTTTAATTTTTTTTTGGCTAACATTAGAAATAATTCCTTTGATTAAAATCATTGCGGGCAAAACAAAAATAATTAAATGGCCATTTTCACTAACTTGTTTTCAAATGACCTTGCCACTTTTATAAATGAACAATAGGTGTTTTAAAATGTTTATAGCCAATTAGAAACCACCTTTCCAAATAAAACAATATTTTGCATGCTTGCATGCATTGTTTTGTTTCCTTTATTTTATATGATGAATTGTTTGAATGCTAGATTGAATTTGTGCTTTGATGGAATTGTAGTGAACTTTGAAGAGTGTGACATTTCCAAGATCAAAGAGTGAACCTATATTCTCTACTAAAAAGGCAAGTGGTGCTTCATACTTTTGTCCTATTATTTTCACTATGCATTAGTGATGTTTTGAGTAGGACGGAATTTTTACTAAGTATGCTATGCCATGGGAAATCCTAATAGATGATGCCTTAGTAGAATTTTCCCTAAGTTAAGATTCTTGCTACTATTATGCTTATCCTAGATAGTAGAAAACAAGGGTGGATTATATTCATGCTATGAAATATTTCTAAGTCTATGACTTGTGTTGTGTTTAATAAAACAAATATGTGAATGAATCACCTGGGTGGAATGGTAATTGCTTGGATGGATTTTTGTTGAGTGGTTACCAGGGCCCATTTTCATGGCCTACCCTGTGTGTCTCACTTGTGGAATGCCACCTAGGAACAAAGAGATTTGAGATGTAAAATGTTGAGAAGCTTCAAGTGCAGCCACATGGCAATATGGGCTCTGCCTGGATCATATAGGTTGCAATAACTTAGCCAGATGGACAGAAGGTGGTAGGGGGTGATAGGTTTGGAACGCGTCCATTTTGGTCTAAGGGAAGGCTTCTGAAAGATCTTGTCTCGATGCATGTCGAGTCTTGTGGGGAAAGTGCACCACCTCTCTAGAGAGTAAAATCTAAGTACTTAGCCGTGTCCGCGACAATGGACAATTTGAGCATCAAGACATGGAAGCTATCAAGGATCTCCTCATCCCAATTTCTAAGTTAAAATCTTGTGGTTAAACAAGGGTTAAAGGATATTCAATCTTTGATTGGTAGATGCCTTGGGTGATTTTTGACAAACATAAACTTAGTGTTTTCAAAGGATAAGGAAAATCTATTTTGAGCAAAGCAACCCTAAGATACACTTAGCCAAATGCATATAGATTATAGATACCACTTTTCTACCATAGTATCACTTGCCAATACAATTCAAATGTATTGACCCTTGTGGCTGTAACTTATTATGTTGTAGGTTTGTTTGATGTTAGTGAAGTGTGTTGAATAGGATTACAAGTCTACAACCAACATGATTGCCTGTGGCACTTTGAAGATGAAGGACTCCATGCTATATAGTTATTTTTGCTGCATTGTAATGAGATAGCCAAATGAGCTATGTAAGATGTAATCAATTATTTTATTCCTGGTTATAAAGTTGTATTAAGACCTTTGTTTCTTGATATTACATCTTAAACTGTGGATGCTAGCTATTGATCCAGGGACTAGCATTGTAAACATAGGGATCTCTACCTTAACAGGTTGGGACCTCTACAGAATTGTAGATCACCCATGGTAAAAATAACAAGGTAGAAGCTTTTCTGCATTCAAACATTTTTCAAAATTCAACCATGAAATCTTTTGAGTTGATTCCGACTCACAACAATCACATTTAACAAGACCTTTCTGAATATATAAAAATCTCTAGGTTTACTTACAGAAATAATGGTCAAGCATTAAAAGAATGCCCCATAGGTATTTCTAGTCCCTTTAATTAATTAAAATAAAAGGGTTAAACCTTATTAAATTGTGACGCCACTTTAAATCACATTCCCATGTTATGAAATATGTGGTGATGACATGTGTCAACATGATCCTATGTTTTAGTTGGAGAATATTAAATCTTAAGTAGTTTTTAAATGATTAGAAATTACTTTTCTAAAATAAAATAAATAAGACAAGTGTTTTAATCTTTGTGATAATAGAGATGATGCTAGATCATCTAGTGTGAACCCTTGTGTGCTAAATAGAAGTAGTTAAGTATTGTCTGGTGATTGTGTACCTCGTATTTATTTATAGACGTTAGTACCGACCAAGGATACGAGGAGGAAGGAGAATACTACGAGGAAGAAGCCGGGGAGAACTTCAACCAATGCTCTTCACAAGACAAGCTATTGACTTTGCAAGTTAAACCTTGCATGACAACTATGCAAACTAGATGCCTTAAGCTTATGCGATTATACCATTTTAGGATACCAAATCCCAGTTTTACTTGCAAGCTTAGTTATTTTATTTCTTTATCAAAGCTTCTTAAGTTTGGTTTACTTAGTGACATGTAGAGTTAGAGAGATTGTTTACAGGTAGCATAAAGAGCATGAAACTTGACCTAAGTTAGATAATTCTTGATGTCATTCTGAGGCATGAGATTGAACTTGATAGGTTACACTTGTTTACCACCCCTCATTAGTATTGATCCCCTACCTGTAGATTCTAGTGCTAAGCGTAAAACTTGATCACTTTAGATGGGAATACTTGGTGAAAATGGTTATGAAAACCTTAGAATGATGAGTCATTGTACTGAAATGTTTTGACACATGGTTCTTGAACACCAGATGATTTTTGATGATGAAAATGTTAAGGAATGAGCCTTATCCCTTTATAAAACTGATGGTTGTCTGGATGCAATACCATTCCAATTTTACCGTACAACCACAATACCCGAAAATTGGGTAGGGCTTGACTGGAAATTTATATACCTTAGTATGGGTTCCCTTGCGGCCAAGGTTTGAGCTGACGCTACCTTGTGAAGATTGCCCACCTGTGTAGTTCCCAAGATGATAGTTGGTCATGGTTGGGAGGCCAAACCCACAGGAGAGGTGCCTATACTAGGGCGTGTAATTGAAAGGTTAGGATTGATTATCCGCATACTAAGTATGGTGAATTCAGGATTATTTTCCTGACGGATGTATCAAATATTGTGGTGAAAGTGTACCACCTCTAAAGAGTGTCAAACTATTCGAATAGCCGCATCTGCGATTATGGACAGTTGGAGTGGCCATACTGTTCCGTCGTCAGATGTTTTCAAAATGACTTGTGAAATGAATCATGACTTTGACTTGACCACAACAGGTTGTGTTATGAACACTCAAGTTCCCATTTAGGTGTTATAAAACTTTTAAATAGCTTTCTTTGCTTCTGAACACAGTAGAGATAAATCTAGATTTTTGCAAAACAACCTAGAGCCTAGTCCTTCCTACTCAAAAACCACTTCACTTGTTAGTATTAGTTTGCGAGTACTTAAAGAGTACTCATGGCTTTGTCACTGGCTATTCCCGTGGCCAGACTATGAAGAGGACTATCAGGAGGACGGACAACAGGAAGGTTACGGCAACTAGGATCATCTCCCATCGTCAGCATTGCCTGTGACCATGAAGATGGAGTCTCGCCTACTTTATCGTTATTGTTACGTTATTCCGCTGCTATGATTGTATTAAGACTGGATCATGAGATCCTTTATTTGTGTAAAACCTTATGTATGGTTTGTAATGGATGATGTACTGTGATATCCAATCTATTATGTCTCGCAAAAATGGTATTCCTGGGATTGCGAGGTATGGCATAACAGGCATCTGGGATTAAAAACCCGGGTATTGACAAACCCGTAGTCCAAGGTGGAACTACTCAAACTTCATACCGGAGAGGAAGGCCTCCGGGATGAACTCCCCTCCGATAGGGTTCCGGGAAGATCTTCAGATCCCCTAATCTAGGGATGATGGTGGCGGCGGCTACCGACTGTTTTGTGGAATATTGATCGGGTACTTAGGGTTTCTTTATCGGGGGGACTTTATAGGCGAAGAGGCAAGGCAGGGGGCGGCCAGGGTGCTTACACCCCCAGGCGCGGCTAGGGATAGCATGCACCGCCAGGGGGTGTGGCCCCCTGGTGCCTCCCCTCCGTCTCGTACTCTCGCTCTATGTGTTCCCCATGGTAAAATATTGACTTTGGATTTCGTCACGTCCAATTTCGAGAATATTGATTTTCTTCCTTTTCTGGAACCAAAAACATAAGAAAACAGGAAACTAGCACTGTTGCATCTTGTTAATATTTTAGTCCAGAAAACATATAAAAACACCTCAAAGTAAGACAAAGCAAAGAAAAGTAGATAATAAACAAGCATGGAGCATAAAAAATTATAGATACATTTACGACGTATCAAGCATCCCCAAGCTTAACTCCTGCTCGTCCTCGAGTAGGTAAGTGATAAAAGAATAATTTTTGAGGTGACATGCACCATCAAAATCAAGATCAAAACCTTTACAAGAATTGAAGCGGGAACCAAAGAACTCTAAACATGAGCATGAAAGATGGTGTTCTAAGAAAAAAAAAGAAACTATTGTTGCAACATGAAAGGATACAAACAAAGATCATGAATAGCATGCATTGAAAAACGTTTGTTTATTTCACGTATAGAAAACATGGCATAGTGGCATTCAACTTGTCCCTCATGGAGTAGCAAAACATAAATGCATAGGACACCTTCAAACTTCATAAGGGAGAGTAGATACAAATAGCACAAAAACAAGTAATATCAACAATATGAATCAATCAATAAGTCTTGGGATAATGCATATAGAACTAAGAATGGCAACTATGCTCTCATAATTGGTGCCTATGGATACAAGGTGCAGACTCAATATAATAGTGGAAGAAAGGCTCTTCATAGGGAAGCAGGGATTTCAAGTTTCAAAAAGAGCTTCCAAAAATTATGGTACTTGTTAGCTTTCAGCTCTCATTGCCCCTATCATAAGGATATTGAAGTGATTAAGGTTAAAGTGAACAAACTATGGAGTATATGCTTGACAAATTATAAGATGGAAATCTCATGTCCCTTGAGTACGAGGGACGCTCCTCATGCTACTCAACTTTAGTTACTTGCAAGTTCTTGTCATAGTAAGTACATCCATATCATAGAGAACCGCCAACGGGGTACCCCTTGCACATGACACATGAGGTTTCCCATATCACAATGACAAGGCAAGCAGACAATGAGGATCTCAGCAATCTTCTTATTTACCATGGGAATATGCTACTTTTTTCTCTCTTTCCTCTTTTTCTGAATCTCATATCTCTTTTTTTATAATAAGAATGCTTCATAGATGTCATTATGGTGATGCTGTAAGTTTCCACTATGATTAGGCATGGCTTAGGCTAGCGTCCCAAGAGTTTATCTAACACAAAATACATAACTCCACGGACTTACAAGATCCCCTTTTATTTCACACCAATGACATCCGTAAACAAAAGAGCATGATATCAACTGGATAGAGATCCAGAAGTGTTGAAAGCGTTCCCCATGACAGCATGGTTCTGATAATCCCAACGTATAAGTGTAAGCATATATAACTTAGATGACACAATGGTTCAAGTTTATTAGGGCAAGAAAAATAAAGTGTTCCATCAAGTTCGTGAGAGCTTTAATCACTAAGTTTTCACATAACAAAGAACTTTTTAATTGGAAGATAGATGAAAACAAGAATATACTTGGAATGGTGTAACACACCATGCATAGGAATTTATAGTGGACACTTTGGAATAACTTGGTTTCTTGGGAGTTGGATGCATGAGTAGAGCTTACTCAGCAAAAGTGAAGTCTAGCAAAATACTGGGAGCGACCAACTAAGAGAGCAATAATGGCCATAATCATGCGGAGTGATAAAACATTACTAATCAAAGCATAAAGTGGTACCACAAGTCAAGGACTAAATGATCATAGAGGCTAATGGTGACTTGTTAGGGTCATAACATGGTGTGAGAATGTGCCAAGTCAACCCAAACAAAGCATCAAAGGAGAATACCACAATAGTATGATTTTGTATGCTAAAACATCGCATGATTCTTTCAAGGCACACTAAGCAATCTCAATGACTTGGAGCAAGTCATGCTACAGAAATAATCACTAAGCATAAGGTCAAAACAACATCTAGCATGAAAAGAGAAAGTCTAAGCCACGGTCAGCAAGCTCATTTTTGTACCACTATAAGCATAAAACTTTCTACTCTTGGCTGACTCCAACCTTTTTGTAAAGAACACAGCAGAATAGGGGCTCCAAACTACTTTATTCAATCAAAATAAGAAAACAAAAATCAAAAACGAAAACTAAGACGCTCCAAGAACAACACAACTATGCATGAAACAATAAAAACAAAGTGTATAGAAAGACCTGAGCTTTTATTGATGAAGAAGGGGATGCCTTGGGCATCCCCAAGCTTTTTCACTTGTAACTCTTGAATACTTATTAGGGTGACACGGGGTGGCATCCCCAAGCTTGACCTTTTGTCCATTCTTCATCTCATTACATCATTCTCTCTCTACACCTGAAAATTTTCCTTCATACGAAACTTCACACAATCTTCATTAGCAACATTAGTATATTCAAAAGATAATAGAACCTTGGGTTTAGCTTTAGAAGAGCAAAACTTGCACTAAAAACATAGTCTACTGTAGCAACTTCCTTTAAAAAATCTCAATTCCCCAAAAGAGAACTCAAAAAGAAATCAAGAAGAAGCAAATGCAAATAATGGCAGAAATCTGTCAAAACAGACTAGCAGGTAGAAAACGATTTTTTCTAAGACCTTCTGTTGCTCAAATAAAAAAGTGTTGAACTACGTAAGTTAGCTAACATACTAGGAGATTTATTCAGAAAATATCAACTCTATCCGAATTACAGAGATTTTACACGAATGTTTAAAGTGGAGCACGAAAATTTGTTTCGGGACAGCAACTTCCCAAAATCTTACTTCGCTCTCATTAGAAGTCATTCTTGGCACAAAAAGCAAACGAAAAGGATAAGGAGAGGTCATTACTGAAGTAATAACTTCCAAGACTCAAGAAAACTCTTGGGTTATCTCCCAACAAGTACTTTTCTTTAACGCCTTTAAGTTAGGCATAAGAAGCAAGAATCAAGTATTTTCAAATGAAGAAGCATTAACATCCATACTTGCAATCTCTTTAAATAGGAAAGGTATCTCATCTAAATGATTTTTAGAGGATCCCTTCTCATCTCTCCTTGGTTCACTACTTTCATCAAAAGGGTTTTTAGGAACACTCCAATGAAAATTCTTTTCTAAGGCTTCATGCATTCCTACAAGTTTAAAAGGTATGGGTATCTTAAGTTCCTCTCTGGGTTTGGTTTTATCTAAAGTACCCATAACATCTACATATGAGCCTAACATATTAAAACGTTCAAAGACCTTTTTGGCTTCCTTAGCAACTTCATTGAACTCTTTTAGTAAAGTTTCTAGGATAAATTATCTCTTTTCAGCATCCTTTTCTTCTTTTAATTTAAGGAAAAATATTTGCATCATGGGGTTAAGGTTAACGAAGTTAGCCTCCAACATGTGAACTAAAGAAGCTATAGCAATTTCATAATTAGGAGCAAATTCTACTATGGATCTATCCTCAATATCCTTATGGTTGCTAACATGATTAAAGAATTCTTCAATATTTTCTTTCCCAATTATAGAGCCACTACCTATTGAAAGATATTTCAGGGTGAACTTGGGAAACAACATGGTGAGCAAGAGAAAGGTGACAACTAGAGTAGGAACTAATTTTTTGTGGGTTTTTTATAAGAGAAAAGAAAACAAAAGAAACTAATTTTTTTGTAATTTCCGAAATAACGAGGCAAACGAAACCAAGAAAAAGAAACTAAGAAAAACAAAAACAAAGTAAAGAGAAAGGTTATGAAGGACTCCCCTTGTGAAGACGTCCTTAATCTCCCCGGCAACTACGCCAGAAAAAAGGCTTGATGGCTCATTATAGAGCTTCGTTGGGAGACCCCAAGAGGAAGGTATGATGAGCATAGTAGCAAGTTTCCCTCAGTAAGAAACCGACGTTATCGAACCAGTAGGAGGAAGGAAACGACTCAAAGGTGTTGATATCAACTTAGAGACCTACACAACACAAACTCAAGACTTTTCCCCAACGATCATTGAGGTTGTCATTCTCAGTGGTTTGCTGAAAACAAAGGATTAAACGTATGATGTGGAAGGTAATAGTAGCTTTGCAGAAAGTAAATAGTAACAGTGGAAGATGTATCAATGGTAAAGATTGGACCGGGGTCCATAGTTCACTAGAGGTGTTCTCCTTTGATAAACAAACATGGCATGCTGGGTAAAAAAATTACAGCAGGGCAATTGACAGGACTGATCAAGGCATAACAATGCAATACTAGACATTCATGATCCTATGAGATTCGATTGGGCAAAAAAACAAGATACATAGACTGCCATCCGACTGCATCTATGACTAGTAATCCACCTTCAGGTTATCATCTGAACCCCCTCCAGTATTAAGTTGCAAGCAACAGATCACTGCTTTAAGCAAAGTGTGTAAGCTAAACAATCCACTTGTTCCACAAACAAGAGATCGTTGTTTTCCCCCTAGTGGCAATAGCACATCTACAACCTTAGAGGTTTCTGTCACTTCCCTTAGATTAAATAGAGGCATGAACCCACTATCGAGCATAAATACTCCCTCTTAGAGTCACTAGCATCTACTCGGCCAAGATAGCTACTAGAAACAGAGAGCATGCAAGATCTCAAACAACACAGACATGATAGAATCAATAAGACAAAACCATTAATCAATCTGAAATAGTAATCTCAATATCCATCATATCCCCACAAACACAACATGCATGATTACAAATAGATATGATCTTGATCATGAACGATCTCACAAGATCTAAACATGGTCGCACAAAGGAGGAGATACAACCAGCTAGCTACTACATGGACCCGTAGTCCAAGGTGGAACTACTCACACTTCATACCGGAGAGGAAGGCCTCTGGGATGATCTCCGCTCTGGCAGGGTGCCGGGAAGATCTTCAGATCCCCCCGATATAGGGACGATGGTGGCGGCGGCTACCGACTGTTTCTTGGAATATTGATCGGGTACTTACAGTTTCTGTATAGGGGGACTTTATAGGCAAAGAGGCAAGGCAGGGGGCGGCCAGGGTGGTCACAACCCCTAGGAGTGGCTAGGGCTAGCCCGCGCCACTAGGGGGTGTGCCCCCTGGTGCATCCCCTTCATCTCGTACTCGGGCTCCATGTTCCCCACGGTAAAATATTGAATTTGGCCTTCGTCCCGTCCAATTCCGAGAATATTGATTTTCTGCCTTTTCTGGAACTAAAAACATAAGAAAACAGGCAACTGGCACTATGGCATCTTGTTAATAGGTTAGTCCAGAAAACATATAAAAACACCTCAAAGTAAAGACAAAGTAAAGCAAAGTAGATAATAAACAAGCATGGAGCATAAAAAATTATAGATACGTTTACGATGTATCATAGGTCAAATTTGAATTATAAGTAAATCGTAGGTTGCTTTGAAAGTTTTATGAAAAAGATTTTCGGTGGTTTTCAATATACTGAATTCTTGGTTGGCTTCAAAAGAGGTTTTGAAAATTTTAAGAGCATACTTGTAGTAAAAATTCGACATGGTCGGTGGGAGTACGGTTTACAACGAAGACCTCAAAAAAGACAAAATTACATAAAGGTCCCTAAATTGAGCACAAAGGGCCCTAAAGTTAAGCAAGGAAAATCGGTCGGGCCCTTCACGAGTGAGCGACTGAGCCATACCATTCGTACAGCTGTACTTGTTTGACACACACACACACACACACACACACACAATGCAGAACATTCTCAATTTCCCAGTGATGATGAGATTGTTCCTTTCGGTAAAGAATGTATGAAGACTATGAAAACGATCACCACAAGGAGAGCTTTAAAATATTTATAGTGGACCGACATGTTGTACTTACGGTTCCCATGTTTTATGACTTTATGCCGATTTATCGAAATTAGGTCAAATATGAACTACAAGAAAAATGTAGGCTCCTTTGAAAGTTTTGTGATTTTTTGGATCTAAGCATAGGGGTCATTTAATATAGCACAAACTACCACCGAGAGTTTGGACAACAGGTTCAATATCTCGCTAAGATTTTGCATCTCTACAATTTAACGAAATTAGGTCAAACCTGAGCAACCACAGTAAGCGTGATAGATTGCTCTCGAAATAAATGTCATTTCAGAGGTAGATGAGTTCACCTTTTTTTAATAAGCAATGCCGTCGGTGCGAGTTCCCAACTATCGGGAAAGAACATTCTCAATTTTCCAAGTGATGGACTAGAGGATGTCTTTTTCATTTTTGAGGTCCTTGATGCAACTTGTACTTCCACCGACCGTGTTAACTAAAGCTCACTACTCCTATGAGACCTAGTACAGTTAAAATAAAATGCCAAAGCCCCAAATTTCATACAAATTGGACCTTGCTTTCTTTTCATACAAATGCCGATTTATTGAAATCAGGTCAAATTTAAACTACAAGTGAATTGTAGGCTGCTTTTAAGGTTCTATGAAAAAGCTTTTCTATGGTTTTCGATATACTGAATTCCTGGTTGGCTTCAAAATTTTTTTTTTGCAAAAATTAATAGAAAAATTGTAGTTAAAATTTGACATGGTCGGTGGGAGTACGGTTTACATCGAAGACCTTGAAAAAGTGAAAAATACATAGAGGTCCCTAAATTTCACAGAAAGGGCCCTAATGTTAGGGAAGGAAAAGCGATCAGGTCCTTGTAAAGTTAGCAGGTGAGCCATACCCTTCGTACTTGTCATGCGTGCGCTCAAAAAGAAAATCTCCTTACTTTCGAACAAGCGTGCTGCTGGTCGCAAGGTGTGAAATGAAACAACGAGGCAGGTCGATGCACATGCCCCACCGAGAGTATGGACAAAGGGTTTAAATGATCTCCACAGTAAGATTTTGCATCTTGACAATTTAACAAAATTTGGTTAAACTTGAGCTACACAAGGGAACAAAAGGGAGGCAGTGATCTTTTTTTCAAAAAAAGAGGTAGAGCGAGAGCAGCAAAGAGGAGGAGGCGGTTCAATGTCAGAGAAAAGTTATGATGGATTCCTGACACGAGGTACTCCTCTACTAGTAGTAAATTTCAGGACCTATGCACGCAAAAAATTGTGTGTTTTCTCCCTCCTTCGTTGCCTCTCCTATCTCCCCACCCCTATCCCCTCGCACACCAGGACGGCTGATCTCTCCCTTGTCCAGAGCGTGGTGCTACGCACGTGTGTCTTGGTACGGTGGCTCTGTTTCTATTTTTTTGAGAGGGCGGCTATGTTTCTTTGGCGTGTTTGGCAGCCACCTTGGTGTGGAGTGGAGTAGTACATAGGAGGAAACAGCTTTGGTCCTTGGCGGCAAAAAAAATCAAAATTTTCATGTTTAGAAATTTTCACTTGCTTCCCAAACATCAGGAGGGAAATGTTATTCAAAAGACCAGCCATTCACAGTAGTACTTCTTATCTATTCTTTATCTTGTCTTAACCCTTACAATACCATACCACTTTAGTATAGTGTATGGATAACTTTACATTGACTGTTCAATCAAGAGTAGCAAAACCAAAACATTGGTAGCCGTTGGATCTTGTTTTTCATCCTTAGCATCCAGAAGATTCTACTGTTAGTATTTAGCATATACAATGGACCCTAGTATGCTCAAACCTCGAAACACACTTCACTTCTTAGTTTTAGGCACCTTGTGCAAAATGCATGGACTTGGATGTAATTTTCATTTTTATGAGGTCCTTGATGTAACTCGTACTTCCACCAACCGTGTTAACTGAAGCATCTCACTCCTACAGGACCTTCCACAGTTAGAAGAAAATGCCACTGCCCCAACTATCACACAGAGAGGACCACTGTTTCTTATAGTTCCATTTTTCAAGCTTCCTAGCTAACTTCGCATGCTTAACTCACTTCTTGCCGATTTAACGAAATTAGGTCAAACTTGAGCTACAAGTAAGCACAATAGATTTCCCTTGAATTAAATGTCTTTTCATAGGTATATGGGTGCATCTTCTTGCAACAAACAACATCGCCGCTGTGAGTTTCCAATTATTGGGAAATAACATTCTAAATTTTCTCAGTGATGGCGAGATTGTTCCTTTTCAAAAATAAAGTCTGAAGAATATGGTTCTGAATGCCACAAGCCAAGCTTTTAGACATATATAGTGGGCCGACATGTTGTACTTAAGATTCGCATGTCTTATGAGTTTTCGAACTTCGTCCTAGCTAACTCTATTCACTTGAATGACTTTATGTCGATTTATCAAAATTAGGTCAAATTTCAACTACAAGTAAATTATAGATTTTGTTGAAAGTTCTACGAATCATTTTGGAGGGAACCATTGGGAGGGGGTTCATTTAATACATCACAACCAACCACCAAGAATATTGACAACAGGTTCAATTTATTGCTCAGATTTTGCATCTTGACAACTTAACGAAATTAGGTCAAGCCGAGAGGTACCAGTAAGCGCGATAGATTGCTCTTGAATTAATTGTATTTTTGAAGGTAGAATAGGTGCATCTTCTTCTAGTAAACAACAACGTTGGTGTCAGTTTCCTATTAACAGGAAAGAACATTATCAATTTTCTGAGTGACGATGAGATTGTTCCTTTTAGTAAAGTAGGCCTAAATAATATAATATGGATATGAATGACACAAGCTAATATTTCCAGTCATATATATAGTGGACCGACATGTTGTGTACCACTTATATGATTCCCATGTTTGAAAAGTTTTCAAACTTCGGCCTAGCTAACTTTACCCACTTGAATGGCGCTATGTATATTTATCAAAATTAGGTCAAATTTGAACTACGGGTAAATTGTAGTTCGCGTTGACAGTATTGCGATTTGTTTCTTAGGTAACCATTAGGGGTCATTTAATATATCACAAACCACCATCGAGAGTTTTGACAATAGGTTCAACTTGTTGCTAAGATTTTGCATCTTGCCAACTTAATGAAATTAGGTCAAACTTGAACTGGAAGTAAGCACGATAGATTCCTCTCGAATTAATTATCTTTTCTTCGAAGGTAGATGGGTGTATCATCTTTTAGTAAATTATGTCGTCGGTGTGATTTTTCAACTATTAGGAAAGACCATTCTCAAGTTTCCCATGTTTTGCGAATTTCGAAACTTCCTAGGTAACTTTGCCGACTTGAATGAGACTCTGCGCCGATCTATCGAAACTAGGTCAAATTTGAACTACAAGTAAATCGTAGGTTTCTTTAAAAGTTTTACGAAAAGGAATTTCGGTGATTTTCGATATACTGAATTCCTGATTGGCTTCCAAAGATTTTTTGAAAATTTTAAGAGCATACTTGTTGTAAAAATTAGACATGGTCGGTGGGAGTACGGTCTACATCGAAGACCTCAAAAAAGGCAAAATTACATAGAGGTCCCTAAATTTAGCACAAAGGGCCCTCAAGTTAAGCAAGGAAAATTGGTCGGGCCCTTCTCGAGTGAGCAGCCGAGTAATACCCTTCGTACTATTGTACTTGCTTCACACACACACACACAATAAAGAACATTCTCAATTTCCCGAGTGATGATGAGATTGTTCCTTTCGGTAAAGAAAGTATGAAGACTATGAATCCGAATGCCACAAGGAGAGCATTCAAATATTTATAGTGGACCGACATGTTGTACTTACGGTTGCCATGTTTTATGATTTTTAAAGCCTAGCTGACTCTACCCACTTGAATGACTTTATGCCAATTATGAAATTAGGTCAAATATGAACTACAAGAAAAATCTAGGCTTCATTGAAAGTTTCGTGATTTTTTTGGAGCTAACCATCGGGGGTCATTTAATACAGCACAAACTACCACCGAGAGTTTGGACAACAGGTTCAATATCTCGCTAAGATTTTGCATCTTGACAATTTAATGAAATTAGGTCAAACCTGAGCTACCATGGTAAGCGCAATAGATTGCTCTCGAATTAAATGTCATTTCAGACATAGACGAGTTCATCTTTTATTAGAAAACAATGTCGTCTGTGCGAGTTCCCAACTATCGGGAAAGAACATTCTCAATTTTCCTGTGTTGGACTAGAGGATGTCTTTTTCTTTTTCTGAGGTCCTTGATGCAACTTGTAATTCCACTGACCGAGTTAACTAAAGCTCACTACTCCTATGAGACCCACCCCATTTAAAATAAAATGGCAAAGCCCCAAATTTCATATAAATTGGACCTTGTTTTCTTTTGATACAAATGCCGATTTATCGAAATCAGGTCAAATTTGAACTACAAGTGAACTGTAGGTTGCTTTGAAAGTTCTACGAAAAATCTTTTCTATTGTTTTCGACATACTGAATTCCTGGTTGGCTTCAAATTTTTTTTTGAAAAAATTAAGAGAAATTTGTAGTTAAAATTCGACATGGTTGGTGGGAGTACGGTTTACATCGAAGACCTCGAAAAAGTGAAAAATACATAGAGGTCCCTAAATTTCGCACAAAGGGCCCTAATGTTAGGGAAGGAAAAGCGGTAGGGTCCTTCTCAAGTTAGCAGGTGAGCTATACCCTTCGTACTTCTGACGCGCGTGCTAAAAAAGAAAACTTCCTTACTTTCGAACAAGCGTGCTGTTGGTCGCAAGGTGTGAAATGGAACGACGAGGTAGGTCGACGCACGTGCCCCACCGAGATTATGGACAAAGGGTTTAAATGATCGCCAAAGTAAGATTTTGTACATTAACAATTTAACAAAATTTGGTCAAACTTGAGCTACAAAAGGGAACAAAAGGGAGGCAGCGAGCTTTTTTTTAAAAAAAATAGGCAGCACGAGAGCAGCAAAGAGGAGGAGGAAGTTCGATGTCAGAGCAAAGTTATGATGGATTTCCGACACGAGGTACTCCTCTACAAGTAGTAAATTTCAGGACCTATGCACGCAAAAAAATTGTGTGTTTTCTCTCAACTTTGTTGCCTCTCATATCTCCCCACCCCTCTCCCCTCGCACACCGGCCCGGCTGATCTCTCCCTCGTCCATAGTGTGGCGTTACGCACGTGTGCCTCAGTACGGCGGCTCTGTTTTTTTGAGAGGGCGGCTATGTTTCTCTGGCGTTTCGGCAGCCTCCTTGGTGTGGAGTAGGAGGAGTACATAGGAAGGAAACCACTTTGGTCCTTGGACGCAAAAAAAATCAAACTTTTCTGGTTTAAATTTTTTCACTTGCTTCCCAAACATAAGGAGGGAAATGTTATTCAAAAGACCATCCATTTGCAGTAGTCCTTCTTATCTAATATTTAAATTTTCTTATCCCTTACAATACCATACCACTATAGTATAGTGTATGAATAACTTTGAACATTGACTGTTCGATCTAGACTGGCAAATCCAAAACATTGGTAGTCGTTGGATCTTTTTTTCCATCCTTAGCATCTAGAAGATTCTATTGTTAGTCTTTAGCATGTACAATGAACCCTAGTATTCTCAAACCTCGAAACACACTTCACTTCTTTGTTTTGGGCACCTTGTGCAAAATGCATGGACTTGGATGTAATTTTCATTTTTATGAGGTCCTTGATGTAACCCGTACTTCCACAAACCGTGTTAACTGAAGCACCTCACTCCTACAGGACCTTCCATAGTTAGAAGAAAATGCCACTGCCCCAATTATCACACAGAGTGAAACACAATTTCTTATAGTTCCATTTTTCAAGTTTCCTAGCTAACTTCGCGCGCTTCACTCACTTCTTGCCGATTTAACAAAATTAGGACAAACTTGAGCTACAAGTAAGCATGAAAGATTGCCCTTGAATTAAATGTCTTTTCATAGGTAGATGGGTGCATATTCTTGTAGCAAATAACATCGTCGCTATGAGTTTCCAATTATTGGTAAATAACATTCTAAATTTTCTCAGTGATGGCAAGATTGTTCCTTTTCGAAAAGAAAGTCTAAAGAATATGGGTCTAAATTCCACAAGCCAAGCTTTCAGAAATATATAGTTGGACGACAGGTTGTACTTAAGATACGCATGTCTTATGAGTTTTCAAACTTCGTCCTAGCTAACTCTCTTCACTTGAATGACTTTATGTTGATTTATCGAAATTATGTCAAATTTCAAATACAAGTAAATTATATATTGTGTTGAAAATTCTACGAATCCTTTTTGAGGTAACCATCAGGAGGGGGGGTTATTTAATTCATCACAACCAACCACCGAGAATTTTTACAAGAGGTTCAATTTCTTGCTACGACTTTGCATCTTGACAACTTAACGAAATTAAGTCAAACTGAGAGGTACCAGTAAGCGCGATAGATTGCTCTTGAATTAATTGTATTTTTGAAGGTAGAATGGGTGCATCTTCTTCTAGTAAACAACAACGTCGGTGTCAGTTTCCTACTAACAGGAAAGAACATTATCAATTTTCCGAGTGATGACGAGATTGTTCCTTTTAGTAAAGTAGGCCTGAATAATATAATATGGATCTGAATGACACAAGCTAATATTTCCAGTCATATATATAGTGGACTGACATGTTGTGTACCACTTATATGATTCCCATATTTGAAATTTTTTCAAACTTCGGCCTAGCTAACTCTACCCACTTGAATGGCGCTATGTCGATTTATTGAAATTAGGTCAAATTTGAACTACGAGTAAATTGTAGTTTGCGTTGAAAGTTTTGCTATTTGTTTCTTAGGTAACCATCAGGGGGTCATTTAATATATCACAAACCACCATCGAGTGGTTTTACAATAGGTTCAACTTGTTGCTATTTTATATCTTGCCAACTGAACGAAATTAGGTTAAACTTGATCTGCAAGTAAGCACGATATATTCGTTTTGAATTAATTGTCTTTTCTTTGAAGTTAGATGGATGCATCATATTTTAGTAAATGATGTCGTCGGTGTGAGTTTCCAACTATTAGGAAAGAACATTCTCATGTTTCCCATGTTTTGCAAATTTCAAAACTTCCTAGCTAACTTTGCTAACTTGAATGAGACTCTGCGCCGATCTATCGAAACTATGTCAAATTTGAACTACAAGTAAATCGTAAGTTGCTTTGAAAGTTTTACGAAAAAGCTTTTCGATGGTTTTCGATATACTAAATTCCTGGTTGGCTTCAAAAGATTTTTTGAAAATTTTAAGAGCATACTTTTAGTAAGAATTAGACATGGTCGGTAGGATTAAGTTCTACATCAAAGAGCTCAAACAAGACAAAATTACATAGAGGTCCCTAAATTTAGCACAAAGGGCCCTAAAGTTAAGCAAGGAAAATCAGTCGGGCCCTTCTCGATTGAGCAGCTTAGCCATACCCTTCGTACTACAGTACTTGCTTCACACACACACAATAAAGAATATTCTCAATTTACCGAGTGATGATGAGATTGTTCCTTTTGGTAAAGAAAGTATGAAGACTACGAATCCCAACGCCACAAGGAGAGCTTTCGAATATTTATAGTGGACCGACATGTTGTACTTATGGTTCCCATGTTTTATGATTTTTCAAGCCTAGCTGACTTTGCCCACTTGAATGACTTTATGCCGAATTATCGAAATTAGGTCAAATATGAACTACAAGAAAAATGTAGGCTGCTTTCGAAGTTTCATGATTTTTTTGGAGGTAACCATCGAGGGTTATTTAATATAGCACAAACTACCACCGAGAGTTTGGATAACAAGTTCAATATCTCTCTAAGATTTTAAATCTTGACAATTTAACGAAATTAAGTCAGACATGAGCTACCACGGTAAGCGCGATAGATTGCTCTCGAATTAAATGTCGTTTCAGAGGTAGATGAGTTCATCTTCTTTTAGTAAAGAATGCCTTCGATGTAAGTTCTCAACTATCGGGAAAGAACATTCTCAATTTTCCAAGTGATGGACTAGAGGATGTCTTTTTCATTTTCTGAGGTCCATGATGCAACTTGTACTTCCATCAACCATGCTAACTGAAGCTCCCTGCTCCTACGAGACCCACGCCAGTTAAAATAAAATGTCGAAGCCCCAAATTTCATATAAATTGGACCTTGTTTTATTTTCATACAAATGCCGATTTATCAAAATCAGGTCAAATTTGAACTACAAGTAAATTGTAGGTTGCTTTGAAAGTTCTACAAAAAAGCTTTTCTATGGTTTTCAATATACTGAATTCATCGTTGGCTTCAAAAGATAAAAATTAAGAGAAAAATTGTAGTTAAAATTCTACATGGTCGGTGGGAGTACGGTTTATATCGAAGACCTCAAAAAAGAAAAAAATACATAGAGGTCCCTAAATTTCAAAAAATGCCCCTAATGTTAGGGAAGGAAAAGAGGTCGGGTCCTTCTCAAGTTAGCAGGTGAGGCATACGCTGCGTACTTCTCATGCATGCGCTAAACAAGAAAAGCTCCTAACTTTCGAACAAGCGTGCTACTAGTCACCGGGTATGAAATGGAACGACGAGGAAGGTTGATGCACGTGCACCACTGAGAGTATGGACAAAGGGTTTAAATGATCACCATAGTAATATTTTGTATCTTGACAATTTAATGAAATTTGGTCAAACTTGAGCTACACAAGGGAACAAAAGGGAGGCAGCTAGAGTTTTTTCAAAAAAGTGGCAGCGCGAGAGCAGTAAAGAGGAGGAGGTGGTTCGATGTCAGAGCAATGTTATGATGGATTCCTGACACGAGGTACTAATCTACTAGTAGTAAATTTAAGGACCTATGCATGCAAAAAAATTGTGTGTTTTCTCTCTCCTTCGTTGCCTCTCATATCTCCCCACCCCTCTCCTCTCGCACACTGGCCTGGCTGATCTCTCCCTCGTCCATAGCGTGGCGCTACGCACGTGTGCCTTGGTACAACGGCTCTGTTTTTTTAGAGGGCAGCTATGTTTCTATGGCGTGTTCGGCAGCCGTGTTGGTGTGGAGTAGGATTACATAGGAAGGAAACCGCTTTGGTCCTTGGCGGCAAAAAAATTCAAAAAAATTCGGTTTAGAAATTTTCACTTGCTTCCCAAACATTGGGAAGGAAAGGTTATTCAAAATACCAGCCATTCGTTGTAGTACTTCTTATCTAATCTTTATCTTGTCTCATCCCTTACAATACCATACCCCTATAGTGTAGTGTATGGATAACTTTGAACATTGACTGTTTGATCAAAATTGGCAAATCCAAAACATTGGTATACTTTGGATCTTCTTTTCCATCCTTAGCATCTAGAAGATTCTATTGTTAGTCTTTAGCATGTACAATCAACTCTAGTATGCACAAACCTCTAAACACACTTCATTTCTTTGTTTCAGGCACCTTGTGCAAAATGCATGGACTTGGATGTAATTTTCATTTTTATGAGGTCCTTGATGTAACTCGTACATCCACCAACAGTGTTAACTGAAGCACCTCGCTCCTACAAGACCTTCCACAGTTATAATAAAATGCCACTACCCCAATTATCACACTGAGTGGACCATTGTTACTTATAGTTCCATTTTCAAGCTTCCTAGCTAACTTCGCATGCTTCACTCACTTCTTGCTGACTTAACGAAATTAGGTCAAACTTGAGCTACAAATAAGCGCGATAGATTGCCCTTGAATTAAATGTCTTTTCGTAGATAGATGGGTGCATCTTCTTGCAGCAAACAACACCATCGCTGTGAGTTTCCAATTATTGGGAAATAACATTCTAAATTTTCTCAGTGATGGCAATATTGTTCCTTTTCGAAAAGAAAGTCTGAAGAATATGGGTCTAAATGCCACAAGCCAAGCTTTCAGAAATATATAGTGGGCCGACATGTTGTACTTAAGATACGCATGTCTTATGAGTTTTCAAACTTCGTCCTAGCTAACTCTCTTCACTTGAATGAATTTATGTCGATTTATCGAAATTATGTCAAATTTCAAATACAAGTAAATTATATATTGCGTTGAAAGTTCTACGAATCCTTTTGGAGGTAACCATTAGGAGGGGGGGTCATTTAATTCATCACAACCAACCACCAAGAATTTTGACAACAGGTTCAATTTCTTGCTAAGATTTTGCATCTTGACAACTTAACGAAATTAGGTCAAACCGAGAGGTACCAGTAAGCGCGATAGATTTCTCTTGAATTAATTGTATTTTTGAAGGTAGAATGGGTGCATCTTCTTCTAGTAAACAACAACGTCGGTGTCAGTTTCCTACTAACAGGAAAGAACATGTTCCGAGTGACAACGATATTGTTCCTTTCAGTAAAGTAGGCCTGAATAATATAATATAGATCTGAATGACACAAGCTAATATTTTCAGTCATATATATAGTGGAACGACATGTTGTGTACCACTTATATGATTCCCATGTTTGAAAAGTTTTCAAAATTCGGCCTATCTAACTCTACCCACTTGAATGGCGCTATGTCGATTTATCGAAATTAGGTCAAATTTGAACTACGCGTAAATTGTAGTTTGCGTTGATAGTTTTGCGATTTTTTTCTTAGGTGACCATCACGGGGTCATTTAATATATCACAAACCACCATCTAGAGTTTTGACAATAGGTTCAACTTGTTGCTATTTTGTTTCTTGCAACTTAACGAAATTAGGTTAAACTTGAGCTGCAAGTAAGCACGATAGATTCCTCTCAAATTAATTGTCTTTTCTTCAAAGGTAGATGGCTGCATCATCTTTTATTAAACAATGTCGTCGGTGTGTATCGTGGTGTTGTCACGGCAGATGCCATTGGTAGGCTTAAATTGGAGGCCGGATGAACGCTTGAGGAATCCGGGGAGGGTGCGCGCGGTATAGCCTCACAAGAATAACACGATGAACTACCAAATACTTGTGATTTTATTCCTTCATAGAACTTACAAGTGCTCCTTCAGCTATTTATGCCTAGCCTTGGGGCACTCACTGCGTCTCTCTCTAAACCCTAGCTATGACATTCCCTATATAGGTAACGGGAACCAGCCCTAGGCCCTTGACCCATTCAGGAAAGCTGTATAGCCAACGGTCCTTCCGTACGTAGACGCCAGCTCTACAATGTCATACGGTGCTTTATACGTCACTTGGTGCTTTTAGCGTCACCCGGCTCCTTTGTTGTCACCCGCTGACGCCCTTCTCTTTTGACTTTTCTTTAACATGGTCCCTCTTAGATCTTACTCGGAAAGGATCCATGCTTCCTTCCTCACTCGGCTTCCCCCTTGTGAGATCCGGCTCGACGTTTTCGTCCAAGTTAAGCTTCCTTGTCTTGTATGGGCCGACATACTTCCTATGTCAGCCTTGCACAGGTTTCATATCCCAGCCTTTATGACCCGACTGGTGTTTTCTTGACTCGGCCTAAGCCAAGATGGGTAATTTTTTACCTCTTATGACCCTCACTAGCAGGAAACAGCAGATCCGTGGCGCACCTAAAAAGGACATCTGTAGTGCACTAGCAGTGCGCCACTAGTCGTGCACTACGGCTAAGTTTTATCTGTAGCACACTACCCTGGTGCGTTACGGGTAAAAATTTACCTGTGGCGCACCACCTAGTGCGCCACAAGGAGTTCAGGTGCACCACGCCTTTTTTTGAAAAACAAAAAATGCAAAAAAACACCCTTGTTTTGAATTTCAAATGCAATCGGGTTCGTGCATCACCGCTATCGTGTCGCCTCGCCGATGCATGGCCGTGGCCACGACCTACCACCGTAGGGAGGTGCGGGAGGTCGTGGCCGCTCTAGTCCTCGCCGACATCGAGGTAGTAGGAAAGGTGTGGTTGGAGAAAGGGATGGAGGAAGAGAGGGAGGTAGGGAGGAAGAGAGGGACGAAGGGAGGTCGGTAAGGAGAAGGATGTCGCCCGTTGTCACTACGAGGAGGAGGAGAAGGCCACCGTCGCACCGCCGTCACTGCAATGAGAGGAGGAGGCCGGAGAAAGGACGTCGGAGCAAGGTGGCCGGACAGAGGAGAAGGGGAAGGAGGAGAAGGAAAAGGAGAAGGAGAAGGAGAAGGAGAAGGAAAAGGGAGAAAGAAAATGGGGAGGGAAAAGTAGAGGGGTAGGTGGGCGGGGTGGGGATTCGAATTTCGAATCCCGCCCACTTACTCGTGGTGCACTAGGTGGTGGTGCACTACTGGTAAGTTGCCCTCTTTTTTTCTGCAGGAAAAAACGGTCTTTTGACCATAACTTTTTACTCTTTTCAAATTTAGAAAATCTAAAAATCACTAGACGACCCTAGGTCATTGCAAGTGGATGCAAAATCTTGTTCTCGTCATTTTGGTATATTAAACGTTTTTTCGACATTGTATACAAAAGTTACGGCCGTTTTACCGTGGCATAAATTTTTTTGAAAAAAAAGTCGAATTTCTTGTTTGTTAATTTTCCTAGAAACTAGACCACATTATCTATCTAAATATGAAAGGATTTTATTTTTTAAGTGTTTTTCATTTTCTTTTATTTTTTGCAAGGCTAAAAAGCTAATGGGGGGGTTGTGGAGTTGGTGCAGGCCACTTAACCGTATGGTACTAGGGTAGAGTGTCGTACGGCTAAGTTGACCTAGCTGCTGCATACCCGTAGCGCATTAGGTCAGTGTGTGTTATGGCTAAGTTTCACACCCGTAGCGCACCTTGACCTAGTGCTCTACATGTATGTGGTATGTGGCCACCTGTGCCCTGACCCACACATAGCCGTGGCGCACCACCCCCATGTGCGCCATGCTTATGGCAGTTAGCCGTAGGGCACCCGTGGACACTGCGCCATGCCTATTTTACCCATGGGGCACCACTAGCACGTGCACCACAGATGTGTGAATTACCTATAGACGTTTTCCTAGTAGTGCATACCGGGGGTTATCCCCCGACATTAATCCCCGAAGCTGGTGAGGCCTAGCAGGTTTGGCTGTTAGGCGTCTCCAGGTTCCTTTAATGGATCTGGAACTTCTCATTTTCTTCTGCATTCCTTATGCATGATGACCTATTTTGCCTGATCTCGATCCTTGCCGAGTCCACCAAAGCACTGACGAGTCTCGTTTTGACTTAGCAGGATTGTCTTATGATTAGACGAGTCATTTTGGCCTATGCCGAGTCTTTTTTGGCTTTTAATATTAGCCTTAGTCACTGACAGATTGTAATCATAGCGGTTTGCCTCAAATTTGTCTGAAATCCTGACAACATAGTGATAGTGGCGTAGTAACTCCTGTCACTGTGGCATTCCCATCGCGAAGCGCCTTGGGCCCTTTGCTGTGTGATACGGTGTGGCCTAAGTCGTATATCACGCACACATGGCGCTTTCTGACGCGTCCACCGGCTGCATACACAGCCACACAACACACGTGGATCCCACGTTTGGGGGTTTTTACTCCCCTTAAGTAGAGGCGTGGGGGGATAACCGCCCAGCCGCTTTAGTTTCCCCCCTCCTTTCTTCTTCCTTGCGTCATTCCAATCTCCATATGCCGCATAGCTCTTCTTCTTGATTGCATCACTGGCTAGGCGTTTTCCTTTGCCTTCCTTTTCCTTTGATCTCTCAACGGGTCCTTGGCACTGGAGCACATGGACGCCCGTGATAGCGGCGAGGAGGTGGATGAGCACAAGACTGCAGGAGAGTGCGGTTTCTTGGAAGGCTCAGAGGTCATAGTCGAGTAGATCGAGTGGCTTCGCTCCACCAGGCGCATTCCCCGTCGGTGAGATGTCTCCCAAGCCCGAGCCAGACGAGCGCGTCGTCTTTCTATCCCATTTCGAGCACAATTTTTCTCTTCCCGTCAGTGATTTCTTCTTGTCTTTTCTGTCGAATTTTCATCTATAAACACACCATCTCCCCGCCAATGCTATTGGTTCTTTGTCTTGTTTCATATCCGCCTATGAAGGCTATCTTGGTCTTTGGCCCACAGCTCTTCTAGGGCCAATTATTTTTCCTTTCGCATTCAGGTGGATCCTAATCCTGGTGTCTCCTCTTCGGAGAAGAGGCCCACCCAGTGCGGTGCTGCTAGCATCACTCCTGGAAGATTTCTGGAAGTTTGACCGACGGGATAAGTACCCGGCGGTGAACAAGGCTCATGCTGCTGTTGAGAGGTTGCTTGACCCGAATGAAGGGTTGAACTTGACTGGGAAGGAGTTAATGTGTACTTTCATTAGCCGCCAAGTTAGCATCCTTCAAGCCAGGTGTCACAAGATTTGTTTCATGAGTGGCTTGTGCAACCCCACTCGCCACTCAACTTTTAATCCTCAGAATGACGCTGTTGCTCACCGAGTCAGCTCTATCTTCAATCTGAAGTTGGCGGCCGACTCAGTCTAGAGCTTTCACCCTTTTAGCCTCGAGAAACTCGTCCCATGGGTAAGTTTCCAAGTAACTTGATTTTTCCGACATATTTCTTACTCGGCTTTCATTGTACATTTGTTATTCGGCGTTCGCATGTTGCTCTTGCTCTATATGCTTTTCGCAGAACCTTGTGGCCTAGGGTAATGACAATGCCGTTCCCCCAATTGGCTATTATGAGGATCGCCCTGATGAAGATAATGAGGACTTTGACTCGGAATGCTTTATGCCTGTTCCTTTTTCCGCTGCCACCCCTTCTCCGGGTAAGAATCCTACCCGAACTACTTTGAGAGATTGTCCGGATGATGATGATGACTGTCAAGTTCTAAAGGTACTTGATCCTTGCCTTATGCTCTTGGCTTATCCCATTGAATCTTGCGTTTGCTGATGTAGTTGGCCAGGTACATGAGGTTGCTCCTCTTGCCACGGGCGGTTGTGGCAAGATTCCTGTCGCCAAGTCAACTAAACGGCATGGGGCCTCTACTAGTGGTGCCCAGCCTTCTAAGAAAAGCCGGGTCGGTGCCGCCGTGGCCCCTGAAGATGGAACCTCGCAGCCCCGCAAGCCTCACAAGTTTACTCGACCCCTGCCTCGCGATCCTGTTGTTTCCGGGTAACTTTCACAACTCATCATTCCTTGTCTTTCTCGCATTGCTTCTTTTAAGAGCGCTTTCTTCTATTTTCAGCCCTACCCTGTCGGCAAACCAGTTCACCACATGTATGGCATCATCTATCACCAAGCCTGCCTCTCCTGCTCGTCCTGATCCCGAGCCACAGAGCCCTGTTCGGGTCTCCACTTCTACCGCTGAGGCTTCCGAGCCTCAGCCCGAAATTGACCCGACAGACTAGCCTGATGGAGCGACTCGGCCTACATCACCTGTTCCCCAAAGAAAGTTTGAACCTGGGACCCGGCACGAGCAACATCGATGCTGAGTTTGCCCAGAATTTCCTACTGCATCTCCCCTTATGGAGGACCCGAAAGGAAAGTCTGCCTCATCCTCTCAGCCAGTTACTTAGCCAGCGCACTTGGCACCTCTGCCGCAACAACAATGAAGGAGACCTGCTCCTCCACCTCCAGCGCAAAAGAGCCAGACTCGGCCTCCTCTGGCTCGCCAGACTCGGACTGCTATCGTCAAAGCGACAGGTTCCAAGAAGTAGAACTTGAGTTTTGGCCAAGTTACAACTCCACAAAAGAAGCCAACAACAACAACAAAGGCACCCGCTTCGGCGGGTTCGTTGGATCAATCTGCAGAAGTCACCGGATCCAGCAGCGCTCCTGGAGCAACAACTTTGCATGCTAGCCCTGCTGCCACTCGCACCGCTGTTGGAGCGTCCGTGAAGAAAGTTCAGGTCCTTACTTGGACTCTGAGTGGGCACAGCCTAGGTTCAGCGGAGCCTTTTGTGCTGGAGTGGAACGCTGCATGTGATCATGAGGTGAACTCTAGCCTCCCTTCAGCGTCTGGCCAGCAAGAAGTGTGGCTGGGTCCTCAAGTTGTGTCTGAGATGACTCGGCAAGCTATCGACATTAGGACGCGAGTTCACCGGCTGAATGAGGTATTCCACGGTTTCAATCTTTTATGTTTTGAGTGTTTTTATATGTATATATTCCCTAGTCCCTGATGCTACTGCCGAGTAAAGCATTTACTTGGCCGTAAGCTCATAGTTAGGGCATGTATTTTCCTTCTGTTTGTCATGATCTTGTGTCGAAAATCTGACCCCTAGCCCCCGAGGTTACTACCGAAGAAAGCATTTACTCGGCTGTAAGCTTGGACCTAAATTGCAAATCTTTTCTGATGTTTGGCGGGCTCAAATGTCTGACAAAATTGAACCCTAGTCCCCAAGGTTACTGCTGAGTAAGGTACTTAATCGGCTGTAAGCTCATAACTAAGTTATATCCCTTTTTTGCTATTTGCCAGGATTGGGTGTCAACTATGTTGATCAATTGAAAACTTTTCTATTCATTTTTCTTTTCGCAGCTCACGCACAATCAGTGCACCAAGATACACCAGACCCTGCTATGGAAATACCAAAAGCTTTCTACCGATCACCGCAATCTTGTTGCTGAGAACCAAGGCCGGGGTATACTTTCTTGCTCGGCCTCTTTCTGACTGACCATCTTGCCTTTTGTGCTAACTTTCTCTTGTTATTCTTGTTTTGCATCCACTGCTCAATCTACCGTGGATGCACTTCACAAGAAGATCTCTGACGCTAAAGGTATTGCTCTTTTCCTTAGTAATTTTATAGATTCCTAGCTTTACGCTTCTCCCATCAAGTTGTTATATCTCGGAGTAGCTGAGAAACTTTTGCTCGCAGAACAACCCCGGGATAGTGTTTCCATGCCGAAATAGATGGAATACTATCTCGAACAAGCAGGGCAGCACCAGATCAAACTCCAAAAGGAGCAAGACGAGGTGACCTGGCTGAAGCAACATATCGCGGAGATGGAGCAGAAGCACAAATCTAAAATTGAGGGATTGCGCCAAGAGTTCGCCGAGAAAGAAGAACAGTTTTCAGGTAAACCCGAGAAGATGGACAAACTACTTAACGAGGCCGAGTCATCTTTGGATTCGGCTCACCAAGACCTTGACGCTCTCATCGCTAAGTCAGAAACTTGGCAATCCAAACTAGGTCGCATCAACTCTTTTTTCGGTAGTGAGTCCTTACTCTTTTCACTATGATCTTGTTCTTATTTCCATTTTTGTCATCCTTTGACGATTTGTTCTTTTCTTGCAGATAACTTCCCAGAAGCCAACATGTTTTTCCTTTCCTTATCCGTTGTTCATGTTTACCCGTCTTTGGCCTTTTTCTCTTGCTTGCCATGAAGCCGTGTTTCGGACAACGGCTAAGTCGAAGAGTTGAGCTTGAACGAGTATACACTACTATTCTGAGATAAGTTTAGGCGACAGCGCCATGCGAAAAAAGTACTGAATAAAAAGTGATAAGCGTAAGGGGAAGTCCCCGAGTCAATTTTTCGAGTCATGCCATTTTTATTATTATCACACAACCGACATAAGCGTCCGACATATGAGAGTTTGAGAGATACATACACTGCTTTCCTTAGGTATAGAAAGGACGAAGCAAGGGGAGTCTTTCACAACCACTCTCTTTACTTTGTTTTTTTTTTCTTAGTTTCTTTTGCTTTGTTTCTTTTGCCTTGTTTATTTGCTTCTTTTTATCAAAAAATACAAAAAAATAGTTTCCTTTAGTTTGCCTTTTCTTTTAAAAACACAAAAAATTAGTTCTCTCTTTAGTTTCTACCACGTATAGTGTTGGCCCAACCACAGTGTCATTTATGAAAAAGATCTTTACTTTCGAACAAGGAAGTGAAGAAAGTTTCAAGGAAGCTTGGTCTAGAATTTCTAGTTTTCGTGACGAAACTGAGCCTAAAATGATTCTAGGCTTAGTCATTAGTAGTTTCTATCATGGTCTTGCTCTTTGTTTTAGAAATGGTTTGGATGTTGTAGCAAAAAAGAGTTTTTCCAATGTACTAAGGATGAAGCTTTGAATGCCATAAGGAAGTTGATTGTAATTTATAATTTGCCTAGCAAATCTGATTCTTCCTTCATAAACATCTATTCTAGGTTGAACACTATTGAGACCCGTACTTCTGCTTTGAAAGATTGATATAACATGCTTAGAGAGCACCATGATTATGTTCCTATAAATTCTGACCCTTCAAAATGGTTTCCTACAATAAAAGTTCCTATAAATAGTGAAACTTTTGATGCTCGTTGTGATATCATGTCTGAATTTTGTCTTATGCCCAAATATATCTATGAGTCTTTGAATATTTGGGGACTTTCTGAAGGAGGAGAAGAAATATATCTTACCAATAATGCAACTATATTACCCATTGGAATAGCTGAAGGAGTGTTTACAAATATCTCAGGGAAAGTGGTGTCTACTGATTATCTTGTTATTGAATGTGCAGGAAAAGGACAAATTACACTTGGAAGATTCCTACTAAAACACCTTGGAGCAATAATTGATGTGGGAAAAGACATTATGCATTTTGCTTCTCCAATAAGCAATCATATATTCCCTAAAGGTAATAAGAAAGGTAAGAAAGGTAGGAGCAAGAAAGTGGATTTTAATGCTTCTTCATTTGTAAATACTTGATTTTTGCTTCTTATGCCTAACTTAAAGGCGTTCACGAAAAGTACTTATTGGGAGATAACCCAAAAGTTTTCTTGAGTCTTGGAAGTTATTGCTTCTGTAATTACCTATCCTTATCCTTTTTATTTGATTTTTGTGCCAAGAATAACCTGTAATGAGAGGGAAGTAATATTTGGGGAAGTTGTTGTCCTGAAACAGATTTTTGTCCTTCACTCTAAAAACTCGTGAAAAATCTCTGTATGTCAGATTGGGATGTAATTTTATGATTAAATCTCCATGGTTGTTGGATAACTCTCGTTAGTTAAGCACTTTTTGATTTGAGCAACAGAAGGTCTTGGAAAAAATAGGTTTTCACCTGTTGGTCTGTTTTGACAGATTTCTGCCATTATTTGCATTTCCTTCTTATTGATTTCTTTTTGAGTTCTTTTTGGTGGATTGAGCTTTTTAAAGGAAGTTCCTACAGGAGCTTGTGTTCTTATTGGAAGTTTTGATGTCTTGAACAAAACCCCAAAGGTTTTATTATCTTTTTAATGCACTAATGTTGCTAATGAAGATTGTGTGAAGTTTTGTATGAAGGAAAATTTTCAGGTGTAGAGAAAGAATGATGTAATGAGATGAAGAATGGACAAAATCTCAATATTAGGGATGCCACCCCGTGTCACCCCAAGAAATATTCAAGAGGTACAAGCGTCAAATCTTGGGGATGCCCAAGGCATCCCCTTCTTCATCAATAAAAACCTCAGCTCTCTTTCTAAACACTTCATTTTTATTGTTTCATGCACAATTGTGTTGTTTTTGAAGCTTCTTATTTTTCGTTCTTGTTTTTCTTTTGTTTAGTTTTATTTAATAAAGTAGTTGGACCCCCTCTTTCGCTGTGATGTTTTCAAATAAGTTGATTGGTGTTGGAGAAGAGTAGAAAGTTTCATGCTTATAGTGGTACAAAATGAACTTGACTGTGGCTTAGACTTTAGCATGTCATGCTAGATGTTATTTTGACCTTATGCTTAGTGATTATTGCTGTAGCATTACTTGCTCCAAACCATTGAGATTTCTTAGTGTGCCTTGAAAGATCATGCGTTGTTTTAGCATACAAAAGCATAGTATTGTGGTATTCTCCTTTGATGCTTTGTTTGGGTTGACTTGGAACATGCTCACACCATGTTATGACTTTAACCTGTCACCATTAGCCTCTATGATCATCTAGTTTTTGACTTGTGGTACCACTTTATGCTTTAGTTGAAAATGTTTTGTTGTTCTGCATGATTATAGCCATTATTTCTCTCTTAGTTGGTTGCTCCCAATCTTTTTCTAGCCTTCACTTTTGCTGAGTAAGCTCTACTCATGCATCCAACGACCAAGAAACCAAGTTATTCCAAAGAGTCCATTATAAATTCCTATGCATGGTGTGTTAAACCATTTCAAGTAAATTCTTGTTTTCATCTACCTTCCAATTAAAAAGTATTTTGTTATGAGAAAAACTAGTGATTAAAGCTCTCACGAACTTGATGGCACACTTCATTATTCTTGCCCCTAATAAACTTGAACCCTTGTGTCATCTAAGTTGTATATGCTTTTACTTATACGTTGGGATTAGCAGAACCGTGATGTCACGGGGAATGCTTTCAACACCTGTAAATATCGACCCCGTTGATATCATGCTCTTTTGTTTATGGATGTTGTCGGTGTGAAATAAAAGGGGAGCTTGTAAGTCCATGGAGTTATGTATATGTGTTAGAGAAATGCCTAGGCCGCTAGCCTAAGCCATGCCTAATCATGGTGGAAACTTGCAGCATCACCATAGTGAGCAATATATGAAGCATTCTTCTTATAAAAAAAGAGATATGCTATACATAAAGAAAAGAGAAAAAGAGGAAACAGAGAAAAAATAACCATTTCCCATGGTAAATAAGAAGATTGCTGAGATGATCATTGTCTGCTTGCCTTGTCATTGTGATATGGGATAGCTCTTGTGTCATGTGCAAGGGGTACCCCGTTGGCAGTTCTCTATGATACACATATACTTACTATGACAATAACTTGCAAGTAACTAAAGTTGATTAGCATAAGGGATCGGCCCTCGTACTCAAGGGACATGAAATTGCCAACTTATACTTTGTCAAGCATATACTCCATAGTTTGTTCACTTTAACCTTAATCACTTCAAGATGCTTATGATAGGGGCAATGAGAGCTAAAAGCTAACAAGTACCATAATTTTTGGAAGCACTTTTTGAAACTTGAAATCCCTGCTTCCCTTTTATGGAGGGCCTTTCTTCTACTATTATATTGAGTTTCCACCTTCTATCCTTAGGCACCAATTATGGGAGCATAGTTGCCATTCTTAGTTCTATGTGCATTGTCCCAAGACTTATTGATTGATTCATATTGTTGATATTACTTTTTCTTGAACTATTTGTATCTAGTCTCCCTTATGAACTTTGAAGGTGTCCTATGCATTTATGTTTTGCTACTCCATGAGGGACAAGCTGAATGCCACTATGCTATGTTTTCTATATGTGAAACAAACAAACGTTTTTCAATGCATGTTATTCATGATCTTTGTTTGTATCCTTTCATGTTGCAAAAATAGTTCCTTTGTCTTATTGTTAGAACTTCATCTTTCATGCTCATGTGTAGAGTACTTTGATCCCAGTTTCAATGCTTGCAAATGGTTTGATCTTGATTGTGATGGTGCATGTCACCTCAAAAATTATTCGTTTTATCACTTACCTACTCGAGGACGAGTAGGAGTTAAGCTTGTGGATGCTTGATACGTCGTAAACGTATCTATAATTTTTGATGTTCCATGCTTGTTTTGTATCTACTTTGCTTTGCTTTGGCTTTACTTCAAGGTGTTTTTATATGCATTCTGGGACTAACCTATTAAAAAGATGCCAAAGTGCCAGTTGCCTTCTTCTGTTTTTGGTTCCAGAAAAGTCAGAAAATGAATATTCTCGGAATTGGATGGGACAAAAGCCAAAGTCAATATTTCACCGAGGAGAACACGGAGCCATAATACGAGACGGAGGGGAGCCACGAGGGGGCCACACCCCCTGGCCGTGCTGTCAGGCCTGGCTCGCACCTGGGATGGGGGGGTGTGCATCCGCCTCGGGCGCCCCCTACCTCACCTCTTCGCCTATAAAGACTCCCCGATACCAAAACCCTAAGTACCCATTCAATCTTCCATGAAACAGTCCGTATCCGCCGCCACCATCAACCCTAGATTAGGGGATCTGAAGCTCTTCCCGGCACCCTGCCGGAGGGGAGAGATCATCCCGGAGGCCTTCTTCATCAGCATGCCATCCTCCGATATGATGCGCCCATACAGTAGCTAGATGGTTGTATCTCCTCCTTGTGCTTTCATGTTTAGATCTTGTGATCTCCGTTCATGATCAAGATTACTTTGTAATCATTCATGTTGTGTTCGCAGGGATCCGATGGATATTGAGATTACTATGTCAGATTGATTAATGGTTTTATGTTATTGATTCTATCTGTATGTGTTGTTTGATATCTTGCATGCTATCTATTTCTAGTAGCTATATTGGCCAAGTAGATGCTAGTGACTCCAAGAGAGGGTATTTATGCTCGATAGTGGGTTCATGCCTCTATTGAATATGGGGAAGTGACAGAAATTTCTAAGGTTGTAGATGTGTTGTTGCTACTTGGGAGAAAACAACGATCCTTTGTTCATGGAACAATTGTATTTTTTACCTTACACACTTTGCTTAAAACAGTAATCTGTTGCTTGCAACTTAATACTGGAGGGGGTTCGGATGATAACCTCAAGGTGGATTACTATTCATAGATGCAATTGGATGGCGGTCTACGTATATTGTTGTATTGCCCAATCAAGTCTCATAGGATCATGAATGACTAGTATTGCATTTTTATGCCTTGTCTAGTCCTGTCAATTGTCGTGCTGTAATTTGTTTACCCATGATGTTATGTTATCTATCTTAAGGAGTCCAGCTCTAGTGAACTATGGACCCCGGTCCAATCTTTACCATTGATACATCTTCCACTGTTACAGTTTAGTTTCTGCAAACTACCATTACCTTCCTCACCATATGTTTAATCCTTTGTTTTTGGCAAACCAGTGAGATTGACAACCTCATTGTAAGTTGGGGCAAAGTCCTAAGTTTGTGTTGTGCAGGATTCCAAGTTGTTAAACAACACCTTTGGAGTTTTTTCCTTCCTCCTACTGGTTCGATAACCTTGGTCTCATCACTGAGGGAAACTTGTTGTTGTGCTCATCATACCTTCCTCTTGGGGTTTCCCAACAAAGATCTACAGTGATCTGAGCTCATTAGTAACCATCAGGGTTCATTTAATATAGCACAAACTACCACCGAGAGTTTGGACAACAGGTTCAACATCTTGCTAAGGTTTTGCATCTTGACAATTTATCGAAATTAGGTCAAACATGAGCTACCATGGTAAGCGCGATAGCTCTCGTATTAAATGTCATTTTAGAGGTAGATGAGTTCATCTTGTTTTATTAAACAATGCCGTCAGTGCGAGTTCCCAACTATCGGGAAAGAACATTCTTAATTTTCCAAGTGATGGACTAGAGGATGTCTTTTTCATTTTCTGAGGTCCTTGATGTAACTTGTACTTCCATCAACCGTGATAACTGAAGCTCACTGCTTCTACTAGACCCATCCCAGTTAAAAGAAAATGCCAAAGCCCCAAATTTCATACAAATTGGACCTTTCATTCTTTTCATACGAATGCCGATTTATCGAAATCAGGTCAAATTTGAACTACAAGTGAACTGTAGTTTTCTTTGAAAGTTTTATGAAAAAGCTTTTCAATGGTTTTCGATATACTGAATTCCTGGTCGGCTTCAAAAGTATATTTGGAAAAATTAAGAGAAAACTTGTAGTTAAAATTCGACATGGTCGATGGGAGTACGATTTACATTGAAGACCTCAGAAAAGATAAAAATACACAGAGGTCCCAAAGTTTTGCACAAAGGTCCATAAAGTTAGGCAAGGAAAAACGGTCGGGTCCTTCTCGAGTTAGAAGCTGAGCCATACCCTTCGTACTTCTCACGCACGTGCGTGAAAATAAAAGCTCCTTCCTTTCGAACAAGCGTGTTGCTGGTTGCAGGTTGTGAAATGGAACGACGAGGCAAGTCGACGCACGTGCGCCACCGAGAGTATGTACAAAGGGTTTAAATGACCGCCATAGTAAGATTTTGCATCTTGACAATTTAACAAAATTTGGTCAAACTTACGCTACACAAGGGAACAAAAGGAAGGCAGCGAGCCTTTTTTTTTTAAAAAAGAGGAAGCACGAGAGCAGCGAAGAGGAGGAGGCGGTTCGATGTCAGAGCAAAGTTATGATGGATTCCTGACATGAGGTACTCCTCTACTAGTAGTAAATTTCAGGACCTATGCACGCAAAAAAATGTGTGTTTTCTCTCTCGTTCGCTACCTCTCATATCTCCCCACCCCTATCCCCTCGTGCACCGGCCCAGCTGATCTCTTCCTCGTCCATAGCGTGCCGCTGCGCACGTGTGCCTTGGTATAGTGGCTCTGTTTCTTTTTTTTGAGAGGACGTCTCTGTTTCTCTGGCGTGTTCAGTAGACGCCTTGGTGTGGATTAGGAGGAGTACATAGGAATGAAACTGCTTTGGTCCTTGGCGGAAAATATCAAACATTTCCGCTTTAGAAATTTTCACTTGCTTCCCGAACATCAGAAGGGAAAGATTATTCAAAAGACCAGCCATTCACAGTAGTACTTCTTATCTAATCTTTATCTTGTCTTATCCCTTACAATACCATACCACTATAGTACAGTGTACGGATAACTTTGAACATTGCCCGTTCGATCTAGACTGGCAAATCCAAAACATTGGTAGACGTTAGATCTTCTTTTCCATCCTTAGCATACAGAAGATTCTATTGTTAATCTTTAGCATATACAATGAACACTACTATGCGCAGACCTCGAAACACACTTCACTTCTTAGTTTCAGGCACCTTGCAAAATGCATGGACTTGGATGTAATTTTCAGTTTTATGAGGTCCTTGATGTAACTCGTACTTACACCACCCGTGTTAGTTGAAGCACCTCGCTCCTATAGGACCTTCCACAGTTAGAAGAAAACGCCACTACCCTAATTATCACACAGAGTGGACCACGGTTTCTTATAGTTCCATTTTTCAAGCTTCCTAGCTAACTCGCACGCTTCACTCACTTCTTGCCGATTTAACGAAATTAGGCCAAACTTGAGCTACAAGTAAGCGCGATAGATTTCCCTCGAATTAAATGTCTTTTCATAGGTAGATGGATGCATCTTATTGCAGCAAACAACACCGTCGGTATGAGTTCCCAACTATCGGGAAATAACATTCTAAATTTTCACAGTGATGGCGAGATTGTTCCTTTTCGAAAAGAAAGTCTGAAGAATATGGGTCTGAATGCCATAAGCCAAACTTTCAGAAATATATAGTGGGACGACATGTTGTACTTAAGATTCACATGTTTTATGAGTTTTCAAACTTTTTCCTAGCTAACTCTATTCACTTGAATGACTTTATGTCGATTTATCGAAATTAGGTCAAATTTCAACTATAAGTAAATTATAGATTGCGTTGAAAGTTCTACGAATCCTTTTGGAGGTAACCATTGGGATGGGGGGTCATTTAATACATCACAACCCACCACCGAGAATTTTGACAAAGGTTTCAATTTCTTGCTATGATTTTGCATCTTGACAACTTAACGAAATTTGGACAAACCGAGAGGTACCAGTAAGCGCGATAGATTGCTCTTGAATTAATTGTCATTTTGAAGGTAGAATGGGTGCATCTTCTTCTAGTAAAAAACATCGTCGGTGTGAGTTTCCTACTATCAGGAAAGAACATTCCCAATTTTCCGAGTGACGACGAGATTGTTCCCTTATGTAAAATAGAGCCGAATAATATAATATGGATCTGAATAACACAAGATTTTCAGTCATATATATAGTGGACCGACATGTTGTGTACCACTTATATGATTCCCATGTTTTAAAAGTTTTCAAACTTCAGCCTAGCTAAATCTGCCCACTTGAATGGCGCTATGTCGATTTATCGAATTTAGGTCAAATTTGAACTACGGGTAAATTGTACTTTGCGTTGACAGTTTTGCGATTGTTTCTTATGTAACCATCAGGGGGCATTAAACATATCAAAAACCACCATCGAGAGTTTTGATAATAGGTTCAAATTCGTTCTGAGATTTTGCATCTTGACAACTTAGGTCAAATCTGAACTTGAGCTGCAAGTAAGCGTGATAGATTCCCCTCAAATTTCATACAAATTGGACCTTGCTTTCTTTTCATACAAATGCTGATTTATCAAAATCAGGTCAAATCTGAACTACAAGTGAATTTTAGGTTGGTTTGAAAGTTCTACAAAAAAGCTTTTCGACGGTTTTCGATATACTGAATTCCTGATTGGCTTCAAAAGTTTTTTTTGAAAAAATTAAGAGAAAACTTGTAGTTAAAATTTGACATGGTCGGTGGGAGTATAATTTACATTGAAGACCTCGAAAAAGAGAAAAATACAAAGAGGTCCCTAAATTTCGTAGAAAGGGTCCTAAAGTTAGGCAAGGAAAAGTGGTCGGGTCCTTTTCAAGTTAGCAGCTGAGCCATACCCTTCGTATTGTTGTATTTGCTTCACATACGCGCGCGCGAAAAGGTTTTGCATCTTGACAATTTAACGAAACTAGGTCAAACTTGAGCTACGAGTAAGCGCAAAGGCGTGGTTCTATGGCGTATTTAATTTTAGGGAAGTTTAGGACGTGTTTGCTGGGCCGCATCTTTGTAGCACCGGTGGGCCTATTTGTGTTGCCAACTTGCACGCGCAGAGAAGATTTCGGGGCTCGGGATGCATCGGGAAGGAGCTCTAGAAATCCCCTCGCCATGAAAAGTGTCATCTTGACGCGGGAATATGTTATTGTGACACGTGCACCATTATATCCGCGCAGAAGGGCCACTATTAATAAAATAAATTGTACGAATAACTATGTGATCTGACGCAGTACTGTGTCATCATGAAACGTGCAAGCCGGACACATGTACCATTGTATCATGGTCGAAGTGTCATTGAATTGAGCATCAAATCGGTCGCATTGTTCTAGTTCTCTGTTTATGCTCTGCCACGTGTGTGCAACACTTCTCCTATAAGGCACATCGCATGGTGGATACAACTGAAGATAGTAGGGGATACGACCATGGTGTTCCTAAACTTTTGAGTATCTATCTCCACTCGTCACTAGGCGCCCTCCTCCCTTTCTTATTCCTCACATGCTCATCCTGCTCCTGCTACCTCCCTTTGCGCAGCCATGCCTCTCTTCGGGAAGCGTTTAGCAGCGTCATTGCACGAGGAGAGAAAATGAAGATCTCGACGTGATGGTTTACGCACTGTATAGTCGAAAGATATGATCATGAAGGCTGTGCCCGCAGGTGAGGGGTCCTCCGGGTAGGTCTTGTACTTATTCTCCTTAATCGTGTTCTCCTGCATTCTTCTTATCCTTCATTATCATTTTATTCTCCTTGTTCAGAGCCGATGGTTCACCCGCAGACCTGTTCGCCCCAGTTCCCCGGGTCAGCAAGGTAAGCACTGGACACTACGGTTTTTACGACTAGGAATCGGGCTTTCATGATCTTTTCCGCATCGTCCAGTCTTGCATAAAGCTCGGTGCTATAACTTAAGATATTTTTTTACCTGTTCCATGATAGGGCTGAAACCACGTTTTCTTTGTCCCAAGAAAAGAAGCCACAACTCAACACTGATGTGGATTCTTGGCTTAATGCACAGATAAGCAGTCACATGGATAAAATGCAAACTCAAGAACTGGAATTAGAACGGCTCAAATCAGCTGTGAAGACCCTTACTAAGGAGGGCTACTAGTTGAAAAGGGACAAAACTGCCTGGTGCGAGGCTAAAAAATGCTAATGTTGATCTCTATGTCAACAACATGAACCTGCTTCGGAAGCTCAAGGAATCTCTCAATGAGCATGTCAAGCTCAGGAAGGACATGCTCATACGTCTCCTACAACTTGAAGAGAAGGAGGAGGAAAACGAGCATCTCCTCGCCAGGCTTTTCTCGGTGCTGATCTACTGAACTTAACTACTACGTGTTTCTATTTTTCAAGCTTCCTAGCTAACTCGCACGCTTCACTCAATTCTTGCCGTTTTAATGAAATTAGGTCAAACTTGAGCTACAAGTAAGCACGATAGATTTCCCTCGAATTAAATGTATTTTCATAGGTAGATGGATGCATCTTCATGCAGCAAACAACACCGTCGCTGTGAGTTACCAACTATCGGGAAATAACATTCTAAATTTTCAAAGTGATGCCGAGATTGTTCCTTTTCGAAAAGAAAGTCTGAAGAATATGGGTCTGAATGCCACAAGCCAAACTTTGAGAAATATATAGTAGGACAACATGTTGTACTTAAGATTCACATGTTTTATGAGTTTTCAAACTTTATCCTAGCTAACTCTATTCACTTGAATGACTTTATGTCGATTTATCGAAATTAGGTTAACTTTTAAGTATAAGTAAATTACAGATTGCATTAAAATTCTACGAATCCTTTTGGAGGTAACCATTGGGAGGAGGGTCATTTAATACATCACAACCCACCACCGAGAATTTTGACAAAGGTTTCAATTTCTTGCTATGATTTTGCATCTTGACAACTTAACAAAATTTGGTCAAACCGAGAGGTACCAGTAAGCGCGATAGATTGCTCTTGAATTAATTATATTTTTGAAGGTAGAATGGGTGCATATTCTTCTAGTAAAAAACACCGTCGGTGTGAGTTTGCTACTATCAGGAAAGAACATTCTCAATTTTCCGAGTGATGACGAGAATGTTCCTTTCTCTAAGTAGAGCTGAATAATATAATATGGATCTGAATGACACCAAGAAGATTTTCAGTCATATATATAGTGGACCGACATGTTGTGTACCACTTATATGATTCCCATTTTTGAAAAGTTTTCAAACTTCGGCCTAGCTAAATCTTCCCACTTGAATGGCGCTATATTGGTTTATCGAATTTAGGTCAATTTTTGAACTACTGGTAAATTGTACTTTGTGTAGATACTTTTGCGATTTGTTTCTTAGGTAACCATCACGGGGGTATTTAACATATCAAAAACCACCATCGAGAGTTTTGATAATAGGTTCAAATTCTTTCTAAGATTTTGCATCTTGACAACTTAACGAAATTAGGCCAAACTTGAGCTGCAAGTAAGCGCGATAGATTCCTCTCGAATTTCATACAAATTGGACCTTGCTTTCTTTTCATACAAATGTTGATTTATCAAAATCAGGTCAAATCTGAACTACAAGTGAATTGTAGGTTGGTTTGAAAGTTCTACAAAAAAGCTTTTCGACGGTTTTCGATATACTGAATTCCTGGTTGGCTTCAAAAGTTTTTTTTAAAAGTAAGAGAAAACTTGTAGTTAAAATTTGACATGGTCGGTGGGAGTACGATTTACATCGAAGACCTCGAAAAAGATAAAAATACATAGAGGTCCCTAAATTTCGTACAAAGGGCCCTAAAGTTAGGCAAGGAAAAGTGGTCGGGTCCTTTTCAAGTTAGCAGCTGAGCCATACCCTTCGTATTGCTGTATTTGCTTCACATACGCGCGCGCCAAAAGATTTTGCATCTTGACAATTTAATGAAACTAGGTCAAACTTGATCTACAAGTAAACGCAAAGACGTGGTTCTAAGGCGTATTTAATTTTAGGGAAGTTTAGGACGTGTTTGCTGGGACGCATCTGTGTAGCACCGGTGGGCCTGTTTGTGTTGCAACCTTGCACGCGCGGAGAAGATTTGGGGGCTCGGGATGCATCGGGAAGGAGCGCTAGAAATCCCCTCGCCGTAAAAAGTGTCATCTTGACGCAGGATTGTGTTATCGTGATACGTGCACCATTGTATCTGCGCCAAAGTTCCATTATTAATAAAATAAATTGTGCGAATAACTGTGTGATCTGACGCAGTACTGTGTCATCATGACACGTGCAAACCAGACGCATGTACCATTGTATCAGGGTCGAAGTGTCATTGAATTGAGCATCAAATCGGTCGCATCATTCCAGTTCTCTGTTTATGCTCTGCCACGTGTGTGCAGAACTTCTCCTATAAGGCACATCGCATGGTGGATACAGCAGGAGATAGGAGGGGATACGACCATGGTGTGCCTAAACTTTTGACTATCTACCTCCACTCGTCACTAGGCGCCCTCCTCCCTTTCTTCTTCCTCACATGCTCATCCTGCTCCTGCTACCTCCCGCTACGCAGCCATGTGTAACATTCCAAAAATATTAAACTAGAATCATCAAACTCTAATCATCAAATTTAGGGTTAACAAAAACTTTTCTAAAATAAAATGAGAAAGCATTCATGTGTGTATGCATCCCATTTTGAATTCTTTTGAATTGCCTTGATTATGTGTTTCTTTGCTTGTAAAATGATTCTTAGGTGAAATAAACATCATCTAAACAATCCCCACACTTTTCCCAAAGACAAATAAATCAAAACAAGCAAAATGAGTGAATGGTCATTTTGATCAATTTAACTCCCATGCCTACTTTGGCTGTCTCAAACTTTTAGAACTTAACAGAAACTTGTTTGGATCTTTACACCCCTTGATTGTACTCATAACAAAGTATCAAGGCCCACTTTGTGATCACCCAGAAACTTTCAAATGCATAGTTTAAATGACAATTCAAAATTGAATATTTATCATATGGGAAGATCCCACTTTTTTAAAAACTACTCAAACAAGCTCAACTTTGTTAACCCAAGCATCTGCAGACCCACCAGCACCAATCTAGCACACCCACCAAAAATCTTTTCAAAATTCAAAACTTGAATTCTTGTGTCCATTTCATCAAACACCTTGCAGACACAAATCAAACAAAATCCAAACACTATTGTGAGCAGTGATTCTTGCCTAACTTGTTCCCTCTCTGGATGCAACTAGGCTTTAGTAGATCATCTAGCTCAATTGCAAACCTCTAGCATCACTGTAAGCTTGGCAATGTCATCAATGGTGAGCAGGCCGAGTGCACCCTTGTCACCCCCATGTCGACAGCAAGCTAGGAGAATAAACAAGCCTAGAAAACATGTCTGGGAGCAAGCCAACACCCCACCGCCACTCCCTGTCCAGCGCTCGAACCTTGCCAAACCCTGGACCACACGCACGGACCATGCCAAGCTCGCCAGCAACCATGCCGTGAGCGTGCTCCGTGCGCCACGCTCGACCGATGCCCACAGACCGCGCGCCGCCCTCGCCACGTGCATACGTGATCACCACCGTCCCAACAATCCCGCATACACGCTCGTTTGCCGCCGCACGGACCACGCACGCTGTGCACATTAAAAACCTCCGTCGGGCACGCGCAGAGCACCGCCGTGTTCCGACCAAACCGCACCGCCCCACGCCTCGCCACCATGTCGTTGAGCATCACCAGGGAGCACCGCACCGCCCCCTACCGTCGCCCACACCGATATCCCTTGGTGCCGTTGACCACGACAAGCTCACCTTGCACCCCGTCGGTCCCCTCTCGCCACTATAAATAGAGGCCACCCCCAGCCGAATTGAGCACACCACCTCACTCCCCTCTTACCCAGAACCACCTCACCCCGTTCCCGGAGCAAGGCGAGTAGCACTTTGCCGGAATTTCACTAGAGCTCGCCGTCTCTGGAGAAGAAGGGAGCCAGTGATTGGATCCGCCTCAGGAGAAGCTGTCGGTACCAGGATGTTCGCCGTCATCGACTTCGTCGTTCGCCCGCCTCGCCGACCCTCGCCTGATCCCCGGTGAGCTCCCGACGACCCCCACCTGCCGCGTTAGGTTTCTGTCTCGCCGGTGTTGCCCAACGTCGACGATGACCCTCAACCATTAGATTAGAACAAGATCCCACGGCTCACATCGCCCCATACCGCCTCGCACCCCCTCGTCTCACTGACACGTGGGAACAGCGACTTAACCAGCCCGCTTAAGCGCTGTGCTTAGCAGGCCGTTCCAATAGCGCTTCCCGCGCAACCCAGTCATTTGAATTTAACCTTTTCCATTTTATTTCAAACACACTTCTGCACCTAGATTCAAAAATCAACCCAGCTCGATTCAGTGAACCAAATTAAATGAAACCAATTTTGCTAGAAAGGCCTGGAAGTGCTGAATCCAAGCCCGTTGGATTCAAATCATTTGGATCTGTAGATCACCCTTGGTAAAAATAACAAGGCAGAAGCTTTTCTGCATTCAAACATTTTTCAAATTTAAACCATGATAGATTTTGAGTTGATTCCAACTCTCAAAAATTACATTCAATCATACCTTTCATAATATATAAAAACATTTGGGTTTACTTACAGAAATAAAGTTCAAGTAATAAAAGAATGCCACATAGGCATTTCTAGCCACTTTAGTGAATTAAAATAAAAGGTTAAAACCTTATTAAATTGTGACAGCACTTTAAATCACATTCCCATGGACTAAAACATGTGGTGATGACATGTTTCAACATGATCCCATGTGTGGTTTGGAGAATATTAAACCTTAAGTAGTTAAATAAAAGGAATTACACCAAGCTTTAATCTTGAAATGTTAGTGATGATGCTAGATCATCTATAGGACCCTTTTGTGTGATGATTGCAAGTAGTTAAGTATTGTTTGTGAATTGTGTACCTCGTATTTATTTATAGACGCTAGTACCGACCAAGGATACGAGGAGGAAGGAGGATACTACGAAGAAGAAGCCGAGGAGAACTTCAACCACTGCTCTGCACAAGGCAAGCTTATATTGACACTGATGCAAGCCTAATACTACTAGTTGAATGTGCAAGCTAACACTTGCAATTATGAAAGTTAGATAACCTATGCAATGCACTAAGCATGCTTGGTTAGACATATTTGATGATACCCAATCCTAGTTTTACTTGCAAGCTTTCTACTTTATTTCTTTATCAATTCTTTTACTTAGAGTTTACTTAAGTGAATTGTAGATACTAGAAAGATAATTCAAGGTTGCATAAAGAGTATAAATTTGGCCTAAGCTAGGTAATCTTTATGTCATCCTAAGGCATAAGATTGAACTTAGTTGAAACTCTACTAGTTTACCACCCCTCATTAGCACTCACTCCCCCTTGTAGATACTAGTGCTAAGCATAAAACTTGATCAACTTTAGATGGGAATACTTGGTGGAAAAATGGTTATGAAAACCTTAGAATGATGGATCATTCTACTGAGATGTTCTGACATGTGTTTCCGAACACCACATGATTTATAGTGATGAAAATGTTGAGGCATGAGCCTTAGCCCCTTATAAAACTGATGGTTTTCTGGATGCGATACTATCCCAATTTTATCGTACAACCACAATACCCAAGAATTGGGTAGGGCTTGACTGGAAACTTATATACCTTAGTATTAGTTCCCTCACGGCCAAGGTATGAGCCGAGGCTACCTTGTGAAGATTGTCCACCTGTGCAGTACCCAAGATGACAGTTGGTCATGGTTGGGAGGCCAAACTCACAGGAGAGGTGCTTATACTAGGGCGTGTAATTGAAAGTTTATGATTGATTATCTGCATACTGAGTATGGTGAATTTAGGATTCGTTCCTGACGGATGTATCGAATGTTTTGGTGAAAGTGTACAATCTCTGCAGAGTGTCAAACTATTCGAATAGCCGCGTCCGCGGTTATGGACAGTTGGAGTGGCCATACTGTTCCCCGTCAGATGTTTTCAAAATGACTTGTGAAATGGATTAAGATTTTGACTTGACCACAACAGAAATGTGATATGAAATACAAGTTCCCCCTTAGGTGTTATAAAATTTGACTAGCTTCTTTGTTTCTGAACTTAGTAGGGATAAATCTGGCTTCTTGCAAAAAAACCCTAGAGCCTAGTGTCCTATTACCAAAAACCCCTTTCACTTGTTAGTATTAGTTTGCGAGTACTTAAAGAGTACTCATGGCTTTGTCCCTAGCTATTCCCGTGGCCAGACTATGAAGAAGAGTACCTGGAGGATGGACCCCAGGAAGGTTACGACACAACTAGGATCATCTCCCATCGTCATCATTGCTTGTGACCCCGAAGATGGAGCTTCGCCTACGCTACCATTATTATTACGTATTCCGCTGCTTGAGTTATATTAAGAACTAGATCATGAGATCCTTATTTGTGTAAGACCTTATGTATGGTTTGTAATGGATGATGTACTGTGGTATCCAATTATGTTATGTCTCGCAAAAATGGTATTCCTGGGATTGCGATGTATGGCATAACAGGCATCTGGGATTAAAAATCCAGGTGTTGAAAAGTTGGTATCAGAGCCATCCTGACCATAGGAGACCCTAGTTAGACTGGACGTTTGAATCAAAAACTTAGTTTCAAAACCAAAATAAACAAATATTTACAAAAACTTATTCCCATTCTTATCACTTACTTCTTTCATGAAAATTCATGTCCCTCAAAAACTCTTGCAAAATACATAAAAATTTGACACACTTGATCACTCTACTAACTTACTCATCTTATATTCTTTTAGATGGACGTGAAGTACAGTAAGTTTTACCAATTGGGAAATGGAGGAGACCTTATCTTTGAGAGGGATTTGGACCAGCTTTCGGAACTTCTGGAGCGTCCGCACCCCGAGTTCTTCGGAGCTTAGCTCAATGATCAAGGAGGAGAAGATCTGCAGTGGCTAATTGTTGCAAGTCTCCGAGGAAAGATTGAACCCCCCACTGTTGAGGGAATTCAGTTTACCTTAAGAGAGAACAACTGGCTCGATGGACTTGCTGAAAGAACATTTTATAATCCCTAGTGTTTTGTGTGTTAGATAACAATATCAAGGATTATTTAATGTGTGTTGAAGTGTTGCGGCTCCCTTTGAGAAAAAGGATCCTGCCTTTGGGGGCGGATAATCCGCCCCTCCCTCTTCCCAAGCAGGCGCAAGCCCCAGAAGGGGGGCGGAGTTTTGGCCGGATTTTCCGGCCCCGCCTGATAATCCGCCCCTCAGGGGGTCCGGATAGTCCGCCCCCATGCTCATCGCTAAGGCGCAAGCCCTAGAGAGGGGGCGGAGTGTTTGCCGGACTTTCCGGTCTGTCCGGATAATCCGCCCCTGGAGGGGGCCGGATTATCCGCCCCCTAAAGATCTTCACCAAGTTTTGCAGGCGCCAGCCCCAGCGAGGGGGCGGAGTTTCCCCCGGAGAATCCGCCCTAGGGGCGAAGTTTTCCCAGGGGGCGATAATCCGCCCCAAGTGGGGGGTGGATAATCCGCCCCCAAAGTTGTGCAACGGCCAGATCTGGGGAGGGGGTATTTAAGCCAGCCTTCCCCCTCCTGCCAGACCGCTTGATTCATTCGAAAAAGAGGAGATCTGATCTGCAACCTTCATCCAAGAGAGCTCCACCTAGATCCACCCAAAGGCCCCGTCCCTTGGGGAATCGAAGGAGGAGAACTCGATCTTCATCATCAGCAATCAAGCGCTTCATCTCCTCTCCATTCATTTGGAGAACCCCCGATCTAGTATTTCTTGAAAATACATAGATCCTTGCTTTTGTTTATATTGATAAACCTTGTTCTTGTGGCAGCTTGTTGTCATCTCGGGAGCCCCCAATCCGGTTGTGGGTGTGTGCCCCGATAGTGTTGTAAAAGGCACCGGTTCCCGCCTCAAAGGGATCCAATAGTGGAGAAGGTGGATCAGGCCTCTCATGGCGAGATCCATCGGAGAATAGGGTGAGGCCTATTGTGGCGTGGTGGTCTTAGAACCGCCCACCCCTCCAACGCATATGTACTTCCCTTAACAAGGAAGGAACTGCGGTAAAACAAATCCCTGTGTCTCTGCGTGCTCCACTACGGTTTCCTCGCTCCTCTTTTTACGTGCTTAGTAGTTAGGGTTGCATATAGGGAAATTCTCGTAGTTGCATACCTAGAGAATTTACTTTGTGTCAAGCCTAAAATTGAAAAAGTATTAAAAATTGGTTAGCACCTATTCACCCCCCCTCTCTAGGTGCCCATACGATCCATTTCAATTGGTATCAGAGCCTCGGCTCTTATTTCGGGCTTAACCGCCTAAGAGAATTATGGGTTCCAAGGTAGATGGGAGTGATGCTCCGGAGGTAGTCGCCATGAACGATCTCAAGACGTTGGAAACAACCTTGGTGAGTTCAATGGAGGCTAAGATGGAAGAGATGCGTCAATTGATAATGTGTCTCTCCACATCCACAGCATCACCTCCATCTAACTCTGAGGATACCACTCCGTAATCCAAGGAAACGGGTAAAACTGTTTCCAAAGATAACGAAGTGGTTGGTGATGATACTAGCAAGAGCTCCTCCTCGAAAAAGGATAGTGGTAAGGATGGATACAATGAGGTTTCTCATGTGTATTCCCCTGATCCACCTATCCCTCACCCACATATACATAATAGGGGTGATCCACCCAAACTTTATGCATCTACTTTCTCTCAATGGCAATTTTTGATGAAGTCTCATGTGTGCAGTTCCTCCATTGAGTTGTGGAAAATCATAGAAAATGGTCTTCATGTTGGAAACCCCAACAATCTCACAAGAAGAGAAATTGTTGATAGCCAACTTAGAGCTACAGCTCTACACATGATACAGCTTGGTGTGGGTGACAAAGACATGCCACACATTCAGCATCTTAGCACAGCTAAAGAAGCTTGGGATGCCCTCACCGAGCTCTTCATCGGAAATGAAAGTATGAGAAGGAATAGATATGATGCTTTGAGCAATGAAGCTGAAGGATTCTATATGCTGGATGGAGAAGACCACGAGGACATGTATAGGAGGCTCAAGGCAATAGCCACAACCTTTAGAAACCATGGTGCAGCTCATGTTGATGATGCTTGGATCAAGCGCAAGTATGTCAGTGCTCTTATGCCATTTGAGCCCACAGATTTGAAAAGTCTCCAAGGTAGGCATAACTATCACCTCATGTCATCCAATTAGGTAATGCAAGAAATGGCCGCTTTCAAAGTGGCTGCCAAGTATGCCGAAGATGCTCGTGCTCGAGCTATGGGGATGCAAAAGGGGGTCAAAATGGCCTTGAAGACTAGTGTGATTGATCATGATGAATATGCGGTAGAAGGTCTGGACTGTCCCGAGGATATAGAAAGGATCCACGGACAATACTTGGCTCTTTATGCAAGAAACTTTTGGAAAGATCCAGCCAAGGCTAAAGCTGAACTAGAACGCAAGAGTGGAGCCTATGGAAGAAAAGAAAATGGTCCCAGGCTGAGAACATGCTTCAATTGTGGTGACCGGCTACACTTTGTAGCTGAATGTCCATACCAAAGTAGGGAAGATAATGGACGAAGACTCATTTTCAAGGACAAGTCAAAGGCTCCACGCAAGAAACAGTTTGTAAAGAAGAATGCTCCTTTCAAGAAGCAACCAAAGATTGTTCTAGTGGCTCAAGAAGAATATTCATCGGGAAGTGAAGATGAGGACGAGGACGATAGCTCTCAAGAGGTGGCTGCTATAGCCACCACATCTACATCAACTTCTCTCTTCGACTCTCCGAACGAAAACATCATCAACAAGAATGCTACTTGTCTCATGGCAAGAAGCTTTGAGGTAACTTCTTATAACTCTTCTTTTCCTAAGGCTATGATTGACATGGATGATCCTACTAGCCTTAAGGTTAAAGAAGAGATTATTGGTTTGGATTATTTCTATACTAACTTGCAAGGTGAGCACAAAGTTTGTTTTGAAGCTCTTATGGATCAGCTAGCCCAAAACGAAGCTCTCCTTGAAGAAAAGGGCAGAATTGAAAGGGAGGATGCAATGGAAATTGCATCCTTAAAAAATTCTCTTGAAGAAGAGGAAGAGTATCGGGTCTCTATTGAAGAGAGGCTTGAGTCTATTGAAGAGTCACATGATGAAATTGTGACTAAACTTGTTAAGGAACGTGACAATGTTGTCACCAAAGCAAAGAAGTTAAAGAAGGAAAATATTGACTTTGGGGCTGCTCATGATAGACTCTCCGAGGAATTGGAGAAACTTGACAATGCTCACAAGGCGTTGAAAAACGAGTTCTCTATTCTCAATGAGTCACATGATCAGCTTCAAAGTCGATTGGCCAAATATGATACTCCTAGCTCATCCAACTCAACATATAGTAACAAGGAAAATGCTAGTGTGGAAAAAGAAGTGATCAAGGACATCACTCCCAAGGATAAAGGTGTGCTTGATGAAGTCCTTGGCAAACAAAGGTCAAATCATGGTAAAGAGGGACTCGGGTATGTCACCAAGTCCAAGAAGAAGAAAACCAAGAAGAACAAGACCAAGAATGTGCAATCAAAGATAAGCACCATTGAGAAGAATATCACAAAAGACAAGAAACAATATTGGTTTTGCAGGGTCTCACAATCCAAATTATGAACTCTTTTGTGATGTCTATGGCGATGTTTACGCTTATTATGTCAGTCCTGTTGATGAATATATTGCTTGGTCTATTTGGGTCCCAAAGACCCTAGTTACTAGCATGAAAGGACCCATTGAAAAATGGGTACCTAAAACCAAGAAGTAATTTTCTTGTAGGGCTATGCTTCCGGTGGGTCGAAATGGGTGCTGGATAGTGGCTGCACTAGTCATATGACCGGAAGCAAGGAGATCATCACGAAGATGCGTCCAAATCATGATAATATCATAGTCTCCTATGGTGATAAGTCTAAATCTCAGGTATTGGGTCTTGGCAAGGTTGTGGTTCCCACGATATCTCTCTCGTGGACGTCATGCTTGTTGATACCCTCGGTTACAACCTTCTTTCTGTTCGTGCCCTTGGCAAGATGGGTTTTGCTGTTTTTATCGATGATGATTTTGTGGTACTCCTGTGGAGCAAGTATCTAAAGGTTGCTTTCGTTGGATACGTCGAAAATGACCTGTATGTGGTGGACTTCTCGGGGAAAACCACTTCGGGTCCGATGTGTCTATTCGGAAAGGCCAACGTGGGCTGGCTATGGCATCGCCGTTTAGCCCATGTCAACGTGAGAACTTTGCAAAGTCTCCAGATGGGTGGCCACATCCTTGGACTAAAATACAATGTCTCTTTTGCCAAAGATCGTGTTTGCAGGGCTTGTGTAGAAGGAAAAATGCATGACTCTCCCCACAAAAGGAAGACTATTGTGTCATCAAAGAGGATCTTGGAATTACTTCATGTGGATTTATTTGGTCCTCCTTCTCATGCAAGTCTTGGTGGGAAGAAATATTGCTTGGTCATTGTCGATGATTACTCAAGATACACATGGGTCTATTTTTTCAAGCTGAAAAGTGAGACTCAACAAACTGTCATTGACTTTTCCAATGAAGTCCAACGTCAACACAATGTTCCTATCTTGGCAATAAGAAGTGACAACGGCTCCAAATTCAAGAACTACACTTTGAATGAGTTTCTGAGCGAAGAGGGGATTAGACATCAATATTCCGCTGGGTACACCCCTCAACAAAATGGTGTAGCCGAGAGGAAGAACCGGACTTTGATGGACATGGCAAGATCAATGTTGGCTGAATTCAAGTCTCCTTATAATTTTTGGGCTGAAGCCATATCCACTGCTTGTCACTCATCGAACTGGCTATACCTCCGAAAGATTTTGGACAAGACTCCATATGAAATTCTTACCGGTAACAAGCCCAACATCTCATACTTCAGGGTATTTGGGTGTAAGTTTTTCTTTCTTATTAAAGGTGTCCGTTTGTCAAAATCTGAGTCCAAGGCTTTAGAAGGTATTTTTGTTGGTTACGGTGCCGAATCCCACACTTATAGAGTCTACAACAAGCTCACTGGGATTGTTGTAGAATCTTGTAGTGTGGAGTTCAATGAAAATAACGGCTCCTTTGTAGGGCAAGTTGATTTTTGTGATGCAGATGTTGAAATACCCCAAGATGCCATAAGAAGAATGGGCGTGGGATTTTTCCGCCCCATTGAGGAACCCCTTGTGGCGGATCGGGAAGGACAATGTGGAGCCCTCATCTACACGAGATCAACAAGCTCCTACTGTTGGAGAAATTCCTGACCAACACCACAATCTGCTGAAGATCATCTGTCCCCTAGAGAAGTTGGTAGTCCCAGGCCGGACTATCCGCCCCCTACAAGGGGCGGACTATCCGCCCCTGGCACTCCAACTCGTTCTAGAGGATCTGGAGGAGAAGCCAACAACTCTGAAGCTCCCAGGCCGGATTCTCCGGCCCCCGAGGGCGGATTATCCGGCCCTGGGCCTCCAACTCCTGTCAGGCACTCTCAGGAAGAAGGCTCTGGTGCTTCACCTCCTAGGCTGGACAGTCCGGCCCCTCCAAGGGGTGGATTATCTGGCCCTGAAGAACAAACTCAGCAGCAATCTTCTGGTGTTAATGCAGATCACGATCAAGGGCAAGGTAGTGATCAAGACAAGGATACAAATACTGAATCAACTCCTTCTAGAAACAATACGGACATTGAGGCTCGTCGCAAGGATCGTTCTGATCGGAACCTTGAACTAAGGGGTCACACTCTTGACAAGGTTGTTGGTGATTTACGAAGAAGAGTATCTACTAGAAGAGAACTTGCAAGCTTGAGTGATCATCAAGCTCACATTTCCATGGTTGAACCGAATAAGGTCTTTGATGCTCTTGAAGACCCCGATTGGGTTGTTGCAATGCATGAAGAATTAAATAACTTCGAACGCAACAAAGTTTGGAAACTCATAGAGAAACCCAAGGACTGCCGCAATGTTATCGGTACCAAGTGGATCTTCAAGAACAAACAAGATGAGAATGGCATTGTTGTGAGGAATAAAGCTCGTCTCGTGGCTCAAGGATTCTCTCAAGTAGAAGGAATTGATTTTGGCGGCACTTATGCTCCCGTGGCTCGTCTTGAGTCCATCCGTATCCTTCTTGCATATGCAGCCCATCATAATTTTAAATTACAACAAATGGATGTTAAGAGCGCTTTCCTTAATGGTCCTCTACATGATTTAGTATACGTCAAGTAGCCCCCGGGGTTTGAGGACCCCAAATTTCCGAACCATGTCTACAAACTCGATAAGGCGCTCTATGGCCTTAAACAAGCCCCACGTGCGTGGTATGAGCACCTTAAAGAACTTTTGCTAGACCGTGGATTCGAAGTTGGGCAAATCGATCCCACTCTTTTTACTAAGAAGGTTAATGGGGAGCTTTTTGTATGCCAAATTTATGTAGATGACATTATTTTTGGCTCTACTAACCAAGATTTTAACGATGAATTTTCAAAGCTTATGACTGACAGGTTTGAGATGTCCATGATGGGTGAGCTGAGGTTCTTTCTTGGATTTGAGATCAAACAACTTAGAGAGGGAACCTTTATTAATCAAGCTAAGTACATCCAAGATATGCTCAAAATATTCAAGATGACGGATCTCAATGGTGTTGCTACTCCTATGCAAACAAAGTGTCATCTTGAGCTCAATCCCAAGGGTAAAGACGTGGATAAAAAGGTATACCGATCCATGATCGGCTCTCTCCTTTACCTTTGCGCATCTAGGCCCGATATCATGTTAAGTGTAGGAGTGTGTGCAAGGTACCAAGCCGCTCCTAAAGAAAGCCACTTAGTGGCGGTCAAACGAATCTTCAGATATTTGGTTCATTCCCCGAATTTTGGGTTACGGTATCCCAAGGGTTCAAGTTTCTCTCTATGTGGTTACACTGATTCAGATTGGGCTGGTGACAAAGATGATAGGAAATCAACCTCTGGTGCATGTCAATTCTTGGGCAGGTCTCTAGTGTGTTGGTCTTCAAAGAAACATAATTGTATTTCTCTCTCAACCACCGAAGATGAATATGTTGCTGCTGCAAGTGCTTGTACCCAATTATTATGGATGAGGCAAACTCTAAAGGAATATGGTGTCAATTGTGACAAAGTGCCTCTATTATGTGACAATGAAAGTGCTATCAAAATTGCTTACAATCCCGTGCAGCATACAAGAACTAAACATATTGGGATTCGCAACCACTTTATCCGGGATCATGTTGCCCGTGGTGATTTTGCCCTATCCTTTGTGAGAATGAAGAACCAACTTGTTGATATTTTCACGAAGCCTCTTGATGAAGCAAGATTTGTTATTTGAGGAATGAGCTAAATATGATAGATTCAAGGAGCTTGGCTTGGCTACCCTTGCACACTCACTTGCTCTTATTCATGTATTTGGTTTAGATGTGGGCATAGACATAGGGGGAGTGTGGTCCTAATTGATTGGGCCAACCATCCCCCCATAATGCCGAAAGAAAGTAAAATCATTTCCCTTAATATCATTTTGTGATATTGTAACATCCCTAAAATCATGATTTCAAAGATTGCATATCATACATGCATGCATATAATTTAGGGATCATTTTTCAACTCATTTCAAGAAAACAGAAGCACTTAGTGCTATTATTTTATGTGAGCAAACATAAATCAAATGCTACTCTCAATTGAGAGCATAAGTGTTTTAAACCAAGTTTTTCTTGCTTCCTTGTGGATTAGATTGAATGTGGAGTTGGGACAAAAATTCACAAAACAAATATGGTTTCAAAACCATCTTCAAAACATTTCCAAACCAAGTGCTAAAGCACTGTTTATTTTGTTTATTCAAAGGGACCAAGCAAGTATAGAAAGACCACTTGGTTTTATGCCCAAAAGCATGATGGTTACACTTTACAAAATTCAGAAAAGATTTGAAATTCAAATGCCTTTGATTTGGATTTGAAATTCATTCCAGAAAATCAAAACAGAAAAAAGAAAAGGAGAAAAGAAATAGAAAAAGGCCAGCGCCAGCAATTGAGCCCAGCAGCAGACGCAACCCACTAAGCCCACCCGGGTTCCCCCTCTCTCCTTATCACTCGCAGATGAACCCGCTAAGAGACTGACGCCAGGACCCCACCCCCTCTCTGTTTAACTCGCTGACGAGTGGACCCTGCGACCATGTCGCCTATGTCGTCAATCACGCTACTGACGCCGCTCGCTGTTACCTCGCCATTGTTATCGCAGGCTTAATTGCCATTGATACACGCGCAATCCTCGCCCGCTCGCTATAAGACCCCTGCATCATGCCATTTCCCCTCACCTAGCGCCACCTCTACGCCCCCAGGCTGCCCGCAATTGCCTTTGCATCGCCGCAGACAGAGCAACTTCGGCGGGCGATTCTGGTAAACTCCGACAACCACGTCCTTGTGCATCTGCTAACACCCCTGGTTTGCCTGCTCGTGACCCAGGTCGCCGTCCTCGTTCACGCCCGCAACCACCAGAGCCGCCGCACGACTCCGACGAGCAATAGCGGTAAGAATCGAGCGCCCCTTGCCTCCCCTTTGGTACTGCCTTGTTCGCCAGGACCTTGCGCATCTCCTAAACTCTCTGGCTTGTGCTAGGTCGACGCAGAACCTCGGCAACGTCCTCGACAGCAAGCAACAGACGCCGCCCGCAACTTCGACGAGCTTCCCTTGCCAAGTCGCCGCCAGGTTGAGCATCAGCGCATCGTCCCGTTTTTGGTAAGCGTCTCTGACGACCCTAGAACCACCTGTAGCGCCGTGCCGCCGTAGGAAGAGCTCGCCGCCAGTAGCCACCGCCAGCGCCGCCCAGCTTTGGTCGTTTGATCCAGGGCCGTTGGATCTGGATCCAGCGCACGAGATTAGATCACTTAACGAAACGGTATAGTTAGATCTGGGCCGTGCAGATTATGTTGATCTAATGATTCACAGATGCGATCCTGAGCGAAGCGGTACGGGCCAATTAGATTAAGACGCGTGGCAGCAGTTAGATTTAAAAACAGAATTTGAATCTATTAGAAGTTTGATTTTGTTTTGGCTATAACTTTTGATCCCCACATTAGAATTTGACAAATTTTATATCAATGGAATCAGGAGAACAAGCCCTTTCTAAATATGCAATGTGTTTAATGTTTTGCTTCTGTTAAAATGGATTTATTTGCAGAAACATGTGTAGGACTAATTTGAGTATATGAATTGTTTAAGTAATGTTTTAGGGTTTAAATAAATGTTGTTTGGCAAGTTTTGAACTTGTTTATGAACCAGTACTGTACACTTGCTTTGTTGAGTTTTAGAAAAAAGATCATCACATAGCATTTTGCATGCATGCATATATTTTTGTTTGTATATGTTTTGTATGTGATTTGTGGCTATAATTCTTTGTGTAGATTTTGGTGCTAGTGATTGTGATTGTGAGGAGTGTACCTACTCTCCAAACTACCAAGGCAAGTGGTGCTTCATGAATATTTTTATCCCTATGTTTTCTACTAAGCATTAGAAATATTTTGCTAGACTTGTATACTATATTTTTGCTTATTTGCCATGTTGGGAAATCCTAGTAGTTGTAGAATTACTAGGAAATTTATAAGTTAAGATGCTAACCTATACCATGCTTAGCTTAGCTAGTAGCAACCAAGGGATGGTGAAATATACATGCTATGATGAAAATATTTCTAAGTCTTTGGACTTGTGTTTTTCCTAATAAAACAACTAAGTTAATGAAACACCTGGGTGGAATGGAAGGAATGGTTTATGTTGAGTGGTTACACAAGGCCCATTTCTATGGTCTACCTTGTGTATCTCACTTGTGGAAAGCCACCTAGGAACAAAGAGATTTTAGAGGCCAAGTGTTAAGAAGCTTCTAGTGCAGCCACTTGGCAATATGGGCTCTGCCTGGATCACATAAGTTGCTAGAACTTAGCCATTTGGACAGTTGGTGGTAGTGGGAATGATAGGTTGGAGCGCGTCCATTTGGTCTAAGGGAAGGCTTCTGAAAGGTCCTGTCTTGGTGAAAATCAAGTCTGGTGGGGAAAGTGCACAACCTCTGCATATGGAAAAATCTAAGTACTTAGCCATGTCCCTGGAAAAGGACAACTTGAGCATCAAGGCATGGAAGCTATCAAGAATCTCCTCATCCCAATTTCTAAGTAAAAACTTGTGGGTGAACAAGGGTGAAGGACCTCAATGTCTATTGATGGTTCCTTGGGAAAGTTTTGACAAAGAAAAACTTAGTGATTTCAACTAATAGGCAAAACCTATTTTGAGCAAAGCAAGACAAGCTACACTTAGCCAAATTGCATATAGTATCTAGTCCACCTAAATTATACTAAGGTATCACTTGCCAATACTATTCCAATGTATTGACCCACTGTGGCTGTAACTTGTGATGTTGCAGGTTACTCTGATGAGGATTAGGAGTCATGAGTCTACACTCAACATGTTTGCCTCTGTGGCACATGAAGATGAAGACTTTTATTTATTTACTTATTCAAACTCTTGTAATAGGCCTGTGGCCTTGGAGTTGTAAAGACTATGTTTATCTCTGGAATGGCTGTAATAATGACCTTTGTATCTGTGTACTTCATCTTAAACTGTGGATGCTAGCATTGATCCAGGGACTAGCATTGCAATCACAGGGATCCTTTTCTTTTATAAAGGAGGGATCTTATAGATATGTGGGTCATCGATGAGCATTGTTTTTGAACTCAAGATACATCTTCGTGGTGTCATGCCATGCGCTCCAACATGGTGGCTTCGGCCACCGCCCTCTTCCATGAGAAGAGTTGGTTTCTAATGGCTCTCTTTGGATTTTCTTGCATATTTTTTGTTCTTGCAAGGAGTGATCTTCAGGGGCGTTAGCATCGCTCTTCTTCCTTTTTGGCGTTTCGATGCCAAAGGGGGAGAAGTAGTTCCATTAGGTCTCGTGGATTTGCAAGGGTCAGGCGCAAGCATCTTTCTTTCAGTCGTTTTATTTGCCAACGCTCTCAAGGACCTCATGGTTGCTTTGGAGATACAAGGTGCAGCTGTGTACAAAGGATTTCCTGTGATGGATGAAGGAGTTGAGTACTGGTGGGTGCAACTTAACTTGTATAAAAACAAGGAAGACAACCACAAGGAATCAGGATTCTGTATGTTCACCAATTCAGTGGTGCACACTACATTCTTTGAATCAGCAAGAGATGCAGCTTGGAAGACCATCAAAGAACTTGGTGATAGAGTCAAGTGCAGAATGCTCAACCTCCAAAATGACCTAAAGGAAGAGAAGAAACATACCCAAGAGTTAGAGGCTACCAACCAAACCCTAAGAGGAGACATTATAGACTTAGTGATGGAGTCATGTGAGCAAGATAGACTGATTGCTTCTAGAAACATTGTGTTAGCCAACATATCTAGTGAGATAGGATTGTAAGCGTACTTCGTTAGTTGGACCACCGCTTATCACCCTATTTTCCAAATGTTGCTTTAAAAATAAGTTGAACCTTGGTTGTTGTAATGGAACCATGTGTGCCATGATTTGTGTGTTTAGATTTCCAAGGATATGTATGTGATGATTTGCCTTGTGTTTTATCTTAAATTGTGTTGTTCTAACTTTTTCTATCTTATAAATAGATGCCTAATGTTACCATCAGCACTGTTGAGGAGTTCCAGGGAACTCGCTTTGGTCCTCGTATTGTTGAGCTCACTACTTTGCTCAATCTCCCTCTTCCTACCATCATGGTGCTTCCCCTCACCAAGTTTGAGAGGAAAGACCTTTGGGGTTTCAAGGTCAATCAGCCCGGACGCCAGACTGAGCCTATCACAGAGGCTATCATCTTCAAGCTCATGCACGATGACAAGGAGAGAGGCCTTGAGGTAGTCATGTAGGATCTGATAGGACGTCTGCTAGGGAGACACTCTCGACATGTTAGAGGTACTCACTTTCACGTCTTTGGTAGACATGATGAAGATGGAGAGTCCATCGACTTCGAGGACACTTCGAGGGAGACAGCAGAGCCGATTCGTCTATACCTCCAGGACTTAGAGTCTCTCATTAGGCACGTGGACACTGATAGGACCAACGTCATGCTCAACAATGACGAACTCCAGGTGCAGCTTCGTGAGAAGGACAAGCTCTTCGCGGAGCAAGATGAGATAGTCAAGGAGATGGAGGAGAAGTTCGAGAGCCAGGACAGAAAGTTCAAGAGTCAAGAGAAGCGAGTCTAGGATAGGAACAAGAAGATCCGGGACATGACTGAAGAACTGCAGGCCAAGGACTTCGAGCTCGGGCATCAGCAGACGGTGATTGAGAGGCTTCGTTCCCAAAAGAGGGCTCTCAAAACCAAGATAGAGACCTTGACCGCCAATGTCGAGGAATACAAGACCGCAATGGAGAATGCAGGTCTTACCTTTGTCGAGGAGGAGGTTGATGCCGAGGAGTAGATTTGACTACTCATTTATCATTTATTATCATACTTGTTGTTGGGAACTTGTTATTAGACCATCCAACATGTGGATGGCTTGTTATTTGTGTGTGTTTTTACTTTGCAAACTTGTTATCTTGTTGTTGAACCTATATCCTTTTGTTGCATGCTTTGTGATTGTTTATGTGATGTAATGTGCATGAAAGCATCTATGGGAATCTCATTCTTATCTCTATTGAACAAACCACAGATGCCTCCCCGTCGTGCAAATCCCAACCCCAACAACAACAACATCACTCTAGAAATGCAGCAAATGATGATAGCTTAGACTCAGCTGATGCAAATGATGACGACGTTCATCCAGAACCAAAACAACAACAACAACAACAATAACAACAACAACAACAACCCACCGGGTTTTGACATGCTTACCAGGTTCTTGAGATTGAGGCTAGCAAAATTCTCAGGAACAACTGATCCCATGGTGGCCAATGATTGGCTATGCTCTGTGAACAAGGACTTGGTAACTGTGGGCTGTACTGATGCAAAAAAGGTCAGATTTGCAGCACATTTGCTGGAGGGACCAGCCGCCACTTGGTGGGATAACTTCCATATCACCACTCCCATAGAAGATGTGACATGGGCTATCTTTGAGGATGGATTTCGTACTGCTCATATCTCATCTGGAGTGATGAGTCTGAAGAAGAAAGAGTTTCATAATCTGAAGCAGCGCCACCATAGCGTGGCAGAGTATATTGAGGAATTCAACAATCTGGCGCGTTATGCACCGGATGAAGTTGACACCGATGCTAAGAGGAAAGAAAAGTTCCTCGAAGGGTTAAATGATGAACTGAACCCGCAGTTGGCTGTGGCCTATGTTCCCACTTATCAGTCTCTCTGTGACAAGGCTGCTATTTTGGAGAACAAAATGAAGCAAGTTGAAAGCAGAAAGAGAAAGCACTCAGACAAGCACGGCTTGGGATCGTCTCACAAACGTTCCCATTATGATGATAGTGGAAGCTCAGGATCTCACAAGCATGGGAAATTCAACAAGCACCACAACCACAACCGTCATGACAACAAGCATCACCGTAGTCATGACAATGACAAGTACAAGAACCACAAGGGTGGATATAAGAGCCACCACAGTGGTAATGGAAGTGGCAGTGGAAGCCAGCCTGTCAAAAGGGACATTAGTCAGGTTGAGTGCTTCAAGTGCAAGAAGATGGGGCATTATGCAAATGAATGCCCAGAAAAGAAAGTTGAAGGACCCAACAAGCCCAACCCTTTTCAGAAAGGACAAGTTAACCACATCAATGTGGAGGAAGTCTATGAGGAGCCTGATGCTGTTGCTGGTAAGTTCAGACTCAATTCTATTCCAGCATTTGTTCTTTTTGATACTGGAGCATCGCATTCATTCATATCAAAAGCATTTGTTGATAGAAATGGGTTTCCAACTGAAAACATTGGGTGTCCAATAAAAGTTAGTTCTCCGGGTGGAGATATGATAGTAAGTCTTGGATGCTGGGATCTAGTAATAGAGTTTGGAAAGCATAAGTTCCCAGTGAGTCTGATAATCCTAGATTTCCAAGGACTGGACGTAATATTGGGAATGGATTGGATGGCTAAGTATGAAGGAGTACTAGATTGTGCTAATCGTACTGTTGCACTCACAACTCCGGAAAGAAAACGGATTAAATTCAAGTCCAACTTTGAACCAAAAGGGAGTAAGCTAAATTCTCTTAAGGGGTTAGTAGGGGTGTGCCAGTTGTGAGTGAATATCCGGACGTGTTTCCGGAAGAATTGCCAGGAATGCCACCAGATAGAGATGTGGAGTTTCTTATTGATTTGCTACCAGGATCTGGACCAATAGCAAAGAGACCTTACAAGATGTTAGTTGATGAACTGAAAGAACTCAAGAAACAACTTGGACAACAGTTGCAAAAATGATTTATTCAACCAAGTTCTTCGTCTTGGGGAGCCCCAGTTTTGTTTGTGGAGAAGAAAGATAGAAGTCAAAGGTTATGCATAGATTACCGTTCACTCAATGAGGTAACTATTAAGAACAAATACCCTTTGCCTAGAATCAATGACTTGTTTGATCAGCTAGAAGGAGCTTGTGTGTTCTCAAAGATTGATCTCCGGTCAGGTTATTTTCAACTCAAGATAAGAGAACAAGACATACCTAAAACAACTTTCACTACAAGGTATGGATTGTATGAGTATACCGTGATGCCATTTGGTTTGACCAATGCTCCAGCATACTTTATGAATATGATGAACAAGGTGTTCATGGAATTCCTTGATAAGTTTGTTGTCATATTCATCGATGACATTTTAATCTACTCCAAGAGAAAAGAAGAGCATGAAGGACATTTGTGATTGATACTTGAGAAGCTTAGAGAGCATACACTGTATGCCAAGTTCAGCAAGTGTGAATTCTGGTTGAATGAAGTTGGATTTCTTGGACATGTTCTGACAAGAGATGGTGTAGCAGTTGATCCTGCTAAAGTTTCAGTTGTAACTGAATGGGAATCTCCCAAGTCAGTGAAAGAAGTTCGTAGTTTCCTTGGCTTAGCAGGTTACTACAGAAGGTTCATTGAAAATTTCTCCAAGGTAGCTAAGCCCATGACGGAATTGCTAAAGAAAGACAAGAAGTTTGCTTGGTCTGAAGGTTGTGAACTCAGCTTTCAGGAATTGAAGAAGAGACTTGTGACAGCACCAGTCTTGTGTCTGCCAGATTTGGAGAAGGATTTCCAAGTATATTGTGATGCGTCTCATCATGGTTTGGGTGCAGTACTTATGCAAGACGGGAAAGTTGTGGCTTATGCCTCGAGACAACTCAAAACTCATGAAGTGAACTACCCCACTCATGATTTGGAGTTAGCCTCTATTGTCCATGCACTCAAAACATGGAGACATTATCTTTTGGGAAAGCGATGTGAAGTGTTCACAGATCACAAGAGTTTGAAGTATATCTTCACCCAGAAAGAAATCAACATGAGACAAAGAAGATGGCTAGAACTCATCAAGGACTATGACTTAAGTTTGCAATACCATCCCGGTAAAGCAAATGTTGTAGCAGATGCTTTAAGCCGTAAGGTTTTTGTGAATGGTCTTACCAAGGGAGAATTGCCCGATGATTTGTGTGCCCAATTTAGAGATCTCAGATTGGAGATTGTGCCTGAAGGACATCTTATGTCTTTGGATGTTCAACCCACTTTGTTGGACAAGATCAAAGAAGCCTAGAAGATTGATAAGGAAATTGAAGAAATTAAAGAAAACATTAGCAAAGGAAAAGCCAAAGGATTCCATGAAGACGAACAGGGTACTTTATGGCATGGGAAACGTATCTGTGTTCCACAAGATCCGGAGCTTCGGAAACTGATTTTGCAAGAAGCACACAACTCACCGTATTCCATTCATCCGGGTAACACCAAAATGTACATGGATATGAAGGAAAGATTTTGGTGGAATAATCTCAAGAAGGACATCGCCGAACATATTCCTTTGTGTGATGTATGTAGTAGAGTGAAAGCGGAACATCAGAAACCAGCAGGTTTGCTTCAACCACTACCTATTCCTGATTGGAAGTGGGACAAGATTGGTATGGATTTCATTACCGGATTACCAAGGACCCGATCAGGATATGATTCTATTTGGGTAGTAGTGGATCGCCTAACTAAAGTGGCTCATTTCATACCCGTGAAGACAACCTATACAAGTGCTAAGTTGGCCAAAATCTATATGAGTAGAATTGTGTGTCTACATGGAGTGCCCAAAAGTATTGTGTCTGATAGGGGAACTCAATTCACTTCCCATTTTTTGAGACAGCTACATGAGTCATTGGGAACGAGGTTGGAATTCAGCACTGCTTTTCATCCTCAATCTGATGGAGAGACAGAAAGAACTAATCGGATTCTTGAAGACATGTTGAGGGCATGTGCCCTAGACTATGGAGCCACTTGGGATGAAAGTCTGCCTTACGCAGAATTTTCTTATAACAACACCTATCAAGCCAGCATTGAGATGGCACCATTTGAGTTTCTCTACGGAAGAAAGTGTACCACCCCATTGTTATGGAATGGTGTGGGAGAAAGACGTTTGTTCGGACCGGAACTTATCAAATAAGCCGAAGAGAAGGTCAAGTTGGTTAAGGACAGATTGAAGATAGCGCAGTCCTGACAGAAAAGCTACGCGGATCCTAAGCGTAGAGAAGTCACCTACGAAGTTGGTGATAGAGCTTATCTTAGAGTGTCACCACTTCGTGGAGTGAAGAGGTTCGGAGTCAAAGGAAAGTTGGCCCCAAGATATGTTGGGCCATTCAAGATTCTGAGTCGTAAAGGAGAAGTTGCTTATGAAATTGAATTGCCAGAGTCTCTGTCAGCTGTCCATAATGTGTTTCATGTGATTCAGCTTAAGAAATGTCATCCAGAAATGGAAGAAACTTCTTTGAAGGATACTATACCTTTAGAGGAGGTTCAGTTGGAAAGTGATCTTACCTATGAGGAGAAACCTATCAGGATTCTTGAGACTGCAGAAAGAGTCACACGGACTAAAACTATCAAGTTTTGCAAAGTGAAGTGGAACCATCATTCCGAAGATGAAGCAACATGGGAAAGAGAAGATGATCTTCGGAAAGACCACCCTCACCTATTTGCTAACCAATCCGAATCTCGAGGGAGAGATTCACCTTAAGGGGGTTAGATTTGTAACATCCCTAAAATCATGATTTCAAAGATTGCATATCATACATGCATGCATATAATTTAGGGATCATTTTTCAACTCATTTCAAGAAAACAGAAGCACTTAGTGCTATTATTTTATGTGAGCAAACATAAATCAAATGCTACTCTCAATTGAGAGCATAAGTGTTTTAAACCAAGTTTTGCTTGCTTCCTTGTGGATTATATTGAATGTGGAGTTGGGACAAAAATTCACAAAACAAATATGGTTTCAAAACCATATTCAAAACATTTCCAAACCAAGTGCTAAAGCACTGTTTATTTTGTTTATTCAAAGGGACCAAGCAAGTATAGAAAGACCACTTGGTTTTATTCCCAAAAGCATGATGGTTACACTTTACAAAATTTAGAAAAGATTTGAAATTCAAATGCCTTTGATTTGGATTTGAAATTCATTCCAGAAAATCAAAACAGAAAAAGAAAAGGAGAAAAGAAATAGAAAAAGGCCAGCGCCAGCAATTGAGCCCAGCAGCAGACGCAGCCCACTAAGCCCACCCGGGTTCCCCCTCTCTCCTTCTCACTCGCAGACGAACCCGCTAAGAGACTGACGCCAGGACCCCACCCCCTCTCTGTTTAACTCGCTGACGAGTGGACCCTGCCACCACGTCGCCTATGTCATCAATCACGCGCGGCCGCGACGCTTGCTCCGCCGTTACCTCGCTGATGTTACTGCAGGCTTAATTGCCATTGATACGCCGTGCAATCCTCGCCCCTGCTCTGGCTATAAGACCCCCTCTGCACCGCGGCCATTTCCCCTCACCTAGCGCCACCTCTACGCCCCCAGGCTGCCCGCAATTGCCTTTGCATCACCACAGACAGAGCAACTCCGGCGGGCGATTCTGGTAAACTCCGACCGCCCCTCTGCCTCTGGTTCAAACGAGCGTGACCGCCACGTCCTTGTGCATCTGCTAACACCCCTGGTTTGCCTGCTCGTGACCCAGGTCGCCGTCCTCGTTCACGCCCGCAACCACCAGAGCCGTCGCTCGACTCCGACGAGCAATAGCGGTAAGAATCGAGCGCCCCTTGCCTCCCCTTTGGTACTATCTTGTTCGCCAGGCCCTTGCGCATCTCCTAAACTCTCTGGCTTGTGCTAGGTCGACGCAGAACCTTGGCAACGTCCTCGACAGCAAGCAACAGACGCCGTCCGCAAATTCGACGAGCTCCAGCGACCGTGTCTGTGCGCCCCTTGCCAAGCCTTCGCCAGGTTGAGCATCAGCGCATCGTCCCGTTTTTGGTAAGCGTCTTCGATGACCCTAGAACCACCTGTAGCGCCGCGCCGCCATAGGCAGAGCTCGCCGCCGCCAGTAGCCACCGCCAGCGCCGCCCAGCTTTGGTCGTTTGATCCAGGGCCATTGGATCTGGATCCAGCGCGCGAGATTAGATCACTTAACGAAACGGTATAGTTAGATCTGGGCCATACAGATTATGTTGATCTAACGATTCACAGACGCGATCCTGAGCGAAGCGGTACGGGCCAATTAGATTAAGACGCGTGGCAACAGTTAGATTTAAAAACAGAATTTGAATCTATTAGAAGTTTGATTTTGTTTTGGCTATAACTTTTGATCCCCATGTTAGAATTTGACAAATTTTATATCAATGGAATCAGGAGAACAAGCCCTTTCTAAATATGCAATGTGTTTAATGTTTTGCTTCTGTTAAAATGGTGTTATTTGCAGAAACATGTGTAGGACTAATTTGAGTATATGAATTGTTTAAGTAATGTTTTAGGGTTTAAATAAATGTTGTTTGGCAAGTTTTGAACTTGTTTATGAACCAGTACTGTACACTTGCTTTGTTGAGTTTTAAAAAAAAAGATCATCACATATCATTTTGCATGCATGCATATATTTTTGTTTGTATATGTTTTGTATGTGATTTGTGGCTATAATTCTTTGTGTAGATTTTGGTGCTAGTGATTGTGATTGTGATTGTGAGGAGTGTAGCTTTTCTCCAAACTACCAAGGCAAGTGGTGCTTCAAGAATATTTTTATCCCTATGTTTTCTACTAAGCATTAGAAATATTTTGCTAGACTTGCATACTATATTTTTGCTTATTTGCCATGTTGGGAAATCCTAGTAGTTGTAGAATTACTAGGAAATTTCTAAGTTAAGATGCTAATCTATACCATGCTTAGCCTAGCTAGTAGCAACCAAGGAATGGTGAAATATACATGCTATGATGAAAATATTTCTAAGTCTTTGGACTTGTGTTTTGCCTAATAAAACAACTAAGTTAGTGAAACACCTGGGTGGAATGGAAGGAATGGTTTATGTTGAGTGGTTACACAAGGCCCATTTCTATGGTCTACCTTGTGTATCTCACTTGTGGAAAGCCACCAAGGAACAAAGAGATTTTAGAGGCCAAGTGTTAAGAAGCTTCTAGTACAGCCACTTGGCAATATGGGCTCTGCCTGGATCACATAAGTTGCTAGAACTTAGCCATTTGGACAGTTGGTGGTAGTGGGAATGATAGGTTGGAGCGCGTCCATTTGGTCTCAGGGAAGGCTTCTGAAAGGTCCTGTCTTGGTGAAAATCAAGTCTGGTGGGGAAAGTGCACAACCTCTGCAGATGGAAAAATCTAAGTACTTAGCCATGTCCCTGGAAAAGGACAACTTGAGCATCAAGGCATGGAAGCTATCAAGAATCTCCTCATCCCAATTTCTAAGTAAAAACTTGTGGGTGAACAAGGGTGAAGGACCTCAATGTCTATTGATGGTTCCTTGGGAAAGTTTTGACAAAGAAAAACTTAGTGATATCAACTAATAGGCAAAACCTATTTTGAGCAAAGCAAGACAAGCTACACTTAGCCAAATTGCATATAGTATCTAGTCCACCTAAATTATACTAAGGTATCACTTGCCAATACTATTCCAATGTATTGACCCACTGTGGCTGTAACTTGTGATGTTGCAGGTTACTCTGATGAGGATTAGGAGTCATGAGTCTACACTCAACATGTTTGCCTGTGGCACATGAAGATGAAGACTTTTATTTATTTACTTATTCAAACTCTTGTAATAGGCCTGTGGCCTTGGAGTTGTAAAGACTATGTTTATCTCTGGAATGGCTGTAATAATGACCTTTGTATCTGTGTACTTCATCTTAAACTGTGGATGCTAGCATTGATCTAGGGACTAGCATTGCAATCACAGGGATCCTTTTCTTTTATAAAGGAGGGATCTTATAGATATGTGGGTCATCGATGAGCATTGGTTTTGAACTCAAGATACATCTTCGTGGTGTCATGCCATGCGCTCCAACATGGTGGCTTCGGCCACCGCCCTCTTCCATGAGAAGTCTTGGTTTCTAATGGCTCTCTTTGGATTTTCTTGCATATTTTTTGTTCTTGCAAGGAGTGATCTTCAGGGGCGTTAGCATCGCTCTTCTTCCTTTTTGGCGTTTCGATGCCAAAGGGGGACAAGTAGTTCCATTAGGTCTCATGGATTTGCAAGGGTCAGGCGCAAGCATCTTTCTTTCAGTCGTTTTATTTGCTTGCTTGTGCCTTTTTAGCGTGAACTCATTTGCTATTTGTGTTTGATTTTGTAAGACTTTGTTGTGCTACACTAAGTTTGGTACTATGTGTGGTATTCATCGAATTCTGGATTTATCTATTGTGGATCTCATGGAATTCTGGATTTATCTCTGGAGGCATATTTGATGACATATGGAATCATGGGCCTATCTAATGTTTGTATCAATATTGTCGGTATTGTTGGGATGTGCTTGAGGCTATCAAGCTAATTATATTATTTGGCTATAATCACATATCAAGCTAATTATATTCTTTGGCTATAATCACATCCCGGTGGTATGACTTTGTTTTCCAAACCACCTTGTTACAATTATCTCTGTTATGGAAGTTGTGTTCTCTCTAGTGTGTGTATTTGTATTCAAATGCAAATTTTAAATATGCACACATCTAGGGGGAGTGTCTTTCATTATTTTAGGGGGCATTAGCCGGTTTCATTGCAAATCCTAATATTGTCATCTAACACCAAAAAGGGGGAGATAGAAAGAACATTTTATAATCCCTAGTGTTTTGTGTGTTAGATAACAATATCAAGGATTATTTAATGTGTGTTGAAGTGTTGCAGCTCCCTTTGAGAAAAAGGAAAAAGGATTCTGCCTTATCCGCCCCCACCAGGGGCGGATAATCCGCCCCTCCCTCTTCCCAAGCACGCGCAAGCCCCAGAATGGGGGCAGAGTTTTGGCCGGATTTTCTGGCCCCGCCGGATAATCCGCCCCTTAGGGGGGCGGATAGTCCGCCCCCCATGCTCATCGCCAAGGCGCAAGCCCTAGAGAGGGGGCGGAGTGTTGGCCGGACTTTGGCGGCGATAATCCGCCCAGGGGGGCCGGATTATCCGCCCCCCCAAAGATCTTCACCAAGTTTTGCAGCGCCATTGCAGAGAGGCGGATTTTCCCGAGAATTCGCCTGGGACGGAGTTTTCTAGGGGCGGATAATCACGCCCAAGTGGGGCGGATAATCCGCCCCCAAAGTTGTGCAACGGCCAGATCTGGGGAGGGGGTATTTAAGTCAGCCTTCCTCCCGCCTGCAGACTTGATTCATTCAAAAAGACGAGATCTGATCTGCAACCTTCATCCAAGAGAGCTCCACCTAGATCCACCAAAAGGCCCCGTCCCTTGGGGAATCGAAGGAGGAGAACTCGATCTTCATCATCAGCAATCAAGCGCTTCATCTCCTCTCCATTCATTTGGAGAACCCCCGATCTAGTATTTCTTGCAAATACCTAGATCCTTGCTTTTGTTTATATTGATAAACCTTGTTCTTGTGGCAGCTTGTTGTCATCTCGGGAGCCCCCAATTCGGTTGTGGGTGTGTGCCCCGATAGTGTTGTAAAAGGCACCAGTTCCCGCCTCGAAGGGATCCAATAGTGGAGAAGGTGGATCAGGTCTCTCGTGGCGAGATCCATCGGAGAATAGGGTGAGGCCTATTGTGACATGGTGGTCTTAGAACCGCCCACCCCTCCAACGCAGTTGTACTCCCCTTAACAAGGAAGGAACTGCGGTAAAAAAAATCCATGTGTCTCCGTGTGCTCCACTACGGTTTCCTCGCTCCTCTTTTTACGTGCTTAGTAGTTAGGGTTGCATATAGGGAAATTCTCGTAGTTGCATATCTAGAGAATTTACTTTGTGTCAAGCCTAAAATTGAAAAAGTATTAAAAATTGGTTAGCACCTATTCACCCCCCCTCTAGGTGCCCATACGATCCATTTCACTTGCCAGGGCCATGCAGGAAGCTCTTGCCGTCTATGTGGGCAGAGTATCAACCAGATCAAGGGAACCCGCTTTGAGTTTTGCCCAAGGCGTGATGCTAATGGACAACCACTGGAAGCCCCATACCATCACGAGCTGAAGACCCAATTGGACCACCTCAGCTTCATGATTTACGATCGTCAGCAGGAGTTGGATAACTGCCGTGACTACTCCAACCACAAGTCTGCCATCATCAAGACGAAGGATCAAACCATCGCCATGCTAGCGAAGGATCGCATGTCTCGCCGCCGTCAGCTCGACAAGAAGGAGCGCATCATTGCCCGTCTTCGCTACCATTACTCGTCTTTGGAGGAGACCATCCACGAGAGAGACATGTAGTTGGAAGAAAGGGAGAATGCCGGAGAGGATCTTCGTGGAGACCCCTACTCCTATCTCAGTGATGATGATGATTTTCTGGAGGATCAGGCTATGGATTTCTTCACTGATGAGGATGATTACGCCTTCATCAATGACGATGAGGATGATGAGGATGACGACTACACCGACTCCGAGGAGTAGTAGCACTTGAGCACTAGCGTAATGAGTAGTATTCGGTCCCACTATATCGTAGTTTCCAGAATGGTTCTTAAAACCACCTGTTTTTCTTTGTTGTGGTGTGTGTTGTACCGTGTGCTATGAATGAATGAATGAATGAATGAAAAGAAAGTTACTAGAAAATCTGAGTCAAACTTTAGAAACTTTTCAAAGCCCCAAAACCTTAGAAATTTCCCTCTTTTATCATGATCTACCTCAATCTTCAGATGCCACGCGGAGGAAGTGGTTCATCCCCGGACCCGATGTTGCAGATCCTACAAATGCTGGTTTTCGACCACGAAGCTGAAAGAGCGGAACGCCAAGCCAACCTAGCCACTCTACAACAGATAGCTCAGCTTGCCCACAACAATCAAGGCCATGGAAATCAGGACAACCATGGATCTAAGCTCAAGAACTTCCTGAATACCAACCCACCTGTTTTCACTAAGTCAGAAGAACCCCTAGATGCCGATGATTGGCTACAAACCATGGAAAATAACTTAGAACTCGCCGGAGTGGGAGCCAACGAGAAAGTTCTGTTTGCCACCCATTATCTAGCCGGAGATGCCAGAGCATGGTGGAACAGTGTTCGTGCAATGACCGAAGGCCAGATGATGACCTGGGAGGAATTCAAGGTCAAGTTCAGCAGAACCCATGTGCCACCGGGTTTAATCAAGAGGATGAGAGATGAGTTCAGAAAACTGAAGCAAGGAAGGATGACCGTAGTGGAATACCGTGACAATTTTTTGTCATTAGCTAGGTATGCCCCGGATGAGATCGACACCGAAGCCAAGAAGAAAGAGAGATTCCTGAATGGTCTTCACGATGAGATTTAGACTGTGTTAGTCAATATCCCCTTTGCTGACATTGAAGCCCTTGTCGACTCTGCCATCCAGATGGAAGGAAAGATCAACCAAGCCAATGAGAACCGCAAGTGTCGCATTATGCATCAGCCAGGAACCCATCAGACCCCAAAGTATCGCCCTAACCCATCTCCAGGATTTGCCCCAAGAACAAACAGACCCCCGATGAACCGTCCGACCTATCCCAACTGTGGAAACCCTAGGCCCGGAGGAAATAACAACAACCCCGGCAACTCTAGCAATTTGAACCGTGCCCCACCCAAGTTCAACAACAACCATACTGCCACCAACCCCAACACTGCCCCGAGGACTGGAAGCAATGATGTGCCTGTAGCAGCAAAGGACAAGTCGCAGGTGACTTGTTATGACTGTGGAAATAAAGGTCACTATTCCAACGAGTGCCCCAACAAGAAGAATGCCGCAGCACCCAATGCAGCAGCGCCGTGTTCAGCCTGGAAGAAGATTTGCCCCAGGGAATTCACTCAACCGCAATGGCCGTCTTTTTCTCATGCATGCTGAAGAAGCTCAGGAAGCGCCAGACGTCGTGCTGGGTATGTTTTCTGTTAATTCAGTACTTGCTCGAGTGTTGTTTGATTCTGGTGCATCGCACTCATTTGTCACCGAAAAATTTGCATGCACTAGTAAAATTCAACCAACCAAACTGAAGCAAGTTATGATTGTTCAAATTCCTGGTTCAACCACCAAGGCTAGGAAAATTTGCAAGGCCGTCCCTATCCGAATCCATGGCATAGATTTTTCTTCTAATCTGATAGTACTTGGAACTAAAGGTTTGGAAGTAGTACTAGGAATGGATTGGATGTCCAAACATAAAGGATTGATTGACTATGCCAAGAAAGCCATCACCGTGACCAGTATAGCCGAAATATCAGTAGAGCATATATCTGAAACCTTACCTCGTCAATTCAAGTGCAACAAGAGTATAGCCCAACTTACCATTGACCAAGTCTGGATAGTCTGTGAATACCCCGATGTGTTTCCAGATATTTTTCCTAGTATGCCCCCAGATCGGGATATCGAGTTTATCATCGAACTAATTCCCGGAACCGGACCCATAGCCCAGAGACCATATAGTATGAACCCATCGGAGCTAGCAGAACTGAAGAAGCAACTAGATTCCATGTTGGAAATTGGATTGATTCAACCAAGTGCGTCACCATGGAGGTCACCCGTCTTGTTTGTGGACAAGAAGGATGGAGGTAACCATTTGTGTACCGATTATCGAAAGTTGAATGATGTCACTATCAAGAACAAATACCCCTTGCCCAAGATAGAAGATTTGTTTGATCAGTTGACCGGTGCCAAAGTGTTTTCTAAGATTGATCTTAGGACTGTCTATCATCAACTCAAGATTCGTGCAGAGGATATTCCCAAGACTGCCTTTACCACCCGATATGGATTGTACAAGTATACCGTTATGTCCTTTGGATTAACCAATGCCCCCTCTTATTTCATGAATCTCATGAATAAGATTTTTATGGACTTCCTAAATAAGTTTGTTGTTGTTTTCATCGATGACATCCTGATTTATTCCAAATCGGAAGAAGAACATGAGCTACACCTAAGGACCATTCTTGGAACCCTTAGAGAGCATCAGTTGTATGCCAAGTTTAGCAAATGTGAATTCTGGTTACAGGAGGTAGGATTCCTCGGTCACATTGTATCAGCCGGAGGAATTGCCGTTGATCCCGCAAAAGTGAAAGATGTAGAAGATTGGCAAGCCCCAACCACTCAAACCCAAGTTCGTGCATTTCTCGGATTGGCGGGATATTACCACAAGTTCGTAGAAGGATTCTCGAGTATAGCCAGACCCATGACCCAATTGCTAAAGAAGGACAAGAAGTTTGAATGGACAAACAAATGTGAAGCGAGTTTTCAAGAACTCAAGAGGAGATTGATTTCAGCTCCAATCTTGATCATGCCGGATATCACGAAGCCCTTCGATGTGTATTGTGATGCATCCAATATCGGTCTCAAATATGTGCTAATTCAAGAAGGCAAAGTTATATCTTATCTATCTCGACAATTAAAGCAACATGAGCAAAATTACCCAACCCATGACCTCGAACTTGCAGCCGTAGTTCTAGCCCTGAAGACATGGAGGCATTACCTGATGGGAAATCGTTGTGAGATTTATTCGGATAACAAGAGCCTGAAGTATATATTCACTCAGAAGGACCTGAATATGAGACATAGAAGATGGATTGAGCTAATCAAGGATTACGATCTGGACATTCACTATCACCCCGGTAAAGCCAACGTGGTAGCAGATGCCCTTAGCAGATTGCTGTGCCGCTTGAACTCCATGATCTTAAAGGAGCAACCAAGTTTAAACAAAGAGATGGAAGATTTCCGAATGGAATAAGTGAGTGAAGGATTTTTGGCTAGCATAGAACTTCAACCCACTTTGATCAGCCAGATCAAAGAGGCGCAGAAAGGAAATGCTAGTATCGACGGAATCAAGCGTCGTGTCGATCACAACAAAGTACCCGGATTCACCGAAGACGAAGAAGGAGTTCTTTGGTACAAAGGACGCCTTTGTGTACCAGCAGATTCTTATTTGAAAGAAGTTATTCTGAAGGAAGCTCATGATACTCTTTATTCTATCCATCCCGGAGGAACTAAGATGTATCCATATTTGAAAGAGCAATTTTGGTGGCATAAGATGAAGAGAGAAATCGGAAGCTATATCGCCAAGTGTGATATATGTCAGCGAGTCAAGGCAGGACATCAAAGACCCGCTGGATTGTTGCAACCCTTGCAGATTCCGGAATGGAAATGGGATTCCGTTGGAATGGACTTTATCACCGGATGCCTACTAATAGTAGGGGAAATGACTCTATCTGGGTCATAGTTGACCGATTGTCCAAAGTCGCCCATTTCTTACCCGTCAAGACCACATATCAGAGTTCGAAGCTAGCAGAGTTGTACATTGCAAAAATAGTTAGTTTGCAAGGAGTCCCCAAGAACATCGTATCGGATCGAGGAACTCAATTTACCTCGAGATTCTGGAAGAAAGTCCAAGAACTTTTAGGAACCCGCCTAGATTTCAGCACAGCTTATCTCCCTCAGACCGATGGACAAACGGAGCGAGTAAATCAAATACTCGAAGATATGCTGAGAGCCTGTGTGTTAGAATATGGATCCAAGTGGGAGGACTGTCTGCCGTTTGCAGAATTTTCTTACAATAACAGGTATCAAGCTAGTTTGCAAATGGCGCCATTTGAATTCATGTACGGAAGGAAGTGTCGCACCCCTTTGAACTGGTCGGAAGTAGGAGAGAGTCAGATTTTCGGACCCGACATCCTACGAGAAGCAGAAGAGAAGGTTCACAAGATTCGTGAGCACCTCAAGACCGCCCAGTCCAGACAGAAGAGTTATGCCGACAAGAGATATCGATACCTCGCCTTCAACATAGGAGATTTTTTATATCTGAAGGTGTCGCCATTGAAGGGAATGCAGCGTTTCCAACTCAAAGGAAAGTTAGCCCCCAGATATATCGGACCTTTGAAAATTCTGAACCGTCGAGGAGAAGTGTCGTATCAATTGGAACTACTCGAAGAGATGTCAGCTGTGCACAATGTGTTCCATATCTCATTACTTCGCAAGTGTCTCGAAGTCCCAGAGAAGACCAAAGTTTTCAAGAATATCGATCATCGGATCATAGAGATCAACGATGACCTGACCTATCCTGAAGTACCCATCCGTATTTTGGAAGAAGCTTTCAGAACTACCCGAACCCGAAGCATCAAATTTCTCAAGATTCAGTGGAGCAACCACACAGAATAGGAAGCTACACAGGGCCGAAGATCACATCAGGACGGAGTTTCCCGATCTCTTCAAATCCTAGGTAATCTTTGTCGTCCTTTTTCAAATCTCGGGACAAGATTTTGTTTAAGGGGGGAAGGTTTATAACATCCCAAAAATATTAAACTAGAATCATCAAACTCTAATCATCAAATTTAGGGTTAACAAAAACTTTTCTAAAATAAAATGAGAAAGCATTCATGTGTGTATGCATCCCATTTTGAATTCTTTTGAATTGCCCTGATTATGTGTTTCTTTGCTTGTAAAATGATTCTTAGGTGAAATAAACATCATCTAAACAATCCCCACACTTTTCCCAAAGACAAATAAATCAAAACAAGCAAAATGAGTGAATGGTCATTTTGACCAATTTAACTCCCATGCCTACTTTGGCTGTCTCAAACTTTCAGAATTTAACAGAAACTTGTTTGGATCTTTACACCCCTTGATTATACTCATAACAAAGTATCAAGGCCCACTTTGTGATCACCCAGAAACTTTCAAATGCATAGTTTAAATGACAATTCAAAATTGAATATTTATCATATGGGAAGATCCCACTTTTTCAAAAACTACTCAAACAAGCTCAACTTTGTTAACCCAAGCATCTGCAGATCCACCAGCACCAATCTAGCACACCCACCAAAAATCTTTTCAAAATTCAAAACTTGAATTCTTGCGGCCATTTCATCAAACACCTTGCAGACACAAATCAAACAAAATCCAAACACTATTGTGAGCAGTGATTCTTGCCTAACTTGTTCCCTCTCTGGATGCAACTAGGCTTTAGTAGATCATCTAGCTCAATTGCAAACCTCTAGCATCACTGTAAGCCTGGCAATATCATCAATGGTGAGCAGGCCGAGTGCACCCTTGTCACCCCCATGTCGACAGCAAGCTAGGAGAAGAAACAAGCCTAGCAAACATGTCTAGGAGCAAGCCAACACCCCACCGCCACTCCCTGTCCAGCGCTCGAATCTTGCCAAACCCTGGACCACACGCATGGACCATGCCAAGATCGCCAGCAACCATGCTGAGAGCGCGCCCCATGTGCCATGCTCGACCGACGCCCACAGACCGCGCGCCGCCCTTGCCGCGTGCATACGTGATCACCACCATCCCAGCAACCCCGCAGACACGCTCGTTCGCCGTCGCGCGGACCACGCACGTTGTGCGCATTAAAAACCTCCGTCGGGCACGGGCAGAGCACCGCCGCGTTCCGACCAAACCGCACCGCACCGCCCCACGCCTCGCCACCATGTCTTTGAGCATCACCAGGGAGCACTGCACCGCCCCTACCGTTGCCCACACCGATAGCCCTCTGTGCCGTCGACCACGACGAGCTCACCTTGCGCCCCATCGGTCCCCTCTTGCCACTATAAATAGAGGCCACCCCCAGCCGAATTGATCACACCACCTCACTCCCCTCTCACCCAGAACCACCTCACCCCGTTCCCGGAGCAAGGAGAGCAGCACTTCGCCGGAATTTCACCGGAGCCCGCCGCCTCTAGAGAAGAAGGGAGCCAGCAATTGGAGCCGCCCCAGGAGAAGCTGTCGGTACCAGGAGGTTCGTCGTCATCGACTTCGTCGTTCGCCCGCCTCGCCGACCCTCGCCTGAGCCCTGGTGAGCCCCCGACGACCCCCACCTGCCGCTTTAGGTTTCTGTCTCGCCGGCCTTGCCCAACGTCGTCGATGACCCTCAGCCGTTAGATTAGAACAAGATCCCATGGCTCACATCGCCCCATACCGCTTCGCACCCCCTCGTCTCACTGACGCATGGGGACAGCGACTTAACCAACCCGTGTAAGCGCTGTGCTTAGCAAGCCGGCCCAGTAGCGCTTCCCGCGCAGCCCAGTCATTTGAATTTAACCTTTTCCATTTTATTTCAAACACACTTCTGCGCCTAGATTCAAAAATCAACCCAGCTCGATTCAGTGAACCAAATTGAATGAAACCAATTTTTCTAGAAAGGCCTGGAAGTGCTGAATCCAAGCCCGTTGGATTCAAATCATTTGGATCTGTAGATCACCCTTGGTAAAAATAACAAGGCAGAAGCTTTTCTGCATTCAAACATTTTTCAAATTTAAACCATGATAGCTTTTGAGTTGATTCCAACACTCAAAAATCACATTCAATCATACCTTTCAGAATATATAAAAACATTTGGGTTTACTTACAGAAATAATGTTCAAGTAATAAAAGAATGCCACATAGGCATTTCTAGCCACTTTAGTGAATTAAAATAAAAGGGTAAAATCTTATTAAATTGTGACACCACTTTAAATCACATTCCCATGGACTAAAACATGTGGTGATGACATGTGTCAATATGATCCCATGTTTGGTTTGGAGAATATTAAACCTTAAGTAGTTTTTCAATGAGTAGAAATTACTTTTCTAAAAATAAAAGGAATTAAACCAAGCTTTAATCTTGTAATGTTAGTGATGATGCTAGATCATCTATAGGACCCTTTTGTGTGATGATTGCAAGTAGTTAAGTATTGTTTGGTGATTGTGTACCTCGTATTTATTTATAGACGCTAGTACCAACCAAGGATACGAGGAGGAAGGAGGATACTACGAAGAAGAAGCCGAGGAGAACTTCAACCACTGCACTACACAAGGCAAGCTTATATTGACACTGATAGAAGCCTAATACTACTAGTTGAATGTGCAAGCTAACACTTGCAATTATGAAAGTTAGATAACCTATGCAATGCACTAAGCATGCTTGGTTAGACATATTTGATGATACCCAATCCTAGTTTTACTTGCAAACTTTCTACTTTATTTCTTTATCAAAGATTTTACTTAGAGTTTACTTAAGTGAATTGTAGATACTAGAAATATAATTGAAGGTTGCATAAAGAGCATAAAGTTTGGCATACGCTAGGTAATCTTTATGTCATCCTAAGGCATAAGATTAAACTTAGTTGAAACTCTACTAGTTTACCACCCCTCATTAGCACTCACTCCCCCTTGTAGATGCTAGTGCTAAGCATAAAACTTGATCAACTTTAGATGGGAATACTTGGTGGAAAAATGGTTATGAAAACCTTAGAATGATGTATCATTCTACTGAGATGTTTTGACATGTGTTTCCGAACACTAGATGATTTATGGTGATGAAAATGTTGAGGCATGAGCCTTAGCCCCTTATAAAACTGATGGTTGTCTGGATGTGATACCATTCCAATTTTATCGTACAACCACAATACCCGAGAATTGGGTAGGGCTTGACTGGAAACTCATATACCTTAGTATTAGTTCCCTCACGACCAAGGTATGAGCTGATGCTACCTTGTGAAGATTGTCCACCTGTGCAGTACCCAAGATGATAGTTGGTCATGGTTAGGAGGCCAAACTCACAGGAGAGGTGCTTATACTAGGGCGTGTAATTGAAAGGTTAAGATTGATTATCCGCATACTGAGTATGGTGAATTCAGGATTTGTTCCTGACGGATGTATCGAATGTTGTGGTGAAAGTGTACAATCTCTGCAGAGTGTCAAATTATTCGAATAGCCGCGCCCGTGGTTATGGACAGTTGGAGTGGCCATACTGTTCCCCCGTCAGATGTTTTCAAAATGACTTGTGAAATGGATTGAGATTTTGACTTGACCACAACAGAGTTGTGATATGAAATACAAGTTCCCCCTTAGGTGTTATAAAATTTGACTAGCTTCTTTGTTTCTGAACTTAGTAGGGATAAATCTGGCTTCTCGCAAAACAACCCTAGAGCCTAGTTTCCTATTACCAAAAACCCCTTTCACTTGTTAGTATTAGTTTGCGAGTAATTAAAGAGTACTCATGGCTTTGTCCCTGCTATTCCCGTGGCCAGACTATGAAGAAGAGTACCTGGAGGATGGACCCCAGGAAGGTTACGACAACTAGGATCATCTCCCATCGTCAGCATTGCCTGTGACCCCGAAGATGGAGCTTCGCCTACGCTACCGTTATTATTATGTATTCCGCTGCTTGAGTTGTATTAAGAACTGGATCATGAGATCCTTATTTGTGTAAGATATTATGTATGGTTTGTAATGGATGATGTACTGTGGTATCCAATTCTGTTAGGTCTCGCAAAAATGGTATTCCTGGGATTGCGGTGTATGGCATAACAGGCATCTGGGATTAAAAATCCGGGTGTTGACACCATGCCTCTCTCTGGGAAGCGTTTAGTGGTGGCATTGCGTGAGGAGAGAAAAGAAAGATCTCGATGCGATGGTTTACGCATTGTAGAGTCAAAAGATATGATCATGAAGGTTGTGCCCGTAGGCGAGGGATCCTCCGAGTAGGTCTTACACTTATTCTCCTTAATGTTGTTCTCCAGCATTCTTCTTATCCTTCATGATCATATTCTTCTCCTTGTTCAGAGCCGGTGGTTCACCCGCAGACCTGTTCGCCCCAGTTCCCCGAGTCAGCGAGGTAAGCATTGGAAACTGCGGTTTTTACGACTAGGAATCGGGCTTTCTTGATATTTTCCGCATCGCCTATTCTTGGATAAAGCTTGGTGCTATAACTTAAGATATTGTTTTCCCCGTTCCATGATAGGGCTGAACCAACATTTTCTTTGTCCCAAGAAAAGAATCCACAACTCAACACTGATGTGGATGCTTGGCTTAATGCACAGATAAGCGAACACATGGATAAAATGCAATCTCAAGAACTAGAATTAGAACGGCTCAAATCAACTGTGAAGACCCTTACTAAGGAGCACGACCAGCCGAAAAGGAACAACGCTTCCTGGTGCGAGGCTAAAAAATGCTAATGTCGAACTCCGTGTCAACAACATGAACCTATACTTCGGAAGCTCAAGGAATCGCTCAATGATCAGGTCAAGATCAGGCAGAACATGCTCGTACGTCTCCTACTACTTGAAGAGAAGGAGGAGGAAAACGAGCAGCTCCTCGCCAGGCTTTCCTCGTTTCTGATCTGCTGAACTTAACTACTACGTGTTTCTATTTTGAAACTGTAAACTGAACTATCCGAACTATATGAGTTGCAACGGGAGACACCTTTTGCGCAGTCCGAAACCTATCTGCTTTCCTGTTATTTCTATCCATTTATTTAGAGTTATAGATACTCAAGAAATCTTCAGAGTTACAGTCTAAGAACTCTGCTCTCGACGACCAGATATTACTAGTGCCATCAAACGAATTGAACATGTAGGGCGTGGACTAAATGCCCCTATTACATCCCGTTCGATCCAGATCGTCATTCCATCACAAGAATTGTTCAAATGCCGACCTAAACAAGTGCTACATGAAACTGAACGAAAAAGGTGCAGGGTTTTTAGGTGCTAACTAAAACTGAATGAAATCAAGAGGTTGTCGACAACAGGCTGACGGTACTAGTAACCTGATGAAACTAAACATTAGAAGATGCATAAGATTTATTCAATAGTATAACATATAATCCAAAATTAACTAAAGGTTAACCTCATAAAAAATGTCTTATCATCTTCCTAATGCTCAAACCAACTGTAGTGTGTGCACTATATAAATTAATAGTGCATTTAGTCAATTGAATCTTCAAAACAACAAGAACACACCAATAGTCTACATCTACTATCATTATAAGTTTAAGTAGATGAACCATCACAATATTTGGAATACAGATTTATGCTAAGTTTAGGAAGTATCTACAACAGATCAAACAAATTAACAGACTCACCATAACAAAAGCTACATCTGCTGATGCTTAACAATGGAGTGTAGAGAAAGTGAGTGGAATATCCTACATGATTTTTAAAGATAACTAGGTGGGATCATGTTGGCCAAGTGTTTACTCAATCAAACAATGGTTGATGATGGTGTTTCTAGCCAACCCAGAGAGGTCTATAGCCCATGCAATGTTGGCATGGGCCCACATCTACCACAAAGTGTCTCAGCATATCTTGGCATAGCAAAATTATACTTAGATCTATCAAGTAGGTAGGATCATGTTGTCCAAGTGATCCTGACATCTTCCCTATGTCGCTCGGAAGGGTTGACGGCACAAGACCTGCTCCTGTGTTAGAAATACTGGACTAAATCATTAGAACAATGTGTGATTTCATATTTTCCCTAAATCACAAAGCCCATCTATGTGGAAGTTCATATGTGATTTGTCCCAAGTTGGTGGCAGCTCACATGGCTCAATGGGTTGGTTGGGGGGTCTGATTCTGCATAATTTCAGATAAGGCATTTGGTACTACATTTGGTACTGAATCTGCTCCAGTGTGTATGTGAAATAAACAAGTCAAGCTCTGATGTGCTGACATTGTAGTGTGATGTGCTAGTGTACAAACTGGTTGTATTATTGTCTGTGAAACTGTGAACTAAATTTGTGAATTCTTTGGCTTTTTGCGGTATCTGTTAATTTGATCGTACTAAAGCATACAACTTCGAGTGAACAGTATAAGCTGGTGCTTACCCGAGCTATCTGAAGCTGGTAAAGTCAAGTCCACTGTGTCTCTATCACCTACAGATTAAATGGCATGATTACATGGTTTTGAGTACTCCCTCCGACCTATATTAGTTGACTTGGATTTGTCAAAATTTGGATGAATCTATACTAAATAGTGTCTAGATTCATCCAAATCTAGACAAATTTGAGTCAACTAATATGAGTCGAAAGGAGTACATCAAATCGATTGGGAAGTTTCAAAGCCACCCAAACATCTCGAAATATAACCTTTGCTGAAAAGATGATCTTGCGCTGTAAGACTTGATATGACATGATTTTATGTTAATCAGTCAAACTCCATCCAGTACTTTCCATGTTCGAATCCTGTGCTGCCAAAGTTTTTTGCTAGCCAGGTCATATCAAGTCTTACAATATAGGTCAATTTTCTCCCTTTCCAACTTCATTCTTTTGGATGTAGCGTAGGTACAGCCAGGTCAGATGGACCATCGACCTTCAGTACAATGTATTTTCACTAGTGAGCCTATGGAAATGAATTTTTCAAACCCACTTCGAACAAAAGACTTCCCATAATCTTGTTTCAAAAAAAACTTACATTAATTAGCCTTTGGTGGTGAGTAGAGCCGCCAAACCCTAGTATATTTTACTAACTACGTTGAATTTTCACTAAGGACCTAACAAAAAGATTAGACATTCGACCCAAGTCCGGCACAAAACATTGCAAATTCATTGAGGAGCTCATTAGAAATTAGTACATTCGACCCAACTCTAGCCCAAAATCTCACGAATTTGTCCTTCTTGGGTCAGGTCGGCCATGGGATGCCAACCCTCAACACATTGTTAATTTTTAAGCATGAAGCACACTGAAGAAGTTTCACTAAGGAGACCACGATGATAAGACCATCTGTTCACAAGATTGGACCCAAATTATTTTTTATATCGCCCAAAATCTTTTTAATTTAGCATTTTTTGTGCCATTCTGATTAGGTATAGTGCAATATTTGCCTACCAAAGTTTTATTTATGCTGACCATGTAGCATTTTTTAATGTCAATCATCATCGCTGCCTTTTCATTGTAAGTGATATCAACATTTCTAATCCTAATATTTTATGAGTAGTAGCATAGTTGGTTCTAGCATAGTGGAAGCGCACGTAGTTTCCATTTGTTGAAGTCTTGAGTTTGATTCAAAACCTAGGGTTATCAATATATATAATCTATGTCGTACTTTGTAACATCCCAGGATTAGCACCTAGAATTATAGAGGACACATGTTTGTGCATTGCATTCATGCATAAGAAAATCCGGAGAATTTTCACGCAAAACTAAAGAAACCATAGAGGGATCGATATCTCTCTTGTTCTGATGGAAACATCAGGACAAGTGCGATAGATTTCGACATGAACATACTGTAATTTTGTCTTTGAAGAGAAGATCATTCCAATATGAATATTTAATTGATAGATTATTAATTAGAAATTATATTACAATAAGCAATATGAGGCGAACTCTTATTTATAAAAAATATCACAATTACAAGTCTCAAGTAATAAACAAAATTGAATGAATTGATTTATAACATTAAAAAAGAACGGAATTCTTATTTATAATTGAGATATACATATTTTAGTTCTAAGGATAGTGGAATCCTTTATTATAGAATACAATGTTTTAAGTGGTTACCATAAAAGAAAACTATTATAAAACAATTGATATAAAAAAATGAATTACCTAAATAAATCACTAAAAAGATTTTTATTACAAGCAAACAGAAATATTACATAGTCTTTGCAAATACATTATAAAAATAAAAAGTAAACTAGGAAACTTTATTGAATAAAATAAACAATACAATATTTATTTACAATAGAAGAAAAAATAAATAAATAAATAAAGAATTCCTTTATTACAGTGCTCTATATTTCACAAAAGAAAAGGTAGATTACAAAAGAATAAAGAAAAAACTTAAAACTAAATTAATAATCTTCATTTTCTTTGTCTTCTAAATCCTCCCTTATACCTGCAAACAAACCAAAAGAAAACAATAAGTGTGAAAAAGGAGATTGCTCTAAGAATGAACAATGTAATGCACTGTAATCATTTCATCACTGAGCTAATCTTAAAAGGGGCAAGTTTCACCAAATATAATAGTATCTGTTCTTATCAGATTCAGCCTCAGGACACCATAATTGGCCAGGGGCAATTCTTACCAAAGTCAAATAAACGGGCAGGTGGTAAATATCAGGTTTTTACCTGATCTGATCCACAATATATAAGTAACAGTTCTTGTAACTTGAACCAGAGAAGGACCACAAGTAAGCAGCTCACACAATGCATGCAACAGCTGTGTTGTCAACACCAGGAGCATCACAGGAAGTACTAAAAGAGGAGAACATCCGTAGTAGCTCAGCTAAAGGCTGATCCACATCTCTCCACAACATATCAACACATCACACTAGCTCATAGCCAACACCACATTAGTTTCTGCTAGATCTCCACCAGATCACACAATCTTTCATCATAGAAAGACCAAACAGATCCACCACAAGCTGATGGCTTGATAGTGTGGGAAGTTTAAAAGGACAACAAGGCCAAGTAGGAGCCAAGAGGAGCAAGATCACTTCCAGGAAAAGTAGGACAAGGTCAAAAGGGGGCATGCTAGCAGTAGCATGAGTCGTAATTGCTCAAGATCTACAACAGATCATCAGCCAATCACCAGTAGCAGGTAACAACCACCAGAAATACACAAATGATCATGTAGCATTCATTCTCATATTTGGATTCAGATCTGGGGATACAAGGGAAACAATATAAAGCAACTAATCCATCTACCCTTCAACTAGAATTATATCTAGGAGGATTGGATGGGGAGATATCCTCAAGTTTGCATGAAAGTGTCATGCAAGGCTCATCACAGAATATTAATAACCCAACAAGTCATATCTGTTTTTATTCCAAAGGATTTGGCCTTAGCCTTTGCATCACTGGCCAAAATAAGAAATTCAGCAAGTAACATTTAAGATGTTTATCATTGTGCACACTCTAAAGGGAGGCACCACAAGATCAAACATCAGGTTAGCAGCCACAAATTTAAACTAGGATTATAGTGGAATCCAGTATAAATTCAACAGCAAAGAGCTATATTTTAAGTAATCTACTCATAAAAGCATCCATAAGTTGTGATATCATCCATTCATCTAATCCAAATAATTTCAAATCATTTTTCCAGTTCAGTAAACTAGGAATCATTTTAGGATATGTGACTAATATCATTACTGAACCATAGGTAGTTCATCATGCACATTTCTTATATAAATTCCACACTGAGACAAATACATCATTCATAATTACCACAGAAAATTTAATTAAATCATCTCCCTAACATTTTAGGGATCACTTTTACAAGTTGTCTAGGGGTTTGCATCCATCTTTAGAGAAGGTCTTAGCTCATACATCATTGACCTAAGTTACTGTTCACTAGTTTAGAACTAGGTGACAGTAGATTTATTAATAAACTAATACAGGGCACATTCCATAGAATGGTAGCACCTCTGTAACAGTTTCATTCTTTAACCATCTCTCAAAGTAGAAGGACAAGCCTAAGCAGATAACATGATCTCAATGGCAACCAAGCCACAAGTGCTACTACGCCTGGAATGAACAAGTCAAGGTACTGCTTAGCAACCATCAACAAATTAAAGGCAAAGGATTCTAATCTAATCATTTTCCTAAGTATAAACACTAGGAATCATTTGTAGATAGTTATCAACATATCACAAGCTTACCAATTATAACAAGTCCATGGCAAGACATATCTTTTTGAGAAGCAGATTTCTTGGATAAGAAAAAAACCAAGGATCAAATATATAACTTCACTAGCAAATGTGTCAAATATTATTATATTCACTAGCAGCCGATAAGGAGAGTATCCATTTTCTACCATGAAATCCCAATCAGCATCCAGTTCAGCAGAATAAATCACTAACTCATCCCAGAATACTTTTAGTAAACTAAGCTCACAACCACAGAACCACTAATCCAAAATTAGTACCATCAGAGCACTTGCCCATCCAAGTTTAGGGATTTTTGGCTAGCAATTGACCAACACCAAATCTTAACAGGTTTTGAGTAACAACCACAAAGGATAGCAACCTACTTAAGGTAAAGATAATGTGTCACTAGTCAGAATGTTTGGCAAAAGGGGGAGAAGGAGTAGAGGTAGAGGAACGTGTACCAGGGAGTCGACGGTGACCTCAAAAGGGCGTTGCCGGCGTGGCAGCAGCGATACTTACAACCACACATTCCTCACGGACGCATCACATCACCCGGGCGGCACAGGGAGCACCCCACAAGGGGCACAACATCCTGTGCCTGCCCTAGGACGACAACCACACCGAACCAACAGGCACCGGAGGGAACCAGTGAGCGGCGGAGGCACATCGCCGAAAACCCTAGCACTAAAGAAATGGAAAGGGGCAAGCTGGTTAAGGCATGAGAAACAAATCTCTGAACAGGACCAGGTCGACTAAGAGGTGGCGGAGCTTCGACGACTAGTGGCAGTAACCAGAACCGCCCATGTCGCCGCAATCGATGGGTGACGGCGACGACGACCACCAGAGAGGAATGAGAGGGGAGAGGGCGAGCATCGAGTCCATGAGATGGGGGAGAGAGAGGGGTACGTCTGCGTCTGGGTTGACCCATGTCAAATGGGCCGACCCGGCTAGTATACTGGGCTGGCTACCAGGTTTAGCCCAACCCCAAAAATTAAGTAAATAAAAATTTAACATAAAAAAGGGAAAAGAGTAAATAAATGATTTACCCTAAACTTGTTTCATCTCTAGAAAAATGTAGAAAAATCCTAAAAATACATATGATATATAAAAATGACCACAAAAATAATATCTACCTAACAAAAACATAATTTTAAGTGTTTAAATTAAATTTAAAGTAAAATAATTATTAACACCATTAAATCTTAAATGAAGTTTTTTCAAATAAAACAAAAAACACTAAAAATAAATAAAAAATCATTTTTGTATATCAAAATAACTCTATTATATTATAAAAAAATACTCACTTAGAGTTTTACAAGCAAAACATAAAGAAATCATTTAAAAACACTTAATTCTTTGATGAATTTTATAAAAATAAAGATGATACTTAAGAATAAACAAAATTCATTTTTAAGGTCTTGAATAAATATATTACACTAGAAAAATATTAAATATATTATTAGGAAAGTCTTGAATATTTTAAATAATAAATCCTTACCTAATACCTATTTTGTGAATTCTTTAAAAACAATTCTTAAGTAAAAAATAATAATAATAATCACAATTCTTATAAAACCTTGAGCAATTAGTGTCTTAGTACTAATTCCAAAATCATCACTTGAATTCATAATCAAACTTAAGAATAACTTTTAACTTTAAAATATTCTTGTAAAAATGTTATTAAGAATCCTTTTAAATAAACATTGGGTATCACCCATTTATATAATATGGTGAATAATCATTATATCTTAACCACTATTAACATAACTTTAAATTCTAACAAATTACTAAGACCATCTAATTATGATTCCATTAAATAAATACATATTCCTTTCATAATAGCAAAACAAAATTTAATCTAATCATTCACTTAAATAGAAAGTGAATAATTCCACACCTTAGTTATACCTATCATAAATCTAAAACTTGGGAAGAATTGAAATATATTACATTTTAAGTTTACTTAACCTTTTAAAGTTAACTTTAGTCTCAAAAGCTTATAAACATCATGTATAATAAACTACTTATGTTTTTATAGTTAACTTTGGTCTATTTAAATTAAAACATGAATCATCTCAAGTCCAAACTAATAAATCAAACACCAAAAGACAGTGATCATGTCCTATTAACAATAAAGATTGTTTAAACCTTAGGAAGGAAATCGTTTCTTCAAATGTTATTCTTTTTACCACTTCAAACAATAAGCTCATAATAAGTTCTTCAATTCTTAACAACTCAATCCCAAGGATGTTTATCAATAGTCACCAGATGACAATTAACCATAATCACATAAATTTAAACTTTACTTGTATATTTTGAATTATTAACACTTAAGTTCTTTATAAAGGTCATTACTTATAAAGTAAAATTTGAAGATAAACCAACTCTGAAAAGAATCACTTGAATTCACTTCACTCAAAGTATTGGGGATTCAATTTGGGAGTTTTACAAAAATGCATAGCATTACTTATGCATAACTGCATATTGCTTCTTTAAACATTAGTCCTTACCAGACCAATGATGTAGATTTTAGATATTGGATCTTATGTCATCTCAAATACCGTGAGTGCATAAACTTGCAATCACAAAAGGAAAGTTCACACTTGCTCATGTCCTTTGATTATTTTCTGTAAAGTATTTTGCAAATCCAGTGTTGTCATCACCTACATTTGAAAATGGACATAAAACACTATTTTCATAATAATGTGATTATAGGTTATTTACCATGAGGTAATAACCTACTATAAGAGTTCCAGTAGTAAAGGAACATATTATCTAGGACTTAAGAACTGACGCCGCCAGTGATTCTTGTGCCGTATATTACCCGTTGACCATGAGATTTTTAATGGGACGAAGAAGTCAGCTGTATCTTTTCCCTCTCGCATGGAGATGGATGTGCGGGTCGTGGCTGTTATCACTCGTAGCATGCATATTATTTATGGTAATTCGTGGAGGATATGCAGCATATGGGTGGGAGCCCTCATTATCCCACGATAGTTCCGGCATCTGAACGGTCTGTACAAACCATTGCCGTAATTCAATAGGTGGGCATGGTGTACACCAAGGAGACATGCGGGGTCGCGGAGAAGGCAGTGATTGGCTTGGATCTTAGGTTGGGCCTCAAACCAAGGAAGTTTGAATGGGGACATACTCTCGGCCGTGCAACAAAACCTAAGGTCTCTCATGGGTAAAGTGACGCACCTCTAAAATGTGTAAGAACTGTAACTTGTTACTCCCTGTTCCGGGAAGGAGCTGCAAACACGGCGGGAAAGGAACCCCATGAAGTTTCTGGTAAACCCGTGAAGGCTGACGGACATAGCTTTTCAGAATAAAAGCAACCTTTGAAGAAATGTTTATGAAAACTTTGCATTGCCGACGACCTATGGTCAGTGGCTGTAGTTATAGTGCATCAAATACTCCTTTTCTAGTGGACTTGCTAAGTACGCTCGAACTCAAAGTATCTTCTTAACCCTTGCTAGATTCTGAAGCCAATAAGATGACGTCTACATCAAGTTATGCTCCAGGAATCATCATCAAAAGTTAAAGCTCTTCAATGAAGTCAAGAAAGTCAACATATACACCCACTCAAGTGAAGACGAAGTTACTGATTAGACAGGAATATAATCTCTAGCCATAGAACCCATTTCTGTAGTGTATTGCGATAGCAGCAATACCATACCATTAATTAAAATACTAGTCATAATAGTATGATAGTCCTGAGTTGTTTATTTCTGATTCTTCTTTGTAAGAAGTTTCTTTCTCTCCCTTCAACCTAGAGTGTTCTCTGGATCTTGTGTAAAGAGTGGAGCTGTAACTTATAGTCATGTCTTGGACCTGCTGTGTTTCTGTTGTACCACTCTAAGGGATGTAATACTAGTGAACGGTGTTTCATTGGTGTTATGTCAACGACTATAGTGTACTACATCATGCAGTGGTATGCGGGGTCACCACAGTTGGTATCAGAGCATATGCTTTGACCTTAGGATTTAAAACCTTTTAGGAAGATCTGTAGGTTGGATAGTGACTATAGAAGCCATCTCATCTAAACCAAATATTAATATGACTTGTGATGAGTATCCACTTGAGGATAACCTTGTCACACCTAAGTCAGATGCTTAAGTCATTCTTTCTTAGTAGTAATTATTTTATCTTTTCTCAAGTATAGTGCTCTTTAGTGTCTTCCGAGGGAGACATAAACCACCAAGATACTGTAAGAAAGTGTAAGACATCAATTGAAGTAGTCTTAATGGGGTATCCAACCTTAGAATTCATGTAAGATAGTGGAATCTTAGTGTTAGTGATAATCAAAGACAACATAATGAAGACCATTAGAGTATGTATAGTTGTATTGGTTAGTAAATCATGTGGTATTCACTTAAGAATTCTACATGAAGGAGTGAAATTATGTTAAAAATCAATGATCATACTATGAGAAGTAAAGTCATCATGGTGAGATTAGCTCCGAAACCATGATATAAGTATAAATATGACAAAAACTTAGTAAATTATCTTGGAGTAGAAGTATGAAAATACCATGGTAGAACTATGATAGAAGTCATATGTGCTAAATATTTCTAATCATCTTTGGTTTAAGTTAACAAATAGAATCTGATTAGTCATTTGGAGAGATCATGTGAGGTTAGTTGGCTAATAAATAAAGGTTGAACATAGTTAATCATTCCAAAGGTGAAACCAAAGGTTAGTCAAAACCAAATGGAGACCACTTTGCTTAATATTATCCTGTTGCACTTGAGAAATTTGCGTAAATATTGAGATAAAGAATAGTTGATTTTATGTGCTAAGTATCACAATGTAAACCTATATGAGTAGGTGTCATATACTACACAACTAAGCCTGAATTCTAGAGATACTATACTCAACTACTATATTCCGGGCTTAGAAAATTGTGTGTTATATGTACCACATTTGGATTTATTTGTTCTTCTTGGATCTTCTTGTTTGACTAGATCTGTACATGAAGTTTGACTTGATGTGCAAATGCATGTTGGAACATCCAGTTACTACTTGATGTTATAGACCTAGATAGTAATGGGAATTCGTGTAAGGGAGTGACGAGTTCTGAAGACCAAGATGAAGACCTACATGAAGGGTAAAGCCAAGTATAAGGAGTATCAACTCAATCTGGAGGATGGATCAAGCTTAGATCATTATTAGGCAGCAATAAGAAGGAAGATTAATGTAGAAGATGTATGGGGCAACAAGAAGTAATAAACTTAAGGTTCAATTAAAGTAAGTAATGTTGCTAAGAAGTTAATAAAATAATTGTACCAAGTTCATGGAGGCATCATGAATAAATACAAAGAAGTAGCTTTGAAACCAAAATGGTATTGAAGCTCCGACAATTCAGAGAGAATGCCAGTAGTATGTCAGAAACCATAGGGTAATACCTACAACCTAGGATGATCCACAGTTGGTAATTGTCCGCAGTTGGTATTTGGTTAACTTAGTTAACCAAACCTTCTTAGAAGTTGCATAAAGAGCATAAAATTTGGCCTAAGTTTAGTAAAACACAAAGGAGTATAAAAATTTTGAAAGCGATCGTCTTTCGAGATGTTTCGCGAAGTCAGACCTATCCAAGTGAAGATGTCCAATAAGAAGTAAGCCGAATAATGCTGAAAGATTTGTTTCGGAGATCCACAATTGTGTGGATACACCGTACAATCTTTCATAAGACCTAATTAGGTAAAGTAAAAGATGAATAGAGACCAATATTCTAATTATTAAGCCAATAAATACTAAATAGATAGTTTGAAGACTATTAGTAAACCCTAAGGAGGAGAGTAAATAGTAAACGCAAGTACTGTTATCCGAATTCCAAGTAAAGATTGAAGAAGAAGTACTAACTTATGATAACATCAACCTTATTTTCATAAGATTAAAAGAAGCCACTAATATAAGAGTATTTTCAGAAGTATGTCTGGATTAAACATCGGAGTTTATTTCAAGGTAGTAGTACTCAAACCTTGAGGTAACTAATAAATGAAAGTTGAAGAAGTACTTAAGATAATGATGAAAACATTATCTAAAGCTTGCTTAGATAAAAGCTCAGGGGTGATAAAATAGATTAATCTTAATAGACTAAGTCTAGAGGAACCAACTCTTAAGTAACCCCTTTAAAAGGGAATAAAACATATCCAATTTGACATGTGTAGAGGAACAAGAAATCCCAATGGGTTTGGAATAAATGTGTTCAAAACCAATATTTGGAAGAGTTACCAGTACAACTCATACAATGACAAATCAAAGATTAGTCTTTTGACCACACTATTTAATAATCAAATTTAAAACCTGTTTTAGTGAGACTTCCTAGACCTTACCCAGTGTGATAGGGAAATTTGATGGTCTAGTAAAGGAGTTGGATTAGGATACCTAATTAGGGAAATCAACTAAAGAAGAGACCCCAAATTTAAGGAATTATAATAAGGACATATCCCTAGGGGACTAAAATAAAAGGAACTTGGAATATTGAATTCAACTAGTTGGAGATTGTCAAGTATAATGATAATTCAAGAAAAGGATCTGGATATGGAATACTACCATTACTTCCATTTTGTCAAATCCCAAATTTTAGATTTGGTACTGCATATCATTCATGTCATTGCATCATAATCATCCTTGCAAAATTTCAGTTTGAAATGATTCTGGCAAAACAATATTTTCAAAGCCCTATTTTGTTTTACTAAAATGCACCTACAAGAGGATACTAGGACTATATAAATCCACTAACCTCAACTAGTGAAAGGGATTACAAACTTGATCTTATGTTGATCCTCTGGTTTTTATGAAAATTTAGAGACAAAAATCACTCAATTCGGAGTTTGTATGAAAAAGTTACGATAGTTTTGCTAAAACAGAAATTGGAAAACAAAAGGAACAAAAAAAAGCAAATGGCGCGATGAGCCCGCACAAGCCCAGCCAGCCTTGTATGCCACAGCCGCCGCCATGTAGATGAAGCTATCTTGCTTCGCCATGACGAGACCACCATGGGGCCCTTTGTCGGCCAGGGCAGACGGACGCCAGGCCGACCAGCCACGCCCTCGCTTCGCCCAGACCCTCCCTTAAAGCCCTCGCTCTTCCCTACCCCACCCCCTAAACCCTCGCCTCTCTCTCGCCCTCGATCTCTGGCAATTTCTCGCAGGAGTTGACACCGCCGCCGCTCGCAGTAAGTGCCGCCGCTGCCGCCTGTCTCTCTATGCCCCCCCCACGAGCTCGCCCGCCGCCACTGACACCCCCCTCCTTTTCTTCTGCGCCGGAGCATCCCCGCGAGCCCGTACTGCGGCCGTCGCCCGCCACCGACGCCGCCACCGCTTCGGCCGCTCGCCACCATCGCCCCCATGCACGTCCGAGGCTGCCTCCACGCCGAGAAGCTCCGCCGACCCCGTACGCCGAGCCGCCGCCGCCAAGACCGCCGGAGCCGCCGCCACCGACGCCGTCTGCCGCTGCCAGTGAGCCTTCCCCTCTCGCGTGCCTCCCTGCCGCTCGATCGCGATCTGACGGTCCAGATCGGACTGCTGATTTGGTCAACAGTCAAAGTTGACTGGGTATTTTCTAAATAGATTTAATTGGCAGAAAATTGTAATAACTTGCAAAAATTCATATCTTTAAATCTACTGGGCCAAAAATTGCAAATAATATGTCCCTGGATTCAGTAGAACAAGGGGAATTTCAAAGTGAATTAAAAAGTTAAGCTTACAGTAAAAACTTTTGCAGAAACTATTTAATGGCTTACTGCAGTATTTTAATTACTCAGGGAGTTATATAGATCCTTTTTGGGAAATTCCAATTGGTACTGTTCCTACTTAGTATTGCCTACACAGTAGAATTTTTTACAAGATTTTACAAACACTATGTTAACAGTAATGATTTATTCAGTTTCTAGCTCTATTATTGAGCATTATAAATTGCATACTTGTTTTCCTTGCGCTAAAAATATTTTCCATGCATGCATACAGTAGCTCTACTGAATAAGATTATGTGATGCTGCTGTAGCATCAATCCACTTGTCATGCATGCATCTTGCATCATCTTTGGTTGCATATGATTGTGGATGGTTTGTTTATGATTGCAATTGTATCGTGTAGATTGTGACGAGTGCAACGCTTGCTCGTGTGTGGATTGTTCTTCCGACCGCTACAACCAAGGCAAGTAGATGCTACCTTATTCATGATGTTATCCTACTATTTTCAATGCATTGTCGTGTATTTTGTAGATGCATGTGTAGGATAATACTATCGCTATGCCATGTCCCATTATGTGGTAGGGCCTTCCTTGTAGATGAACCACCGTTGGTAGATGTGCTTAGTCGTGCTATGATGAACGAGGGCTGGGTTACATCACTAGAAGTTGTTTCCAAAAGTGTTGGTTTGCGAAAACTAAAAAAACTTAATCAATGAATCTCCTGGGTGTGATGGGATTGATAATTTTTGGTGGTATCATTGCGGAAAGGCACCCAGGTATCGAGAGAAAATGATTGGCTTCTTTATTTTGTAGCTTACGTGTACAACCATGTGCCAATAATGAAATGGGCGGTTGGTTGGACTTAGTAGGTTGTGGTAACTCGAACCCGCGTATCCAGAGATGTAGAATTTTGGTAGGTTAGACCGGTGCGCGTCGGGATTGGGGAGCTACTTCCCGAATGGTTTCTTCTTGGACTTCTCCCTATCATCACCCAAAATGAGAGTGATGGTACGAGCTGGGCTGGCCAAGTCACATGGTAAAGTGTACTAACCCCTGCAGGGTGTATAATCTAATCGATTAGTCGTGTCCCCGGTTATGGACGTCTGAGTTGCTTGATATTGATTCCATGACATGTTTCTCGCTCATTCCAATTTCATAATTGCTTTAATGTTGTTGGGTTAACTTAATTGGGATCTTTTCAAAGAAAATCAAAAACTGTTTATGAAAGTAGGACAAAGGTATTTGCAAATGCAAGCTAGCCACAGCTCCACTTGCCAGATATGCATGTAGATGTTAGCACTATTGTCTCCTTTAATAGCTCTACTTGCCATACATTCCATGTATTGACCCTTCGGGGCTGCTATGTTTCATGTTGCAGGATATTCTGATTCTGAGTAATTGATTTAGACCACGGTACTCCACTCGGCACTTGTTCACTTGTGGGAAATTTCAATAATGGAGGATTTGCTTTATTTAAGTTGCTACCTGAATAATTTGAGCTAGCCTTGAGCTAAGCTTTTATTGTAATAATGGTACTCTGGATCTTCGTTATTTATGATACACGGATATTTTGCTATGTTATTCATCTTATTCAATTGTGGGCCAATGAACCGATCCAGGGATTGGCATGCCACATAGAAGCTACGGTCTTTTCAGAACCGTGGTGTTACAAGATGGTATCAGAGCTTTTCCTGTTGCAGTTTTTTGCTGGTACAGCAGTACTGTATGATTTTTCATATTTTACTGGTATCTGGGAAAATTCTGAAAAAATAGGGTTGGTTCGAAACTCTCTGTACTGTATGCAATAAAATTAGCAAAAATTCCTCACGAGTTTAAGTCAGGTAGAAAAATTCGTGAACACTACTGGACTCTTCTGGCAGATTGCTGTTTTTAATGCTTTATTGATCAACTATGTAGATAACCATTGCCAACTCTTCTAAAAACTATTTCAGTAGATATATACTGCTAGGATAACCCCTGGGATGTTGTTGGATCACTTGTTTGTTGATGTGTTGCTTGCTTGAGATTGTCTGCTATTGTTTGTTGTGGTTTGATCATAATGCATGGGTAGAATCCTATTTTCGTAGTTGATTCTTTCTAAGATTACCTGTGCTGAACCGCAGATGCCTCCCCGCCATCAACCCACTGAGTTGGAGCAGCTCATGGCAGCTCAGGCACAGCTGACCCAAGTTATGACCCAGTTCATGGAAGCTCAGAACAACAACAACAATGGGAACAACCAGCCTCAGGGAGATGCTCTCACCAGGTTTCTGAGGCTAAGGCCAGCTAAGTTCTCTACTGCAACGGAGCCGATGGTTTCTCTTGACTGGTTGCGTTCAGTTAACAAGGATCTGGTAACTGTTGGGTGCACTGATGCTGAGAAGGTGAGGTTTGCCGCTCACCTACTGGAGGGACCAGCCGCTTCTTGGTGGGACACTTTTCAGATCACCCACTCGCTGGACACCGTGACTTGGGCAATGTTTGAGGAGGGTTTCAGGACCAACTACGTGTCTTCAGGAGTTCTAAGCCTGAAAAGGAAGGAGTTTCACAACGTGCGCCAAACCAACCGCACCGTGGCTGAGTATATTGAAGAGTTCAACAACCTGTCTCGTTATGCACCTGAGGATGTTGACACTGATGCCAAAAGGAGGGAGAGGTTCCTGGATGGCCTCAGTGATGAGATTTCAGTGCAGCTGCTGGTGGTTTATTGCCCCACTTTCTAGGAGCTTATGGACAAGGCCAGGATCTTGGAAGGGAAGCACAAGCAGGTGGAAAATCGCAACAGAAAGAGCAACAATCACCACTCTGGTTCTCGCCCCAAGTCTCGCACTTCTTATGATGGATATTTCAAGCATGGAGGGAGTGACCATGGAAGCCATGACCGCCACAACCATGGAGGCGATGGACATCGCCATGATAGCCACAAGAGCAACCGCCACAACCACAAGGGAGGACACACTCATCACTCTGGAGGACACAGTGGACATGACCGCAACCGTGATCACAACTTTGTGAAGAAGGATCTGAGTGAGGTGACATGCTTCAAGTGTGGTCAGAAGGGACAATTATGCAGACAATTGTCCGGAGAAGAAGGTACTGAAGCCAACCAACAACCATAAGGCCACAGTGAACCACATGAATGTGGAGGAGATCCCAGATGAGCCTGACCTTGTGATTGGTAAGTTTCCAATCAACACTCACCCTGCACTTATACTTTTCGATACTGGTGCGTCCCATTCATTCATATCAAGGGCATTTGTGTATAAGTATAAGTTACCTATGGAGTCTATGAAAGAGTCTATTAGAGTGAGTTCACCTGGAGGGGATATGATAGCTAGCGCGGGATGCCGCGATTTAACTGTGAGGATTGGAGCACACAATTTCATTGCACATCTGGTAGTGTTGGAATCACAAGGGTTAGATGTTATTCTGGGTATGGATTGGATGTCTATGCATGGGGGACACATAGATTGTGCACAGCGAGATGTTTCACTCAAAACCCCGGATGGTAAGAGAATTAGGTTCAAGTCGGTTGTGCGACCGGGAAGGTGTAAGCTGAATTCTCTTAAGGGGGTTAGCATGGATACTGTGCCTGTGATTAAGGATTACCCCGACGTGTTTCCGAAAGAGCTGCCAGGGATGCCACCTAACAGGGATGTGGAGTTTCTCATCGATCTGATGCCGAGAACAGGACCTATAGCAAAGAGACCATATAAGATGGATGTGGATGAGCTGAAGGAATTGAAGAAACAGCTAAAGGAGCAGTTAGACAAGGGGTTCATTCAGCCTAGTTCGTCGTCATGGGGTGCACCTTTTCTGTTTGTGGAGAAGAAAGACAGCAGCAAGATATTAGTGGTGGACTATCGCTCGCTGACTGAAGTGACCATCAAGAACAAATACCCCCTGCCGAACATAAATGATTTGTTTGATCAACTGGAAGGAGCGAAGGTGTTTAGCAAAATTGATCTGCGATCGGGCTACTTCCAATTGAGGATCCGGGAGGAGGACATACCAAAAACCGCTTTCACTACTAGGTATGGTTTATATGAGTATACAGTTATGTCTTTTGGACTAACGAATGCCCCAGCATATTTCATGACCATGATGAACAAGGTATTTATGGAGTACTTGGACAAGTTCGTGGTGGTGTTCATTGATGACATACTGATATATTCCAAGGATGATTCTGAGCATGAGAAACATCTGCGACTGATTATGGAGAAGCTGAGGGAACACAAGCTATATGCCAAATTCAGCAAGTGTGAATTCTGGCTTAACACTGTTGGATTTCTTGGACACGTGGTGTCAGGAGAAGGAGTCGCTGTTGATCCAAGCAAAGTGACCGATGGCAGTGGAAGCGCCCAAGAATGTGGGTGATATTCGAAGCTTTTTGGGACTTGCTGGGTATTACAGGAGGTTCATTGAAAATTTCTCCAAGATTGCTAAGCCGATGACAGAACTTCTGAAGAAGGAGAGGAAGTTTGAATGGACGGATGTGTCTGAAGCCAGCTTTCAGGAACTGAAGCGTCGACTAGTGACCGCACCTTTTCTGTGTTTACCAGATCTTCAGAAGGATTTCCAAGTGTACTGTGATGCTTCTCGATAGGGACTTGGGAGTGTGCTGATGCAAGATGGGAGAGTGGTGTCATATGCCTCGCGGCAACTTAAACACCATGAGAGGAATTATCCCACGCATGACTTGGAATTAGCATCGGTTGTTCATGCGCTCAAGTTATGGAGGCACTACTTAATGGGAAAACACTGTGATGTGTACACCTACCACAAGAGCCTGAAGTACATATTTACACAGAAGGAACTGAATATGAGGCAAAGGAGATGGTTGGAACTTATCAAAGACTATGATATGAATCTGCAATACCACCCAGGAAAGGCTAATGTAGTAGCAGATGCTTTGAGCCAGAAAGTCTATGCCAATGGATTGACTGTTGGGGAATTGCCCGAGGATTTGTGCAAGCAATTCAAGGACCTTAGACTAGAGGTAGTGTCTGAAGGATATTTGGCAACAATGGAAGTCCAACCAATGCTACAGGACAGAATCAGGAAGGCTCAAATAGGAGACAAAGAGATAGATGAAGTAAAGGAAAAGATGAAGGAGGATCGAGCAAAAGAATTCTGCGAGGATGAGCAAGGAACCATGTGGTATGGAGATCGTTTGTGCGTTCCCAACGATCCGGAGATAAGGAAATTGATTCTGCAGGAAGCTCATGACTCGATGTATTCCATACATCCAGGTAATACGAAGATGTATATGGACCTAAAGGATAGATTCTGGTGGAACAACATGAAGGGAGACATCGCAGAGCATATTGCCTTATGTGATGTATGTAGCCGAGTGAAGGCGGAACACCAGAAGCCAGCAAGACTACTACAGCATTGCCTGTGCCGGATTGGAAGTGGGATAGAGTGGGAATGGATTTTATCACAGGATTGCCCAGGACCAGGTCATGATATGACTCCATTTGGGTAGTGGTCGACCATTTGACCAAGGTAGCCCACTTTATACCGGTGAAGACGACCTATACGAGTGCAAAGTTGGCCAAGATTTATATGGACAGGATTATGTGCCTACATGGAGTTCCTAAGAGTATTGTATCTGATAGGGGCACCCAATTTACCTCACACTTTTGGCGCCAGCTGCACGAGTCACTTGGGACTAGGTTGGAGTTTAGAACAGCGTTCCACCCCCAGACTAATGGACAGACCGAGAGGGTGAATCAGATTTTGGAAGACATGCTGAGAGCTTGCACCTTGGCTCATGGTTCTAGTTGGGATGAGAATTTGCCGTATGCTGAGTTTTCCTACAACAATAGCAATCAAACCAGCATCAAGACGTCACCGTTCGATGTGCTATACGAGAAGCGGTGCCGGACACCATTGCTATGGGATGGAGTAGGAGAACGTCAGTTGTTTGGGCCTGATTTTATCAAGGACGCTAAGGAGAAGGTCGCCTTGATTAGGGACAGGCTGAAGGTAGAACAATCAAGGCAGAAGAGCTACGCTGACACCAAGCGCAAGGAAGTGGTGTATGAGATAGGTGATAGAGCATACCTCAGAGTTTCGCCACTTCGTGGAATCAAGAGATTTGGAATCAAGAGTAAGCTGGCACCTCGGTTTATTGGACCATATCGGGTCTTAGCACGCAAAGGAAAAGTTGCTTATCAGTTGGAGTTGCCAGAGGCTCTGTCCACTGTCCACAATGTGTTCCACGTGTCCCAGCTGAAGAAGTGCCATCCGGAGATGGTAGATACACCATTGAGAGACACTGTGCCACAAGAGGAGGTTCAGCTTGAGAATGACTTAACCTATGAGGAGAAGCCGGTCAAGATACTGGAAACAGCGGAGAGGATTACCCGTACCAAGACGATCAGGTTTTGCAAGGTGCAATGGAGCCACCGCACCGAAGAGTAAGCCACTTGGGAGCGTGAGGATGACATCCGAGAGGACTACCCACACCTATTTGCTAGCCGCGCCGAATCTCGGGGACGAGATTCATCTTAAGGGGGTTAGTCTTGTCACATCCCAAATTTTAGATTTGGTACTGCATATCATTCATGTCATTGCATCATAATCATCCTTGCAAAATTTCAGTTTGAAATGATTCTGGCAAAACAATATTTTCAAAGCCCTATTTTGTTTTACTAAAATGCACCTACAAGAGGATACTAGGACTATATAAATCCACTAACCTCAACTAGTGAAAGGGATTACAAACTTGATCTTATGTTGATCCTCTGGTTTTTATGAAAATTTAGAGACGAAAATCACTCAATTCGGAGTTCGTATGAAAAAGTTACGATAGTTTTGCTAAAACAGAAATTGGAAAAGAAAAGGAACAAAAAAAAGCAAGCAAGCGCGGCAACAAGCAGCCCAGCCCAGCCTTGTACAGCCAGACGCCCGCCACCATGTATGACAGCTATCGCCCCTTCGCCCATGACGAGACCACCAGCTGGGGCCCGCCTGTCAGCCCGAGCCGGCCAGGGCACGGACGCCGAGGCCGACCCGGCCACGCCCTCGCTCGCCGCCGCGACCCCTCCCTTAAAGCCCTCGCTCTTCCCTACCCCACCCCCTAAACCCTCGCCTCTCTCTCGCCCTCGATCTCCGGCAATTTCTCGCAGGAGTAGACACCGCCGCCGCCGCTCGCGGTAAGTGCTGCCTCCACCGCCTCTCTCTCTCCCGCGCCCCCCCCCCCCGCGAGCTCGCCCGCCGCCACTAACCCTCCCTCCTTTTCTTCCGTGCAGGAGCATCCCCGCGAGCCCGCACCGCCGCCGTCGCCCGCCACCGACGCCGCCACCGCTTTGGCCGCTCGCCACCGTCGCCCCCATGCACGTCCGAGGCCGCCTCCATGCCGAGAAGCTCCATCACGCCGCCCGACCCCGAGCCGCCCGCCGCCAAGACCCGGAACGCCACCACGCCGCCGGTGAGCGTCCGCCGTCGTCGCGATCAGCAGTCAGATCCGACCGTTGACTGGTCAGCTCGGTGACTGACCAGTCGGCCGCACGTCAACGTCGGCCACGGTCAACAGTCAAAGTTGACTGGGTATTTTTAAATAGATTTAATTGCCAGAAAATTGTAAAAACTTGCAAAATTTCATATCCTTAAATCTACTGGGCCAAAAATTGCAAATAATATGTCCCTGGATTCAGTAGAACAAGGGGAATCTCAAAGTGAATTAAAAAGTTAAGCTTATAGTAAAAACTTTTGTAGAAACTATTTAATGGCTTACTGCAGTATTTTAATTACTTAGGGAGTTATATAGATCCTTTTTGGGAAATTCCAATTGGTACTGTTCCTACTTAGTATTGCCTACACAGTAGAATTTTTTACAAGATTTTACAAACAGTATGTTAACAGTAATGATTTATTCAGTTTCTAGCTCTATTATTGAGCATTATAAATTGCATACTTGTTTTCCTTGCGCTAAAAATATTTTCCATGCATGCATACAGTAGCTCTACTGAATAAGATTATGTGATGCTGTTGTAGCATCAATCCACTTGTCATGCATGCATCTTGCATCATCTTTGGTTGCATATGATTGTGGATGGTTTGTTTATGATTGCAATTGTATCGTGTAGATTGTGACGAGTGCAACGCTTGCTCGTGTGTGGATTGTTCTTCCGACCGCTACAACCAAGGCAAGTAGATGCTACCTTGTTCATGATGTTATCCTACTATTTTCAATGCATTGTCGTGTATTTTGTAGATGTGTAGGATAATACTATCGCTATGCTATGTCCCATTATGTGGTAGGGCCTTCCTTGTAGATGAACCACCGTTGGTAGATGTGCTTAGTCGTGCTATGATGAACGAGGGCTGGGTTACATCACTACAAGTTGTTTCCAAAAGTGTTGGTTTGCGAAAACTAAAAAAACTTAATCAATGAATCTCCTGGGTGTGATGGGATTGATAATTTTTGGTGGTATCATTGCGGAAAGGCACCCAGGTATCGAGAGAAAATGATTGGCTTCTTTATTTTGTAGCTTACGTGTACAACCATGTGCCAATAATGAAATGGGCGGTTGGTTGGACTTAGTAGGTTGTGGTAACTCGAACCCGCGTATCCAGAGATGTAGAATTTTGGTAGGTTGGACCGGTGCGCGTCGGGATTGGGGAGCTACTTCCCGAACGGACTCTTCTTGGACTTCTCCCTATCATCACCCAAAATGAGAGTCATGGTATGAGCTGGGCTGGCCAAGTCACATGGGTAAAGTGTACTAAACCCTGCAGGGTGTATAATCTAATCGATTAGCCGTGTCCCCGGTTATAGACGTCTGAGTTGCTTGATATTGATTGCATGACATGTTTCTCGCTCATTCCAATTTCATAATTGCTTTAATGTTGTTGGGTTAACTTAATTGGGATCTTTTCAAAGAAAATCAAAAACTGTTTATGAAAGTAGGACAAAGGTATTTGAAAATGCAAGCTAGCCACAGCTCCACTTGCCAGATATGCATGTAGATGTTAGCACTATTGTCTCCTTTAATAGCTCTACTTGCCATACATTCCATGTATTGACCCTTCGGGGCTGCTATGTTTCATGTTGCAGGATATTCCGATTCTGAGTAATCGATTTAGGCCACGGTACTCCACTCGGCACTTGTTCACTTGTGGGCAATTTCAAGAATGGAGGATTTGCTTTATTTATGTTGCTACCTGAATAATTTGAGCTAGCCTTGAGCTAAGCTTTTATTGTAATAATGGTACTCTGGATCTTCGTTATTTATGATACACGGATATTTTGCTATGTTATTCATCTTATTCTATTGTGGGCCAATGAACCGATCCAGGGATTGGAATGTCACATAGAAGCTATGGTCTTTTCAGAACCGTGGTGTTACACATTTAAGGTTACCATGAAGTGGAGAAATACAGTAACCAATACAAGTCAATTCCTGAATCTGAAACGTGAGAGTTTACGAACTTCGAGGACTAAGTTTATTTTAAGGGGGAGAGTCTGTAACATCCCAGGATTAGCACCTAGAATTATAGAGGACACATGTTTGTGCATTGTATTCATGCATAAGAAAATCCGGAGAATTTTCACGCAAAACTAAAGAAACCATAGAGGGATCGATATCTCTCTTGTTCTGATGGAAACGTCAGGACAAGTGCGATGGATTTCGACATGAACACTACTGTAATTTTGTCTTTGAAGGGAAGATCATTCCAATATGAATATTGAATTGATAGATTATTAATTAGAAATTATATTACAATAAGCAATAAGGGGTGAACTCTTATTTATAAAAAGACATCACAGTTACAAGTCTCAAGTAATAAACAAAATTGAATGAATTGATTTATAACATTAAACAAGAATGGAATTCTTATTTATAAGTGAGATATACATATTTTAGTTCTAAGGATAGTGGAATCCTTTATTATAGAATACAATGTTTTAAGTGGTTACCATAAAAGAAAACTACTATAAAACAATTGATATAAAAAAATGAATTACCTAAATAAATCACTAAAAATATTTTTATTACAAGCAAACAGAAATATTACATAGTCTTTGCAAATACATTATAAAAAAAACTAGGACACTTTATTGAATAAAATAAAGAATACAATATTTATTTACAATAGAAGAATAAATAAATAAATAAAGAATTCCTTTATTACATTGCTCTATATTTCACAAAAGAAAAGGTAGATTACAAAATAATAAAGAAAAAACTTAAAACTAAATTAATCTTCATTTTCTTTATCTTCTAAATCCTCTCTTATACCTGCAAACAAACCAAAAGAAAACAGTAAGTGTGAAAAAGGAGATTGCTCTCAGAATGAACAGTGTAATTAAGTGTAACCATTTCATCACTGAGCTAATCTTAAAAGGGGCAAGTTTCACCAAATATAATAATATCTGTTCTTATCAGATTCAGCCTTAGGACACCATCATTGGCCAGAGGAAATTCTTACCAAAGTCAAATAAAAGGGCAGGTGGTAAATATCAGATTTTTACCTGATCTGATCCACAATATATAAGTTACAGTTCTTGTTACTTGAACCAGAGAAGGACCACAAGTAAGAAGCTCACACACTGCATGCAGCAGCTGTGTTATCAACACCAGGAGCATCACAGGAAGTACTAAAAGAGGAGAACAGCCGTAGTAGCTCAGCTAAAGGCTGATCCACATCTCTCCACAACACATCAGCAGATCACACCAGCTCATAGCCAACACCACATTAGTTTTTGCTAGATCTCCACCAGATCACACAACCTTTCATCATAGAAAGACCAAACAGATCCACCACAAGATGATGGCTTGATAGTGTGGGAAGTTTAAAAGGACAACAAGGCCAAGTAGGAGCCAAGAGGAGCAAGATCACTTCCAGGAAAAGTAGGACAAGGTCAAAAGGGGGGCATGCTAGGAGTAGCATGAGTTGTAACTTCTCAAGATCTACAACAGATCATCAGCCAATCACCAGTAGAAGGTAACAACCACCAGAAATACACAAATGATCATGTAGCATTCATTCTCATATTTGGATTCAGATCTGGGGATACAAGGGAAACAATATAAAGCAACTAATCCATCTACCCTTCAACTAGAATTATATCTAGGAGGATTGGATGGGGAGATATCCTCAGGTTTGCATGAAAGTGTCATGCAAGGCTCACTCACAAAATATTAAAAACCCAACAAGTCATATCTGTTTTTATTCCAAAGGATTTGGCCTCAGCCTTTGCATCACTGGCCAAAATAAGAAATTTAGCAAGTAACATTTCAGATGTTTATCATTGTGCACACTCTCAAGGGAGGCACCACAAGATCAAACATCAGGTTAGCAGCCACAAGTTTAAACTAGGATTATAGTGGAATCCAGTATAAATTCAACAACAAAGAGCTTTATTTTAAGTAATCTACTCATAAAAGCATCCATAAGCTGTGATATCATCCATTCATCTAATCCAAATAATTTCAAATCATTTTCCCAGTTCAGTAAACTAGGAATCATTTTAGGATATGTGACTAATATCATTACTGAGCCATAGGTTCAGTTCATCATGCACATTTCTTATATAAATTCCACACTGAGCCAAATACATCATTCATAATTACCCCGGAAAATTTAATTAAATCATCTCCCTAACATTTTAGGGATCCCTTTTACAAGTTGTCTAGGGGTTTGCATCCATCTTTAGAGAAGTTCTCAGCTCATACATCATTGACCTAAGTTACTATTCACTAGTTTAGAACTAGGTGACAGTAGATTTATTAATAAACTACTACAGGGCACATTCCATAGAATGGTAGCACCTCTGTAGCAGTTTCATTCTTTAACCATCTCTCAAAGTAGAAGGACAAGCCTAAGCAGATAACATGATCTCAATGGCAACCAAGCCACAAGTGTTAATAGGCCTGGAATGAACAAGTCAAGGTACTTCTTAGCAACCATCAACAAATTAAAGGCAAAGGATTCTAATCTAATCATTTTCCTAAGTATAAACACTAGGAATCATTTGTAGATAGTTATAAATATATCACAAGCTTAACAATTATAACAAGTCCATGGCAAGACATATCTTTTTGAGAAGCAGATTTCTTTGATAAGAAAAAAAAGGATCAAATATATAACTTCACTAGCAAATGTGTCAAATATTATTATATTCACTAGCAGCCGATAAGGAGAGTATCCATTTTATACCATGAAATCCCAATCAACATCCAGTTCAGCAGAATAAATCACTAACTTATCCTAGAATACTGTTAGTAAACTAAGCTCACAACCACAAAACCACGAATCCAAAATTAGTACCATTAGAGCACTTGCCCATCCAAGTTCAAGGATTTTTGTCTAGCAATTGATCAACAACAAATCTTAACAGGTTTTGAGTAACAACCACAAAGGATAGCAACCTACTTAAGGTACAGATAATGTGTCACTAGTCAGAATATTTGGCAAAAGGGGGAAGAAGGAGTAGAGGTAGAGGAAGGTGTACTAGGGAGTCGACGGTGACCTCAAAAGGGCGGCGCCGGCGTGGCAGCAGCGATACTTGCAACCACACATTCCTCACGAACGCGTCACATCACCCGGGTGGCACAGGGAGCACCCCACAAGGGGCACAACATCCTGCGCCTGCCTTAGGACGACAACCACACCGAACCAACAGGCACCGGAGGGAACCAGTGAGCGGCGGAGGCACATCACCAGAAACCCTAGCACCAAAGAAATGGAAAGGGGCAAGCTGGTTAAGGCATGAGAAACAAATCGTTGAACAGGACCAGGTCGGCTAAGAGGCGGCGGAGCTCCGCAGTAACCAGAACCGCCCATGTCGCCGGAATCGATGGGTGACGGCGACGATGACCACCAGAGAGGAATGAGATGGGAGAGGGTGAGCATAGAGTCCGTGAGATGGGAGAGAGAGGGGCACGTCTGGGTCTAGGTTGACCCATGTCAAATGGGTCAACCCGGCTAGTATACTGGGCTGGCTACAGGTTTAGCCCAGCCCCAAAAATTAAGTAAATAAAAATTTAACATAAAAGAAGGGAAAAGAGTAAATAAATGATTTACCCTAAACTTGTTTCATCTCTAGAAAAATGTAGAAAAATCCTAAAAATACATATGATATATCAAAATGACCACAAAAATAATATCTACCTAAAAGATAGTGATCATGTCCTATTAACAATAAGATTGTTTAAACCTTAGGAAGGAAATTGTTTCTTCAAATGTTATTCTTTTTACCACTTCAAACAATAAGCTCATAACAAGTTCTTCAATTCTTAACAACTCAATCCCAAGGATGTTTATCAATAGTCACCAGATGAAAATTAACCATAATCACATAAATTTATACTTTACTTGTATATTTTGAATTATTAACACTTAAGTTCTTTATAAAGGTCATTACTTATAAAGTAAAATTTGAAGATAAACCAACTTTGAAAAGAATCACTTGAATTCACTTCACTCATAGTATTGGGGATTCAATTTGGGAGTTCTACAAAAATACATAGCATTACTTATGCATAACTGCATATTGCTTCTTTAAACATTAGTCCTTACCAGACCAATGATGCAGATTTCAGATATTGGATCTTATGTCATCTCAAAGACCGTGAGTGCATAATCTTGCAATCACAAACGACAAGTTCACACTTGCTCATGTCCTTTGATTATTTTCTGTAAAGTATTTTGCAAATCTAGTGTTGTCATCACCTGCATTTGAAAAAGGACAGAAAATACTATTTTCATAATATTGTGATTATAGGTTATTTACCATGAGGTAATAACCTACTATAAGAGTTCCGGTAGTAAAGGAACATATTATCTAGGACTTAACAACCAATGTCGCCAGTGATTCTTGCGCCGTATATTACGCGTTGACCATGAGATTTGGAATGGGACGAAGAAGTCAGCTGTATCTTTTCCCTCTCGCATGGAGCTGGATGTGCGGGTCGTGGCTATTATCACTCGTAGCATGCATATTATTTATGGTAATTCGTAGAGGATATGCAGCATATGGGTGGGAGCCCTCGACGTCCTACGATAGTTCCGGCATCTGAACGGTCTGTACAAACCATTGCCGTAATTCAATAGGTGGGCATGGTGTACACCAAGGAGACATGCGGGGTCGCAGAGAAGGCAGTGATTGGCTTGGATCTTAGGTTGGGCCTCAAACCAAGGAAGTTTGAACGGGGACATACTCCTGGCCGTGCAACATAACCTAAAGTCTCTCATGGGTAAAGTGACGCACCTCTGTAGAGTGTAAGAACTATAACTTGTTACTCCCTGTTCTGGGAAGGAGCTGCGAACGCGGCGGGAAAGGAACCCCATGAAGGTTCTGGTAAACCCGTGAAGGCTGACGGACATAGCTTTTCAGAATAAAAGCAACCTTTGAAGAAATGTTTATGAAAACTTTGCATTGCCTACGACCTATGGTCTGTGGCTGTAGTTGTAGTGCATCAATCACTCCTTTTCTAGTGGACTTGCTGAGTACGCTCGTACTCAAAGTATCTTCTTAACCCTTGCTAGATTCTGAAGCCAATAAGATGACGTCTACATCAAGTTATGCTCCAGGAATCATCATCAAAAGTTAAAGCTCTTCAATGAAGTCAAGAAAGTTAACATATACACCCACTCAAGTGAAGACGAAGTTGCTAATTAGACAAGAATATAATCTCTAGCCATAGAACCCATTTCTATAGTGTATTGCGATAGCAGCAATACCATACCACTAATTAAAATACTAGTCATAATAGTATGATAGTCCTGAGTTGTTTATTTCTGATTCTTCTTTGTAAGAAGTTTATTTCTCTCCCTTCAACCTAGAGTGTTCTCTGGATCTTGTGTAAAGAGTGGAGTTCTAACCTATAGTCATGTCTTGGACCTACTGTGTTTTTGTTGTACCACTCCGAGGGATGTAATACTAGTGAACGTGTTTCATTGGTGTTATGTCAACGACTATAGTGTACTACATCATGTAGTGGTATGTTGGGTCACCGCATACTTGCACATTTTTTCCATCATAAACACGTTTCTTGCATAGAGAAAACTGACATCTGGGACCCAGCAATGTTACCAAGCTCAAACAGAGGGAGGCGTCCAAAAAAAATGTGCAACATACACACATGTCATCTACACAGGAGGCTGACATGTGGGACCCACCAGAGACCTAATACAGAGGAGGCATCGAGTAATGTTGCCAAGTTCGAAACAGGGAGGCGCGAGCGAGAAAAAGTCTAGCATGCACACGTTTCTTCTAATGAGAGGATGACATGGGGGACCCACTAGCCTGTTTAAATGGCTGGTGCATCGAGCAACGTTGCCATGTTCGAAACAGGGAGGAACGAGCATGAAAAAAGTCCAGCATGCACACATTTCTTCTAATGAGAGGCTAACATAGAGACCCACCAGCCTGTATAAACCGCTGATGCATCGAGCAACGTTGCCAAGTTCGAAACAGGGAAGCGCGAGCGAGAAAAAAAGTCCAACATGCACATGTTTATTCTAATGAGATGCCGTCATGTGGGACCAAACATCCTGTATAAACGACTGATGCATAGAGAAACGTTGCCAAGTTCGAAACATGGAGGCACGAGCAAGAAAAAAGTCCAACATATGCACACGTTACTTCTAATGAGATGCTGACATGTGGGACCCAATAGCCCGTATAAATGTCTGGTCATGCATCGAGCAACGCTGCCAAGTTCGAAACACGGAGTTGCGAGCGAGAAAAAAAGTCCCACACGTTCTTCTAATGAAATGCTGAAATATGGGACCTAGGTGCGTGACCAAACGGTAGATTCGTCGAGCTAGGAACAGGGTAGTGCTAGAGAAGAAAAAGTTCAATTATATACACACGATTCTTATAATGTGAGTCTAGCATATGGGACCCACCAGCCTGAATAAATGGCTGATGCAGCGAGCAACGGTATCAAGTTAACACGAAGGTGCGACCGAGGACAAAAATTCCATCATACACATATTTATTATAACGAGAGTATGACACGTGGGGCCTAGTTTTGTGATTATGCATCTAGCAGTGTTATCAAGTTCGGAATAGGGTAGCGCGACCGAGGGCAAAAAAATCCATCATACACGGATGACATGTGGGTCTAGATGTGTAATTAAATGACAGCGCAATCAAATTCGGAACATGGTACCGGGAGAGAAAGAAAAATTTCCATCATACACACGATTATTTTAATGAGAGGCTGGCATGTGGGACCCAGCATCGTGATTAACGGAAGATAGTTCGAGCAACATTATCGAGCTCAAATCAGGGAGGCACGAGCCAAGGAATTTTTTTATCATGCACAAGATTCTTCTGATGAGAGGTTGATATGTGGGGCCCAGCTACGTGATTAAACTGTACATGCATTTAGCAGCACTATCAAGTTCGGAACATGGTAGCGGGAGTGAAGGAAAAAATTCCATCATACACACGATTCTTGTAATGAGAGGTTGGCATGTGGGACCCAGCATCATGATTAACGGCAAATAGATCGAACAATGTTATCGACTTCATATCAGGGAGGCACGATCCAAGGAAAAAAAATACATCATGCACACATTTCTTCTAGTGTGAGGATGACACGTGGGACCTAGCATCCTGATTAAATGACATATGCATCGAGCGATGCTATCAAGTTCGAAATTCCATCATACACATGATTCCTCTAATGTGAGGCAAACATGTGTTACCCAGCAGCCTGACTAAACGGAAGATGCATCGAACAACGTTATCGATTTTAAATCAGGGAGGCACGACCGAAAAGTTTGGTCTGCTATAGTCACTGACATCCGGGACCCACACGCAAAAAATACTTCAGCGAGTCAACATCTCGCAAGGAAGCGGAAATATTACTTCTGCCACGCGCCCGTCGAGCTTCCTCCATGTTTTTAGCGGTTTCGTCGTAGTAGAGGGGCGCAAAACTGGAATTTTTTTTTGCATCAGCCACGGTCGAGCCGAGATTTTCGTCGGGGAAGAGGTGCCTTCTACAATGACCGAAGGGCCCAGTCATTGCAGAAGAAAACATTTCTTGTAGTGTTTGAAAACTCATAAAATTAAACATAGGAATCTAAAGTGAAACATGTCGGTCAACTTAATATGTCTAGAAGCTTGGCTTTTGGCATTAAGATCCATATTCTTCGAACTTTCTTTACAAAAAATAATAATCTCGTCATTACTCGAGAAATTGAGAATGTTCTTTCCTGATAGTTGGAAACTCACACTTACGACATTGTTTACTACAAGAAGTTGCACCCATCTACCTCCAATAAGATATTTAATTCAAGAGCAATCTACCTCACTTACTTGTAGCTCAAGTTTGACATAATTTCGTTAAATTGACAAGAAGTCGGTGAAGTGTACGAAGTTATCTAGGAATCTTGAAAAATGGAATTATATAAGAAACCATGGTCTACTTTGTATGATAATTGGGAGGGTTTCATTTTCTTCTAATTATGGCAGGCCTTGTAGGAGCGACGTCCTTCAGTTAACACGGTCAGTTGAAGTACAAGTTACACCGAGGACCTCATAAAAATGAAAATTACATCCATGTTCATGCATTTAGCAAAAGGTGTGTGGAACTAAGCAATGAAGTGTGTTTTCATGTTTGGGAATACTAGCATTCATTTTGTACTAAAGTCTATCAATAGAATCTACTAGATGCGAAGAATGGAAAAGAAGATCGAACTGTTAGCAATGTTTGGATTTTCCACTCTTGATCCAATGGTCAATGTTCAAAGTTATCTATACACTATAATATAGTGGTATGGTACTGTAAGAGATAAGACAAGAGAAAGATAAGTTAATAAGTACTACTGCGAATTGCCGATCTTCTGAATAACCTTACCTCCCGATGTTTGCGAAGCAAGTGAAAATTTCAAAACCGGAAAAGTTTGATTTTTTTTTGCTGTCGAGGACCAAAGTGGTTTCCTTCCTATGTACTACTCCTCCTACTCCACACCAACACAGTTGCCGAACACACCATATAAATAGAGCTTCCCTCTCTCAAAAAATAGAGCCGCCGTACCAAGGAACACGTGCACAGTGCCACGCTGTGGATGAGGGAGAGATCAGCCTGACTTGTGTGCGAGGGGAGAGGGGTAGAGAGATGAGAGGCATCAAAGGAGAGAGAAAACACACTTCCATTTTTTTTGCTTGCATAGGTCCTAAAATTTTCTACTAGTAAAGTGTACACTCACTAGTAGAAAACAGACATCTAGTCCCGGTTCGTAAGAGGCTATTGTCTTGGATTTGCATCCAGGACTACAAAATTGGGACTAAAGGTTTCTACCTTCAGTCTCAGTTCTGCTACAAACCGGGACTAGAAGGTCTCCACGTGGCCCCACGAGGTGCACTGGGCTGGAGGACCTTTAGTCCCGGTTCGTAACACGAGCCGGGACTAAATGTTTTCTGTCGCGACAGCATTTTCGCGCAATTGGCTGCCGCAGCAGGAGATGGGATTTTTGAGTTTTCTTTTTTCTTTTTTTGTTCAATTCTTTTTCATTGTGTGTTTTCCTTTCAAACAAGTTTTTGTATACACATATTCTACGCTACTACATACTGTACATGTTGATGCATATATAATATAATTTCTATCATGTCATACATACATATATACAACTTGGTATATGGGTACCAAAACCGGGACTAGAGCCCGTCTATTTGATTACATGGAGATCGTTATATTACATGGATGCTTTATTATCTTCACAAATTGTATTGTACTTTTGTGTTTATGATCTCTCTGAGAAAAAATCTCAACAATTCCTCTTGAATTTCTAGTAGGCGTTGCTGTGGTAGGAGCTTATCCCGCATCGCATCCCACTATATATCAAGAAGTAGATCATTATGAATGGATCTCAACAAAAATTATGGTATAAAATAAATTGTGAATATATTATTTGCGCACTTCAACAAAGTCTATGCCCTGCTCCATACACCCGCGAATGAACTCGTATACGTAGTATCCACATAGAATAGTCCCCTATGGCTGCCTCGCACACTATTCAAGAATATAATTCAATCAAATAATAATCAAGTATGATAATTGTATGGAGACTAGAATTGAAGAGATGCACGGACCTAGCTCTCATAATACTTACTGGGATCAGATGAAAAGTCAGCTCCTTACACCATTCACCCTTAACCTCCTTCGTGAACCTTTTCCAAACCCTATCCGGCAAAAAAGAAATGAATGAATGGATAGGTGTAGGGGTTCGTAGCATGGAAAACAAAAAATTCTATCGCATGAACACACACAAGACAAGACCTAATCTACTAGATCAGTGCAAAGAGTTGATATAGTACTAACCCTCGAAGATCCAAAGCGTTCAACAAGATACAGATCTCTCGTGGGTGTGTAGTTGTTCACTTGCCGATCTCAAGATCGCGTAGACGATCCTCCTAGCGCTATGTTCCAGCAGCACTCCTGTAGTCGGTCACACGTACGGTACTCAATGAAGACCTTCCTATCCCTTGTTCCAACAGGAAGAAGAGGTTGTAGATCTCTCCTCGCGATTCCAATAGCACGACGGTGTGGTGGTGGAAGTAGAGATGAAATCCCGCAAGGCTTCGCCTAAGATGGAGCGGGTATGGTGGAGTAGAGAGAGAAAGAGAGGGAGCCTCAACAACTAGGGTTCAGAGGCCGAAGGGTGGAGGTTGACGGCGGCTAGGGTTTAGCTAGATGGTGGCGGTTTAGAAGATCTCTAGGGCGGAGGCGGCGGTCGACCTAGAGTTTGGGGTGAGGGGTAGGGGCGCGCCCTACCCCTCCTAATATAGGTGGGGAGAGGTGGTTGGGGAAGGGGAGTCCTTCCCCAAATCCTCTTCATGGCCAGCAGCAAGGGAGGGAGGGAACCTTCCTCCACTAGGTTTCCTCTCCTCCCTCCACTAGGATTTAATGTTGGGATTTGACTTTTTCAAATTAGCATTTAACTATTCAAACTAGAGTTTGATTTCTCTCTTCCCATTGACGATCCAAGTGACCTAGGGTATGATGCAACCATTATACATTGTCATGTCACATTACATGTACCCATACCCCTGGGGTGGTGGACCTTCCAGAACCTTGTAGCAGATTCCGGTGAAAACACACAAAACATTTTCGAACCCCGAAATTGTATTTTCCTTATATGAATCTTATTCTCCAGACCATTCCGGATCTCCTCGTGATGTCCCGGATCCTTTCCGATACTCTGAACAACATTCGGTCTCTTACTCACATTCCATATCTACTAAACAACATCGAATCCTTAAGTGTGTCTCCCTATGGTTCATGAATTATGAAGACGTGATCGAGACTCTTTTTTGATCAATAACCAATAGAGGAATCTGGAAGTTCATATGGCTCCCACATATTTCTATGATTACTTCATGATCAAATAAACCATTTACATACGATACCAATTTCCCTTTGTCTCGCGATACTTTACTTATCCGTGGTTTGATCATCGGTATCTCTGCATACCTAGTTCATCCTCGTTACCGATAAGTACTCTGTACTCGTTCCTGTGATATGTGATCCCTTGTGAGCTATTCACATGCTTGCAAGCCAATTGGATGACATTCCACCGAGAGGGCCCACAGTATATCTATCCGTCATATGGACAGACAAATCCCACTCTTGATCCATGTACCTCAACAATACTTTCAGAATACTCAATTCCACCTTTATAACCACCCAGTTACGAAGTGGTGTTTGATGTCATTAAAGCATCCATTCGGTGATGGTGATTAGCATGATCTCATGGTCGAAGGATTTAGGTTACTATGTATTTGAAAGCTTATAGCAAGGGAACTATTTAAATGACTTGATCTCATGCTACGCTTAACTATAGGACTATGTCCATCACATCATTCTCCTAATGATATGACCTTGTTATTAATAACATCAAATGCTCATGACCAAGAAACCATGATCATCAATTAATCAATAAGCTAGTTTAACAAAAGGCTTTACTAGGGACTCTTTTTATGTTTACAAATCACACAAGTATTAAAGTTTCCGTTTAATACAATTATAGCATGGGATGTAAACATTCATCATAAATAGAAAGATATAATAATAACTCCTTTTATTATTGCCTCTTGGACATAACTCCAATAATAAGTTATTAATTACTTGATATCTCAGAGAATGAACCAAAGAGACACATAAGCATGCTGCGGTAATGATTGAAATTACCTTTGGAGCATATTAAGCACGCTGCGGTACTCTTCCATGCTTTTATTTAATGAGTCCGAGATTTCAACTCTTTCATTGTCAATGTCAATGTTTGGAAGAATCCAGTGGAAGCTGCGCACATTTATATACTCATCAATTATAGTTAACATCGAGTAAACAAAAAGTGAATGTGTACAAGACAATAAGACTCTCACCCGTAGTTGTAAGAAAATAGTATTTGCGTAGTGTAATGTTGCTCCTTTAAAAACATTAGCAAGTTAAGTGTAAGATCTCACCCAATAAGGTAGAGATCCCTGTGATTGCAGTGATAGTCCCTGGATCAATTTTCTAGCACCCATATTTTAAGATGAAGTACACAGAAACAAATGTCATTATTACATCGCAAATCCAAGCATATAATAGTTCTTACAAATCACTTTTCCCAAGGCTAACTTATTTAGAGTTCTCATTACATAGCATAATAATATAGTCTTCATCTTCATGCGCCACAGGCAAACATGTCGAGTGTAGACCAATAACCCTACTCACCATCAGAGTAACCCGCAACATGATAAGTTACAACCATAAAGGGTCAATACAGTTGGAATTTTATTGGCAAGTGATACCATAGTTGTATAGCAGAACTTAACAACTACATGAATATGGCTAAGTGTAGATCTGGCTGGCTTTGCTAAAAGAAAGTTTTATCCTATTAGTTTGAAACAATAAGTTTTGATTTTACAAAACCCTGAGGTACCACCAATAGACATTAGTGAACCTCTACCCTTGTTCAACCACAAATTTTAACTTAGAGAAATTGGGATGAGGAGATTCTTGAGCTGTTTTAATGTCTTGACGCTCAGAGATTGTCCACAACCAGGGACACGGCTAAGTACTTAGTTTTACCGTCTCGAGAGGTGGTGCACTTTCCCCACAAGACTCGACATGCCTCGAGAAGAGGCTTTTCGGAAGCAATCCCTCAGACCACCACAGACGCGTTCCATCCTATCAATTCTACCACCCTTTGTCCGTCTGGCTGAGTTCTCACAACTTAGTTGGTCAAAGCAGAGCCCATATGCCATGTGGTTGCTCTAGAAGCTCCGTGACAAGAAAGTATCCAATGTGTTTTTTCCTGGGTGGCCATCCAAAAGTGTGATACACCAGGGTAAACCATAGAAATGGGCCATGAGTAACCACTCAACATAGTCCATACATGTCCCAATCCACCCAGGTGTTTCATTAACATTGGTTGTTTTCTTAGTCAAAATATATAAGTATTTCCATAATATATCATATCATGATTTCCACCCACGAATCTATATAGCAAGACTAAGAATTCTAGCATACGATGTCTCCTAACTTAGGAAAATACTACAAATGTATAATCTATAGGATTACTATAGCATAGCAATATAAATAAACAATCATGCAAAGTCCTACTAAAATAACACTAATGCAAAAAAAATAGGACATATGATGAAATATCACTTGCCTTGGTAGCTAGGAGAGTAGGTACAATCCTCACAACAACAAACTTCACAATCTACACATCATAATCAAACAAAAAAATATACAACTCAAAATAAGTACTCAAAAATATGGATGCATGCAATTCTGCAATAAGATGAATGCCACACTTTTTAAACCAAATTCTATAGTACATAACATAGAGTACACCATCTAAAGTCAAAAGATCACAAGATCCACCAAAAAATAACTTAACAATAATTTTTATAGTCAAAATAACCCTAAAAATGTTTCTTCCTAAAACTCTAATTTTTATAGTCAAAATAACCACAGTAATAAAGTTCAAAATTTTCTAAATCCATAAAGTTTGTATTTTTCTGATTTGTGGATCAATGTTATGGATTTTCTAAGTTCGGACATCTATTTAAACTAAATATAGATTTAATTAGAAAACCTAGCCACGTGGCCTGTTCTTACTAGCTGGTACCGCTTCGGTCGGATCAGACACGTGCACCGTTGGATCTAAATGAGATGGTACAGGCCAGATCCACTGATACCAGTTCACTAAGTGATCTAATACTACCCCTAGGATGCAGATCTAATGGACCTCAACGCCCAGCCAAGAACTAGCAGCGCTGGCAACTGCGCGTGGCGGAGGCGCGTCAGGTGGGTGGCACTTTGGTGGTTATAAGTGGTAAGGGGGGGGACATGGAGCGTTACTGAGGTCGCGGGGTCGAGGTGGTCGCAATGGTGGCCGTGGTTGATGAAGGGGTGCTCGGGTTCGCCTGCAATTCCTCGTCGGAGTTGTGCTTGCCTTCGATGCTCTGCAGAAGAAGACAAAGTCGAGTCTCTAGGGCGCAAGCAAGAAAAGCAACACATCAGTGAGGTGCGCAAGGATCTGGGTGAGATCTTAGTGGCCAAATTCGGGCGAGGGGGAGCTAGGTCTCACCGTAGTTCGTCGGTGAACATTGACTACAGAGGGACCTCCAGCAGTGATCATGGCGACGACCTGGGTGTGATAAAAACGAATGGAGGGAGTTAACAGATGCGTCCGAGGTAGGCGAACAATATACGACAAAGAACAGGGCAAGGGGCGATCATCTCTCACCGGAATTGTCACCGGAGTCCATCGGTCCCACGGTGGTGGGAGGTCAAATTTGAAGAGCCTGGCGGCTCTCTGGTTGCGAGGTTTGAGGGGAAATGGAGAGGGGCAAGATGGGTTTAAGAGGCAGGGGTTGGGTGGGGTGATTAATGCGAGAATCTCGCGGATTTACGCGAATTGATTCGCGGTATAAACGACAGGGGAGGGGGAGCGGGTCTTCTGGCGCGAGATTGAAGATGATGCTGACAAGGCAGTGGGGACGGGTCGTCAGTGAGTGGGTGCAGAGAGGATACGGTGAGAAAAGGATCAGGGGGAGGGGGTGCCGGGTGGGCTACAGTGGGCCGAGGTTGCTAGGCCAAATTGGTTTAGCTGGTAGGGTTTTTTCCTCTTTAAAACTTTTTCTTTTCAGTTTCTTATTTTCTAGAAAACATTTGAACTATCAAACAAGCTTCAAATCAAATCTTCACCAATTTTTTAAGGAGTGAACCTAGTGCTAAAAAATGTTTTAAAAACATCAAAACTCTAATAAAACATTTAGGTAAAATAAAATAAAAACACTAGCTCCACACCCTTAATATAAAGGAGGGGGTTTTAATAGGGGTTTTGCTACGTTTAAATTTTTGAAATTTTTTGTGCAATGCACACATGCCATGATGATATGAATGCAATGAAGATGTTTGGTTTAATGAAAATTTGGGATGTTACAAATCTAACGCCTTTAAGGTGAATCTCGCCCTCGAGATTCGGGTTGGCTAGCAAATAGGTGAGGGTGTTCTTTCTGAAGCTCATCTTCCCTTTCCCAAGTGGCTTCCTCCTCAGTGTGATGGTTACACCGTACTTTGTAGAATTTGATTCTGGTAATTCTAGCTCATAAGCCACTTCTCCTTTGCGGCTCAAAATCTTGAATGGTCCTACATAACGACGTGCCAATTTACCTTTAACTCCAAATCTCTTCACACCACGAAGTGGTGAGACTCTGAGATAAGCTTTATCACCTATCTCATAGGTGACCTCTCTATGTTTTGGACCTTCATAGCTCTTTCGGTGACCCAGCATACCACTGCATGTGTAGTACACTATAGTCGTTGACATGACATCTACATAACACCATTCTTTAAATATCACATCCCTCAGAGTGGTACAACAGAAACATTGCGGGTCCATATTACAAAAGTACACACTTTATTATTATTACAATACTGGAAGTTCAAGACTTCCAAAAGATCCAACTTACAAACCAAAATATAAAGTGTTCAGCGGAAATTTAAAAGTAGCAACTCCGACTAGGAGTGGGGCTCAATAGCTTATTCTATAGAGTTTATGATGCTCGGCTCCGTTAGTTACTACTAGCTAGACACTTAAGTGGACTCGTCCTCATTGACACCATAGCGGATCTCGTAGTCCACGCCTTCAACTTCCTCGGATAGATCAGGTTCCTCGTATAACACGTCTTCTTGGCATTCGGCGGCATACATTGGCACGTCTTCGGGATCCTCAGAGTCTAAACAAGGGATCAAAGGAAAGAATGAGTAATAGCGTTACCCATCAAGTTCATTATATGCAGGTGGGAAGTTTGATGCTCTGACTACCACCTCAGATTATACCTCCTTGGCACTATGCAGTTTTTGTAAATCTTTCTTCAAAGATTGATTTTATTCAAAAAAAACTATGACAATCAGCCTTCACAGGTTTATCAGAACTTTCATGGAGTTCCTTTCCTGCCGCGTTCGTAGCTCCTTCCCGGAACAGGGAGTAACAAGTTACAGTTCTTACACTCTATAGAGGTGCGTTACTTTACCCATGAGAGATCAACTCCTTGTTGCATAACCGGGCGTACTTTCCCGTCCACAATTCCATGATGTGGGTCCCAGTAGTTGGTCCAAGCCAATCCCTGCCCCCTTCACGACCCCGCATGCCTCCTTGGTGTACAACATGCCCACATAATGAATTACGGCAATGGTTTGCACAAACCGTTAGATGCCAGAACTATCGTGGGACGTTGAGGGTTCCCACCCTTATGCTGCATATCCTCTATGAATTACCAATTAATATGCACGCTACGAGGATAACAGCCACGACCTTCACATCCGGATTCATGCGAGAGGAAGAAGATACAGCTGACTTCTCTGTCCCATTCGAGATCTCATGCCTAACGCGTAATATACGGCGCTAGAATCACTGATGTTAGGGGTTGTTAAGTCCCTATTTGATCATCATTGTTGTAGTTAGAACTCTAAGTTCTATTGCTCCATTATATCACCACTTAGGATGATATCTATGATTTTTTTTGTTTATGAAAATAATATTTTCTTTCTTTTATAGCATATATGATAACACACAATTTGCAAATACTTTGATAAAGACTCTTCAAAGGACATGAGCAAGTGATGCACTTGCCTTGTGATGGCAAGGTAGTGAAGTCTGATGCTTGCACTGGACCTTGAGCTTCTAGTTCTACAAAAACATCATTATTGCCCGATAAGGACAATATTTAAAGAAGCAAAATGATTATGCAAGTAATGTAATTCATTATTTAAATTTATATGCATTTACCCCAAAAAGTTCCTTTTTTAGTAATAAACGATTTATAAATATTTGTTTTTAATATTTATATCATGTATTGAGTTATTTTGTTTTATTTCCCTTTATTTGAATTTTATTGATTTAATAATTCCTTTAGGAATTATTAATTATACCTTAATTTTATTACTAAATATTTATTTAGTATTTTTCAAAAATACTATAATATTAATAAATAATGAAAGTGTTTTTTATTATTTTTTTATCAACTTTCAATAATTTTGTAAAATTCCATAAGGAATATTTAAATTACAAAATTCTTATAAAAATTGGAATGTCCAAAATTTGATATCTTATCTTATTTGGAAAGGGTGAATTATTGTGAATCCAAAAATATTTTATTTATAATTTTTGGACTATTATTTTATTTTCCATAATTTTATTGAGGCCAGGGGTATTTTGGTCTTTTCCAATTGATCAAAAGATTTATTAAATATCCTGGGCTGGCCCCTTGGGATTATTGGGCCAAGGTGGCCCAATAGGGCAAGGTCAAATGACTACCCCGAAGGGTTTTGGCCCACCCATCCCACTCCGCCTCCTCTCTCTTTCTCGACCTTATCTCCTCGTCCTCTGACTCGCCCCCGTGGCCGGCGATGCCGCTACCGTCGATTCTCGCCGTCGTAGGCCGTTCTGGCTGCCGCTGTGGTGCGAGTTGGGGTTGTCGACGACGCGTGTTCGTTCGATCCACGTGGATTTGACTCTAGGGCTTCCCCGTGGTCAGTTCCACCCCATTCCCGAACCCTAGGATTCAGAAAAGATGCTGTTGTCGCCGCCGCGATCCCGCCTGCGGTGGTGTGATGGTCTTGTGCACTGCTGCGGCTACCGCCGTGGCAGGTGCAGGTTGTAGCGCCCCTCTGGGTGCTCCATGTGCCTCCGCGGTCCGTCGGCCCCTCTGATTCCTCTTCGATTCATCAGCGAGGACCTCGGGTAAGTTATCTTTGTGGTGTTTGTCTATGCTACTGCCATGATTCTCCTAGTGTATCTAGTGGCTTTCATGTCGAGTGACTATGTGCTGGTTGAGTTCATCTCTGGATTAGAGTTCTTGCTCAGATTAGGGTTCATAATCCCCTGTTGATCACATCTATGATGCTTTAGATCTAGTGTTGATCACATTTGATCATGGGAAAAGATTGTTTGCTGTGATTGATGATTAATAGTAACTTTGTTGCTGCTAATTGCCTGTTAGATTAATTCTAGTGGTAATCCACCATGATTCATGCTAGTGTATCAATGAAATCCTTGATTGGATTATGTTGTTGATCTAAGAGTTTACTCTACTGTCAGATTGCTTATACTGACAGTAGTTGCTTATTGCAATTATACTGTTGGCTTGTCTGAGATTATACTCACTGAATAAAATCATTGCTTGCAATGATTTATGTGGATGTATAAATGAATTTAAGGTTGATTCCTGGCACTTGGCTTCATGAAAATGATATGTAGTGGTTGTCCCTTTTTATCTATGAAAGCTCAGTAAAGATTGGTTTTAGCTCATTAAGAACATGTCCTTGTGATACCACTGTATTCTGGCACACAAGTGATTGGGTTTTTTATTTCTGGGCTTAGCTTGATTATGCTTGTGATTAAAACTGATAAGATGATATAGAAGCTTTTATTATCTTACCTGCGTATGATGTTGGTCTGAGGCTCTAGAATGTAATTCCTAGTTAGTTGGGCAATAGTTTGTTTGAAACTTATAGATTTAGAGGTGCTACTCTCTCTCTCTGAGAGATGTGCCCTAGTCTGTTAGGATCAAATGAAATGATCTAAGTTGTAAAAAAATAACACTAAACCCAGTGATGCTGGTCTGAGGGTTTATTGTTTGTGGTTGAGCTTGATTCCTTATACTTATACTTGAAATCTCTAGGATAGATTCACCCCTCTTGGGTGCATATTGAGAGATCATTACATAAAGCAACACATGCTTTTGTTTAGATATTCTGATGAAAGCATGTGATGGTTTTATGACACTAACCACAAGATTTGATGTTGGTGTAGTAGATTGATGATGATCTTGATCTTGGTCTGGATCTTGATCTGCTTTTGCTAGGCTCCTGAGCTTGCTCTTGAGCTTGCCTACTCCTCCAAGCTCCTGGGCTTGACCTTGCTGTCCACCAGATCCATCCCCCTCCTTATGTCACCATTCTGGTGATGTTTGGATTGATCTGGGGGGGTTGGTTTGGCTGCTGTTCTTGGTTTTCTTGTTGTTCACCCTGGCTGTGCTGTGGTGTGGTGTAGTGGAGTGATGCACTGAGGTGCTTGTCCACGGCTGTGCTGTGGTTTTGATATCCTCACTGTGCTTGTGTGGTCGACAACACACCATCTGCATGCTTGTATGTGTGCAGCCTGTATGCCTGCTATGCACATATGGATAGGTTCAGAAAATTTGAACTTACTATTACCAATCTACTTTTACCTGGGCTGGTGAATTGGTCCCTTTTGGCTGTCATTTGCATTATGGCTTGAATTTATAAAAGATGAAATCTTTCATATTGGTGAAACTTGCCCCTTTTTAACATTCTCAATGATGAGATTGTCAAGTGCACCTCACTGACATATCTGAGAGAAATATATACTAACACTAATCTAGTTTTATTTTCTATTTAATCTTTGTTTTGCAGGTACAAAGATGAAGATGAAGATTTAGTGTAGTTGTAGATATAGGATAGTTAGTAGAGATATAAATGTAATTTTCTTAATCTTTTGTAAATTTTCTTTTATAATACTTGTAATCTTTATTTGGTTCATTTGTAATAAGGATTATATATTTATTAATAAAGAATATTTTATTATTTACTCTTGTGTGAATTGTGAGGTTTGGAATAACTTCAGTAAGTTATTCTTTGTAACTTATTTATGTCTTTATAATATGAAAATGAATTTCATAGTTTCTATTGTTTTGAGATTTAAGTTATACTACCTATCTCTTAATTAATTTAAGATTCAAATCTTATATCTCAATCATCTAAATTATTATTAAAACACTTAAGTTTTTAAATTCAAACCCATTTCAAAACACACATAATTCCTTTAAGATCACATCAAGGTTTATAACAATCCTCCTTCAAGTCTAAACCTAATCTTAAAGTAAGAAAGAAACATTGATCAGTTAAGGTTTTATTTGGCGAAAATTTTACCCATATTTTCACAAATAGATGCATGCAACAATACATAATCCTAAATCTACCCTTCGTTAGGTCCTATATGCTAGGATGTTATAGACTTCCCCCCTTAAATTAAACTTCGTCCCGAAGTTTGTGGAGATGTACCTGAATAGTTCTGGATAAGATTTTCTTAAATCCTCTTCCTTCTCCCATGTGGCTTCCCTCTCAGGGTGATGTTCCCATTGTACCTTGCAATATTTGATTGCCCTGTTCCTCAATCTTTTCCAATTTTCTTCCAGAATCTTGTGTTGGGGATATGCTATATGGGTATCCTAATAGCATGTCTCTTATCCGACTAACCTGGGTGGCCCATAGTCGGTAGCATGGCCTGTAGCCTGCTGGGCGGCCCAGTTAGGTGGATCCAGAAGGGAGGCCCATGCCGGATAAAGGAAGGCTACGGTGGAGTCACCAGCGTACCCAAAGCCTTGGAGTGCAAGATACACAAGACTAATTATAGACGGTGTAGGACTCTGTAACCTATCTGGCTAGGACTTTTCCCTGTAACCCTAGGACCTGGCGACTATAGAAGTCGGGCCTACAGGAGCCTTTAGGGCACGATCATAGACAACTTCAGACAACCGCGCACAACGAACATATCTCTATAACTCGGCGTATTGCCGTTATAGTGATTGATAGCAAGAGTAGGATTCTACCACCATTGTGGGATCTGAACCTGGGTAAGCCGTGTTACCTCGTACCCGTCAACTGTCCGCCTTACCCCATGTCTCTAAACACGCACTGTGAGGACCCCTCCATGGCGTACTCGTCGGTAATACCACGACAGTTGGCGCCCACCGTGGGGCAAGAGGCACTTCAGGCTCTTCAGCGGGCGAGGACTAAGATCTTCGCGGGAATCGGCAAAACCGTAGCCATCGGACGTGTTCTCTTCTCCGGCAACGTTCCAATCATCCCTCCTGACGAGTTCTGGATCCCGGCGAAGACGAACCCTACGCGGTGTTCGATCGTTCCTATCGGAGACATCCACCTCTTCATCGGCGAAACCGACTCAGGCACTAGTTCCCTGGAAGTCGGAGGAGCATCAAGGCCCGCACGGACAGCCTACGGGCAGGATACGTTCGTGGAAGGATCGATGTCGGATCTCTCTTCGGAGTTTGCTGGCAAAGATCGGAAAAATTCAAGACCCGCACGGACCGCCTACGGGCAGGACACGTTCGCGGAAGGATCGACGTCGGATCTCTCTTTGGGGTTTGCCGGCAAAGATCGGAAAAATTTCAAGACCTACCCAAACCGCCCCTGTGTAGGATATAAAGGTGGAAGATCACTGCAAATCCGCCGGCTTCGTCCGCGCGTCTGGACAGCAGAGATCCAAGTTCATCGGCGTGGTTACCATCTTCGATCTGGTGCCCTGCATTCAGAGAGAGGGCGAAAACCCCCGCGATTACCGCCAGTGGCTCAGATACGCTGGTGACCTAGCCCACTACCCCGATGATAACGCTTTGTATCACTTCGTGGAAGGACTGGACCGTGGCACGCTTCTCCGACATTCTTTAAGACGGCAGCAGGCAACAGGACGTCTCACCCTCCAACAGATGGTGAGCACCGTCAACAACTACACGGAGGCCGAAGCGGCAGATCAGACAGCGCTTATGCTCATTGACGGAGCCCCTCCGATTCAGCCACTGCCACCACCACCTCCTGCCGCCATCGTCGCAGCAGCACCACCACCTCCAGTCATCGTCGAGCCTGTTGCACCTCCACCGCCCGTCATCGAGGAAGTCCTGGCACCCTCCGACTCTGTCATTGACGCGCTTTATGCTGATTTCAGTGCAGATTCAGAGGAGATAGACCTTAGTCCAGAAGAGCTAGACTCCGCTATGCAGGAGATGGAGGAGGAGTACTCGCGCGACGAGCAAGCCAACAACAACGTCACATCCCGAGGGGTGTTCGTCACCATTGGGACGGTGATGGATGAAGATCAACCTGGACGAGCTCCGCCTACGGCACTGGAAAAGGGGAAGGGGCCACTTATTGCTGATGACGATGATCGCGCAAAGGTCATGCCTCCTCCTCCTAACCCAGTGCAGCAGCCGCAGGAACCTGGCACCGGCTCGAGCAACTACAACACCGCAAACGTGCCGCCTCCAGCATCTACATCGGCAGCAACCCAAGTTACTCTAGCTGATAGAGTGATGTACGGCAATCTCCTTGTCAGGCCACTGACCGTCACTCATATCCGGAACGTGACCCAGCTTGACGAGAAGCGCCAGCAGCCATCGCGGAGCAAGGAGCTAAGCCATCGCGGAGCAAGGCGCTAAGCTAGATCGAGATCTGGTCAACATGCAGAAATCCATAGAGAAAGCTAGAGCAATGGAGGCCAAGTACAAGACTTTGCTACAGCAGCAGAAGGCTAAGAAAGCTCCGGCTCGCGTCATCAACGATCCTGGTGTATGGCGCAACCTAGGATGGGCTCCCTCGAAACCGGCACAGGCCAAGCCATACATTGAGAGCGAAGGCAAGCAGGTGATGCCCACCCCACTCCTTAACCTCGTCGTCGCCAAGACCCTTCTGGAGCAGGATAGATCGCCTGAGGCAGTGGAACAGGTCTATGACCTAGTGGCCAAGGCGGTGAAGCAGCAGGAAAAGGCCACCTCTCAGAGGCTTGAGTCTAACCCAGCGCTCTGCCAATCTAGCCAGCACAAGCTGCCAAGGGACATATCTCCTCTTGACGTCGGGCCCCAGACGGGTTCATCAGAACGAAGACGGAGGCATGCACGCCACAGGAAGGATGCCATCCCCATATCCTCCGACCACGGAGAAAAGGCCCGACCTCGTCACCCATCGCCACCGCCCCGATCTCCCCGACATCGCGAAGATTACAAGGCTCACCATCATACGGATATGCCCCCACCAAAACAGTGCGGCATCGTCATCCGCGACAACACGGAGCAGACCCGTCATGATGGAGAGCGCAACCAAGGACACAAGAGCAGGTCACGCCATGACCCTCCGCGTCCGACAAGCAACCGTGACAGGCGTGAGGCGTCGGAGGAGGGTAACAGCAAGAAGGCTAACCCACCGCCACCTCTGCCTCCGTCACCACCAAGCAGTCACCATGGTGGAGGAGGCCCGCGTCGTTCACGCAGCCCATCCCCTGTTGCCAAAAGAAGAAGAACCCGGAGCCATACGATGCATGTTCGCGGATCGATAAGATCCACGAGGCCCGGGAAGGATCATACCTGGGACCATGTTGCTTTGGACCTGCAATACGGTCCGCAACTTACCCCAACGATTTCCGGATTGACAAGACCATCAGGCCTTATGACGGCACCGCCAAGCCAGCCACATGGTTGCAGGACTATGACAACACGGTGGAGATTGCCGGAGGCAACCCCAACATTGCCGTCAAGTACCTCCCGTTAATGTTGGCGGGCATGGCCCGTCAATAGATCGACGACTTGCCGGAGAAATCTATCTACAACTGACTGGACATGCAAGAAGCATTCACCAAGAACTTTGAGGGTACATACAAGCGTCCCTGCACTGTGGGCGATCTACAGCGGTGCGTGCAAGAGAAAGACGAGACATCTCGCGCCTACCTCTCCCGCTGGCTAGATATGAAAAATTCCTGCGCAGGAGTGCACGCTCAGACCGCCATGGCCGCCTTCATCGATGGGTTGGAAAGGGGCACGTTGCTCCGACATAAGGTGAAGCGCTTGCAGGACAATCACCAGCTTGACTTGAACCAGATGATTCAATTGGCTAGTGAGTTCGCAGCTGCCGACGACGATGCTCGTGGCTCATTGCTGGCAGCGGCCGTTCCAACCCAAGCTCGGAGGAACAGCAGTACAAAGCGGAAGACCGCTCTAGAAGAAAAGCAGTCTACTGACATGGTTGCTATGACTTTTACAGAACGAGGAGAGGGCGGACAACGTGGCCGAGGAAGGGGAGCTGGCCGCGGGCAGCAGCGAGGAAGTGAAACCACCTCGGTGCCGCTCCTTGTTCCCCAAACCTACGAGGAGTACCGCGATATGCCGTGCCTCGTGCACCTCGACACCAACAGCAAGGCCACTCATACCAATCAACACTGCAAGTTCGTCAACGACCTCAAGGAAGACCCGGAGTCCGGCTACAAGCAAAGTCGGAAGAACAGGCCGCGAGGCAAGGGCATGGGGAAAAATAAGGAGGAGGAGTCCAAGGATTCAAGTGACATGGATGAAGACATTGACCCCAAGCACGCCGCCAAAAGCGACGACAAAGGCAAGAACCCCTTCTCAAAGAAGGCCCCAGTCTACCACACTTTCCTTGGCACCCCCACCGTCCGACAACAGAAGACCTCTCTGAGGATCATGATGGCCACTCTCCCCCCAGTTCCCCAATACCTGCGCTGGTCGGAGGTTCCAATAACTTGGGACAGGACGAACCACCGAGACCTTGTGCCCACGGAGAACCAGTACGCCATGGTCATCAACCCATTGATTGACGGCGTGGAGTTCACCAAGTGCATGGTGGATAGTGGAAGCAGCATCAACATCATGTACCTGGATACACTGAAGAAGATGAAATTAACGGAGGCAAACCTAAGGCGGACCAACACCGTTTTCCATGGCGTAGTTCCTGGTCGGGAGGCTCGGTCCCTTCAGTGCATTACACTTCAGGTAGCCTTTGGCGATGTTAATAATTACCGCCAAGAGCGCATGACCTTCGAGGTGGTCCCCTTCAAGAGCGCGTACCACGTCATATTCGGCCGCGACATATTCCACACGTTCATGGCCAAGCCATGCTTCGTCTATAACAAACTCAAGATGCCCGGACCAAACGGCATCATCACCATATCCGGAAGCTTTACCAAGGCAAGAGACTGCGAGATCAACGAAGCAGCCATTGTAGAAGTTGTCCTCTACAGCGAAGAATTCAAGGAGATCCATAGCAAGGTCGATGACTCAGAGATGCCCGCGTCGAAGAAGCAGATCTCCGGCTCCGCTCCTGCGTTCAAGGCCACCATCGAGACCAAGCCGGTGGAACTTGTGGTAGGCGATGCCTCCAAGGACACCGCCATTGGGACGAACCTGGATCCCAAATAGGAAAGCGCGCTCGTCGAGTTCCTCCGTGAGAACAGGGACATCTTTGCCTGGCAACCTGCCGACATGAAAGGTGTACCTAGGGAACTTGCCGAGCTAAGCTTAAACATTGATCAAAAATGCAAACCAGTGAAACAACCTCTACGACGCTTTGGATATGAGAAGAGACGCGCCATTGGCAAAGAGATAGCTAGGTTACTTTAGGCTAGATTTATCCGAGAAGTCCTTCACACCCAATGGGTGGCCAATCCTGTACTTTTCCCCAAAAAGGGAACCAATGAATTAAGAATGTGCGTTGATTACACTGGCTTGAACAAAGCATGTCCCAAAGATCCGTTTGCTTTGCCTCGCATTGACCAAGTCATTGACTCGACGGCTGGCTCGGAACTTTTGTGTTTTCTTTATGCATATTCAGGATACCATCATATCAAGATGAGGAAGTCGGACCAATTGGCCACTTCATTCACTACCCCTTACGGCACGTTTTGCTATGTCACGATGCCCTTTGGGCTGAAAAACACAGGTGCTACTTACCAACGGACAATGCAACATTGCCTCCACGACCAAATTGGTCGGAACGTTCACGCCTATGTGGACGATATTGCGGTGATGTCTATAAAGTCAAACGACTTAATCTCTGACTTAAAAGAAACCTTTGATAATCTACGGAAATACAACATGATGCTCAACCCCAAGAAGTGCGTCTTCGGGGTTCCAGCCGGCAAATTGTTGGGCTTCATCGTTTCCCAACGTGGAATCGAGGAATCCGGAGAAAATCAAGGCCATCCTAAACATAAACCGTCCGACATGGCTAAAGGACATTCAACGACTAACAGGTTGTGTTGCAGCAGTTAGTCGGTTCGTCAGCCGACTTGGAGAGAAGGCTCTGCCGCTGTACAAGTTGCTGAAGAAGGCAGACAAATTCACGTGGACGGATGAAGCAGATGCAACATTGAAGCAGCTCAAGGAGATTCTTTCCTTAGCGCCCATCCTTGCAGCACCCGAGCCTGGTGAGCCCCTATTAATTTACATGGCGGCAACCAACCGGGTAATCAGCATCGTCGTCGTGGTAGAGCGGAAGGAACCAGGCTATGAGCACGGAGTTCAACGACCAGTTTACTACGTAAGCGAGGTCTTGACGGAGTCCAAGCAGCGTTACCCGCACTACCAAAAGATAGCTTACGGAGTATTCCTTGCTTCTCGGAAGCTGAGGCATTACTTTTAGGAGCACCCAATCACAGTGGTGAGCAAGACTCCACTGTCCGACATTATCAATAACAGCAACGCTACAGGAAGGGTCACAAAGTGGGGCATTGAACTTGCCACCTTCGAGATCACCTACAAGAGACGCGACGCTATCAAATCACAAGCCTTGGCGGATTTTTTTGCAGATTGGACGGAGATGCCAGACGCTACTCCGTTGCCAGAACCAGAGTACTGGGTGATGCACTTTGACGGATCAAATTTGCTCAACGGCTCGGGGCTGGTGTATTGCTAGAGTCACCAACAGGAGATAAGCTACACTACGTTCTGCAGATCCACTTCGAGGCTACAAACAACATGGCGGAGTATGAAGCACTCATTCACGGACTACGTGTAGCCAAGGATATTGGCATCGAGCGCATAGTTTGCTGTGGAGATTCCAACTTGGTTGCCTAGCAGGTGGCTGGCACCTGGAATGCGCAGAACCCTATGATGGCGGCATATTGAGACGAAGTGGATGAGATAGCCAAGAGCTTCTTGGCCTACGAAGTCAATTATGTGCCTAGGGAGCAAAACGAGGCGGCAGATCTGCTGTCTAAGCTTGGATTAGGGCGCAAGCGAATTCCGCCAGGAGTTTTCCTAGAGCATCTGCGCACACCATCCGTGAAGGGCGCCGAGATCGACAACCCGGATAGAGCTGACTCTTTCGTCAACATGGTGACTAAGGTCCCTCTGGCTTGGACAAAACCGTTCATGGAGTATCTCACGGAACTTTGCCCGACGACGAAGTCGAAAGATGGCAAATAGTACGACGAGAAAAGGGTTATACCATAATCAATGGGCAACTCTATAAAAGGAGCACTACTGGTGTATACCTAAAGTGTGTTTCCTAGCTAGAAGGTATGGAAATCCTACGTGAAATCCATCTCGGAGATTGCGGGCATCACGTCGCTCCTCGATCGTTGGTCGCAAAAGCCTTCCGGCAAGGATTCTACTGGCTGACCGTGAAGTCGGACGCCGACAAGCTGGTTGAGACATGCATGGGATGCCAGTATTATGCCCGACAACCACATGTTCCTGCTGAAGAACTGCGAACAATACCAATAACTTGGCCGTTTGCGGTCTAGGGGCTGGACATGGTGGGACCGTTACAGACGGCACCTTGTGGATTTACGCATCTGCTTGTAGCAGTTGACAAATTCACTAAATGGATAGAAGCTAAACCCATTAGAAAGCTTGATGGGGCAACTGCCCTAAGGTTCGTCCGAGATCTAGTGGTGAGATTTGGTCTCCCACATAGCATTATCACCGACAACGGCAGCAATTTATCACTCGGAGAAGTGGAGGCTTATTGCTGGGACAAAGGCATCTGACTTGACCTTGCATCTATGGCACACCCACAATCCAATGGTCAAGTTGAGCGAGCCAATGGATTAATTCTGCAGGGAATCAAGCCACGTCTTGAGGCACCGCTACATAGAGCAGCTGGAGCCTGGGCGGAAGAATTACCATCTGTGCTGTGGAGTTTACGAACTACACCCAACAGATCTACCAGATACACCCCTTACTTCATGGTATATGGAGCAGAAGCCATCCTGCCCTCCGACATCCTCCACGATGCACCAAGAGTTGCCGCCTACGACGAGGATGACGCTGAAGAATCCAGATGCCTAGATGTGGACCTTCTCGAGGAGGAGCGCGTTTTGGCATGCCAAAGATCTGCCATCTACCAGCAGAATCTACATAGCTACCATAGTCGCCGCGTTCGGCATCGCTCGTTTAAAGAGGAGGATTTGCTGCTCCGACTTAAGCAGAAGAAGTCACACAAATTATACCCGCCATGGGAAGGACCATTCATCATAAGCAAGGCGCTGCTCAATTGGTCTTACCACCTTGTTGACAATCGTGAACTAAAGGATAGACCCAACGAGGATCATAAGCGTAAGCGACGTGACCCGGATGATGACTACCTAGAGCTTGATCGGCCATGGAACATAGGACAACTACGTCCTTTTTACACTTAGCATTTTTTATCTAATTGTGTATCTCTTATATGATCAATGAAATAAAGCTCTTTGGTTCACTCATATTTCTGAGTCTTTTACCTCCTTTAGTGTTCATTTTTGGATCATGTAAAACCTTTATGCACAAGCTTTGCGTTTGCACATGTGAAAATTCCGCCTACGGACGTTAGCTTAAGTTTTCTGCTCTACACGTTCTTTGTCGTTTTTATGTGGATTCTGGAGTAGTAACTTTTGGCACTTATTGTCGGCGATTTTCTGCTCAGGTTATTGACGGTGCCATTGGGCATCATCACCTAAGCGCATGGTTCCGACAACGAGTCTTCCAACTCATGAAAAGTCAAGCATAAGAACCAAAGTAATGGATAAGCCAGCACTTGCTTAAAAAATATATACATGCTGGAAATTAGTTCTTAAGTAGCAGGACATAACAATTGTTTTCCGCCTTAAGTTACATCGCCAAGTTTTTTCCGTGCATACACCAAAGGTGAAACAAATATTACATAGTGTTTTTCATTCTTTGGGCGTAGGAGACTTGGAAGCAGCATCGCCCCAGCCAGAGAATCACCCTCAACGTCGGCGCTATGATGAGACTCGGAGGAATCTTGGTTGACGTTGTCGATGGTGTTCATGGGCACGAAGACGTCGATGTCCACCAACTCGGCAACTCTGGTGTCATAACCCGTGAGTGATGACAGGATGGCTTCGTGATCAATCTCTTTGCCATCATCGTCAACGTCGGGGATACCAGAGGTCACCGTGTCGATGTCGGCACCTTTGTAGCGTGCCTTCACCATTGAGAGAGCCATCCTTGCGCCAGCCCGTGCACATGAAGCTTTCCAGCTCGTGACACGATCGGGGGCTCGGCGCAGAATCTCCGAGTACTTCGTCACGGAGTCCGAGGCCTTGATGTATATCTGGAGGGACTTGGCAATATCCTTGGCTTGGGTGATGGCGGTTTTGATGAAGTTGCCGGCAAGAACCATGCATTCCTTGTCCGAAGGAGCCGAGCGGGTTAAACCCATAGGAGCTGAAAATTCCGACAAGGAGCGCATGAGTTCAATAAACTCTAAGTATCCAGACTACAGAAATACAAGACGGAGGAAACTTACTGAAGATGCTGGCCTTGGCCTGCCAGAGGGTGTCTGCCAAGGATTCCTTCTCTTGTTGGAGGAGCCTAAATGCCTCGCTGTGGCATTGGTTTTGCTCATCAGCAGCTTGCTTTTGATCTTTTAAGATCGCAAGCTCCTCCTTAAAGCAATTGATTTCCGCAGAGGCGAAATCCTGCAGGGCTTTCATGGAATCCTCGTGCATCTTCAGCATCTCTTCCCTCTCCTTCTTAAGGATTCTGTGCTGGCTGTCCAGCTGGTGGATGTGCTTGGACTGCTCGACAATATCCTTGGCCTTGGTGACATGCTCTGCAAGTCGGAGAAAAAAAAGTACACAGTGAGTACTCGGAGATTATGGGCACAAAACCAAGACGGAATGCGCAAAAAGAAAACAGACTCTTGTTTTTGATGATCTGTTCCTTCAAGATGGCAGTTTTACCCTTTTTGGCTTCAAGATCTGCGCACATCTTCTGGTACTTCTCGTTGGCCATGACCCTTCGAGCATTCTCTTTCTGTGGAAAAAAGGAAAAAGTTAAACCGTTGTTTAGTCTGCTTGGAGCACCTAGTCGGAAACTTTCCACCGAGGCGCTCGGGGGCTACAGCGAGAGTTTTTTAACTTAGCAATGAGCTTTGCTTTTCTTTAAGCATCTAGTCGGAGCTAATTCAGTTCTCGATTAGAAGCTTGGGGCTATAGTATAAAGTTTTTAACTCGGAATCTGCTTAGCTTTTCTTTAAGCATCTAGTCGGAGCTAATTCAGTTACAACTAGAGGTTTGGGGGCTATAGTATTGAAAATTATGAACACTGCGTATGCTACTCTTAAAGCATCTAGTCGGAATATTTTGTTCCATCTAAATGCTTGGGGGCAACAGTGAGAGTTTTTTCTAACTTAGTCACTCTTAGAGCATATAGATGCAAAACCTATGGTTTTCCATCTACATCCTCGGGGGCTAGGTGGGATACTCATATGAAATGCAAAAGGCAAAGTAAAAACTTACAAGTGCAATAATCTTGAGGTTTGTAGCACTCTCGGCTAGCAGCTTGCCGAAGGAAATGCTATTTCCTCGCAAGATATCCGCTTGTCGGAGTAGCTCCTCAAGACCGCACGTCGGAGATGACGGTACTCCTCTAGGAACCAGAGTTGTGTCACTCGGCGTGAGCACCGGGTAAACTATCTTCGAAAACTCAAAGGGTTTCTGGGGAGTAGGGGCACCTCCTTCGGCCGAGGTACCAGCTCCCTCCACCGCCTTGCCGCTACCGACGGCATCCTTAGCCGGAGCTTCAGCCATTTGTAGAGCAGTGCTCTCCTGCGTCGCCTGATCGCCGACAACAGCGAGTTCGGTAGAGGCGCCAGAATCCACTTCCATGGCGGAAGGGCCTAGTGCCTCCTGGGCTTGAGAGCTTGTCGGGGAAGAGGAAGGCTTGATGGCAGGAGTAGCAGGGCGATGGCAGGGGAGGAGTCGCGATGTAGCATATCCTTGATATTTCTAGAAGCCCCCAAAGTTTTGGAGGACTTCTTGAGGCTGGTCGTGGGTTTCTTCCTGAAACGTGCAAAGTGCATAAGTACAGAAACAAGACAGATAAGTAGACAATGTCGAAGAATAAGAGGCTTACACTAGGGGGGCGCTTTCGCAAAAATCCCGGTGGATTTTCTCTTTTCCGCCTCCAGGGCGGCGGTACTCTTTTTGGAGGCTCCACCCTCCGTCTTTTTCTTCTTGCCTCCGTCGGCAGCGTCAGAGGTGGAGCTCTTCCGCTTTCACGCCAACGGGACATCGTCGTTGGACACGACCGTGACTTCCTTCATCTTTGGATCATAGATTTGGGCAGCCAGGTTGCCCTCATCTAGATCGCTAAGTTGTTAAGTGAGAAATCACCATGTTAGATAAGATGGTATTGGCAAGACGGAAAAATGGAGCAATGTCGTACACGGAAAATAAATACCTACCTTTGGGCACTTGCCGTCTACAAACATGTCGTAGGTGATGGTGAATCCACGCTTCTTATCCTTCACCTTGACGATGTCCTTTTGGCGGAGCTTGACAGAGTCGCTCGAGAAGTTATCCACGGAGATCCGAAGGGTATCCCTTCGATCACTGGTATACTCGTGCATGAACTTCGCGCGGTGCTTCAGAGGTTGGATTCGCCTGATGAACCAGCACATGGATAGGTCCAAGACGGTCAAGCCCGTCTCTACGAACCATTCGATCCGCCTTATTGCGCGAGAAGCTTCGAGGTCGGAGGGAAGGGAGGCATGGGATCTCCATGTAGAAACTTCAGTGGCGGCTCCATCCACGAAGTCTGGGTACGTCACTTCTCGTCCCGCCAAAGGAATGTCGGGGCCGTAGAAGTACGTCCGTTGCCAATTCTTGCAGGACTCGTGGCCGACGATGTCGGGGAACCGCCAGCCAGGTCGAATCTTGAAGCTTATGGTGCCGCAGTTCCTAAGCTCCTCCTTACTATATCTGGCTTCACGTTTGTCGGTGAAGAAGTACACGAACAAGTCTAACCTAGGCCTTATCCCTAGGTAACCCTTGCAAAGTGCCGCGAAGTTGCTAAGCACTAAGATGCTATTGGGGGAGAGGTTGTGGGGTTGGACCTTGTAGTGGTTCAAGATGGAGAGAAAGAAGTGGGAGATGGGCAAGGAAACGCCGCGTACCAGTTGAGCCTTGAGGTACATCTTTTCTCCGGCTTGGGGATAAGGTGTCACCTCGCCGGCCGGCGCCGCCCGCCAGGCAAGCCCCTCTATCGCGGGAAGGTAGCCTTCGGCGACCATCTCCTGGATGTCGCGGTCGGTGATGTCCGAGCCGCGCCAGTCACCCTTGTGCGAGTCTGGATCTTCTTCCAGTGGCTCTAGCGCCTCCATATTATGGTCGCCGCTGGTGGTTTCGATCACCGCCGATGCGGGGATGACCAGGCCCTCTGGGGGCACGACGACGGAGCTCGCCGGCTTCGCCGCAGCTTCGCTCGACGCCGCCATCACTGGGGAGGAGCTGCTGCTAGCCATGGAGTGTCGGAAGGATGCGATTGACGGAGATGGAAGCTAGTGTTTTCGAGGTTTCTCGTGGAGAGCTCGAGGAGGCGTGCGGCTGGAGGAAGAAGACGATGACGCGAGAGGAATGAGGTAAAAAGTGGAAAGTGGCCCACGGTTACTACTTATCATACTCTGCGTCAAGATTCGTGCAGCTAATCAGACGGTTGCCGCGTAGACGACGTGTTCGTGAACGTGCGCGGTAATTTCGCCACGTCTCCAACCGCCGCCGCCAACGGTTCGTATCGCCCGCGCGGGAAAATCGAATATGACTGTGTTCTCTGCATGTGTGAGTTACGAGGCGTCGCTAACCTAAGCCTACGACGTCATAGCTGACACGGGTAGATGAGCCGTCGCATCGAAGATTCCGGCATGGACGGATTTAATCCAACTACGGAAGAGTACGATGGAAGATTCAGCATTTCTCCGGCTTACAAATCGAAGACGGAGAAAACCTTGCAAGGTTCTTTGGGAGGACTACAAGATATTGCTTGACGATTTGCCGACATCCATCTAGACGGAGCATTCCACGTGAAGAGGCAAGACGGCGCAAGATCTCGGAGTTCTCCGAGGGCTACTGTTGGGGATATGCTATATGGGTATCCTAATAGCATGTCTCTTATCCGACTAACCCGGGTGGCCCATAGTCGATAGCATGCCCTATAGCCTGTTGGGCGGCCCAGTTAGGTGGATCCAGAAGGGAGGCCCATGCCGGATAAAGGAAGGCTACGGTGGATTCACCAGCGTACCCGGAGCCTTGGAGTGCAAGATACACAAGACTAATGATAGACGGTGTAGGACTCTGTAACCTGTCTAGCTAGGACTTTTCCCTGTAACCCTAGGACCTGGCGAATATATAAGTCGGGCCTACGGGAGCCTTTAGGGCACAATCATAGACAACTTCAGACAACCTCGCACAGCGAACATATCTCTGTAACTCGGCGTATTGCCCTTATAGTGATTTATAGCAGGAGTAGGATTCCGCCACCGTTGTGGGATCTGCACCTGGGTAAGCTGTGTACTCTCGTACCCGTCAACCGTCCGCCTTACCCCACGTCTCTAAACACGCACTGTGAGGACCCCTCCATGGCGTACTCGTCAATACCACGACATCTTGCAGGGCTTTTCAATATAAGTCAGGTCTACTTGTATTTCTATCTCTTGATGTGTTATTGCATCATCAGGAACTTTCAAACATTTGCGAAGTTGTGACACATGGAAAACATTATGCACTTGAGCCAATCTTTATGGTAACTCTAAAGCATAAGCTATAGTTCTGTTTTGACTCATTATCTTGAATGGTCCAATATATCTTGAACTCAATTTCCCTTTAACTCCGAATATTTTTACTCCTTTCATTGGACTTACTTTCAAATAGACCATATCTCCCACTTCTAGATGTCATGATATTCGGATTTGATCCGCATAACTTTTCTGCCTGCTTTGGGCTATTTTCAATCTATCCCTAATCTTATCAATGATGTCTTGTCTCTCCTTGATATAATCTGGCGCAAATTCTTTGCTGCTAACAGGTTCATACCAACATATAGGTGATCTACACTTTCTTCCATACAGAACCTCATATGGAGCTTCCTTCAGACTACTCTGATAGCTATTGTTATAAGAAAATTCTGCCAAAGGTAGGTGATCCTCCCATGTTCCTCTAAAATCTAGTGCACAAGCTCTCAACATGTATTCTAGTATTTTATTAGTTCTTTCAGTTTGACCTCTTGTTTTAGGATGATGCCGTGCTGAAATCTAATTTTGACCCAAGTGCTTCATGCAATTGCTTCCAAAATGCTGAAGTAAATACTGATCCCCTATCAGTTATGATCTTCTTGGGTACTCCATGCTTACTTACTATCTCTTTAACATATACTTCAACTAATTTCTCGGCATTATCCTTTTGATTCACTGGAATAAAATGTGCACTCTTAGTCAGTCGGTCCACAAATACCCATACCATATCCTTCCTTTTTGGTGTCATAGGTAATCCTGTGATGAAGTCCATGCCTATTTCCTCCCATTTCCATTCAGGAATTTCTAAGGGTTGTAATGGTCCTGCTGGACTTTGATGTTCAGCTTTCACCTTTTGACAAGTATGGCATTCAGATACATATTTAGCAATATCCCTTTTCATGTTATTCCACCAGAATAGTTCTTTCAAATCCATATACATCTTGGTACTCCCTGGATGTATAGAATAGGGTGTATCATGTGCTTCTTTGGGTATGACATTTCTGATCTCAGTCACATCTGGAACACATAGATGATCTTGGAATCGTAAAGATCCATAATCTCCAAGGCTAAAAGCTGATTTTTGCCCTTGAGATATTCTCCGAATTTCCTCAGCAATAAAAGGATCTTTTTCTTGATGTCTAAAAATTTCTTGCTTAAGATCACTGTCCTGCTCTGCAACTACCTACATAGTCGCTAATCCTCCAAGAACCTCTGTTCTGATGAATTGAAGTTCTAACCTTTCCAAGTTCATTTGTAACTCTTTTGGTAACTCTCTATTGCTTGGCTGAATATCTGCACTCTTTCTGCTTAAAGCATCTGCTACAACATTTGCTTTCCCTGGGGTATAATTGATTGTTAAATCATAATCCTTGATTAATTCCAACCAACGCTTCTGTCTCATGTTTAATTCCTTTTGAGTGAAGAAGTACTTCAGACTTTTATGGTCAGTGTATAACTCACATCTGGCTCCATAAAGAAAATGCCTCCATCCTTTCAGCGCAAAGACTATTGCGGCTAACTCTAAATCATGAGTTGGATAGTTGACTTCATGTGGTTTCAATTGTCTTGAGCCATAAGCAATCACTTTCTGATCTTGCATTAATACACAACCCAAACCTTCATTAGATGCATCACAATATACAGTGAAATCCTTCCCTGTTTCAGAAACTGCTAAGATTGGAGCTATGGTTAATCTAGTCTTCAACTCTTGGAAACTTGCTTCACACTTCTCATCCCACTTAAATGGTGTATTCTTTCTTAATAATTTGGTCATTTATCTGTCTATTTTGGAGAACCCTTCAATGAATCTCCGATAATAACCAACCATTCCTAAGAAACCTCGAATTTGTTTCACATTGGTCAGTGCAGTCCACTCTAGTATCAACTGAACTTTAGATGGATTCACAGCAATCCCATCCTTACTGATCACATGACTGAGGAATTCTACCTTATCTAACCAGAAGTCACACTTACTGAACTTAGCACAAAGCTTATGTTCTCTTAAAGACTGCAATGCTATTCTCAAATGGTCAGCATGCGCTTCCTTATCCTTGGAATATATCAGAATATCATCAATAAAGACGATGACAAACTTATCCAAATATGGCATGAAGATCTTATTCATCAGTTCATGAATATTGCCGGTGCATTGGTCAAACCAAATGGTACTACCAGATACTCATGGTGTCCATATCTTGAGACAAATGCTGTTTTTGGAACATCTTCCGGCTTGATTTTTATTTGATGGTATCCAGATCTTAAATCGATCTTTGAAAATACTCCAGCTCCTTTCACTTGATCAAACAAATCTTGAATTCTTGGTAAAGGATACTTATTCTTGATCGTCACGTTGTTTAGGTTTCTATAATCACCACACATCCGTCTTCAACCATCTCTCTTATCCACAAAGATTACTGGTGTTCCCCATGGAGATACACTTTCCTGTATAAATCCTTTTCTTGCTAACTCATCAATTTGCTCCTTGAGTTCTTTCAACTCTTTGGGTCCCATTTTATAGGGTGCTTGAGCTATTGGTGTTGTACCAGGTATTAGGTCAATGGTCAACTCTATCTCCCGGTCTGGTGACATTCCTGGTAATTCCGTTGGGAAAACATCTTGGAATTCATTAAATACAGGAATATCTTCTAATTTAACTTCTTTCATTGAATTCAACTGCAGATCCACCATGATATGACTGTGTTTATCTGCTTGGTAAACTATCCTTGCTCCACTTGGAGTTTTGATTGAGACAGTTTTCTCCTCACAATTTACTTAACCTCCGTGTTCCATCATCCAATCCATCCATAGCACTACTGCAATTCCCTTCAAAGGAATCACATAAAGATTTGTGAAATATGTACAGCCACAGATCGAGATAACCTGATCTTGTTTTATGTGGCGTACAATCACATTCCGTCCTGCCGTAACTACGGTCATAGGACTTTCTAACGTTGCCCTTCTAATCCCGAACTTATCACAAAATTCTTCAGAAATGAATGAAGTAGTTGCACCAGTATCAAATAGAACTTTGCCGGGATTGGTAAGGATATTGAGCGTACCTATCACTGCATGCTCCGAATTATCCACCTCCTTGAGGGTTGCACAGTTCAGTTTTCCGGTAGGTCGGTTTATCTTGCCATTGTTGTTCTTGCCATTGTTTCCCCCTTTATTGGGCTATCCATTTCCTCCACTAGCTTGTCCTCCTCCCTTGGTAGGCCATCCTCCCGGTGGTTTGCTTGGACAATCTGGCTTGATATGCCCCTTCTGGCCACAACCGTAACAGATCACTACATGCTTTTTGCACTCCCTCTAGAAATGCCCTGGAATTCCACAGTTGTTGCAGATAACATTCCTCCTCGGATTAGATTGATTTCCACCACTGCCCTTGTTATTGTTATTGTTATTGTTGTTGTTGCCATAATTTCTGTTCCGAGGTTTGAACTCCAGGTTAGGTTTTGGTTTGCTTGCATGAATTCTCTTGGTTTCCTTCTTGGCTCTCTTCCTCCGATCCTCTTGGACATTCTTGTAGTCATCTTCAAAAGTAATGGCTGCATCCAACAACTGCTGATACGTTTGCTTATTGGCTAGCCTTAGCTGCATCCTCACAAACGGATTTAATCCACGCAGGAAACGCTTCTTCCGCTTCTCTTTAGTGTTAACATCCTCCTCAGCATAACGAGACAGTTGGCTAAACTCCCGGATGTACTTCATGACACTAGTATACCCTTGCTGAAGCTCCTCAAATTGTCTCCACTTCAACTCCATGACACTTTCCGGAACATGATATTCATGGAATCTCTTCTTGAACTCCTCCCAGGTAGACTCCCTTCCTGGTTGTTGCATGGCTAACTGATTTTCCCACCAAGATGCTGCAGGTCCAGTCAGCAGATGAGTTGCAAACCTCAATTTTTCCTCATCATGACCACCCATAGTTTTCAGCTTCCTTTCAGTATCTGCGAGCCAATCTTCTGCATCCATTGGTTCAGGAGCTGATGCAAAAGGTAACGGTCTTGCATTCTGGAAATCAGATAAAATCACTCCTCCTCCTTCAGGTGCCCTCTGATTTGCTCGCCCTAGTAACTCTTCCATGAAATTTTTCTGGGTCTCTTGCATCATTTGCATACATTGCATAAAGTTCTGCTCCATTAACGGCCTCATTGGTGGTGGTGGTGGTAATGTGCCTTGATTTGCTATATCGGCATCGGCCTTTTCCTTGGCCTCACACTCCATCCGCTACTGCTCAGTTTCCATTTCTACACCCGTATCCATGACCCCCTAGTCCTGCAACATAAAGCGAATCCTCATAATTACATCATGCACATGTGTTCTGAGCTCGACTTTACGTGCAGAACTAGTCACACAATGAAGATCCAAAAAAAATCCAAATATGCATTTCACACATTATACATAATATCATAATGATACAAAGTTCTTACAACATATACCATATAGGTATATTCACAAAACTACCATATTCATCTAACTACCTTATTCCTTGGAGTACAATACGCAGTGCTTGATAGTACTAATTAATTGTCTCCTTCTAGTAGTAACTACGCTCATCATACATGCCTGATGTCCAACCATGATGACGTGTTGTCCGTCGCACAGTTTGTGGAACAAATGGCCTTCTAGAAGGAACATACTTTGTATCTGAAGTGTCAGGACTTGAGTCATTACTCAACCTGAGCGCATCGACTCCCTCCAGCTCATCTGAAAAGTCTTCATAAACATATTCAACATTATCTCCAGCCTGCATCTCCTGAGCTCCATTACTTGAGTTGTCAACAGAATACGCAGATCCTGCTGCTTCCCAGGTGCTCTTGTGGACAAGATAATTGAATACTGGATAATGTATATTCCCTGGGTTTTGAGAAGATGTTGATGATTCAAACACTCTCTCCTCAGGATCCTCTTGTTCATCCTGATCATCTATTGACATGGTATTTCTACTCCTGTTATTACGATTCATTCTTGAACCCATCCAACTGGATTGTCCAACATTTTTGTCAGAACCATCTATGGATATCTGGTGTTCATGAGATCCATTATATGATCCCATTCTCCATCCATCCGAGTTCTCAATAGGAAGTTCTGAATCAGAACCATCCTCTGAGCCCTGTGGTACTGCATACCGCATATCGATAGTAGGATCATGTGTAGGTTCAGGTCTTGGTGAATATGGATATGGTATAAAAGATTCCGGATCTATCCGTATATCTTTAAAAATAGGTGTTGCACTACTACCTGCTTCTTTCTCCAGCTGGAATGCTAACTGCTTACTCCTTTCTGGATCAGTTAGATCCTCTAACATATCATTTCTGTCTTCGACAATCACTTGATGAGTCTTATAAAAAGACGCAACAAGTGTTCGTTATCTATCCATAAACTTGGAAGCTAACTTAGGATGCTTCTTAACCAAAGTAATATGATCCGGTATAGGCTCCGAGTCTATAGAATCATGAGGTATCACAGAGAATGTGTTACCTTCTAACTCCTTAGTTTTCTGCTCCCGGATATTAGCTATCGCCTCCACAATAGCAACATGATAGGCTGCTAAATGACTCCTACCTTTTCCTATGGGTAGATCGTGATACAATCCAAGCTTCTCTGGAAGTTGGATACTCACACAATAACTGGATAACATCCGGCCATCTAGGTAAGTGATAGTGTTCACTGGATTTCTGGTTGGACAATTAAAGAGCTTTAAAAGTTGACGGAGTTGGTCTGTAAATGATCCTTGATAATCATCAAGAGTCTCCTCTTTCCTTACCAAAGTCTGTTTTGGAAACTTTGGTGCCATATCTCTGTATATCAGAAAAATAATTTTGATTAGTATCCAATGGCATATTGCATCATAACAAAGAATTGTCGCACTAAAATATATAACAGAATATTCTCATTTGAATACCCATTATATTACTTTTAGAGAATTCTTTATCGTTGCTAAATCTCCTGCAGGTAATACCCTTTACTAGGTTTCCAACCTAAGGTCAAAGCAATTTGCTCTGATACCAACTGCTGTGACCCAGCATACCACTGCATGTGTAGTACACTATAGTCGTTAACATGACATCTACAGAACACTGTTCCGTAAATATCACATCCGTCAGAGTGGTACAACAGAAACATTGCGGGTCCATATTACAAAAGTACACACTTTATTATTATTACAATACTGGAAGTTCAAGACTTCCAAAAGATCCAACTTACAAACCAAAATATAAAGTGTTCAGCGGAAATTTAAAAGTAGCAACTCCGACTAGGAGTGGGGCTCAACAGCTTATTCTATAGAGTTTATGCTGCTCGGTTCCGTTAGTTACTACTAACTAGACACTTAAGTGGACTCGTCCTCATTGACACTGTAGCGGATCTCGTAGTCCACGCCTTCAACTTCCCCGGATAGATCAGGTTCCTCGTAGAACGCGTCTTCTTGGCATTCGACTGCATACATTGGCACGTCTTCGGGATCCTTAGAGTCTAAGCAAGGGATCAAAGGACAGCGTTACCCAACAGGTTCATTATATGCAGGTGGGAAGTTTGATGCTCTAACTACCACCTCGGATTATACATCCTTGGCACTATGCAGTTTTTGTAAATCTTTCTTCAAAGATTGATTTTATTCAAAAAAAACTATGACAATTAGCCTTCATAGGTTGACCAGAACTTTCATGGAGTTCCTTTCCTGCCGCGTTCGTAGATCCTTCCCGGAACAGGGAGTAACAAGTTACAGTTCTTACACTCTGCAGAGGTGCGTTACTTTACCCATGAGAGATCAACTCCTTGTTGCACAACCGCATGCATTTTCCGTCCACAATTCCATGATGTGGGGCCCAGTAGTTGGTCCAAGCCAATCACTGCCCCCTTCGCGACCCCGCATGCCTCCGTGGTGTACACCATGCCCACATAATGAATTACGGCAATGGTTTGTATAAACCGTTAGATGTCAAAACTATCGTGGGAAGTTGAGGGTTCCCACCCATATGCTGCATATCCTCTACGAATTACCAATTAATATGCACGCTACGAGGATAACAGCCACGACCTGCACATCTGGCTTCATGCGAGAGGAAGAAGATACAGCTGACTTCTCTGTCTTCACGCTAGAATCACTGATGTCAGGGGTTGTTAAGTCCCTATTTGATCATCATTGTTGCAATTAGAACTCTAAGTTCTATTGCTCCATTATATCACCACTTAGGATGATATCTATGTTTTTTTTTTGTTTATGAAAATAATATTTTCTTTATTTTATAGCATATATGATAACACATAATTTGCAAATACTTTGATAAAGACTCTTCAAAGGACATGAGCAAGTGATGAACTTGCCTTGTGATGGCAAGGTAGTGAAGTCTGATGCTTGCACTGGACCTTGAGCTTCTAGTTCTACAAAAACATCATTATTGCCCGGTAAGGACAATATTTCAAGAAGCAAAATGATTATGCAAGTAATGTAATGCATTTACCCCAAAAAGTTCCTTTTTGAGTAATAAACGATTTATAAATATTTCTTTTTAATATTTATAACATGTATTGAGTTATTTTGTTTTATTTCCCTTTATTTAACTTTTATTGATTTAATAATTACTTTAGGAATATTTAAATTACAAAATTCCATAAGGAATATTTTTTAAAATTCCATAAGGAATATTTAAATTACAACATTCTTATAAAAATTGGAATGTCCAAAATTTGATATCTTATTTTATTTGTACAGAGTGAATTATTGTGAATCCAAAAATATTTTATTTATATTTTTTGGACTATTATTTTATTTTCCATAATTTTATTGAGGCCAGGGGTATTTTGGTCTTTTCCAATTGATCAAAAGATTTATTAAATATCCTGGGTTGGCCCCTTGGGCTTATTGGGCCAAGGTGGCCCAACAGGGTCAAATGACTACCCCGAAGGGTTTTGTCCCACCCAGCCCACTTTGCCTCCTCTCTCTCTCTCGACCTTATCTCCTCGACTTCTCGCCCGTGGCCGATGCCGCCACGTCGATTCAGCCGCTCGCCGCCGTGGTGTGAGTTGGGGTTGTCGACGACGCTCGTTCGTTCTATCCACGTGGATTTGACTATAGGGCTTCCCCGTGGTCAGTTCCACCCATTACCGAACCCTAGGGTTCGGAAAAGATGCTATCGTCGCCGCCGCGATCCCGCCTGCGGTGGTGTGCTGGTCTTGTGCGCTGCTGTGGCCGCCGTCGTGGCAGGTGCAGGTTGCAACGCCCCTCTGGGTGCTCCCCGTGCCTCCACGGTCCGTCGGCCCCTCTGCTTCCTCTTCGATTCATCAGCGAGGACCTCGGGTAAGTTATCTTTGTGGTGTTTGTCTATGCTACTGCCTGTAGGGGTTCGTAGCATGGAAAACAAAAAATTTCTACCGCATACAAACAAACAAGCCAAGATCTATCTACTGGATTGTAGCAACGAGTCGATGGAATAACTCACCCTCGAAGATTCCAAGTGTTTAACGAGAGCGGATTCTCGTGGGTGATGTAGTCGTACTCTTCCCGATCTCAAGATCGCGTAGACGATCCTTCCGGCGCTATGCTCGCGGTGCTCCTGATCGGTCACACGTTCGCATTCACGAAGACCTTCCTCTCCTTGTTCCAAAGGCGGAGGTTGTAGCACTCTCCTCGTGATTCCGGCAGCACAACGGCGTGGTACCGGAAGTAGAGGGGAGATCCCGCAGGGCTTCACCTTAAGCCGGAGCGGGTATGGTGGACTATGAGAGAGATCCTCGGTGATCTAGGGTTTAGATGCACCAAGGAGGGGGCAGGGCCGGCGGCTAGGGTTAGCTAGGAGGCGGCTAGGGTTTGCCCTAGGAGGCAGCGGTGGCAGCAGCAACAGGTGGTGGCGCCGACGGCTTAGGGCTAGGGTTTAGAGGTAGGGAACTTGTGTGCTAGGAGGGGCAGCCCTGCCCCTCCCTTTATAGGTGGGAGGCGCGGCCAAGGGGAGGGGAGTCCCTCCCCAACTCGGCTTGGAGGTGGGCCGGCGGTTGGAGGAGGGAACTCCTCCCCAACTCGGTTTCCACCTCTCCCTCCACTTCCCAAAATAGCCGTTTGACTTTCAAATTGGCGTTTGACTTTTTCAAACTAGGATTTGATTAAACCCTCTATTTTGTTCAGCGATGACACCTAGTACATGATGCAATCATTCCAACTTGTAATGACACATTCATGTACCCTTCCCCTCCGGAGTGCCGGACATTCCGGAACCTTCTAGAACATTCCCGATGAAAACACCGGAATCATTCTCCAACTCCGAAACAAGACTTTCCTTATATGAATCTTATTCTCCGGACCATTCCGGATCTCCTCGTGATATCCCGGATCCCATACGAGACTCCGAACAACATTCGATCTCTTTCTCATCATTCCATAACTACTCAAACAACTTCGAATCCTTAAGTGTGTCTCCCTACGGTTCGTGAATTATGCGGACATGATAGAGACACTTCTCCGAACAATAACCAATAGAGGAATCTAGAAATTCATATGGCTCCCACATATTTCTACGATTACTTTGCGATCGAATTGAACCACTTACATACGATACCAATTTCCCTTTGTCTCACGATAGTTTACTTATCCGAGGTTATGATCGTCGGTATCTCTGCATTCCTAGTTCAACCTCGTTACCGATAAGTACTCTTTTCTCGTTCCTGTGATATGTGATCCCTTGTGAGCCAGTCACATGCTTGCAAGCTAATTGGATGACAATTCATCGAGAGGGCCCAGAGTATATCTATCCGTCATATGGATGGACAAATCCCACTCTTGATCCATGTGTCTCAACCGATACTTTCCGAACACTCAATGCCACCTTTATAGCCACCCAGTTACGGTGTGGTGTTTGATGTCATCAAAGCATCCATCCGGTAAAGGTGATATGCATGATCTCATGGTCGAAGGTATTAGGTTACTATGTATCAGTAAGCATATAGCAATCGAACTATTAAAATAACTTGATCTTTATGCTACGCTTATCTATAGGAGTATGTCCACCATATCATTCTCCTAACTATATGATCTTGTTGTTAATAACATCTCAATGTTCATGATAGGGAAACCTCAATCATTTATTAACCAACAAGCTAGTATTATAAAGAGGCTTTACTAGGGACTCTATTTAAGTTTACAAATCACACAAGTATTAATGTTTCCTTGTTAATACTATTATAGCATGAATGTAAACATTTATCATAAACACAAAGATATAATAATAACTACATTTATTATTGCCTCTAGGGCATATCTCCAACAGTCTCCCACTTGCACTAGAGTCATCTAATCTAGATTACATGGTAATATACCGAACACCCATGGCAGTTTGGTGCTGGTCATGTTTTGCCCTCCGGAGAGGTTTAGTCAACGGATCCACCACATTCAGATCTGTGTGTACTTTGCAAATCTTTATGTCCCCATCTTGTACATGTTCTCGAATAGCGTGAAAACGTAGCTTGATATGCTTCAGCTTCTTGTGTGACCTTGGTTCTTGCGCATTGGCTATGGCGCCCATGTTATCAAAGTAGATAGACATTGGGTCCAGCGCACTAGGAACCACACCCAGCTCTGTAATGAACTCTTTCATCCATATCGCTTCTTGTGAAGCCTCCGAAGCAGCCATGTATTCCGATTCAGTTGAAGATCTCGCCACAACGCTTTGCTTTGCACTCCTCCAGCTAACTGCTGCACCATTCAAAATAAATACGTATCCAGATTGTGATTTAGAGTCATCCGGATCGGTGTTCCAACTAGCATCGGTGTAACCATTAACAACGAGCTGTTCATCACCTCCATAAGAAAGAACCATATCCTTAGTTCTTCTCAAGTACTTAAGGATGTTTTTGACCGCTGTCCAATGATCCACTCCTGGATCACTTTGATATCTGCTAGTTAAACTAACAGAATATGCAATGTCGGGTCTAGTACATAGCATGGCATACATTAGAGATCCTATGGCTGAGGCATAGGGAGTCTTACTCATCCTTTCTCTATCTTCTGCTGATGTCGGACTTTGAGTTTTACTCAAGGTCGATTAAACATGGGCAAGAACCCTTTCTTGCTATCTTCCATTCCAAACCTCTTTAGAACTTTGTCCAAATATGTACTTTGTGACAATGATATTAGACGTCTCGATCTATCTCTATAAATCTTTATGCCTAATATGTAAGCTGCTTCGCCAAGATCTTTCATTGAAAAACTATTATTCAAATATTCCTTGACACTATTAAGAAGGTCTACATCATTCCCAATCAACAATATGTCATCCACATATAGTATTAAGAATGCTACAGAGCTCCCACTCACTTTCTTGTAAATACAAGCTTCTCCATAAGTTTGTATAAAACCAAAACTTTTGATCACCTTATCAAAACGTTGATTCCAACTTCGGGATGCTTGCTTCAATCCATAGATGGACCGTTGAAGTTTGCATACCTTGTTAGCATCCTTAGGATCGACAAAACCTTTGGGTTGCATCATATACAACTCTTCATCAATGTCTCCATTGAGGAACGCTGTTTTGACATCCATCTGCCATATCTCATAATCATAATATGCAGCGATTGCTAACAAAATCCTCACAGACTTTAGCTTCGCTACCGGTGAGAAGGTCTCATCGTAGTCAACTCCTTGAATTTGTCGAAACCCTTTTGCGACAAGTCGAGCTTTATAGACAGTAACATTACCATCAGCATCTGTTTTCTTCTTGAAAATCCATTTGTTCTCGACAGCCTTCCGGCCATCCGGTAAGTCCACCAAAGTCCACACTTGGTTTTCATACATGGATCCAATCTCGGATTTCATGGCTTCTTGCCATTTATTGGAATCTGGGCTCATCATCGCTTCCTCATATGTTGCAGGGTCATCGGTGTTGTCCACCAACATGACACTCATAACGGGATCATACCAATCAGGAGTGGTACGAGTTCTTGTTGACCTACGAGGCTCTGTAGCAACTTCAACCGAAGTTTCATGATCATCATAATTAGCTTCCTCTCTTATTGTTGTAGACACCACAGGAACTACTTCCGGTGCTGCGCTACTCGCAAGTTCGAGAGAAGGTTCGACAACCTCGTCGAGTTCTACTTTCCTTCCAGTCACTTCTTTCGAGAGAAACTCCTTCTCTAGAAAAGATCCATTCTTGGCAACGAAGATTTTGCCTTCGGTTCTATGATAGAAGGTATACCCAATAGTCTCCTTTGGGTATCCTATGAAGACGCATTTTTCCGCTTTGGGTTCAAGCTTGTCCGGCTGTAACTTCTTTACATAGGCTTCGCAACCCCAAACTTTCAGAAACGACAATTTAGGTTTTTCCCAAACCATAATTCATACGGTGTCATTTTAACGGATTTAGATGGTTCCCTATTTAAAGTGAATGCGGCTGTTTCTAATGCATAACCCCAAAATGATAGCGGTAAATCTGTAAGTGACATCATAGAACGAACCATATCTAAGAGAGTTCGATTATGACGTTCGGACACACCATTACGCTGTGGTGTTCCCGGCGGTGTCAATTGTGAAAGTATTCCGCATTTCTTCAAATGCTCGCCAAACTCGTAACTTAGATATTCACCTCCATGATCAGAACGTAGAAATTTAATCTTCTTGTTACGTTGATTCTCTACCTCACTTTGAAATTCCTTAAACTTCTCGAAAGTTTCGGACTTATGTTTCATGAGATAGATATACCCATATCTACTCAAGTCATCGGTGAAGGTAAGAACATAACGATAACCACCGCGCGATGCTACACTCATTGGACCACACACATCGGTATGTATGATTTCCAATAAGTCCGTAGCTCGCTCCATCATACCAGAAAATGGAGTCTTAGTCAATTTACCCATCATACATGCTTCGCATTTTTCAAGTGATTCGAGAAGTCCATCGGAATGGAGTTTCTTCATGCGCTTCACTCCAATATGACCAAGACGACAGTGCCACATATAGGTCGAGTTATCGCTCGATTTCAAACGTTTAGCCTCAATGTTATTAATATGTGTATTTCCACTATCGAGATTCAATAAGAATAGACCATCTATCAAAGGTGCATGTGCATAAAACATATTACTCATATAAATCGAACAACCATTATTCTCGGACTTAAACAAGTAACCGTCTCGCAATATACATGATCCCAATATAATGTTCATGCTCAACGCAGGCACCAAATAACAATTATTTAAGTATAAAACTAATCCCGATGGTAGATGAAGAGGTAGCGTGCCGACCGCGATCACATCAACCTTTGATCCGTTTCCCACGCGCATCGTCACCTTGTTCTTCGTTAGCTTCCGTTTATTCTGCAGCACCTGTTTCGAGTTACAAATATGAGCAACCGAACCAGTATCAAATACCTGGCACTACTATTTAGTACTAGTGAGATACACATCAATAACATGTATATCGGATATACCTTTCTTCTTGATGTTGCCGTTCTTCAAATCCGCCAAGTACTTTGGGCAATTCCGCTTCAAAGGACCTTCTCCCTTGCGTAAAGCACTCGAAGTCGTGCTTAGGTCCAGCCTTGGTCTTCTTCGTCGGTGCGGTAACTTTCTTACCACCCTTCTTAAAGTGTCCCTTTTGCTTAGACTTGCCTTTCTTGAATTTGGTGGTCTTATTGACCATCAACACTTGGTGCTCTTTCTTGATCTCCACTTTTGCAGATTTCAACATGGCAAAGAGTTCTGGCAACTGCTTGTTCATGTTTTGCATATTGTAGTTCATCACAAAGTTCTTGTAACTTGGTGGTAGTGATTGGAGGACACGGTAAATCCCCAAAGCATTAGGAATCACTATACCCAAGCTTTGAAGTTTGTTTATGCGTGCACATCTTAAGCACATGCTCATTGGCCAGCTTCCTCTTCCATCTTGTAGTTAAAGAACTTTTCGTAAGCCTCATAGCTCTCAATTGCCGTGAGTCTCAAAGATCAATTTGAGTTCACGGACAATATCATGTGGGTCTGAATTCTCAAACCTTTTCAAGCTCATTCTAAACCATACAAGATAGCACACCGAACTGGAGTATTGAGTCTTCCAAGAGGTAAACATTCTTTACTTCATCGGTAGCGTAGGCTGCAGTGGGTCACCCAAATGCATCCAACACATAGGTCAAATTACCAGCTGTGAGGACAATCCTCAAATTGCGGAACCAATCCGCGAAGTTGCTTCCATTGTTTTTCAACTTTTCTTTCTCTAGGAACGCATTAAAATTGATGGTAGGGGCTGCCATTGATCTACAAACATATTTGCAATAGTTTAGACTAAGTTTATGACAAATTGAGTTCTAATTAATAGTTAAATTAATCTAGGTGAACTCCCACTCAAAACAATATCCCTCACATTGTCTTAGTGATCACACGAACCAAATCCACCACATCAACACCGATCATCACGAGAGTTGATGGAGCTTCAATGGCGAACAATCAACATGTTCATCATATCTACTATATGACTCATGCTTTACCTTTCGGTGATCCGTGTTCCCGAGACCATGTATGTACATGCTAGGCTCGTCAAGATCAAACCTTAGCTTCCGCATGAGCAAATCTGGCTTGCTCACGTTGTATACACTTGCGGAATCTAACACACCCGATCATCACGTGGTGCTTCGAAACAACAAGCTTTAGCAACGGTGCTTACTAAGGGTGAACACTCTGGAACTTGATATTCATGTGCATGAGGGATCATCTTATAATGCTACCGTCGTCAACTAAGCAATACAAGATGCATAAAGGATTAACATCACATGCAATTCATAATATGTGATATGATATGGCCTTTCTTCTTTGTGCTTCCGATCTCCATCTTCAAGCACAAACATGATCTCCATCATCACCGGCATTGCATCAAGGTCAATGACGCTTCTCCATGATTGTCGTCCACCAGCTTCAACTATTACAACTACTTTGAATAGACACACAGGTCTTAACGGAATTTAAAGACAACCATATGGCTCCTGCCGGTTGCCAACTTACAATAAGGAACATTGCATACATCAAATATAATCACAATCATGGCCATATCACATCACAGCACACCCCTGCAAAACAAAGTTAGACGCCTCTACTTTCTTTGCATGTTTTACGTGGTTTGGGGCTTTCAATAAGTGTCGTTCTAACTTACGAACAAGAACCACAACATTGATACTAGTATTGTCAATTACCCGTTGTAAATTGAATCTTAACTATGTTGGGAGAAACATGCACCCGCAAAGCCACTTATGCAATACAAGTTGCATGTCAAGCGTGGAGCAAGTCTCATGAACGATGTCATGTAAGGTTAGCCCGGGCCGCTTCATCCCAGCATCCCGCAAGATGCAAAGTACACAAGAAGCAATCGACAACAAAAGCATCAATGCCCACAATGACCATTGTGTTCTACTCGTGCAACAGATCTACATATAGACACGGCTCTGATACCACTGTAGGGGTTCGTAGCATGGAAAACAAAAAAATTCTACCGCATACAAACAAACAAGACAAGATCTATCTACTAGATTGTAGCAACGAGTTGATGGAATAACTCACCCTCGAAGATTCCAAGTGTTTAACGAGAGCGGATTCTCGTGGGTGATGTAGTCGATTTTCCCGATCTCAAGATCGTGAGACGATCCTTCCGCTGCGTTATGGCAGCGCTCCTGATCGGTCACACGTCGTACTGATTTAAGACCTTCCTCTCCTTGTTCCAAGAAAAGCGAAGGTTGTAGCACTCTCCTCGTGATTCCGGCAGCACAACGGCGTGGTACCGGAAGTAGAGGGGAGATCCCGCAGGGCTTCGCCTTAAGCCGGAGCAGTTATGGTGGACTATGAGAGAGATCCTCGGTGATCTAGGTTTTAGATGCACCAAGGAGGGGGCAGGGGCGGCGGCTAGGGTTTCCCCTAGGAGGCGGCGGCAGCAGCAACAGGTGGTGGCGCCGGCGGCTTAGGGCTAGGGTTTAGAGGTAGGGAAATTGTGTGCTAGGAGGGGCAGCCATGCCCCTCCCTTTATAGGTGGGAGGCGCGGCCAAGGGGAGGGGAGTCCCTCCCCAACTCGGCTTGGAGGTGGGCCAGCGGCTGGAGGAGGGAACTCCTCCCCAACTCGGTTTCCACCTCTCCCTCCACTTCCCAAAATAGCCGTTTGACTTTCAAATTGGCGTTTGACTTTTTCAAACTAGGATTTGATTAAACCCTCTATTTTGTTCAGCGATGACACCTAGTACATGATGCAATCATTCCAACTTGTAATGACACATTCATGTACCCTTCCCCTCCGGAGTGCCGGACATTCCGGAACCTTCTAGAACATTCCCGATGAAAACACCGGAATCATTCTCCAACTCCGAAACAAGACTTTCCTTATATGAATCTTATTCTCCGGACCATTCCGGATCTCCTCGTGATATCCCGGATCCCATCCGAGACTCCGAACAACATTCGGTCTCTTTCTCATCATTCCATAACTACTCAAACAACGTCGAATCCTTAAGTGTGTCTCCCTACGGTTCGTGAATTATGCGGACATGATCGAGACACTTCTCCGAACAATAACCAATAGAGGAATCTGGAAATTCATATGGCTCCCACATATTTCTATGATTACTTTGCAATCGAATTGAACCACTTACATACGATACCAATTTCCCTTTGTCTCACGATAGTTTACTTATCCGAGGTTATGATTGTCGGTATCTCTGCATACCTAGTTCAACCTCGTTACCGATAAGTACTCTTTTCTCGTTCCCGTGATATGTGATCCCTTGTGAGCCAGTCACATGCTTGCAAGCTAATTGGATGACATTTCACCGAGAGGGCCCAGAGTATATCTATCCGTCATATGGATGGACAAATCCCACTCTTGATCCATGTGTCTGAACCAATACTTTCCGAACACTCAATGCCACCTTTATAGCCACCCAGTTACGGTGTGGTGTTTGATGTCATCAAAGCATCCATCCGGTAAAGGTGATATGCATGATCTCATGGTCGAAGGAATTAGGTTACTATGTATCAGTAAGCATATAGCAATCGAACTATTAAAATGACTTGATCTTTATGCTACGCTTATCTATAGGAGTATGTCCACCATATCATTCTCCTAACGATATGATCTTGTTGTTAATAACATCTCAATGTTCATGATAGGGAAACCACAATCATTTATTAACCAACAAGCTAGTATTATAAAGAGGCTTTACTAGGGACTCTATTTAAGTTTACAAATCACACAAGTATTAATGTTTCCTTGTTAATACTATTATAGCATGAATGTAAACATTTATCATAAACACAAAGATATAATAATAACTACATTTATTATTGCCTCTAGGGCATATCTCCAACACTGCCATGATTATCCCTGTGTATCTAGTGGCTTTCATGTCGAGTGACTATGTGCTGGTTGAGTTCATCTCTAGATTAGAGTTCTTGCTCTTCTTAGGGTTCATAATCCCCTGTTGATCATATCTATGATGCTTTAGATCTAGTGTTGATCACATTTGATCATGGGAAAAGATTGTTTGTTGTGATTGATGATTAATAGTAATTTTGTTGCTGCTAACTGCCTGTCAGATTAATTCTAGTGGTAATCCATCATGATTCATGCTAGTGTATCAATGAAATCCTTGATTGGATTATGTTGTTGATCTAAGAGTTTACTCTACTGTTAGATTGCTTATACTGACAGTAGTTGCTTATTGCAATTATACTATTGGCTTGTCTAAGATTATACTCACTGAATCAAATCATTGCTTGCAATGATTTCTATGGATGTATAAATGAATTTAAGGTTGATTCCTTGGCTTCAGGAAAATGATATGTAGTGGTTGTCCCTTTTTATCTATGAAAGCTAAGTAAAGATTGGTTTTAGATCATTAAGAACTTGTCCTTGTGATACCACTATATTCTGGCACACAAGTGATTGGGTTTTTTATTTATGGGCTTAGCTTGATTATGCTTGTGATTAAAACTGACAAGATGATATGGAAGCTTTTATTATCTTACCTGCCTATGATGTTGGTCTGAGGCTCTAGGATGTAATTCCTAGTTAGTTAGGCAATAGTTTGTTTGAAACTTATAGATTTAGAGGTGCTACTCTCTCTCTCTGAGATATGTGCCCTGGTCTGTTAGGATCAAATGAAATGATCTAAGTTGTAAAAAATAATAACACTGAACCCAGTGATGCTGGTCTGAGGGTTTATTGTTTGTGGTTGAGCTTGATTCCTTATCCTTATACTTGAAATCTCTAGGATAGATTCACCCCTCTTGGGTGCATATTGAGAGATCATTTCATAAAGCAACACATGCTTTTGTTTAGATATTCTGATGAAAGGATGTGATGGTTTTATGAGACACACCACAAGATTTGATGTTGGTGTAGTAGATTGATGATGATCTTGATCTTGGTCTGGATCTTGATCTGCTTTTGCTGGGCTACTGAGCTTGCTCTTGAGCTTGCCTGCTCCTCCTAGCTCCTGGGCTTGACCTTGTTGTCCACCAGATCCATCCCCCTCCTTATGTCACCATTCTAGTGATGTTTGGATTGATCTGGGGGTTGGTTTGGCTGTTGTTCTTGGTTTGCTTGTTGTTCACCCTGGCTGTGTTGTGGTGTGGTGTAGTGGAGTGATGCACTGAGGTGCTTCTCCATGATTGTGGTGTGGTTTTGTGATCCTGGCTGTGCTTGTGTGGTCGACATCAAACTATCTGCATGCTTGTGTGTGTGTAGCCTATGTGCCTACTATGCACATATGGATAGGTTCAGAAAATTTGAACTTACTATTACCAATCTACTTTTACCTGGGCTGGTGAATTGGTCCCTTTTGGCTGTCATTTGCATTCTGGCTTGAATTTATGAAAGATGAAATCTTTAATATTGGTGAAACTTGCCCCTTTTTAACATTCTCAATGATGAGATTGTCAAGTGCACCTCACTGACATATCTGAGAGAAATATATACTAACACTAATCTTGTTTTATTTTATATTTAATCTTTGTTTTGCAGGTACAAAGATAAAGATGAAGATTTAGTGTAGTTTTAGATATAGGATAGTTAGTAGAGATATAAATGTAATTTTCTTAATATTTTGTAATTTTTCTTTTATAATACTTGTAATCTTTTTTGGTTCATTTGTAATAAGGATTATATATTTATTAATAAAGAATATTTTATTCTTTACTCTTGTGTGAATTGTGAGGTTTGGAATAACTTCAGTAAGTTATTCTTTGTAACTTATTTATGTCTTTATAATATGAAAATGAATTTCATAGTTTCTATTGTTTTGAGATTTAAGTTATACTACCTATCTCTTAATTAATTTAAGATTCAAATCTTATATCTACATCATTTAAATTATTATTCAAACACTTAAGTTTTTAAATTCAAACCCATTTCAAAACACACATAATTCCTTTAAGATCACATCAAAGTTTATAACAATCCTCCTTTAAGTCTAAACCTAATCTTAAAGTAAGAAAGAAACATTGATCACTTAAGGTTTTATTTGGCAAAAAATTTACCCACATTTTCACAAATAGATGCATGCAACAATACATAATCCTAAATCTACCCTTAGTTAGGTCCTATATGCTGGGATGTTACAGCTCTTTTGTCGGAATTGGGCTATCTTTAGTCTCTCTTTTACCATCCTGACTTTCTCTTCAACTTCCTTGATTCGGTCTGGTCCGAACAAGTTTCTTTATCCTACTACATTCCACAATAATGGTGTAGTACACTTCCTTCCATAAATAAAACTCTGCGTATGGCAGACTACTGTCCCAACTAGATCCATAGTCTAGCGCACAAGCCCTCAACATATCTTCCAAAATCTGATTGGTACTTTCTGTCTGTCCATCAGTCTGAGGATGAAACGCAGTGCTAAATTCTAGCCTATTTCCCAATGACTCATGTAGTTGTCGCCAAAAATGCAAAATGAACTCGGTTCCTCTATCTGACACAATACTCTTGGGTACTCAATGCAAACACACAATTCCGTTCATGTAGATCTTGGCTAACTTAGCACTTGTATAGGTGGTCTTTACGGGTATGAAATGAGCCACTTTTGTCAAGCGATCCACAACAACCCATGTAGAATCGCATCCAGATCTAGTCCTTGGCAGTCCTGTAATAAAATCCATACCAATTTTATCCCACTTCCATTTAGGTATTGGTAGTGGTTGTAATAATCCTACCGGTTTCTGATGCTCCGCGTTTACTCGACTACACACGTCACACAAAGCAATGTGCTCTGCGATATCTTTCTTTAGATTATTCCACCAAAATCTTTTCTTCACATCCATGTAGATCTTGGTGTTGCCAGGTTGAATCGAATATGGAGAATTATGTGCTTCTTGTAGGATCAATTTATGAAGTTCCGGATCATGTAGAATGCATATAAGTTTCCCATACCATAAGGTTCCTTGTTCATCTTCATGGAATCCCTTTGCGTTTCCTTTACCAATTTTACTCTTAATTTCCTCTATTTCCTTGTCCAACTTTGAGCTTCTTTGATTTTATCCAATAGTGTTGGCTTCCAAGGACATAAGATATCCTTGACGCACTATCTCTAATCTTAGCTTTTTAAATTGAGCACTTAATTCTTCTGCAAATCTCCTTTGGTGAGGCCATTCACATAAACCTTGCAGCTTAATGCATCGGCCTCGACATTTGCTTTCCCGGGATGGTATTGGAAACTTAAGTCGTAATATTTGATAGGTTCTAGCCATCTTCTTTGTCTCATGTTGAGTTCCTTCTGTGTGAAAATGTATTTCATACTCTTGTGATCGGTGAACATTTCATAACGCTTTCCCATAAGATAATGTCTCCATGTCTTTAGTGCATGGACAACAGAGGCCAAATCTAAGTCATGCGTAGGATAGTTTACTTTGTGATTATTGAGTTGTCTCGAGGCATATGCTACCACTTTACCTTCTTGCATTAACACTCCTCCTAGTCCTTGGTGAGATGCATCACAATAGACTTGAAAATCTTTCTCTAGATCTGGCTAGCATAACACTGGTGCTGACACTAATCTCTTCTTCAACTCTTGAAAACTGGTTTCACATGTTTCAGTCAAGTCAAACTTCTTCTCTTTCTTTAGTAGATTAGTCATCGGCTTTGCTAACTTCGAGAAGTTCTCAATGAACCTTCTATAGTATCCTTCCAAGCCCAGGAAACTACGGACCTCTTTAACTATTTTAGGAGGTTACCATTCTGTTACAGCTGCTACCTTTGCTGGATCGACAGCTATACCATTCCCAGACACAACATGTCCATGAAATCCAACTTCATTCAGCCAAAATTCACATTTACTGAACTTGGCATACAACTTGTGTTCTCTGAGTTTCTCTAGAACCAAGCGTAGATGTTCTTTATGTTCCTCATTGCTCTTGGAATATATCAATATGTCATCGATGAATACGACTACAAACTTGTCAAGAAACTCCATGAACACTTTGTTCATCAAATTCATGAAACAAGCTGGTGCATTAGTTAGTCCAAACGACATCGCTATATACTCATACAATCCATATCTGGTGGTAAAAAAGCAGTCTATGTTATATCTTGTTCTCTAATCTTTATTTGAAAGTAACCTGATCGAAGGTCAATTTTTGAGAACACAAGAGCTCCTTCTAGCTGATCAAAGAGATCATTAATTCTGGGTAGGGGATATTTTTTCTTTATGGTCACTTCGTGTAACATCCCAAAATTTCATCAAATGCAAATCATGTATTGCATTCATATCATCATAGCATTTAGAGCTTGCATAAAAAATTTCAAAGTTTGAAACCAAATAAAACCATAATTATGCCCTTTTTGTTATATGCATATGAGGCATGGTTTTATTTTTATTTCCAAAAGGCCAAAGTATTTTTTTTGAGTGAACAGATGTGTTTGACACACTTTTGAATGCAAGGTTCACACTACAAAAATCTGGAAAAGGTTGAATTCAAACACATTTGAATTTGGGTTTTAAAACCATTCCTAAAAATCAAAAATGAAATGGAAAAGGTAAAAGAAAAAATAAAAGCTAGCGCTGCCCTTTCAGCCCAGCAGCTCTTCTGGCCCAATAAGCCCACCCGGGGTTCTCTCCCTCTGCCCCCTCTCTCACCCATGCGAACCCTACCCCGCACTCACTTCCACTAGGCCCAGCTCCAGCTCATCCCTTCGTCCCCAAACCCTGCACGCGGATGACGACGTCACCGCCCGTTTCTCCCCTTCACTTCCGCGAATGAATTCACATAAATACACGTTGATTGCTCACGTGACTATCTCCCCAGCCCTGAATACTTGACCCCCTTTGCCTCGTGGCCATTTCCCCTCACTCGCCACCACCTAAGCGCCCAGGCTGCCCTCAATTGAGCTTGCACCACCGCGGACCCGAGCGCCTCCGGTGAGTAATTCCTGTTTGCACCGTCCACCTCGTTCCCTCTGGTTCACCCTGTCGTTCTCCCCATCCTCTGGCGCATCTAACCTTAACTCTAGTCCGTCCTATATTGCCCCAGGTCGTCGTCCCCATCAAGCACCGTGAACACCCGAAGCTTCCTCCAACTCCGGCGAGCGATTCCGGTAAGAATCGAGCGCCCCTTGCCTTCTAGTTCAAACTCTTATGTGCACTATGTCCTTGCGCATCCACTGACACTGTTTGTTTTCCCTATGGTGACCTAGGTCGTCGCCATCGTCTCTGACACACGTGCCCGATGCTAGAGAGGTCTCCGACAAGCTCTCACGGCCACTACAGCACGCCCCTGTCCAAGCCAGCTGCACCTTGAGATTCCTCGCATCCACGCGATGCTGGTAAGCCACAACCTCACCCCCAGCTCCCTCTAGGTTCACTGGAACATCGTCGCCAGTAGAGCCGCCGCCGCCAGCACCATCGGCATTGCTCGCTTATGGTTGCTTGATCCAGAGCCGTAGGATTTAGATCTGACGCCGTAGATAGATCACTTAATCGAATCGCTATCGCCAGATCTGGACTGCAGGATCTGACTTAGATCTAACATCCCACGCGCGTGATCCGCACGAAGCGGTACAGGCCAATCAGACATGGACGTGTGTGTGTTTTTGAATTAAAATCTGTTTTTAGATCTATTAGCTTTTCAAACTTGTAAAATTCATAACTTTAGTTCTGTTTGTCCAAAATTTACAAATAATATATCAATGGATTCAGAAAATTAAGACCTACACTCCTATGTCCTTATTTTAGTATTTGGCTTCTGAAAATAGGATTATTTGCAGAACCAAATATATGCTTATTTTGACTTTATAAAATGTTTATAAATTTGTTTTGAGGCACATTTGAGTTTGTTTAAACTTTAGATAGATGTCTTTGTGTTCAGTACTGTTTGGTTTGACTTGTTTAGTATATAAAAATCATTCCATTGCATTTGCATGCATTCATAATTATTTTTGCTTGAATATTTGAATGTGAATTTGGTGTTACTATTTTATGTGTAGATTTTGGTGATAGTGGTGATTGTGATTGTGAGGACAGTTGCTCCTCTCCTAGCTACCAAGGCAAGTGATGCTTCATACTATTTTGTCCTATTATTTTGACTATGCACTAGTGATATTTTGAGTAGGACTTGCATGGAAATTTTCTAAGTATCTATACTATGCTATGCCTTGGGAAATCTTAGTAGTTGTTATCTTTGTAGATTATTTCCCTAAGTTAAGAAACTTGCTACTAGTATGCTTATCCTAGCTAGTAGAATACAAGGGTGGTTTATTCATGCTATGAAATATTTCTAAGTCTATGACTTGTGTTTTTTGCTTAATAAAACAACTAAGTGAATGAATAACCTTGGAGGAATGGTATGGTTGGTTTATGTTGAGTGGTTACACAAGGCCATGTCTATGGTTTACATTGTGTATCACACTTGTGGATTGCCACCCAGGAACAAAGGGATTTGAGATGTTTAGTGTTGAGAAGCTTCTAGTGCAACCACATAACATATGGGCTCTGCCTTGACCAAATAGGTTGCAAGAACTTAGCTAGATGGACAGTTGGTGGTAGGGTGATAGGATGGAACGTGTCCATGGTGGTCTAAGGGAATGCTTCTGAAAATTCTCGTCTAATGCATGTCGAGTCTTGTGGGGAAAGTGTACCACCTCTCGAGAGGGTAAATCCTAAGTACTTAGCCGTGTCCCCGGTAACGGACAATTTGAGCATCGAAGACATTAAAGCTATCAAGGATCTCCTCATCCTAATTTCTCTAAGTTAAAACTTGTGGTTGAACAAGGGTAAAGGTTCACCAATGTCTATTGGTGGTTCCTTGGGTGTTTTTATCAAGCAAAAACTTAGTGTTTTCAACTGATAAGAAAACCTTATTTTGAGCAAAGCAAGCCTGAGCTACATTTAGCCAAATTCATATAGTTATTAGATACTACTATTCTACTATGGTATCACTTGCCAATACAATTCCAAATGTATTGAACCTCTGTGGCTGTAACTTATGATGTTGCAGGTTACTCTGACGGTGACTAGGGTCATGAGTCTACACTCAACATGATTGCATGTGGCACATGAAGATGAAGACTTCATTTTATTTACTTATGTATGAACTCTATGTATTAGCCATGGGCTAATGAGTTGTAAAGACTATGTTTATCTCTGGAATGATGATGTAATAATGACATTTGTATCTATGTACTTCATCTTAAACTGTGGATGCTAGCATTTCTATCCAGGGACTAGCATTGCAATCACAGGGATCTTTACCATATTTGGTGAGATCTTACAAATGGTATCAGAGCATCGTGTTGCCTGTAAGATTACGACCCTAAGATGAATTAGACTAAGTAAACAACTAGGAAATGCAAACTCCTTTACAAATTCCACACTTGTCTCTTTTCTTCTCGTAAAACTTCTCCTAATCTTCTTTCTCATATCTATTTGTAGATGAACTCCATCAATGAAGCCGTCAAGAAGGGACCACTCATGACCATGACCTTAGAATGTGAGACGGAGTTTCCCAAGGCACTCCAAAGCCTCATGGTTAGCTTGGGAATACATGGTGAAGCCGTGTACAAAGGATTTCCAGTGATGGATGAAGGAGAAGAATATTGGTGGGTGTAACTCCACTTATATAAAAACAAGGGAGACAACCACAAAGAGTCTTGCTTCTGCATGGTCACCAACTCAGAAATGTATATGTCATTCTTTGACTCTGCAAGAAATGCAGCTTGGAATGCTATCAAGGATCTTGGTGAAAGACTGAAGTGTAGAATGCCCAACACTCAAAATGACCTTAGTGAGGACAAGAAGTATACCCAAGACTTAGAGACTGCCATAAAACGTCTAAGGGAAGATATTATAGACTTAGCATATGAGTGAGAATTGGGATGTATTCCAATAGTTGGACCACCACACTTGACGTTTTCTTGCAAAAAAAATTCTAAGTTACGTATGAACCTTAGTGTTTGTGATTGAATATTGTATGCCATGACTTGTGTGGTTGAATGTATGCTTTTTGATTTCATTTCTACTATCTGGTTTTTCTCTTACTGGTGTTGTTCTAATTCTTTCTCTGTCCTATACAATAGATGCATAGCTTTGTGATCAGCACTCCCGAGGATTTCAAGGGAACTCGTTTTGGTTCTCATATAATGGATCTCACTAGTGTTCACAATCTCCCCCTCCCTAATATCAAGGGACTTCAGCTTACGAAGTTCAAGAGGAAGGATCTTTGGGGCTTTAGAGTCTCGCAACTTGGACGTCAGTCTGAGCCACCCACTGAGGAGATTGCTTTCAAGCTGATGCATGATGAGAGGAGAAGGGACTCGACGTAGTCATGCAGGAGCTACTTGGTCGTCTCTGCAGACGTCACTCCACCGATCTCAGGGGCCTCTACTTCCACCCATTTGGGAGGCGTGACGAGGAGGGAGAGGACATAGTGTATGACGATGCCACTATAGAGACTATCGAGCCTGTGCGTCTTTACCTTCAGGACCTAGAGAGCCTTGTTAGACACCTCGACACTGATAGGAGAAACTTCATGCTTAACAATGACGAGCTACAGGTTCAGTTGAGGGAGAAGGACCTACTCTTCACGGAGCAGGACGAGATCATCAAGGAGATGGAGGCCAGATTTGAGAGCCAAGACTAGAGGTTCAAGAATCAAGATAAGAGAGTGAAGGAAAAAAACAAGAAGATCAAGGAGATGAGGGACGATATAGATCTCAAGGACCTCGAGCTAGAGACCCAGCAAGGAGTGATAGAGAGGCTGTGCTCGCAGAAGAGAGCTCTCCGGGAGAAGATCGAGGCTTTGACCAGCAGCGTGGAGGAGTACAAGACAGCCATGGAGACAGCCGTACTTACTCTAGAGGACGAGGAGGTCGACGTGGAGGAGTAGTGTTGACTACTCGACTATTTATTTATCTATCATCCATGATTTATTATGTCGCGATGATCATCCAACATGTGGATGGCTTGCTAGTGTGTTTAGTTTTCCAAAACTGGTTGTTCACGTTGTTTAGACTCTAAGTTTATATTGTGCTTGCTTATTGTGATTGTTGCTATATCTTGTACTATGCATGTTAGTGTCTATGGGTTTTAACTCATTACTTATCCTTATTGAAACCAGAGATGCCTCCCCGTCGTGCCAATCCCAACCAAAACAACAATAACAACAACGGTCAAGAGATGCAGCAGCTGATAGCAGCTCAAACTCAAACGATGCATATGATGACTCAGTTCATGGCCAATCAGAACCAAAACAACAACAACAACAACAACAACAACAACCACAACAACAACGATCAGAATAATCCACCTGCATTTGAAATGCTCACCAGGTTTCTGATATTGAGGCCTGCTAAGTTCTCAAGGACCACTGATCCTATGGTAGCCAATGACTGGCTATGTTCTGTGAATAAGGACTTGGTAACTGTGGGCTGCACTGATGAAGAAAAGGTTAGATTTGCAGCACATCTGCTTGAAGGACCAGCAGCCACATGGTGGGACAACTTCCAAATCACTACTCATATTGAGGAAGTGACTTGGACTAGTTTTGAGGATGGATTCCGCACTTCCCATATCTCTTAGGGAGTGATGGGATTGAAAAATAAGGAGTTCCACAATCTCAAGCAACGTCACCGTAGTGTGGCGGAATATATTGAGGAGTTCAACAATTTGGAACGCTATGCGATGGATGATGTTGACATGGATGCCAAGAAGAAGAAGAAGTTCCTTGAGAGACTAAATGATGAGATGTGCATGTAGCTATCTGTTGCATATGTCCCAACATATCAATCACTGTGTGTCAAAGCCACCATCCTGGAAAGCAAGATGAAACAGGTGGAGAGCATAAAGAGAAAACATCACTTTGACAAGCACAGCTCAAGATCGTCTCACAAGCGTTCCCATGGTGATGATAGTGGAGGTTCTGGGTCCCACAAGCATGGGAAGTATAACAGCCACCACAACATTAACCGTCACCATGACAACAATCACCACCGTAATCATGACAATGGTGGATACAAAAGCCACAAGAGTGTATATAAGAGCCACCATGGTGGAAATGGTAATGGGGGAAGTCATCCTGCAAAGAGGGACATCAGTTAGGTTGAGTGCTTCAAATGCAAGAAAACTGGGCACTATGCAAATGAATGCCCAGAAAAGAAAGCTGATAGAGCCAACAAGCCCAATCCTTTCCAGAAAGTTCATGTGAACCACATCAATGTGGAAGAAATACATGAAGAGTCTAATGCTATTGTTGGTAAGTTTAAGATAAATTATTTTCCAACACTTATCCTTTTTAATACCGGAGAATCGCATTCATTCATATCAAGAGCATTTGTAGACAAAAATGGGTTACCAACTGAAACTATTGGTTGCCCTATAAAAGTAAGCTCTCCGGGTGGAGATATGATAGTGAATTTTGGATGCCATGATCTAGTATTAGAGTTTGTAAATAACAAGTTCCCGGTTAGTCTAATAATCCTAGAGTCCCAAGGATTGGATGTAATTTTGGGTATGGATTGGATGACTAAGTACGAGGGAGTAATAGATTGTGACAATCGTACTGTCACACTCACAACCCCGGAAGAAACGGATTAGGTTCAAGTCTAATTTTGAGCCAAAAGGTAGTAAGTTAAATTCTCTCAAGGGGGTTAGCCTAGACAGTGTGCCAGTAGTGAAGGAATATCCTAATGTGTTTCCGGAAGAACTGCCGGGAATGCCACCAGATAGGGATGTAGAGTTTCTAATTGACTTACTACCCGGATCTGGACCCATAGCAAGAGACCCTACAAGATGTCAGTTGATGAGTTGAAAGAACTCAAGAAACAACTTGGTGAACAGTTGTAGAAAGTATTTATCCACCAGTGTGCTCAAGGGAATCCGTTTTGGTTCTCGTATAGTGGATCTCACCAGTGTGCTCAATCTACCCCTCCCTAATATCAAGGGACTTCAGCTTACAAAGTTCGAGAGGAAGGATCTTTGGGGCTTTAGAGTCTCGCAGCCTGGACGTCAGTCAGAGTCGCCCACTGAGGAGATTGCTTTCAAGTTGATGCATGATGACAATGAGAAGGGACTCGACGTAGTCATGCAGGAGCTACTTGGTCGTCTCTATGGACGTCACTCCACTAAGCTCAGGGGCCTCTAATTCCACCCATTTGGGAGGCATGACGAGGAGGGAGAGGCCATAGTGTATGATGATGCCACTAGAGAGACTATCGAGCCTGTGCGTATTTACCTTCAGGACCTAGAGAGCCTCATTAGACATCTCGACACTGATAGGACCAACGTCATGCTTAGCAATGACGAGCTACATGTTCAGTTGAGGGATAAGGACCTACTCTTCACGGAGCGGGACGAGATCATCATGGAGATGGAGGCCAGATTCAAGAGCCAAGACAAGAGGTTCAACAAAGAAGAGAAGAGAGTGCGCGACAGAAACAAGAAGATCAAGGAGATGAGGGCCCAGATAGAGCTCAAGGATCTCGAGCTAGAGACCCAGCAGGGAGCGATAGAGAGGTTGCGCTCGCAGAAGAGAGTTCTCCGGGCGAAGATTGAGGCTTTGACCACTAGCGTGGAGGAGTACAAGACAACCATGGAGACAACCGGACTTACTCTAGTGGACGAGGATGTCGACATGGAGGAGTAGTGTTGACTACTTGACTATTTATTTATCTATCATCCTTGATTTGTTGAGTCGCAATGATCATCCAACATGTGGATGGCTTGCTAGTGTGTTTACTTTTCCAAAACAGGTTGTTCACGTTGTTTAAACTCTATGTTTATCTTGTTCTTGCTTATTGTGATTGTTGCTATATGTTGTAATGTACATGTTAGTGTCTATGGGTTTTATCTCATTACTTATCCTTATTGAAACCATAGATGCTTCCCCATCGTGCCAATCCCATCCAAAACAACAATAACAACAACGGTCAAGAGATGCAGCAGCTGATGGCAGCTCAAACTCAACTGATGCAGATGATGACTCAGTTCATGGCCAATCAGAACCAAAACAACAACAACAACAATAACAACAACAACAACAACAATCAGAATAACCCACCTGCATTTGACATGCTCACCAGGTTTCTGAGATTGAGGCCTTCTATGTTCTTAGGGACCACTGATCCTATGGTAGCCAATGACTGGCTACATTTTGTGAATAAGGACTTGGTAACTGTTTTTTGAACGTCATGACAGTAGGGGGAAAAGACCTACTGCCTCATTTTCTTCATTAACTTAGAGAAAAATCGACTTACATCAAGAGGAAACCAGAAAAAGAGGAGGGGGTGACAAGGAGGCATCCAAAACAAAAAAGGAGAGAGGAACAGAATGATTACGAAGAGGCTACAAAACTATGAATAAATGGTTGTAACTCCTCCCTGGTCCTATGCACCAGCAGTCCAATATCTTCAATAAACTTGACTTGGTAACTATGGGCTGCACTGATGAAGAAAAGGTCAGATTTGCAGCACATCTGCTTGAAGGACCAGCAGCCACATGGTGGGACAACTTCCAAATCACTACTCATACTGAGGAAGTGACTTGGCCTATTTTTGAGGATGGATTCCGCACTTACCATATCTCTTCGGGAGTGATGGGATTGAAAAAGAAGGAGTTCCATAATCTCAAGCAACGTCACCGCAGTGTGGCGGAATATATTGAGGAGTTCAACAATCTGGAATGCTATGCGACGGATGATGTTGACACAGATGCCAAGAGGAAGGAGAAGTTCCTTGAGAGACTAAATGATGAGATGTGCATGCAGCTATCTGTTGCATATGTCCCAACATATCAATCACTATGTGACAAAGCCACCATCTTGGAAAGCAAGATGAAACAGGTGGAGAGCAGAAAGAGAAAGCATCACTCTGACAAGCACAGCTCAAGATTGTCTCATAAGTGTTCCCATGGTGATGATAGTGGAGGTTCTGGGTCCCACAAGCATGGGAAGTATAACAGCCACCACAACATTAACCTTCACCATGACAACAAGCACCACCATAATCATGACAATGGTGGATACAAAAGCCACAAGAGTGGATATAAGAGCCACCATGGTGGAAATGGTAATGGGGGAAGTGAGCCTGCAAAGAGGGACATCAGTCAGGTTGAGTGCTTCAAATGCAAGAAAACTGGGCGCTATGCAAATGAATGCCCAGAAAAGAAAGCTGATGGAGCCAACAAGCCCAATCCTTTCCAGAAAGGTCTTGTGAACCGCATCAGTGTGGAAGAAATACATGAAGAGGCTAATGCTATTGTTGGCAAGTTTAAGATAAATTATTTTCCAACACTTATCCTTTTTAATACCGGAGAATCACATTCATTCATATCAAGAGCATTTGTAGACAAAAATGGGTTACCAAATGAAACTATTGGTTGCCCTATAAAATTAAGCTCTCCAGGTGGAGAGATGATAGTCAATTTTGGATGACATGATCTAGTATTAGAGTTTGGAAATAACAAGTTCCCGGTTAGTCTAATAATCCTAGAATCCAAAGGATTGGATGTTATTTTGGGTATGGATTGGATGACTAAGTACGAGGGAGTAATAGATTGTGCCAATCGTACTGTCACACTCACAACCCCAGATAAGAAACGGATTAGGCTCAAGTCTAATTTTGAGCCAAAAGGGAGTAAGTTAAATTCTCTTAAGGGGTTAGCCTAGACAGTGTGCCAGTAGTGAAGGAATATCCCGATGTGTTTCTAGAAGTACTGTCTTGAATGGCATCAGATAGGGATGTAGAGTTTGTAATTGACTTAATACTCGGATCTGGACCCATAGCCAAGAGACCCTACAAGATATCAGTTGATGAGTTGAAAGAAATCAAGAAAGAACTTGGTGAACAGTTGCATAAAGGATTTATCCAACCAAGTTCTTCGTCCTAGGGTGCACCAGTTCTTTTTGTGGAGAAGAAAGATAGAAGTCAGAGGCTATGCATAGACTACTGTTTGCTCAATGAGGTGACTATAAAGAACAAGTATCCTTTGCCTAGAATCAATGATCTATTTGATCAGCTAGAAGGAGCTCGTGTATTTTCAAAAATTGATCTCCGATCAGGCTATTTACAACTAAAGATTAGAGAGCAAGACATACCTAAGACTGCATTCACCACTAGGTATGGATTGTATGAGTATACTGTGATGCCAGAGGCTATGCACCAACTTATTTCATGAACATGATGAACAAGGTGTTCATGGAGTTTCTTGACAAGATTGTTGTTGTTTTCATTGATGACATATTGATCTACTCCAAGAGTGACAAGGAACATGAAGAATATTTGAGATTGATTCTAGAGAAGCTCAGAGAGCACAAGTTATATGCCAAGTTCAGCAAATGTGAATTTTGGCTAAATGAAGTTGGTTTTCTCGGACATGTTGTTTCAAGAGATGGTATTGTTGTCGACCCCGCAAAGGTGTCAGCTGTGACTGAGTGGGAATGTCCTAAGTAAGTGAAAGAAGTCTGTAGTTTCCTAGGCTTGGATGGGTACTATAGGAGGTTCATTGAGAATTTCTCGAAAGTGGCTAAACCAATGACTGAGCTACTTAAGAAACAGAAGAAGTTTGATTGGACCGAAGGATGTGAAATCAGTTTCCAAGAATTGAAGAAGAGACTAGTGTCAGCACCAGTCTTATGTCTACCAGATTTGGAGAAAGATTTTCAAGTCTATTGTGATGCATCTCACTAATGATTGGGTGGAGTTTTGATGCAAGAAGGAAAAGTTGTGTCTTATGCCTCGAGACAACTCAAAACTCATGAAATAAATTACCTTACTCATGACTTAGAGTTAACCTCTGTGTCCATGCACTCAAAACATGGAGACACTATCTTTTGGGAAAGCGTTGTGAAGTGTTCACAAATCACAAGAGTCTGAAATATATCTTCACTCAGAAGGAACTCAATATGAGACAAAGAAGGTGGCTTGAACTCATCAAGGACTATGACTTGAGTTTGCAATACCATCCTGGTGAAGCAAATGTTGTAGCGGATGCTTTAATCTATAAGTATGTGAATGGACTTACTAAGGGAGAATTACCCGATGATCTGTTTGCCCAATTCATAGATCTAAGATTGGAGATAGTACCTGCGATATCTCATGTCAATGGAAGTGCAACCAACACTGTTGGATAGAATCAAAGAAGCCCAAAAGATGGACAAGGAAACAAAGGAGCTTAAAGGAAAAATTAGCAAAGGTAAGGCGAAAGGATTCCATGAAGATGAACAAGGAACTTTATGGTATGGAAAGCGTATCTGCATTCGACAAGATTCTGACCTTTGCAAGTTGGTTTTGCAAGAAGAACACAATTCACCATATTCTATTCATTCGGGTAAAACCAAGATGTACATGGATGTGAAGGAAATATTTTGGTGGAACAATCTCAAGAAGGGCATCGCAGAACATATTGCTTTGTGTGATGTGTGTAGTCGTGTGAAGGCGGAACACCAGAAACCAGCAGGGTTATTGCAACCACTACCTATTCCTGAGTGGAAGTGGGATAAAATTTGTATGGATTTTATGACCGGACTGCCAAGGACCAGATCTGGATATGACTCCATATGGGTTATTGTGGATCGCCTAACTAAAGTGGCTCATTTCATACCCGTCAATACAACCTATACAAGTGCTAAGTTGGCCAAAATCTATATGAATAGAATTGTATGTCTACATGGAGTGCCTAAGAGTATTGGATCTGATAGAGGAACTCAATTTACTTTGCATTTTTGGCGAAAACTACATGAATCATTGGGAACAAGACTAGAGTTCAGCATGGCTTTTCATCCTCAGACGGATGGACAAACTGAAAGGACCAATCAGATTTTAGAGGACATGTTGAGAGCTAGTGCACTAGACTATGGTGCTAGTTGGGATGAAAGTCTGCCTTACGTAGAATTCTCTTACAATAACAACTATCAATCAAGCATAGAGATGGATCCGTTTGAATTCCTTTACAGAAGGAAATGCACTACCCCATTATTATGGAGTGGATTAGGTGAAAGGAATATATTCGGACCAGAACTGATCAAGGAAGCTGAAGATGAAGTTAGAATGGTAAAGGACAGATTGAAGATAGCCCAGTCTCGACAGAGAAGCATTGCAGATCCAAAGCGTGGGGAAGTCACCTGTGATGTAGGTGATAGAGCCTATCTTAGAGTCTCACCACTTCGTGGTGTGAAGAGATTTGGAGTCAAAGGAAAGTTGGCACCAAGATATGTTGGACCATTCAAATTATGAGTCGCAATGGAGAAGTGGCTTATGAATTGGAACTACTAAAGTCATTGGCTGCAGTTCACAATGTGTTTCACGTAAGTCAGTTGAAGAAATGCCATCTTGAGATGGAACAAACTTCTTTGAAGGATACTATACCTTTGGAAGAGGTTTAGTTGGAGAGTGATATCACTTATGAGGAGAAACCTATCAAAATCCCCGAGACTGCAGAAAGAATTACTCATACCAAGACTATAAAATTCTGCAAAATTCAGTGGAACCATCATTCTGAAGAATAAGCAACTTTGGAAAGAGAAGATGACCTTCGGAAATATCACCCTCACCTATTTGCTAGCCAATCCGAATCTCCAGGGCAGATTCATCTTAAGGGGGTTAGATTTGTAACATCCGAAAATTTCATCAAATGCAAATCATGTATTGCTTTCATATCATCGGAGCATTTAGATCTTGCATAAAAATTTTCAAAGTTTGAAACCAAATAAAACCATAGTTATGCCCTTTTTGTTATATACATATGAGGCATGGTTTTATTTTTATTTCCAAAAGGCCAAAGTATTTTTTGAGTGAACAGATGTGTTTGACACACTTATGAATGCAAGGTTCACAGTACAAAAATATGGAAAAGGTTTGAATTCAAACAGATTTGAATTGGGGTTTTAAAACCATTCCTAAAAATCAAAACAGAAATGGAAAAGGTAAAAGAAAAAAATAAAAGACCTTTCATCCTAGCAGCTCTTCTGGCCCAATAAGCCCACCCAGGGATCTCTCTCTCTGCCCCTATATCACCTGCGCGAACCCTACCCTGCACTCACTGCCACTGGGCCCAGCGCCAGCTCATCCCTTCGTCCCCAAAACCCGCTCGCAGACGACGTCGTCGCTGCCCGTTGCTCCCCTTCACTGCCGCGAATGAAATCTCGTAAATATGCATTGATTGCTCACGTGACTGCCGCCCTAGACCCGCTACTTAACCCCCATCTGCCTCGCGGCCATTTCCCCTCACTCGCCACCACCTAAGGGCCCCCAGGCTGCGCTCAATTGAGGTTGCACCGCGGCGGTCTAAGCATGACGTTTGTCCTATCAGTATCAAGATTCCTAAGGAGGCTCTCTAGGTCCTAGAGATAGTGTCGCACAGGCTTGATAGTCTCCTTGGTAGCATCGTCCAACACTATAGCCTCACCGTCCTCGTCACGTCTTCCGAAGAAGTGGAAGTAGTGCTCCTTGAGCTCGGCAGAGTGAAGTCCACATAGGCGTCCTATCAGCTCCTGCATAGCGACGTCAATGCCTCTATCCTTGTCATCATGGAGTATCTTGAAGGCAATTTCCTTGGTGCGAGGCTCTGACTGGCGTCCTAGCGGAGTGACTTTAAATCCCCACAAGTCCTTCCTCTCAAACTTCCTGAGTTGATGTCCCTTAATGGTAGGGAGGGGATGATCAAGCACACTGACGAGCTCCACAATACGGGATCCAAAACGAGTTCCCTTGAACTCCTTGGCGGTGATGAAAACAAAGCTAGGCATCTATTGCATAGGATGGAGAAAATTAGAAACAACACAAGTAAAGAGTAGAACATAAAGTAATAAAACAAAATCCAAACATATATTCAAATCATTAAACCACACAAGTCATGGCATACAATATTCAATCACAAGCACCAAGGTTCAAACACCACTTAGACTAAATTTTGCCATACCACATAGGTTGGTATGATCAAATTATTAATGCGAGAAAACACCATGTGTGGTGGTCCAACTATTAGAATACGTCACAACTCTCACTGACTAGTCAAAGTAGCTATCTGAGCATCCTTGGTTGCAATCTTCTTGTCTTGATCACAAGACTCACATGCCAAGTCTATAATATCTTCCCTTAGACGTTTTATGGTGGTCTCTAAGTCTTGGGTATTTTTCCTCTCCTCTCTAAGATCATTCTGAGTGTTGAGCATTCTGCACTTGTGTCTCTCTCCCAGTTCTTCTATGGCATTCCAAGCTGCATTCCTTACAGAGTCAAAGAATGACATATGCATTTCAGAGTTGGTGACCATGCAAAATCCCGACTCATTATGGTTATTCTCCTTATTTTTATACAAGTGGAGTTTTACCCACCAATACTCTTATCCTTCATCCATCACTAGGAATCACTTGTACACGGCCTCACCATTTATCTCCAAGCTAATCATAAGGTTCTTGAGTGCCTTGGGAAACTCTGTCTCACATTCTAGGGTCATGGTCATTAGTGGTTCCTTCCTGACGGCTTTGTTGATGGCGGCCATCTAAAAATAGAGATAAGAAAGAAGATTAGGAGAGGTTTTACGAGATGAAAAGAGACAAGTGTGAAATTCACAAAGGTGTTGCATTTTCCTAGTGTCTTCCTTAGTCTAATCCATCTTAGGGTCACAAACCTACAGGCAACACAGTGCTCTGATACCATCTGTAAGATCTCACCAAAATAAGGTAGAGATCCCTCTGATTGCAGTGCTAGTCCTTCGATAGAAATTGATGGGGATACCCAATAGGACATTTCCTATCGGCCCATGCTGCCAGCGAGTGGGCCTACAGGACGGCGACTAGATCGCGACCCATGGAGGAGCCAAGCGACTATAAGCTGGAGGCCCAGAAGCGTAGCTAGGCCCAGTAGGATTAGGTCAAGCATCCTCCAAGTCCTTATCCAACTCGATTGTAGATCTGTATGCCCTAGCGAGGTGACTCTATATAAACCTCCCTAGGGTACGCATAGAACTCAAATTCCATCGTACACCCCTGCGACTCGCCGCCTAGTCGTCGAGCTCGCCCTTGTACTCTCTCATGAATACAATATAGCATGAGTAGGTATTTACCCTCTGGGGGTCGAACCTGGTAAACCCTTGTGTCTACGCCCTCATCTCGCACCGCAGATGGCTGGCCGCCCTTGCCCCTCGTTCTACTACTCGCTGCCAATTGCAGCATCTGCCGTGGCCATTCCCACAACAGTGGCGCCCACCGTGTGGCCTGGACGGTAAGGCCTGTGTTCTGCGGTGAGATCCAATCTGCCAATCAATGAGACGATAGCCACCGACTGCATGATTGCGATCGGCGAGATCCTCTAGATCTTGTCGAGCAGCTACGTCCCGGTGGCACGCCCGGTCATGCACAGCGTGATCATGCCAGTCGGCACGATCAGCCTCTTCGTCGGCTTCATTGACGTCATCATGTCGGAGGACTCATCTCGCATCTGCGAGTCACCACCACGCAATCGGCTCACTGATAGAGGTCCGTACGATCCACCGCCTCGCCTCCGAGTATGGCTCGTCCCACAACAACGTGGCCGCGGATGACGCGGACCTCAAAGACGATGCTGACTCGACGAACCCGACATCAGTCTCCGGATCCATCGTCACCACGTCACCCACGGGCTCCATCACCCAAGTCTCCAACACGGGGGACTTCGAGGACCCCTCCATCCTCAGGATCTTCGACTTTGACTCTGAGTCGGAAAACTCCGTCGATCTCCACGATGGAGCCGGACGCTTCGTCGTGACCTACATGGCGAGCGGCGTGGACGCCCCGCCAGACCCCTTCTCCACACTGATCCTGCCGACCGCGAAGGCGACGGAGGTCGAGGAACTCCGTCTGCGACTGGAGGAGGCGGTCCCGAAAGAACAGGCCAAGCGCAAGAAACTCCGCCTCGAGCAAGAAACAGTGCAGGAGCTCTCACTCTACCACCAAAGCCGCATCAGGACGTGCCTGAACCCCGTCGTTCAGGGCCGCGCCTTGAACTTCCACGACGAGAACGACCCGGCCCGCATGTCCGACCACACGATCTGCGAGAACGCGCCACCCGGAGGAAGCGCTCGGCCACCACCAGGCGCATCGGCGAGTGGCGCTCCCCCGCCACCGGAACACGCGCCCCCTTGGGACTAGACAAGGATCATGGTCTCCTCGTGGGAGCGGGATGCGAGCGGCCTCCCGCTGTTCTCCACTCCGATGGACAACATCATCACGAGCCGAGCCGCGGTCGCAAATATCAATGTGACCGGGGAAGGGGCCCTGCAGATCCAGTACGCCAAGGCCTTACTCGCCAAGGCCGTTGAGCAACAAACCGCGGGAGTCGACTCGCAGGGGCGCATGTATTCCTGCTCGTAAGGAAGCAGAGCAGCCTCAAGGGGACGCCCCATGATGGAAAACACTCTCAACTTCCCGCCACCCAAGCCCTTGCAGCTCCAGCCGCATGTCGTGCACCCAGCACTCTCCACCAACGAGCCGCAACCGGTGAACAATACGTTCACCGCCAACGGCCACCCAGTCGATGCGTGCACACACATCATCAACAACCAGGCTGGCGCGCTCACCAGCCCAACGACCTTAGGCACACTCTCAGCACTCGCCACGACGGCGAACCGAGGGGCTCGCTCAGTCGAGTCAGCCCCCAGTGCTTCAGACGAATGATCCGAGGCAAAAAATACCCGGCGAACTTCAAGGAGCCGAAGGAGGTCGAAAAGTATGACCCCTCATACGACCCAACCCTGTGGCTGGACACCTACCTCATGGCGATGGGGATCACCGGCCATACCGACCTCCTCGCCGCTCGCTACCTCCCCCTGATGATGGAGGGGGCGAGCCAGCAATGGATCAACACCCTCCCAGAGAATAGCATCGATTCCTGGGAGGAGATGGGCGACGCCTTCGTCAGGAATTTCGAGGGCTCCTACACCTGCTCCACCACCATCAAGGACCTGGAGCGGTGCGTCCAGGGACCCCGCGAGTTGACCCGCAGCTAGGTCCAATAGTGGCAAGACTTATGGTTCAACGCAGCCGGCATCCACCCGGACATGGCAATACACTGCTTCAAGACCTCGTGCCGCCACGAGCCATTGGTCGCCAAGCTCAAGCGGGTGTACAAGACACTCGACAACATCCCATACCTCCTCGAGATCGCCAAGCAGTATGCGGAGGAGGACCCCAACCAAGAAACTGACGACGAGTCGGGTGGAAACCGCCGCCCAAGCGGCCACGACAATGGGAGGCGACCCCAGCTAGGCTACAACAACACTCTTCTCACCGGAAAGCGCCGTGGTGACGGGCGATTCGACTTCGTATCCAACGCCGGATACGCGCCACGCGACCCCAAGATCTTCCGCCGTGACGGAGGCCAGCACCGTGACAACTACAAGGCGAGGCCGAAATTCAACCCCCAACCAGCCCTGTGTATTTCATAGTAGGCAGGGGAAGCCTGCCACGCACTCGACCGCTGACTGCCACTCCCTGAAGGAGATTGAAAAGGCACGGCGTTCAAGGGAGGACCCCAACAACCACCCGCCAAACGGCGGGAAATTCGGCTACGACGCCGGATTGCTCCACACATTCACTGGGTTCAGCACCAAGCGCGAGAAGAAGGTCATCACCCGCGCCGTCACCGTCAACAAGGTGTCCCAGGTCGATGTCCCCCGCTTCCTCAACTGGTCCGAGCAACGGATCACCTGGAGCCGCGAGGATCACTCGCCACGGATCGAATATCCAGGTCGCGTCGCCCTGGTGGTCAAGCCCAAAGTGGGTGACTACTGGCTCCCCAAGAAGCTGATGGACGGCGGAAGCTCCATCAACATCCTCTACCTGGACACGTTCAGGCAACTGCGGCTCCCGCATTCGATGGTAGAGACGACCAACACCACCTTCCACGACATCGTCCCCGGTCGGAAGGCGTACCCGATCGACAAGCTGACGTTGCCAGTCACCTTCGGCACACCAGAAAACTTCCGCACCAAGTGGATCGTCTTCGAGCTGGTACCCTTCAATAGCCCCTACCATTGTGTCTTGGGGCGGCAGGCGTTCGCCAAGTTCATGGCCGCGCCACACTACGCATATAACGCGATGAAGCTCCCAGAGCCGTGCGGTATCATCATCGTCCACGACGACCCCGACATGTCCATGGAGTGCGAGGCCAAGGGCGCCGAGCTCGCCGACACCGTCATCGCCGCAGAGGCCAACCACTCAGAGGAGCTCACTAAGTACACGAGCGGGGTCGACAATGATGACCACACAATACTCAAGAAGCCAAATCGAAGAATGGTGGCTCGACCGTGTTCGCATGGAAGCCATCCGACATGCCTGGTGTCCCGAGGGAAGTCGCTGAGCACAAACTCAACACCGACCCGAAAGCGTGACCTGTCAAGCAGTTGTTGTGGCCCTTCAATAAAGAGCGCCGCCGAGCAATTGCCGAGGAGGTACAGCGTCTACTCGCTACAGGCTTCATACGGACAATCAAATACTCCAAGTGGCTGGCAAACCCAGTCCTGGTCGAAAATAAAAATGGGACATGGAGAATGTGTATCGATTACACAAACCTCAACAGCGCCTGCCCGAAGGAGTAGTTCATCCTCCCGCGGATCGATCAAATCATCAACTCGACCGTGGGCTCGGAGTAGCTGTGCTTCCTTGACGCCTACTCTGGTTACAACCAGATCAAAATCGCAGTCGAGGACGAGGAGAAGACGGCGTTCATCATGACATTCAGAGCATTCTGCTTCACCGCTATGACCTTCGGCCTCAAGAACACCGGGGCGACCTGCCAGAGGTGCATGCAAGAGTTCCTTGCGAGCCAAATTGGCTGCAACATCCACGTCTACATCGACAACGGGTGGTGAAGTCCACTCGCTAGGGCGATCTACTCACTGACCTGGCAGAAACCTTCGCAAATCTACGAAGGTACAAGATAAAACTCAACCGAAGAAAGTGCACCTTTGGTGTACCTACCGGACAGCTACTGGGATACGTACTGTCCAAGCGTGACATTAAGGCGAACCCCACCAAGATCAAAACAATCGCCTGGATCGGCAAACCTGAGTGCCTGCGCGATATCCAGAAGCTGGCGGGGCAAGTCATGGCTCTCACTCGCTTCATCCCCTGACTAGGCGAGAAGGCAATGCCCCTCTACCACCTGATGAGCAAGAACCCCATGTTCCAGTGGGACAAGGAGGCAGACGACGCGCTCCACACACTCAATGAAGTGCTACTCGCGGCCCCGCTACTTGCCACTCCTGTTGACAAGGAGCCCATGCTCGTCTACATCGCAGCTTCCGAGCGAGTCGTCGGCGCCGTCATGGTCGTCGAGCGACCAGAAGAGGGCAAGGAGCGCCCGGTGCAGCGACATGTCTACTACATCAGCGAAGTCATCACCGAGTTGCCCCAACGCTACCCGCAATACCAGAAGCTGGTATATGCGGTCTTCCGAGCCCAGCGGCGACTGCCGCACTACTTCCAGGAGCACCCAATCACGGTCGTCTCCTCAGCGTCGTTGCAAGACATCATCCGCAACCGCGAAGAGACTGGGCGAGTCGCCAAGTGGGAAGTCGAGATCGGCGTCCACAACATCAAGTATGATCCGCGCAAGGCAATCAAGTCATGGGCCCTGGCAGACTTCCACGCCGATTGGGAGGAGGCGAAGCAGCTGGAGAAGCTACCGTACCTCCACTACTGGTTGCTGCACTTCGACGGCTCCAAGAACGCAGACGGTGCGGGGGCAAGGATCGTCCTCACGTCTCCCAAGGGCGACAAGCTGCCCTACATCCTATACCTCAACTTCACCCCCTGCACCAACAATGTGGCCGAGTACGAGGCCCTCCTCCACGGCATGCGAGCAGCCAAGGAGATGAACATCAACCACCTGCGTTGCTACGGCGAGTCCGACCTGGTCGCTGGGCAGGTCGCCGGTACCTGCGACGCCGTTTCCCCAACCATGGCAGCATACCGCCAAGTAGTGGACCAGCCGGGGGGCCACTTCGTCGTCTACTCCGTTGAGTGGATCGACCGGTGCAAGAACGAGGAAGCCGACGCCCTCTCTCGCATCGGGTCGGCTTGCCTCACGCCACGCGTCCTTCCTCGACACCATCACCAAGCCATCTGTCTCTCTCCCAAGGGAGATCGACATCGGAATACCTCTCCAACCAGAACAAGTACTGGTCGCCCTGATCGCAGAGCCAAGCGACTAGACCGCGCCATACGTTGCCTACCTGGAGGGAGGGACCCTACCTGCAGACGAGACAGAGGCCCGAATGATAGTACGTCGCTGCAAATCCTTCGTCATCATCAACGGCGAGCTCCACAAGCGCAGCGTGACCGGCGTGTTCCAACGCTGCGTACAACCCGTGGAGGTCGCAAAATCCTCCAGGACATCCACGCCGGCGACTGTGGCCACCACGATGGCGCTCGATCCCTGGTCGCCAAGGCCATGCGACAAGGCTTCTACTGGCTCACCGCACATGCCGACGCGGTCGACATCGTCCAACTATGCGTCGGATGCCATAAATACGCCAACCAGACCCACGTCCCAAGCTTGGTGCTTAATACCATCCCCATCACCTGGCCGTTCGTCGTGTGGGGCATGGACATGGTGGGCCCCTTCAAGAAGTCCCCCTCCGGCTTCACCCACCTTCTAGTCGCAGTCGACAAATTCACAAAGTGGATGGAGGCCAAGCCAGTCCGCAAATGGAATGGGAAGACCGCCACCAAGTTCCTACGCGAGCTCATCTATCGCTACAGGTTCCTGCACAGCATCATCACGGACAACAACACCAACTTCGCCAAAGGAGCCATGGCTGAATTCTGTGAGGATCACAACATACGACTCGACCTCGCCTCAGTCGCCCAACCGGAGTCAAACGGCTAGGCAGAACACGCCAACCAGAGCATCCTCCACGGCCTGCAAGTTCCCCTCGAGCGAACTCCGGGGTGCTGGGTTGAAGAGCCCCCTCCATCATCTGGGGCATCCGCACCTCCGTCAACATGTCGATAGGATTCACCCCCTTCTTCATGGTGTAGGCGCCGAGGCCGTCATGCCGACCGACCTCGAGCACGACTCGCCTCGAGTGGTCAACTACACGGAGGCCGACAACGAGCTCGCACTCCAGGACGGGGTCGACCATCTCGACGAAGCACGCGACCTAGCCCTCTCCCGCACCGCCATCTACCAACAAGGACTTCGCCGCTACCATAGCCGGCGAGTCCGAACTCGCACCTTCCAGGAAGGCGACCTGGTCCTGTGACTGATCCAGGACAAGAAAGACATGCACAAGCTCTATCCCCCTTGGGAGGGACCTTTCAACATCGGGCGAATCCTGGGCAACAACGCTTACTACCTCATTGACGTCCGAGGCGACGGAAAACTCGACGTCAATCCGCCGTGGAATGTAAATCTCCTACATAAGTTCTGCTCCTAGAACTCCAAAAATGTACCCCCTACCCGCTATGAAATAAAGAAGATCGATCCGCACAAATTATGTCCACTCTCCATACATTGTGCCACTCACACTCGTAATAACAGCGCTATGCTACTCACGGAAGTCAACCCTTGGTCAGGCGACCGGCACTGACTAGTAGTGCGATACGAGGGCACCGAAAATTTCGGGCCTTGTATCGTCCACGAAAAATGCCAAACCGGAGCCCCATCGGAGTCGCCCCGTTCGACTGGCTTTCCGAGCCAATACGACTGCACTCGCTTCCAACAGCGACCCAGTCCTCCACATCCGTGGCGCAGCGACTCGAACGGCCAAGTACCACGCTCGGGGACTGACACAGAACCAAACCCGAGTGACTAGGGAAAAATGCCAAGTACGAGAGCGCGTCCTGGACTCCCCACGCGACTGATCCTACGGGTCAGGTGGAGCGACGCGCTTTATACAACGCTCCTCGTCCTCACCTACCTTGGGCATGCGACTGGAACAGCCAAGTACCACGCTCGGGGACTCGGCCATCCAACCCTGTTCGCGCCCGGGAAAACGGCTAAGTATAGAGAACCCCTTGGGGTCGCCACGTGACTGGCTTCTCAAGCCACGACGAGTCGACCTGAACTGTCTAACAGCATAAAAACAAACATACACATAAAACGAGGTAAACCCCACCAAAGGGCGGACGCGCTCGAGGACTCGCACAACCCAACAAGTCACAATCAAATCAAACACTGACAAAAGCATCCATGCATTCCTTATGGCAGCAAAAACTTGTTCGCTCACAAGGGCAGTTACATAGCTTTTACAACTAACGCCACTTGGCAAACTAATTTACTCCGCAGGCTTCGATGATGACGCGCCACCACTCCCGTGGACACAGATAAAGGGAACCCATGGGTTTGATGGGTATGTTGTCAGAGCACCTGCCATGGCTGCTCGAAACGGCTGCTCCACCTTGAAGTCGCGGTGCGCTGGCTCGGGGTCGTTCGGGGCAAGGACCGTCTCCTGGTACGGTATAAGGTCACCCATCGCCCGCACCCGGTCGGAATACGCCGCAGCCTGCTCGGTCAGCTTCAGCATATTGGAGGTCTCGACCGCGCCTATCGATGAAGGGTACCCGCTGGTGACGTCATCAAGGTCGAAGTCGTCGGGGAAGTGTGCGAGCCCAAGGCTCAGCACAGTCACGACGCCACGGCGGAAGGCCGACCGCGACATGAAATCAACAATAACCGGGGAATTCTCCAGGTAGCGGCAAACTTCGATGAGGTTGCTGGGGATCACCTCCGTCGGCAAAATCTCTTGAAGGTACGCGCGAATGCAAGTCACTGACAGAGCGGCAGAATCCACCAGCGTGGTGACACACTGTCGCGCATCATACGACTGCACTTCGGCCTCAACATCAAGGATCTTCCTTGCAAAGCACAAGCACACAGTGAGAAAGGCTCCAACAAAACAAAGGCTACCCGCACGCTCGGGGACTCGCCAGTTATTTGAAAGAACAAGGAGCTCACCAATCAAAAGATGGCAGATCCCCGTAACGAAATCCTGCAGACCAGAGAGGTCATCCTGCAGCCCGGCAACGAGCGTATCCGATACCTTCCTCTCCTCGGCAGCAGCAGCAAGGGCTGCCTTGGCCCTCTCATAGGCCGAGGTCGCCTCCGCTTTTGCGTCGTTGAGCTCCCGCTCTAGGTCGGTGACCAGCTTCTCCGTGGTGCTCAAGGACGATTGAGCAGCCGTCAGGTCACTCGCAGGTACCATACCCTCACGATACTTCTCCATCGTGGCCGCATGACCCTCTGCGTCAACACAACCGTGAGTACAAAATCAGCAAAAGTCACCCTTCAGAGCAACCACACCAAACCCTTACCAACAGTTGCCCGAAGCTGCTCCTTCGTCCCTTGCATGGACCGGAGCTCCTTCTCCAGTCACTCCTTGGCAGCCAAAAGCTCTGCCGACTCGCGCTGAAGCCCCTGCATAACCACGATAAATCAGGGAAGAAATTCCTAAGTGCCTAGCCGCTAAAATTCAGCGACTAGCCACTCGGGGACTGGACAGTGAAGAAATTCCTAAGTGCCTAGCCGCTGAAATTCAATGACTAGCCACTCGGGGACTGGACAACAAAAACATTAAGGATCTGCCCACTGAAATTTAGCCACCAGATCTTCGGGGACTGGACATACCTGGAGGGCTGGACCTAGCATGCTGTGGAGCTCGAGCGCGTCCACCGGAAGCACCAGAGTCGTGCGCCCGCGACGTTGCTCGATCTCCGAGCCCACAATGTCAGGCACCTGACCCGATGGAGCCGAGGAACTCGCCGTAGAGGCCCTCTCCGCAAAGCGAGGAAACGTTGCCACCGCCGCTCCTGCGGCACTTGAAGATGGGCCTGTCGCCCCGACCGACACCGTGGGTTCCTTCCGCTATGACTTCGTGTCCACTACGACCTTCGTGGTCGCGTCTGTTCCAGCCAGAGCCTTGCTTGGGGCGTCGACCGGCTCGTCCTAAATTGTGACAACCTCGTCGCCCTTGGCCTTCTTCGCGCCTTCCTCAGGCTCCTCGACCTCGTTGCTTTTCCTCTTCTTCAAGGGCTCGAACTGTGACCCCGTGGCACCCAATGGGACCTTAGCCACTGAGGGGTGCCCTATCTTCTTCACACTAGTCCAGCAACACGACATCGTTAGTATATTCACCGGATATACATAAGTCAGTTTCCCAAAGAAACACTCCAAAGAATACTTACTTGGCGACTAGAAGAGGGTGAAGGCAGGTGCGAACATGCGCCGGCTTCTCCAATTCCGGCCCCAGCTTCTAGCTGTGGCCCGTCTCAAACAAGCTCTGGGCCTAAGACACCGAGGGCTTCTTTGAGGATGACGCCACGACAGGAGGCTCCGTGGCAATCAACGCAGGCACTCCCCTCCGTAACTGCGGTGAAGGGTGGTGGCAGTGACGCCAATGGCACCTCACCTTCTACCATGGTCGCGTAGGCTGCCGCAGTCGCCTGTGCCGCTGCGCTGGCCCTAGCTTTCTCGGCCGCGCCGGTAGCTTCGGAGCTACTCGCGGACCGAGGTGGGGATGCCGCTTTAACTGGCCCCTTCTTCTTCTTATGTTGCGACTTCTTCTTCGAAGGCATGGCCACACGCCGCTAGGTGTGCTCGGGGATCTCGTCGTCACCCCCGTCGTGAGCCTTGAGGTTTTTGCTGGCCTTGAGCTCGCGTTGTCGTTGTCCACGGGTCTTACGGACCGTGGGTGCGGCAACCTCCACGGCCTCGTCTTCGCCGTCGTCGTCATCGTCGCCTCTGACGTTGCCCTTGTCGGACGAGGACTCGGTCTTGTCCTCGAAGGACTCGTTCGAGTTTTCATCATCAGCAGGCGGAAGCCAACCTTCCACTACTTGGAACAACTGCAAAGGTAAACGCGATTAGCAAATACTGCGACTGCATATATGCGACTGCGAAATATACAAGGAACTGAGAACTTACTGGCGGAGCCTTGCTCTTCACGGTGTATGGGTGAACCCCGGCCTTCACGTCGAGGTATTCTGCGTCGGTGATTTTCTTCAACGCCAAGGTGTAGTCATTAAGCCTCCACTCGGCGGTGCAAGACTTCGTCGGGTCGTCCTTGCCCGTGCACTCGTACATCCAGTGGGCGCGACTGGCAGGGGCACTAGCCGCCACCCAAGCCAGCAATTATTCAAGTTGATGGTCTGGAGGCCATTCTTCTTCAAGTTGCGGATTGTCAGCAGCATTTCGTCGAACAACATTCGCTAGTCGTGTGGAAGCTTAGCGACTTGAAGCCGACACGGCTCGGGTCTGTCGATGGAATACATCGAAAGCGCCACCTCATCGTCAGGCAGCGACTTGGTCACGTAGAACCAATGTTTCTTCCACTCGTTCCCCGCCTTCTTCGGCAGCATCAGGTCGAAGAAGGAGGCCTTCGACTTCAGTTGGAAGGTGAGGCCACCCGCGGCTAGCATCGGCCCCCCTACCTCCTCGTGTCTGATCCTCCCGTGGAACAGATCTTTCCACAGGCGGAAGTACGGACGGCAACCTAGGTAGCACTGGCAAAATGCCATGAAGATGGCGAGTTGCTCGATGTTGTGTGGTCCTAGGTCTGATGGCTGGATGTCGTAGTATGCGCAGAAGCGGCGGAAGAAGATGGAGGTGGGGAACCTGAGCCCCCTCTCCAGGTGGCTGGTGAAGCAGATGAATTCTCCTTTGCACGGATCTGGCACCACCTCTCTAGCCGCGGGGATGCGCCATCTCCCGGCACGGAGGATCCTCGCCTCCTCAAATGACTTCAGTAGCTATTTCGTGCATTTGGATCTCCCCATGGTTTTGTAGGAGGCGCCATCGATCGAAGGAGCTAGAGTTGCGGATCGCTCTGGGTCGCTCTGGTCGCTATGAAAGAATGGAAGAGTGGGAGGCACGTGAGATCGGAGGAAGTGTGGGGAACGATCTCTCTTCACCTGTCACTCTCCTTATATAACGGTTGCTACCCGCCATTTTTTGGGAGCCGTTACCGTGCGGTGATTACGCCGATATTACCGTTGGATTACCCAATGGCTAGTTTGACCAGCGCTGACGGTCCAACTTCCTCTACTTGATTCACCAGCTTTAGTGATTCGACTACTTGCCGACCCAATCGCCATAGCTGCGATTCCACGACTCGCTGACCCAATCGCCATAGCTCCGATTCGATTACTCGCCGACCCATTCGCCGTGCTGCGATTCGACTGATCGTCGTCCTTCATTAAGGGAGTCCACCGCCGATTCGACTGGGCGTTCCAATTGGACCCATATACTCCGACTGCCAACAAACACCGACGACGAATCAACGACGGCCTCAGGGACTACTGATGGGGATATGTCGATCGGGGTATACCCAGTAGGACGTTTCCTATCAGCCCATGTTGCTAGCGAGTGGGCCTGCAGGATGGCGACTGGATCGTGACCCACGGAGGAGCCAAGCGACTGGAAGCTGGAGGCCTAGAAGCGTAGCTAGGCCCAGTCGTATTAGGTCAAGCATCCTCCGAGTCCTTGTCCAACTCGGTTGTAGATCTGTAAGCCCTAGCGAGGTGACTCTATATAAACCTCCCTAGGGTACGCATAGCACTCACGTTCCATCATACACCCCCTGCGACTCGCCGCCTAGTCGTCGAGCTCGCCCTTGTACTTCTCATCAATACAATCTAGCAGGAGTAGGTCTTTACCCTTCGGGGGGCCGAACCTGGGTAAACCCTTGTGTCTCCCCCCTCATCTCGCACCGCAGATGGCTGGCCGCCTTTGCCCCTCGTTCTACTACTCGCTGTCGATTGCAGCATCTGCCATGGCCATTGCCATGACAGAAATGCTAGAACCCATAGTTTAAGATGATGTACACAGATACAAAGGTCATTATTACATCGTAATTCCAGGATTACAATAGTTCTTACAAATCATTAGCCCAAGGCTAACATATAGAGTTCTCAACACATAACATATAAATAAAGTCTTCATCTTCATGTGCCACAGGCAAACATGTCGAGTGTAGACTCGTAACCCTACTCACCATCAGAGTAACCTGCAACATAATAAGTTACAACCATAGAGGGTCAATAAATTTGGAATTGTATTGGCAAGTGATACCATAGTTGTATAGTAGCATCTAATAACTATATGAATTTGGCTAAGTGTGGTTCATGCTGGCTTTGCTCAAAGTAAGATTTATCCTACTACTTCGAAAATACTAAGTTTTTTGTTTGTTCAAAACACCAAGGAACCACCAATAGACATTGGAGAACCATTACCTTTGTTCAACCTAAAATTTTAACTTAGAGAAATTGGGATGAGGAGATTCTTGACCCATTTGAATGTCTTAACGCTCAGAATTGTCCATAACCGGGGACACGGCTAAGTACTTAGGTTTACCCTCTCGAGAGGTGGTGCACTTTCACAAGACTCAACATGCATCAAGAGAAGACTTTTCAGAATCAATCCCTCAGCCCACCATGGACGCATTCCATCCTACCAACTCTACCACCATTTGTCCATCTGGCTGAGTTCTTGCAACTTAGTTGGTAAAGGTAGAACCCATATGCCATGTGGTTACACTAGAAGCTTCGTGACACAAAACATCTCAAGTCTATTTGTTCCTGGGTGGCCATCCACAAGTGTGATAGACATGGTAAACCATAGACATGGGCCCTATGTAACCACTCAACACAAACTATACAAGTCCCAATTCCACCCAGGTGATTCATTAACAAGTTGTTTTATTCATAAAAAATATATAGGCATAATCTTTCCATAATATCATAACATGGATTTTCCACCCACTAATTCTATTAGCAAGTCTAAGCATTCTATTATACCATGGCTCCTATCTTAGGTAAAATCCTACCAATATATAATCTATAGAATCTACCATAGGATAGCAATATATTTGAAAACTACCATGCAAATCCTACTCAAAATAATACTAATGCAATAGGTAAAATAATAGGACATAAGATGAAATATCACTTGCCTTGGTAGCTAGGACAATAGGTACAATCCTCACAATCACACACTTCATAGTCCACAAAATCTACACAACAAATTCATACAACAAATTCATACAACAAATATACAAATCAATATACACACCAAAAATAATATGAATGCATGCAAAATGGAATGAGATGATTTTCCAAACTTTTTAAATCATACTCCATAGTATTGAAGACAAATCATACAATCTAAAGTCTAAATAACTCAAAAACCACCTAAAAATAATATTACAAAACATTTTTATAGTCAAAATAGTCCTACAAATGTATCTGCATAAAATTCAAAATTTTCTGAGGCAAATGACCAAATCAAGGCTATAGATGTAAGTTTCACATTTTTCTGAATCTATAGACACCTAATTTGTATTTTTCAGAATTACAGATCAAAAGTTATGAATTTTGCAAGTTTAAACATGTCATTGATCAAATCTGGATTTTAAATCAAAATCCCAGACACCCTGATCAAATCTGGATTTTAAATCAAAAGTACCGGTTCGTACGGATCACACGCATGCATCTTCAGATCTAAGTGAGCTCCAGTGGTACAGAACTTACCGTACCCTTTCACCTAAACTTCTAATCGCAGTCGCTGGATCTAGATTCAACGGATCAAAACACTCTGACTAAAAAGTGAGTGGCTCAAATGGCAACTGCGGTGGCGACGTGTGTGGAACCGACGTTTCGGTGAGGCCAGGGGGGTAAGGTATGGGGCTTAGGGGTTTACCAGGGTCGCGGCGAAGAGGTGGTTCTCGAGGTGGTCGCGGACGGCGGAGGGGCGCACGGACATGGCGGCAATTCCTCGTCAGAGTAGAGCCGAGCGTCGGGTGACGAAGACGACGTTCTAGGGCACAAGAGGGCAAAAAGAAAGCATCAGAAGGAGCAGAAGAATATGGTGACCAAGTTCATTTGAACTAGAAGCCAAGGGGAGCACGGGACTCACCGCACTCGGTCGCCGGAGCTCGTCGGGGCAGCGGCGGTGCGAGAAGGAATTGGGGTAGCCTGGCGGGGCTCGGGGGTGGTTGAGTGGGGGAAAATGGAGCGGGTGCCGAGGGGGCTAAGTAGCCAGGGCAAGGGAGGGAATCACGCCGGCAATCGATGACAATTAAGCTCGAATTCATTTGGTATGAATTGGGGAAACGGTCGCGGCGGAGCTGGTCGTCGCATAGTGTCTGGGGACGAAGGGGCTGACGTGGAGAGCTGGTCCACCTGTCAGCGAGCGGGGGCGGAGCGCGCGCGGTGAGAAACAGAGGGGAGAGGGAAAACCCCGGGTGGGCTAAGTGGGATGCGAGTGGTGCTGGGCCAGATGGCTTGTTGGTTTCTTATTTTTTCCTTTTGTCCTGTTCTTTTTCTGATTTGAATTTCCAAATAAGATTTGAATAACCAAATCAATTCCAAATCTTTTCAAACTTTCATGAAATTTCTGTGGGTTGATCCTACTATTTAAAAGTGTTTCAAACACAACAAATCACTCCAAAACATTTTGGGGTAATAAAATAAAAATAAAGTACATGCCCCATACATGTAAAATAAAAGGGGTAGAAAATAGGGTTTTGCTAGTATTTAAATTTTTAAAAACTTTGTGCAATGAACACATGCTATGATGATATGAATGCAATAACAATGTTTTGGATTTGACGAAATTTGGGATGTTACAAGCAGCCAAAATAGGAGACTGCTGAAATTCTCGAGCTTCAGGGCCGGATAATCCGCCCCTAGGAAGGGCCGAATAATTCGGCCTGGGAGTTTCATCTTTGTTTTGCGCTTCCTGATTTCCCCTAGCATGAGTTGGAGAGCCGTATAATCCTCCCTTGGGAGGGTCCGGATATTCCGTCCTAGGACTACCAGTTTGCCCAGATGATTGATGATCTTTAGGAGGTTGTGGTGTTGGTCCAGTAGTTTCTCCATCAGGTCGAGCTTGTTGATATTGTGTAGATGAGGGCTCTACTTGAGTAGAGCATTGTCCTTCCCGATCCGCCACAAGGGGCTCCTCAATGGGGTGGAAAATCCAACGCCCATTATTGTTATGTCATCTTGGTGGTATTTCAACATCTCCATCACAAACATCAACTTTCCCCACATGGGAGCCATCATTCTCATCGAATTCCACACTACAAGATTCTACAACAGTTCCGGAGAGCTTATGGTAGATTCTATAAGTGTGGGATTTGTAGGGGTTCGTAGCATGGAAAACAAAAATTTTCTATCGCATACAAACAAACAAGCCAAGATCTATCTACTAGATTGTAGCAACGAGTCGATAGTGGAACTCACCCTCGAAGATTCCAAAGCGGTTAACGAGAGCAGATTCTCGTGGGTGATGTAGTCGTACTCTTTCCGATCTCAAGATCGCGTAGACGATCCTTCCAGCGCCACGTTCCAGCAGCGCTCCTTGATCGGTCACACGTTCGGTACTCGACGAAGACCTTCCTCTCCTTGTTCCAGCAGGCGGAGGTTGTAGCACTCTCCTCGCGATTCGGCAAAGCCTGGCGTGGTAGGAGGTAGAGGGAGATCCGCAGGCTTCGCCTTAAGCCGGTGCGAGTATGGTGGAGCTTATGAGAGAGGCTATTAGTGGTCTAGTAATTAGACACACCAATTAGAAGGCTCTAAACCAATTAGAAGGCTCTAAACCGAAATAGCTCTAAACCGGGGTTTAGGTCTAGGGTTTAGTTTAGAGGATAGGAACTTGTGTGTCATAGGAGGGAGCCCCTGCCTCCTTATATAGGTGGGAGGGCTGGCGGCCATGGGGAGGAGTGGAGTCCTCCCCAACTCGGCATTGGAGTTGGCCCGGTTGAGGAGGTCTCCTCTCCAACTCGGTTTCCCTCTTCTCCTCCTCTTTCCACTTTCCAAAACTTGCCGTTTGACTTTCAAACTAGCCGTTTGACTTTTCAATTTAGGATTTAAATAAACCCTTTATTTTGGACAGCGAGAACACTTAGTACATGATGCAATAATTCCAATTTGCAATGACACATTCATGTACCCTTCCCCTCAGTCGGACATTCCGAACATTCTAGAACATTCCGATGAAAACACGGAACCATTCCCCAAATCCGAAAGGGGACTTTCCTTAAATGAATCTTATTCTCCGGACCAGTCCGGATCACCTCGTGATATCCCGGATCCCATCCGAGACTCCGAACAACATTGTCTCTTTCTCATAATACCATAACTACTCAAACAACGTCGAATCCTTAAGTGTGTCTCCCTACGGTTCGTGAATTATGCGGACATGATCGAGACACTTCTCCGAACAATAACCAATAGAGGAATCTGAAATTCATATGGCTCCCACATATTTCTCGATTACTTTGCGATCGAATGAACCACTTACATACGATACCCAGTTCCCAGTGTCTCACGATAAGTTACTTATCCGAGGTTATGATCGTCGGTATCTCTGCATACCTAGTTCAACCTCGTTACTGATAAGTACTCTTTTCTCGGTCCCGTGATATGTGATCCCTTGTGACCAAGTCACATGCTTGCAAGCTAATTGGATGACATTTCACCGAGAGGGCCAGAGAATATCTATCCGTCATGTGGATGGACAAATCCACTCTTGATCCATGTGTTTCAACCAATACTTTCCGAACACTCAATGCCACCTTTATAGCCACCACATTACGGTGTGGTGTTTGATGACATCAAAGCATCCATCCAGTAAAGACAATATGCATGATCTCATTGTCGAAGGAATTAGGTTACTATGTATCAGAAAGCATATAGCAATTGAACTATTGAAATGACTTGATCTTTATGCTATGCTTATCTATAGGAGTATGTCCATCACATCATTCTCCTAATGATATGACCCTGTTGTTAATAACATCTCTATGTTCATGATCAGAAACCATGATCATATATTAACCAACAAGCTAGTTTAACAAGAGGCTTTACTAGGGACTCTTTTATGTTTACAAATCACACAAGTATTAATGTTTCCTTAATACAATTATAGCATGGTATGTAAACATTTATCATAAATATGAAGATATGATAATAACCACTTTATTATTGCCTCTTGGGCATATCTCCAACAGTCTCCCACTTGCACTAGAGTCAATAATCTAGTTTCAAACCTTTGTGTATTCAACACCTATGGCTTTCCGGTGTTGTATGTACACGATTTCTAGTGGTCAACTGATCTCCGGATCGACACTTCCAGTCCGTGTGTAATTGCATGTCTTTGCGTCTCTCGCATCACTCATTCTCTAATGAGATGGCTTTTGTATGATTTGGTCTTTCGTGTGACCTTTAGTTCTTTGGGGTTAAAACATGTTGACAATATTGTCGTACAATATATCTTCATAGTATTATCCCATGAACTACACCTAGTTTGATAACAAACTACTTGACACAAATGCCCTCTTTTGCTGCTATAATAGTCATATACTTTAGCCTTTTGTTGAAGTATCTCACAATGTCTTAACTTTGGAACTCATCCAAATCCATTATGGAACTCACTTTCCATTATATTGTGCCACCCTTAATTTAGATTGAGATAAACTTAATTTGTACTTTGTGACAAAACTAGTATCAATGTAGTACTTTTACAATGAACTAACCATCTATTTGTCACTTCTACAAATAATATACTCTTAGTTCTTCCAAAAGATCATAAGAATATCCTTACTATCGTCCAATGATCATCTTATGAATCATTCTGGTATATGCTCATAATATTTATAGCATAGGACATATCTGGATTTGTACATATCACAGTATGATTGATATAAATACTCTTTGTGATTTCATACATCAAGTATCAATCTATACTTGAATCTTTGTTTCACTTACCAAGTGCCAATACACTTGAATATATCATCAACATTGAACTCTTTCAATCCTTTCTGTGCAACAAGAACCTTTCTTGTAGTTTCTATATTGAATTCATTCAATATCTCGTCTATGTACTTCTGGCACAACCATATTAGCGTCTATTGATGCCAAATATTTGGGTTTTGCCTAAGTCTTTCATCGGGATGAAATTCTTAATATGTGTTAATAAAAGATACATTATTTCCAATCAACAATATGTCTTCCACATAATGTATTAGAAACATGTCTTAGCGCTCCCACTTAATTTCTTGCAAATGCAAGCATCTTCATTGTCTCCGATGAAATTAAACTCTTTTAACAGTTTCATCATAGTGAAGATTCCAACTCCGCTATGCTTACTTCAACCATTGAAGTTTGCATATGCTTTTAGCATCCTTTGAATTAACAAAACCCTTTGGACCGTGTCATGCACACGTCCTAGGTAACCATTCTATTAGAAGAACTTGTTTTGTTTATTCTACTACCACATAACAAATTATATGTAGTGGTTGCTACATTAATCCGTCTAGACTAAAAATCGCTATGAAAGATCAACCTTTGAACATTGTTGTGAACTCTTTCCCAACATGTCGACTATTTCATAGATGTGAAACATCCATGTCTACTTCTTTATAGATCCAAACACAACTGCAAGGTCTTACACCTTTTTCGAGGGTCCTTCAAGTTCAAAACTTGATTTCTCGTGTATGGAACTATCACGGATTATATGGCTTCAAGCCATTTGACTAGTCGGGCCCATCATCGCTTCTTTGCATGTAGTAGGTTCATTATTCTCAAATAATGATTCAACCCTCAAATCTTGGTATTTGATTGTTCATCCGACCTACTTGTTTCAATAGAAACTTAGACCTCCGTGACCACAACCTTTGAGGCACGTGAGCCATGAGTTTTGTTGCTGCCTCCGGAACACTTTTCGGCGCTGCGCAACTCTGCACATATAGCTAAGGTTCCTTTAACCTTATCAAAGTTCTATTGTCCTCCCATTTTAACTTTTCACGAAAAATTCCTTCTCAAAGAAACTTGACGTTCTAAGCGACAAACACTTTTGTCTCCGGTGTTTATGGAGGAATACTTAACAAGATAACAAAGACAGGTTTATCCGACTTTGGTTGCAAACATCTTTCTTATGCATAGCATACCAATGTTTAAGAAAGGACTACTTGGGTTTTATCCCAAACCATAACTTTATATGGTGTCATTTCAACGGATTATGATGGAGCTCTTTTTAGTGGAAAAGCGGTAGTCTCTAAAGCTTTTAATCTTTAAAATATAATAGCAGTTTTATGAATTATACCTTCGATCTTACCATGTCAAACAAGGTTCAATTACATATCTCGAACGCTCCATACTCTTATGGTGTTTCGGGAAATGCAAATCCACGGAATGATTCTTTAAATCTTAGGTATTATGCTAAACTTGTAATTCAAATATCTTCCTTTATGATCTTATCATAAACTATTCATATTCTTGTTACAATGATTTTGCACTTCATCTTGAAAGTCTTTTGAACTTTTCAAATATTTCATACTTCATCCTTATTAAGTAAATATTCATATATTCACTCAAATTTTCGGAGAAAGCATATGAAGTTGAAATCCATCGCTCTTGACTACACATAATGGAGTTCGTACAACAATATGCACAAGTTCCAATAAGCTAGTCTTTCGTTCCCTTTTGGCCTATGAACGAAGTTTTAATTATCTCTAGGAAAGTTTCACAAACGTCATTTGATCAAAAATCAAAAGACTCCAAAATTCCATCCACATGGAGTTTCTTCATGTTTTCTTTCCAATATAATTTAAACTGCGATGTCACTTCCTAAGTGATCTTTCAATCAATTTGTCTTTCGACATTTTTAGCACTAGTTTTATGGATGTGATTTTTCCAACGAGATTTGTGAATCATCCATCTTTTATGGATTACGGCAATTATTTGAACAACCCTTTTGTTCTCATAATACCTGATAAAACAAATCTTGAAGTCAAGCTTTGATGTTTAAACGAGCAACACAATAACCCTTTATTTGTTCTCGATGAACATCATCACATATTCTTTTGCTAGTTACTTAGGCCATTGTAGTTCATGAATTGTGTTGTTTCGTATGACGATTCACACCAACAAATTCAGTATCAAATACTTAAGAACCACATTGTTTAATAAGCAAAGAATATAGCCATAACACATATATCATCTATATACTTAAACTGAACAATTCTAGTCTTTTCTTTTCTGCCATATACTTATGAGATTCTCTTTCAGTATTTCCTTTTACATTTGAAAGAATCTATCAACATCAATAGTGGAGTCATACTTATGACACATAGTCCAAAGCGTGTATAGTTAAATACCAATGTCTTTGAACTTGCACTTTGAAGTAGATCACCATTATCAAATATTTGGTGTTCTTTCAAATTCCTTTCTTTAGTAATCTCTTGGTGTAGTAAACATTTTACCTACATCAAATATTCACCTCATCATGGATTTATCCATGATCAAGCTACTTTTAGCTTGTAACGATGAATTATGAGTATAATGTTGCTATCCAAAACCTTTTGGAGGATTAGGACAACAAGTGTCTCCAACCCTTTGTAAATTCTCATCAACATATGAGAATATGACTTTTGCCATATTATACTCTATCATGTTGTAACCAAAACTTCGTTTCAGATATCACAATATCTTCCACAAAGATGGTTTCAAACAACTCTTTCAGATCCTAGATAACCTTGATATTAAGATAATCTTTTGAATATCAAGAATCATGGAGACAAACATGATACTTATATACTAACACTTGGAATTGTCACTCTTGTTTTAATACTAATTATTAAACTTTATGGAGTAACCGGAAATTACTGAAAGTTTGCAATAGAACTTTTAAACTTTAGATTAACACTTCAAAACAATACGATACCAGTTCGTAAAGTAACTAACCAGAATTCTATAGTTCTATCATCTCAATTATAACTAAGCGCAAGGTGGTAAACGGATGCCAATGACTACAACAGCTATGCAAATTCACTTTGATTTAGTTTATGATAAATTGAGTTCTAATTAATAATTAAATTAATCTAGGTGAACTCCCACTCAAAACAATATCCCTCACATTGTTTTAGTGATCACGAACCAAATCCACTACATCAACACCGATCATCACGAGAGCTGATATAGTTTTAATGGCGAACAATCATCATGTTCATCATATCTACTATATGATTCATGCTTTGCCTTTCGCGATCCGTGTTCCCGAGGCCATGTCATACATGCTAGGCTCGTCAAGATCAACCTTAGCTTCCGCATAAGCAAATCTGGCTTGCTTACGTTGTATTCACCCGCGGAATCAAAGACACCCGATCATCACGTGGTGCTTCGAAGCGCAAGCTTTGGCAACGGTGCATACTAAGGGTGAACACTTTAGAACTTGAAATTTATGTGCATGAGGGATCATCTTATAATGCTACCGTCGTCTACTAAGCAATACAAGATGCATAAAGGATTAACATCACATGCAATTCATAATATGTGATATGATATGGCCTTTCTTCTTTGTGCTTTCGATCTCCATCTTCAAGCACGAACATGATCTCCATCATCACCGGCATAGCATCAAGGTCAATGACGCTTCTTCATGGTTGTCGTCCACCAGCTTCAACTATTACAACTACTTTGAATAGACACGCAGGTCTTAACAAAATTAAAGACAACCATAAGGCTCCTGCCGGTTGCCAACTTACAATAAGGAACATTGCATACATCAAATATAATCACAATCATGGCCATATCACATCATCACACCCTGCAAAACAAAGTTAGACGCTTCTACTTTCTTTGCATATTTTACGTGGTTTGGGGCTTTCAATAAGTGTCGTTCTAACTTACGAACAAGAACCACAACATTGATACTAGCATTGTTGATTACCCGTTGTAAATTGGATCTTAACTATGCTAGGAGAAACAGGCACCCGCAGAGCCACTTATGCACTACAAGTTGCATGTTAAGCGTGGATCAAGTCTCATTTACGATGTCATTTATGGTTAGCACGGGCCGCTTCATCCCAACATACCGCAAGTTGCAAAGTACACAAAAAGCAATCTACAATAAAAGCATCAACGCCCACAATGACCATTGTGTTCTACTCGTGCAACAGATCTACATATAGACACGGCTCTGATACCACTGTAGGGGTTCGTAGCATGGAAAACAAAAATTTTCTATCGCATACAAACAAACAAGCCAAGATCTATCTACTAGATTGTAGCAACGAGTCGATAGTGGAACTCACCCTCGAAGATTCCAGCGGTTAACGAGCAGATTCTCGTGGGTGATGTAGTCGTACTCTTTCCGATCTCAAGATCGCGAGACGATCCTTCCAGCGCCACGTTCCAGCAGCGCTCCGCAATCGGTCACATCGCGTTCGGACGAAGACCTTCCTCTCCCTTGTTCCAGCAGCGGAGGTTGTAGCACTCTCCTCGCGATTCCTAGCGACAACGGCGTGGTACCGGAGGTAGAGGAGATCCCGAGGCTTCGCCTTAAGCCAAAGCAGTATGGTGGAGCTTATGAGAGAGGCTATTAGTGGTCTAGTAATTAGACACACCAATTAGAAGGCTCTAAACCAATTAGAAGGCTCTAAACCGAAATAGCTCTAAACCGGGGTTTAGATCTAGGGTTTAGTTTAGAGGATAGGAACTTGTGCGTAGAGGAGGGAGCCCTGCCCCTCCTTATATAGGTGGGAGGGGCTGGCCGCGCCATGGGGAGGGAGTGGAGTCCCTCCCCAACTCGGCATTGGAGTTGGCCGCCGGTTGGAGGTCTCCTCTCCAACTCGGTTTCCTCTTCTCCTCCTCTTTCCACTTTCCAAAACTTGTTTGACTTTCAAACTAGCCGCTTGACTTTTCAATTTAGGATTTAAATAAACCCTTTATTTTGGACAGCGAGAACACTTAGTACATGATGCAATCATTCCAATTTGCAATGACACATTCATGTACCCCTTCCCCTCCGGAGTGCCGGACATTCCGGAACATTCTAGAACATTCCCGATGAAAACACCGGAACCATTCCCCAACTCCGAAATGGGACTTTCCTTATATGAATCTTATTCTCCGGACCATTCCGGATCACCTCGTGATATCCCGGATCCCATCCGAGACTCCGAACAACATTCGGTCTCTTTCTCATAATACCATAACTACTCAAACAACGTCGAATCCTTAAGTGTGTCTCCCTACGGTTCGTGAATTATGCGTACATGATCGAGACACTTCTCGAACAATAACCAATAGAGGAATCTGGAAATTCATATGGCTCTACATATTTCTACGATTACTTTGCGATCGAATGAACCACTTACATACGATACCAATTTCCCTTTGTCTCACGATATGTTACTTATCCGAGGTTATGATCGTCGGTATCTCTGCATACCTAGTTCAACCTCGTTACTGATAAGTACTCTTTACTCGTTCGTGATATGTGATCCCTTGTGACCAAGTCACATGCTTGCAAGCTAATTGGATGACATTTCACCGAGAGGGCCCAGAGAATATCTATCCGTCATGTGGATGGACAAATCCCACTCTTGATCCATGTGTTTCAACCAATACTTTCCGAACACTCAATGCCACCTTTATAGCCACCCTGTTACGGTGTGGTGTTTGATGACATCAAAGCATCCATCCAGTAAAGACAATATGCATGATCTCATGGTCGAAGGAATTAGGTTACTATGTATCAGAAAGCATATAGCAATTGAACTATTGAAATGACTTGATCTTTATGCTATGCTTATCTATAGGAGTATGTCCATCACATCATTCTCCTAATGATATGACCCTGTTGTTAATAACATCTCTATGTTCATGATCAGGAAACCATGATCATATATTAACCAACAAGCTAGTTTAACAAGAGGCTTTACTAGGGACTCTTTTATGTTTACAAATCACACAAGTATTAATGTTTCCTGTTAATACAATTATAGCATGGTATGTAAACATTTATCATAAATATGAAGATATGATAATAACCACTTTATTATTGCCTCTTGGGCATATCTCCAACAGGATTTAGCACCAAAACCAACAAAAATGCCTTCTAAACCCTTAGACTCAAATTTATACAAATGAACTCCTTTGATGAGAAAGAAACTCTTACAACCGAAAACCCAAAATATGATATGTTGGGCTTGTTATCGGTAAGTATCTCATATGGAGTTTTGTCCAAGATCTTGAGGAGGTAAAGCCGGTTGATGAGTGACATATGGTGGAAATGTCTTTAACCCAGAAGTTGTATGGTGACTTGAATTCAGCCAACATGGATCTAGCCATTTGCATTGAAGTCTAGTTTTTTCTCTCGGCTACACCATTTTGTTGAGGGGTGTAACACACCAATTTTAGCTAATCTTTAATTATGGTTGATTGTGCATTCCTAAACGTCATTACTTTTCTAAGAAATAAAATTGTAAATAAGAAACAAATGAAAACCCTAAACCCTAATCTTCTTCTTCCTTTAAAAACTTATTCAAAATGGTGGTTTTGAAAATATTTGAAAAATCCAAATGTTTGGAGCCAAAATGGATTAAAACGGCCTCTTACTGTTTTCATATATTTTATAAAAGCCTATGGTAATTTAAAAGTATTCCAAAACAGTGTTGAAAATGGAATATACAAAGAAAAAGAGAAAACAGAAAAAGGAAAAATAATTTTCAAAGAAAAACCTAATCCTAATCTACCTGGCTACAGCCCACCTCTCCTCTCTCTTCCCGGCCACACAGTGCAGAAGCACCAGACGCAACCCAGGCCGGCCCAGCGTGTCCTCGCGCTACCTGCCGCACAAAGCAGCCCGAAGAAGCCACCCTGGCCCGTTCGCAGCTCTCCACCGGCCCGTATCGGTTCGACCTCCTCTATCCCGTCTTCTTCCTTGCCGACAGATCGACGAAGCTGCTCGGTGTCGAGCTCTGCCGCGCCGGCATGCGCCAAGATTCCCGCCACCTGCTGATGGATATAAGTACCCGACACTGCCGCCGGACGAACCCTAGGCCCCATCTTTTCCCTCTTCCTCGCTTCCTCGCGCCATGGATAAAACCCTAGCTTGCAGTAGCTCGACGACGACACTGTTTCTGTTCACCTCTCGCTATTCTGATACCACCACTGGGCTCGCCCTGAAGCGCTGGTTCATTCCATCTAGGTCACGCAGACCCGCGTGCCCACAATTATCCGAATAGACATCTCATTCCCGTCGGCTGCCATATCTCTTGTCGTCAATTCCAGCGCCATCCGAGCTTGCCTCGCTCCTCCGACCCCTTCATCGTGCTCCTGGTGAGCTGCTGGTCCCTGTGGGCCTTCTCTCTTGTCCCCTCCCCCATGGTTCATCACCGCGACATACACCTGCAAGATTCGTCATTGGTCGCCGAAGCAGCTCGTGTTCCGGCGACCAATAAGTGGCAGTGCCACCACTATTTGGCTCGTTGTGGACTCCGGTGTCGAACGAGACCAACCACTAAGCCCCGCGCTCAACCTGTGGAGTTTGGCCTCTCCTGACGTCAGGATGACGCCAACATTGCGTCATAATCTATTTTACTTTATTAAACGTTTTTGTAAATCATTTCTAGAAATAATAAATCCTAGTGGGGCCTACCTGTCAGCATTTTAATAATTTCTATAATCATTTTCTGAAATGAATTAAAACCTGACATGTGGGTCTAGGTGGTGAAATATATAATAAAATGATATATTGTTTTATAAATGATTTAAAATGTATTTAAGTTGAGAAAAATCAAAACTAATTCATTTTATGTCAGAAAAATATGAATAATATTTCAAAATTTTCAAAAAAATGAGGTCTACCTCTTTAATCTATAGTAATTCATTGTTCAACAACTTCCAAGACAATTTTAATTAGAGAAAAAACCAACCCCTCGCATATACATTCGGAGTTTTTCTGAATTAGGGTTTATACCCCTTAGAACCCCGATTAAAGTGTCAAGCATGCCTTAGGGGTTTATTTCAATGCAATTTAACTTGTCATATCATCATCCTTGCTTGAGCATTGCATTGATGTCATGTGTTGACTGTTTCCTATCTTTCTGGTGTTTGTCTTCTGCCCAGTAGAGTATGATATCGAGATCGAGATCGAAGACTGGGGTCAACACCGTCGAAGATCGAGGAACAATACTTCACCAACTATAATAAAGTAAAGCCCAAGGCTTTCGAAGATCTGCTTATTGGTCATCAATGGGAAAAGGCAAGCATACCCCTAGCATGATATAATCCTATGATTTAGAAAGAATTTCAATTCTTGTCATGATGCATACGATTCTACTGTGGTCTTTTATCGATAGATAGAGTAACCTATCTATTGCATTACTCCCCTTTGAGCTTATATTACCTGAACCACTGCTCCTAGCATAACTAGGTTTGGCTTGTGTGCACTGCTAGAGCTTATATCTGTATCCTGCTTAACCATGCAAAGATATCATTGCTGGTTCATCCAGATTATGTATCAGATGCAGATAATCTAATATGACAGGAAATCAAGATATACTGATGAGGTGACATTAGTGGTAAAGGTTAAACATGCTAAGGCTTGTATGGGAGGCCACAGTGGGATCTGGTTTTTTCTAGTCCCATGCTCGCCACCCCTAGGACCCCAAGTTATTGCCTCCTGAACCAAGACGAGCGTACAACCACACGGGGCTTGGGAACCCCTCGATTGACTAACTTGCCTAGTAGATTCTATGAGTCACATAGTTCAGGTGTTCCATTCGACATGCATTCTGGATCTTCTCGAAGGTGGTGAAGGAGGTGCATTCATAACATGTAGGTAACCGTGGCCTATGTTTCTTGGGGTCAATGGATCCCGTGGTGGAACCAACCTCACCTCACATCTCTAGGGACCAGCTTCAGGATTTGACCCGTTACGGCGGAACCATCCTTAGGGCGTGACTCATGGTCTTGACGAAAGCAAGGTAAAGGTCGTGGTCAACCACCCTCTAACAGCCTTCCAAGGAAGAGGGCTAATGTACACGCATTAAGAGTCGGTTGGTATGTGTGGGTAAAGTTGTACACCCTCCAGGGTAATAATCTTTTCGAAAATCCACGTCCGCTGTAACATCCCAATTTCAGCAACCCTGATGTGTTGTCCAAAAAGAAAAAAATAGGGGAACAAAAAAAATTCTTGTTAAGAGTTGAAATGTTTGTTGCTTGTTTGCTTATGCTTGTAACTGATTGTGATTAGGTGATACACTTCTTACCTCAACACTAATTAACAAAAGCTATTTTATAAAAGAGATGTCTTGGCTCATCTTTCATATTATCAAATGATCTAGCATTTCAAACTAGAGCCAAGCTGATTTTGATGAAAAAAAAACTTTATTAGTCTCCCTATAACAAAACTATGGAGAACTATTATATGATCTCCTTATGTTCTCAAGACAGAACTCTCAACTACTCTTACCCCTAGGTTTTCCAAAACCTTTATTTAAAACCTTTTTCATTTCCAATCTTGGTAGAAATACCAAGAGGTACTTATATTACTTCAAAGGACAACCAATTCAAAATACCCATCCTTACGTCAAAATAGGCTTGATGGTAACCCTATTAGTAGTTGGAATAAGCTTGATAATATGAATTGTCTTAATCTTTTAGATCAATATTTGCAAACAATTCTATCAGGAGACCGGCCCAGACTCCCTCTTCTCTTTTCTTTTTATGGATATTCGAGATCTAATGTTAGCTGCTAGGTTTAAATACTTTTAAATTTGTAAACCTATCCAAATGTCGAGATCTAAATTTCCTTGGATACACTAATGTTTTCCCTAACATGCATAATATCTAGTTAGCTCTTTTGCAGTGAAGAATAAATCCGATAAATCAATTTCCTTGATGTATACTTTTCCCCAATAAAATCCTCCAGGGAGTTTTGCAACTCCAAATGAAGAAATATCTATGAGTGATGAAAGGTATATGTTATACCATTCATGTCCCACTGGCCCCAGCTAAAATGTCTTCCTATTTTTATCCTAGTAGAAATAACAAAAACAGTAGGGTTATGCCTTTAGAGAATTCTCTTGGTCAAACCAAATGAGGTTTTAACCTATTTCCAATTCTTTGTTAATATATATATACCCATAAATATCAAACCCCAGGAGCCTAATTTCTATTGGCGATTCTTTGTTAATCTATATACCCATAAATATTAAACATTTCTTTTCATGGTTTGTTCACCAATAAATTCACCACATGAGTTCTGCAAATCCAAAAAGGGTGATTCCAATTTGTATAGAAAAGTATGCTCAGTACCTAACATTTTCCCTTGGAGTCACATCAAAATATACTGTAATTTTAATCTGGTTAAAAAGACAAAAAACTATCCAGTACTATATTTAGAAATTTCTCAAGGGCATTCTTGGAATTATTTTGAGGTGATTCCAACTAAAAGTGAATCAGTATACCAAATATTACCAAATAACCCAAGGAAATAATGTTTGGAGCACCATAACAATTCTGGTAAATTATTTCCTAAAACTAGAGTTTTATTCACTATAGAAATCACTATAAATCATTGGAAATTGATAAAATAGTGAAACCAATATTGTTGGCTTCATTTTATCAATACCTATCTAAGGGTATCATGTTTGCACATTGATCTCATACAAAACTTGGCCTTGTTCAAAAACCCCTTATCTAGGTAGTTTTGCACTATAAATCTTAAATAGTCAATCCACAAATGCGACCAAGGCATTTCCTTTGTATCCCGAAACAAATCCTCAACATCTACTGATCTATAAACTTGTTTTGCCCATTGCTTGCTGTATGTTTTAGTGTTGGTATGCATTGTATTGATTGTGATGTTGTTTGCTTGCATGTTGCTCGATGATGGCGATAGTTGCGATTATGTGACACCGAGAAGAAGGAAGCATCGAGATATTCTTATTATTATTGTATGTGGTATTATGGTATTCTAAAGAAGTCATGGGACATATCACTGTTCACAGGAAATCCACCCTCTTCCTCATACTCCTTGTCCTATTATTTTACCTATGCATGTTTTATCTACCCGTTTACGCACATTGCATTTTTTTACTATATTATGTTATGTGGGGAATGTTTGGCTCCTCCAAACCATAACCCCTTAGTACCATTAGGTCCCACCCATTTTGATGATACCTACCTGCCCTTAGTATGGTAGATGGTGTTTAACACCATAACCCCTTGGAGACTCTGTTTAAGCCGAAGAAAAATTATTGGATGGGAAGACCCAGGAAAACGGCTTAACAAAAATGTTTTATGAGAAAACCTTGGTGAGGCTTGGCCTACCAAGTGGTTTGGAAAATGAGAAAGGTTTTGGTTTTAAAAAATGGTCGGACGAAGATCGAGGAAAATGTTCACCAAAACACGCTGGGATGTACAGTTCTTAATGCTTGAGCAATTAACCCGTGCAACCACATTACTTTGGAATGGGACGGGGTTAGACTGGAAGTTTGTCTAATCTGGTATAGGTGCCACAAACTACTACGGGGAGAATAAATCCCTGGAGGCTGTGTCTTCACCTGTAAAGGCCCATGTGAAACATCGGTTTGGAGAAGGTACATATTGTCTAAGGACGGCCAAACGATACTATGAGCCCCTCACTGAAAGCGCACACCCGACGAGATGCAAAACACGCTCCGGTTGGCTTGTGACTATATAAGGCCTCCCGGTCTTAAGGGGATTAACATCATAGGGTAGGCACTTGTATCGGAGAGGGCATCCGGAAGGTATTGACAGGTTATTCGACCCACGAACAGTGTAGATCAGGGACGCGTAATCGGATGGTGTGGGTACAGTGTACAACCTATGCAGAGTGTTAATCGATTCGAATAGCGGAGTCCTCGGTCATGGAAGGTTGTGATGGCTAGTGTACGGAGGTGATGGTTTTAATTTCAAAAAGGACTTCGGAAAAGCGATGGCTTGAAAATGATTTGACCATGGGATGGTCATAAAAAGGAGGAAGGAGTTTAGTCATGGGATGACCGGGAGGAAAAGAAAATGGGTGACCCAGTCCTAGTGATGTAACATCCCAATTTCAGCAACCTTGATTTGCTGTCCATAAAGGCAAAAATTAGGGGAACAAAAAAATTTCTTGTTATATGTTGCAATGTTTGCTTACTTGTTTGCTTGTGCTCATGCAACTGTTTGTTTATCAGGTGATGTAGTCCTCATCTCAACACTAGTTTACAAAAAGCTATTTTCCAAAGGAGATGTCTTGTCTCATCTTTCATATTCTCAAATGTTATGGAATTTAAAAAACATGAGCCAAGATTTCTTTGCCACAATAAAATACTTTATTAGTTTCTATTAACAAAACTATGGAGACCTATATATAATCTCTTTATATTTTCAAGACAGAACTCCCAGCTACTCTTACCCCTAGGTTTTCCAAAACCTTTATTAAAACCTTTTCATTTCAATCATGGTAGAGATACCAAGATGGTCCACATCTTACTTAAAAGCACAACCCATTTAAAAATACCCATCGTGAGCCAAGATAGGATTGATGGTAACCCTAATAGTAGTTGGATAAGGTTGATAAGATGAATTGCCTTGATCTGCTGTCTGATGAATTGCCTTGATCTGCTGATTTCCTTGTTTTCTTAAGAACTAGAGTGAGCTAATCTATTAGCTCATCCCTTAGGACCCAATGCTTGTTTGTGATCATCAATCTCAAACTAACCATCCAAATCTGGATCTATCCTAAGACACTAAAGTAACCATCTCATCTACTGATCAGATAAATCCAATGATAATCCCTCTTGATGGTTTCCAACCTAGTGAAGAACCAATCCAAGTTTGGAACCCCTCTCAAATGTTTCCCTCTTGCTTACTAGTCAAAATCTCCAAATCTGCCAAAATGGCTAAGTCAGGATTTCTTATCTAGATTCAACCTTTGGAGCCCTACCTTTTCCAACCAATGTGAATTATTGATAATGTACTTGAACCATCTTGTATTACATCTTTAGTACTACCAAGGCCCACTCTTGCCCTTGTCCAAGCCTATCTAATTCCCACTCATCCATGATGGTTTTGTAGTCAAGATAGTAATCTTTTCTGCAAATCTTATCATCTTGCCTACTTTGGCAGAAGCCCACATCTATATGCTACCTCCCCTTGACTAACTCTTTGAATGATTATGATCTACTAGTCATGGCCTATCAAACCCCACTTCACTTGTTTCCATTGGAGCTTTGTGCTTCTTAAACCCACATGGTTTAGTAGGCTACCTGATGTATCTGCTATGGCAGCCTTATTCTCAGCAATGTTTGCCATCTCTTCTAGACCACCTCAAATGCGACCAAGCCTAACCCTTGCTTCCATGACCATATATAAAACTTTTTCCAGCTGTCCATATCTCCCTTGTACCAAGGTGAGCTCTGAGCCCCCTAATCCAACCCTGTTTAGGTGGCATAAAAATAACCAAACCCTAGATCCTCCCAAATCTAGTTTCCATACTTTTCACCACATTCCTTCAAAAATAAATGTTGAACATGATGCATACATCAAGGTTATTTGGAGCCTAAAACCAATTAAATTTGTTTTCTGGCAAAATCCTCCAAACCTTGTCCTCAAGGGCAAGTTTGTTTTTCTCCAAATCACCTTGCCAACTCAAGTCACATTTGATGCCTATTTATCATACCCCATCTTTCCAACTCAAAATAAATATTTTTAAGGTTCTTTATTATTTATTTTTTCCCTTTTTCTTAAATGGCAGAAACAAGCAATAATTCCTTAAAAATACTTTTCCATCTGAATAAATTCCAAAAAAATTCTCCAATTTGTAATATGGTATTTAGGATATCACATAAAAAACCAAGCTTGTCTAATGTAAAAATATTAAATAAGCTTCTAGAAACTACTTCTACACCTTTAATCATTAGAAAAATCCCAAATAATTATTAGGGTTATGCCATGACCCTATACACACACCAGTACCTTTTTCTCCCCTTGCCTAATGAAAATTTTCAAACTTCCTTCACAACCGTTGTTAGGATTACTTTTGCCAAACTAGCCTTTGCTCAAATCAAAACCATCCCAACCCACATCAACTTGATCAAGCCAAGCTTGCACAACACTACTCCACTGCCACCTGGTCGTGCATCGTATCCCTAGCTACTATAGCACCTCCCCTCCCTTGTCCCATGTGTTTGTAAGAGAGAAGGAGAAGCATACCTTGCAAATATTTTTGGAAATAAAAGGGGAATCATCCACCAACTCTCCCCACCACTCTCTGGTCGATCACCTGGAACCCACCACCTCCCAGCACCATCCCTAGTGCCCAATGCCTTCCCAGCACCCTCCCCAAGATCGCCCATAAGCTAACTCCACCATGGACCCCTGTCCCTTGGTTTATAAGGTCAGAGGCCCGAGCTGCCCCCTCTCTATGCCTCATTTTCTTCCTCCCACTCCCTAGAACTCCCTCTCTCCCTCCCACATGTTCTGCTTTGCTCAAGGAAGAAGAAGAAGAAAGGAGTTTTGGCCTCTCCTCTTCTCGCAATCATAACTCAGTCCTCCCTCTGTTTCTCCCTCTGCGTGCTGCCTAGCAGTGCTCCCCTCCCTTTACTCTATCTAACCGTGCCATTCTTCATGCCCAGGGACGTCTGCATTGTTGCCTATGACGAGCTCCGGCGAGCTAGCTTCGGGCGCCGTCGCGCGAGGGCATCCCTGATGCCTAACCTCCCCTTGCCGCCCCTCCGCGGACTCACCGGCATCCACCGCATTGACTTGACCGCTCCTCGGCCCTCCTCCACCATCAGGTAAGCTGCCCCGTGCCCCGCCGCCCTGCCCTAGGGTTTCCACCCTCGGACCAGAGCTCGCGGGGGAAGACGAGCGGCGGTCATCCGATCTTCCCTAATCGGACGACCCGCGCGCCCCCATACCTCTTCGCCTAGGATCCCTGCTGGCGGTCCAGCCTTTGGGCCATAGCTGGTTACGCGTCGCTCACCATCATCCACTGGTCGCCTGCGGCCTGCCCCTCCTCTTTACCCGAGATCTAGCCCATGACCCCCTCTACCTCTCTTCTTTTAATCTTTTTCTCCGGATCTATAAGATGTATGTTCAGTTTAGATCATTTTAAAAATTAAGCAAGCCTAAATAAAATTATATATAAATCTGCTCAGATACCTAGGTCTTCCCTCTAACTTGCTGACTTGGTGCTGGACTAAAATATTGCATAAATAAACCTTGGAAATTAAAATAGCCACATGTGTTACTTTCACAAATAAAATCTTCTAGAGAGTTGGTTATTGCAAAATGGATCAAAACAAATTGGAAATAAAAGGTACTGACCATACTTGGCAAGTCACACTGGCCACCCATAAAATGGCTTCCTATTTTTCCTTTAGTAAAAATAACAAAAATAGAGCTTTTCTGCCTTTAGGAAATTCCTTAGGGCAAACCAGAATAGGTACTGACCTAAATCAAACTCTAAGTATCTCTACACCACCTTACCTATCAAACCACAGGAGACCAAAATTTATTGAATATATACTAAATTTTAGTGAATTAAACTATTCTTTGCATGGTTTATTCACTAAGAAAATCACTATTGTAGCTCTGTAACTCCAAAAATGTTGATTCCAATTTCTACTGAAAGGTATTTTATGTACCTAACAAGTGTCCTTGGAATCACATAAAAGGCTACTGTAAATGAAATATTATGAAAAAGACAAATCTTGTCTAGTACTGTCTTTGGGAATTTCTCAAGGGAAATATGTTAATTGTTTTGAGGTGATTCCAAGACCTATTGTTTCAGTCCACTAATTACTACCTAATAAAGCAAGGAAATAATTTTTGGAGCTCTATATTATGTCTGGTGATTTATTTCCTAAAACTAGAGTTTTATCCACCTTAAAAATCAATATAAATCTTTGTAAATTGATAAAATGGTGAAACCACTTTTGTTGGCTTCATGTGATCAATAACTATCTGATGGTGTCAATTTTATACAATCATATCATACAGATAAAGAGCTCGGTCAAAAACCACTCCCTTAGATAGTTCCTAGACTTCAAATCCAAAAAGGATCCCTTTTTCCTATGCCTCCAAATCTTCTCCCCAATCCAATCAAATCAAACCTCCAACACCCTACTGATGTATATCATATAATTATCCTTTGCTTGCTCTATGGTTTGATGTTTGTATGCCTTGTAGTGAATGTGGTATTTCTTGTTTGCATGTATGCTCGATAACGGCGATAGTTGCGTTTGTGAGACGCTGAGAAGAAGGAAGCATTGGGGTTATCCTTATTATCATTGGTACTGGCATTATTGTTTTTCTGGTATTCTAAATAATTGAATGGACATCTTGCTGGTCACATGCAAACCACCATTCCCGAACTCCTATGTAACCTACTCCTTTTTATTAATTATTTTATATCTCCTTTATGAATATCATGATTAAATGCATGGTTTGTTTCAAATAAAAAGGCGTGACTAACTTGGCTCCTCCAAGTTATGATGGAGTGTCCATTAGGACACTTACCCTCGTTGACACCCACTTTTACCCTTTAGATTGGGGCTAATATGCTTAGCATCTTCCCTCCTGGAAACCACAGATTTTCAATGATAAAACTATTTTGGGTTTTACCCTACTACAAAGTTTTCAAAATAAAATCCTTGGAAAGAGGCATCGTTTCCGAGTGGAGGTTTTACTAAAGAAGATATGAGATGTATGAAGAGAAAGTCAAGATATAGAAGGAGAAGGGATGTTCTACTCCAATGTCCGGAACAATTTATCCGTGCAACCACACTACCCCAGTCGTTGGGGCTTAGCTCGTAGTTTGGTGTCTTTATCCTGGGCTGCTTGTACTTGCTTAAGGGGAGAAATCCCTGGAAGCCCAGGTAGGATCTACAACAAATCTTTGGATTTGGGGTATATTGCTTGCTTCAGCAAGAGTGTGCCTGTCTCGGCAGGAGTGCTAGTGCAACAATTGGGTCTCCCGCAGATGGTATGCTTTAGGAGTGGAGAAGGAAGTGGAGTCACTGAGGTTATTGTATATTGACAAGCTTTGGGTTTGGGTATATGAAAGTGCGGAAGGAAGGACTATGGCCTTCTTGCCACATACTCATTACAGGGGAGAACAAACCCAAAAGGAAAAGCCGCCTTTGCTAGGAATGGACTAATGAAAAGCTAGGTTTGATTATCCAAACCCCCGTCTACCGTGTGTAGCGGGCCGTGGTTGTATCCCGGCGGATGTATTGATTCTTGTAGGCAAAGTGCACAAACTCTGCAGAGTCTAATCTATTCGAATAGCCGTGTCCACGGTCAAGGACGGTTGGAATGGCAAGTGCTAGGAGTACCCTTCGGATATGTTGAGATGAATAAAAGAATGTGACTTGGTCACGATGAAAGATAAAAATGAGTTTGGTTTTAACCAGGGATGGTCGAAGATGTTAAAAATGGCTTCACTATAAAACTGTTTTCAAAGTTTTTAACAAGGATATGGAGATATTCGGACTTTCTAAAAGGAGGCTTATTTTACAAAAACTCTTTTTCAACAAAGATATAGAGATGCCATTGTTAAACCTTTTCAGAAACAACTATAGTGTAGAGCTATCTCCCCATAACCAAATATGCATTATCTTGTTACCTTGCTCAGTGGTTTGCGAGTACATTCAATGTACTGACCGGCATTGTACCTGGCTATTTACTTGGCCAGATTGCAGATGTTAAGAAGTGACGAAGGTGCTGACGTCTATGCGAGCTAGGCCGTCTTCCCAGTCAGTTGCCTGTAGGTTAAGGCATGACATGGGCTCTGCGCTTGAAGACTTCCGCTACTTGTGTTGTAAATGCCATAATGGCCCCTTTGTAAGTTTTGTACTTGTTACTTTCTGGATGTTGTAACGATAAATGGTCAGTTATGCTCACGGCTCGCTGATCATGGGAACATGAATTGTATGCATAACGGGTATTCTCAGACCGTAAATCCGGGGTGCCACAGACCTGTTATCAGAGCCATCCTGACTATAGTAGGCCTTAGTTAGCATGGACGTTAGACAGGACAACCACTATTTTGGAAAACACCGGCTTTCGAAAACTATTTTCTCAAAAGCCTTTTTGAAAGATTTATTATCTCACCTTCTCTGACTTAAACGATTTAAAAAGGAATTACCCTATATCTCGTCTACTTCAAAAGTTCTGTTTTCAGAACAAAGTCCGACTTGGAGACTATGAGACGGTGATCCTGAGATGAAGAGACACCGAGACAAGCAAAACAAAGGAGCTACCAACAACGAAACACACTACAAGATCGCCCTATCAACGGAGTCCTTCCTAGCCCCCAAATCAATCAAGTACGACACCAACTACCACAAATGACAAGACAAAAGTCAAGTCCCCTGTAACGTTCATACTTAGGATTAGCATTCCTAAAATAGGATTCCCTTTATGGCATGTAGTCACCTCCTTAGTACTTAGGGTATGCCTTGTTTGCTTGTCATGTGCGTGTATGATGCTTGGAATGTGTTGCTTGCCTACTGGGAATCATCCGATATTGAAGTTCTAACCACCTTGTTGGCATATCCTGGCGCTAACCCTCGCAGCCTCATAGCCAGAAACCTCTCCTCCACAGGATGGCCACATAAGAAAACCTCGACGACCTTAAGTAAAGTTATAAGGTGGTCTTTCCACTCAACACCAATAAACCCCTGTTGACATGTTCATCGTCAACCATAGCACCATCTAATGTTATACCTTGCTAGTACCTCTATCCTCAAACTCGGAAGACTAACTTCGTAGCACCATTTCCTTCTACAGCCAGAGACTTTATCTCCACCAGAAAACCCTAAGTATGGCCATGAAGATCGGAGACTCGAAGAAAGCATGCCGCCATTGCGGTGAAAAAGGACATCAAGCCAGCCAGTGCTTAGGAAATTGCCCAAATTGTGGAGCTCTCCATCCTCCCGCGGATTGCCCCACTGAACTAGTCACATGTTTACTCTATCAAGGTCAAGACCATGTCCCGGCCAACCGCCCCCTTTATCTCCTGATTGGCAAGGCTCGTCAACTTCTCTGCGTCAACATTGGGCAGAAATCAAGAGAAGAACGTTCCAAGAAAGGCACCTGCTTCTCCTGTGATCAACCGGGTCATTATAGGTGAGAGTGCCCCCAACGTGGTCTTGACAACACACCTACAAAGTCAAAGGCCAAAACATCCGCTACACCCTTGAAGATCCCAAGACAAACCAAATGAGGATCTGAAGCTAAGAGAAGCGTTTGTTACACCTATGGAGACCCGGACCACTTCGCTCGCAGCTATTCAGCCCAATACTGGATGAACCTGAAGCAAGAAGCTCCGGCACCAAAAAAGGGCAAGAAACCACGAGCCCCTTCGGCCAGAAGAATCAGGAGGCCACTATCCCCAGAACCTCCTCTGCCCCCCGAGAAAGCACTACCTGAGGAGAAACCTTCAACCCCAGAATGGCGACAAGACTCTGGACGTTCCTCCAAAGTAGTCTTCGCACCTAGAAACTCGCCTATCCCAACATAGGTAGAGTTATGTATCGCCCCAGAACCTGTTTTGTAAAACTCTATGTGCCTTGTTGCCCTGCGGCACATACCTGTTTTGTAACCTCTTAAGTACCTCCGCCACCGATAGGCACGAACTTGCTAAAACTCCCCGGATGATATGCAAGTGTGACGTCTTTCCTTGCGTGTTTTACCCAAGACGTTGCGTTAGACCAAACTTGGAACGACCCCTTTCCAAAGGACCTCTTTTCCTAGACCGCCAAACTCCAATGGCATCTTTCAACCCATCGGACCCCCTAACCAGCTCAGAACTAATTACCCAGAAGCTAGTAGACGCCCTTTCCGATAGACCGTCCACCTCATGAAGCGGTTCCGATGATTTTTATAGAAGATAACGACCCCGAAGGAAAGGTGTAGCTCCATTCCAGAACATCAATATACAACTCCACCCAAGAAAGTCGGCGACTCCACCAAGCACCCTTAGTTTTGCTCTAAGGGGGAAAGAATGCGTCTTTTCGCCCAAAACCCGATAGACCCCTGGAGTAAAACCCTAGTTAGCGTTAAGTGATGACCACCCCTCCAAATCCGATTCATCGACCCTAGAATAAGAACGAAAATCGACACTTCTCTAGAATCTTAATTTACTTTAGGAAAGTACTCCCCTCTAAGGTCGACCGTCGAGTCAACACCCCAGTGTATCAAGACCTTGAAGAAAGAAAAGTCGACCACGAGGCGAAGGAATAAAGAAGACTCAACTCGCCATGTCTCCTCAAGAAGGAAGTACCCCGTCGATGCTAAACCTACCTAGATTTGTCCTAAGGGGAAAAGACTGCGTATTTTCTACCCGCTTAATCTAAACGCCCAAATCCGAAGCCACCCAGCTCCGATTCGTGGCTAACCACATCGAGTATCTGTAAAACTTGTTAGATCCTAATCAGTTTTCCATCGCTGAAATTGTTAAGCGGATGTTATTACCCAACCCTACTCCTCCCTAATATCGGGACGAGATTATTTTAAGGGGGAAAGGTCTGTAACATCCCAATTTCAGCAACCCTGATTTGCTGTCCAAAAGGGCAAAAATCAAGGGGAACAAAAAAAATTCTTGTTATATGTTGCAATGTTTGCTTATTTGTTTGCTTGTGCTCATGCAACTGTTTGTGTATCAGGTGATGTACTCCTCATATTAACACTAGTTTACAAAAAGCTATTTTCCAAAGGATATGTCTTGGCTCATCTTTCATATTCTCAAATGTTCTGGCATTTCAAAAACCTGAGCCGAGATGACTTTCACACAACAAAATACTTTACTACTTTCTATTAACAAAACTATGGAGACCTATATATAATCTCTTTATGTTTTCAAGACAGAACTCCCAGCTACTCTTACCCCTAGGTTTTCCAAAACCTTTATTAAAACCTTTTCATTTCAATCTTGGTAGAGATACCAAGATGGTCCTTATCTTACTTCAAAGCACAACCCATTTAAAAATACCCACCCTTACCCAATCTAGGCTTGACGGTAACCCTAGTAGTAGTTGGATAAGCTTGATAAGATGAATTTCCTCTATCTACTGTCTGATGAGTGCCTTGATCTGCTTATTGCCTTCTTTGATTAGGAACTAGAGTGAGCTAATCTAGTAGCTTATACCTTAGGACCAAATCCTTGTTTGTGATCATAAATATCAAAATAAGCATAAAAATGTTGATCTATCCTAAGCCACTATAGTAACCATCTCATCTACTTATTAGATAAATCCAAGGATAATCCCTCTTGATGGTTTCCAACCTAGTGAAGAACCAATCCAAGTTTGGATTACCTCTATTAAATCTATACCTGAACATCTACCACTTAATGTAAAGTATAAGACCTTGCCACCCTCTCAAATGTTTCCCTCTTGCTTACTAGTTAAAATCTCCAAATTTGCCAAAATGGCTAAGTCTGGATTTCTTATCTAGATTTAACCTTTGGAGCCCTATGTTTTCAAACCTGTGTGCATTATTGAGAATGTAATTGAACCATATTGTAGTATATCTTTAGTACTACCAAGGACCACTCTTGCCCTTGGCCAAGCATATCTAATTCCCACTCATCCATGATGGTTCTGTTGTCAAGATAGTAATCTTTTCTGCAAATCTTATCATCCTGCCTACTTTGGCAGAAGCCCACATCAATATGCTACCTACCCTTGACCAAATCTTTGCATGATTATGATCTACTAATCATGGACTACCAATCCCAACTTCACTTGTTTCCATTGGAGCTTTGTGCTTCTTAAACCCATATGGTTTAGGAGGCTACCCGATGTATCTGCTATGGCAGCCTTATTCTCAACAAAGTTTGCCATCTCTTCTAGACCACCTAAAATGCAACCAAGCCCAACCCTTGCTTCCATTACCATCTATACAACTTGTTCTAGTTGTAAATATCTCCCTTGTACCAACGTGAGCTCTGCGCCCCCTAATCCAACCCTGTTTAGGTGGCATAAAAATAACCAAACCCTAGATCCTCCCAAATCAAGTTTCCATACATTTCACCACATTCTTTCAAAACTCAAGGTTGACCATGATGCATACATAAAGGTTACATCACCTACCTTGAAAATAATCATTTTCCAAATAATTCCCATAATTATTTGGAGCCTAAAACCAATTAAATTCTTTTTCTGGCAAAATCCTCCAAACCTTGTCCTCAAGGGCAAGTTTGTTTTTCTCCAAATCACCTTGCCAACTCAAGTAAAATTTGATGCCTATTTATCATACCCCATATTTCCAATTCAAAAATAAATATTTTTGAGGTTCTTTATTATTTCTTTTTGCCCTTTTTCTTAAATGGTAGAAACAAGAAATAATACCTTAAAAATACTTTTCCATCTTAATAAATTCCAAAAAAATTCTCCAATGTGTAATATGGTATTTAGGACCATATCACATAAAAACGAAGCTTTTCAAATGTAAAAATATCAAATAAGCTAATAGAATCTACTTCTGCACCTTTAATCATCTGAAAAATCCCAAATAATAATTAGGGTTATGCCATGACCCTATACACACACCAGTACCTTTTTATCCCCTTGCCTCATGCAAATTTTCAAACTTCCTTCACGACCATTGTTGCGATCACTTTTGCCAAACTAGCCTTTGCTCAAATCAAAACCATCCCATCCCACATCAACTTGATCAAGACAAGATTGCATAGCACTACACCACTCCCACCTGGTCGTGCACTCTAGGCCTAGCTACTGTAGCACCTCCCCTCCCTTGTCCCATGTGTTTATAAGAGAGAAGGAGAAGCATACCTTTCAAATATTTTTGGAAATAAAAGGGGCAGCAGCCACCAAATCTCCCCACCACTCTCTGGTCGAACACCTGGACCCTACCACCTCCCAGCACCACCCCTAGTGCCCAATGCCTGCCCAGCACCCTCCCCAAGCTCTCCCATAAGCTAAGTCCACCATGGACCCTTGTCCCTTCGTTTATAAGGTAAGAGGCCCGATCTGCCCCCTCTCTATGCCACATTTGCTTCCTCCCACTTCCCAAAACACCCTCTATCCCTCCCACATGCTCTTCTCTGCTCAAGGAAAAAGAAAGGAGTTTTGGCCTCCCCTCTTCTCGCAAGCACATCTCTCTCCTTCCTCTGTTTCTCCCTCTACATGCTTCTTAGAAGTGATCCCCTCCCTTTACTATATCTAACTATGCCCGTGTTCGTGCCTAGGGACCTCTGCATCGTCGCCTACGACGAGCTCCGAAGAGCTAGCTTCGGGCGCCGTCGCGCGAGGGCATCCCCGACGCCAAACCTCCCCTTGCCGCCCCTCCCTGGACTCGCCGGCATGCACCGCGTCAAACTGACCCCTCCTCGGCCCTCCTCCACCCTCAAGTGATCCGCCCTTCCCCAGGGTTTCCACCCTCGGCCCCGAGCTCGCAGGGGAAGACGAGCGACGGCCGTCTAATCTGCTCTAATCAGACGACCGCGCCCCCATACCCCTTCGCCTAGGATCCCTGCTGGCGGGCCAGCCTTTGGGCCGCAGCTAGTTACGCGTCGGCCGCACGCGCCCTTTGCCGCTGGGTCGGTCTGCCTCTGTGTGGCTCGTTTGCCTCCTAGATCTAGCCCACGACCCCCTCTTCCTTTCTTCTTTAATCTTTTTCTCTAGATCTATAAGTTGCATGTTCAGTTTAAATCCTTTTAAAAAATGAAACCAGCCTAAATACAATTAGATATAAATATTCCTAGATACCTAAGTCTTTCCTCTAACTTGCAGACTTGGTGCTGGACCAAAATATTGCATAAATAAATCTTGGAAATTAAAATAGCCACATGTGTTACTTTCACTAATAAAATCTTCCAGAGAGTTGGGTATTGCCAAATGGAGCAAAACCAATTGACAATGAAAGGTACTGACCATACCTTGCAAGTACAACTAGGAACCCCTAAAATGGCTTCCTATTTTTCCTTTAGGAAAAATAACAAAAAAAGAGCTTTTCTGCTTTAGGAAATTCCTTAGGTCAAACCAAAAGAGGTAAGTCCACCCATAAAAAAATTCGAATTAGGTCAGAACCTCACTTGGTTTGACCTGGGGAATTTCCTAAAGGAAGAAAAGGCTTTATTTTGTTATTTTTGTTACAAGTAAACTAAGAAGTAAGTGGGTATGGGGCCAGTGGGATATGAAAGCTATGGTCAGTACCTTTCCTCACTAATTGGATTTTATCCAATTGGCGATACCAAACTTTCTAGAGAAATTATTTAGTGTTCTGGACCAACCCTAGTAGGGGATTTATCAGAATTATTTAAAAAACAAATTCGTCCAGATCTGAGTCTGCATGTTAGAGAAAAGGTGCATGCATGTGTGAAAGTTTAGATCTGGTTAAAAGATGGTGTTTTACCATTTTTTGGATTAAAATTAAACTGCTATTTCCAAATCTGAAATGAAAAAGCAAAGGAGAAGGGCTGGGGGTTATTGGGCCAGATCCAGAGTGGAAGTGGGTCGCGCAGGGGCAGGCCGATCCAGCGGCAATGGAAGCGTGTTGGCGTGGAGCAACTGACTGCGGCCTAGCCGCAGGCCTACCAGATGAAGGGGTAAGGGGAGACCCTGGCCGTTGGATTAGAGGAGATCCAATGGCCCGACGTCGTCTCCTTCCCAACAATGGCATGCGAGAGTGTAAACCCTGGGGCGGGCCAGGGAGGAGGCAGGGAGGCTCACCGGGGGCTCAGAGAAGGTCATGGAGGCAGCAGGTCGATGTGGTCGACGACGACGACAACTTAGGGGATGTGCGGTAGGGGACGGTTTGACTCCGGGAGGAAGCTCGCTCGATGATGACCACGGGGGAGCTCACTAGAGTTCATCGGGGTGGCTCTAGGAGTTCCTGCATGTCACAGAAAAGGGCATGGTCAGATGGAGTGGGAGGAGGGGAGTGCTGCAAGATGACATGCAAGGGCAGAGGAGCACAGTAGGTGGAGCTATGCTCGATTTCGTGGAGGAGGCTGAAGCTTCTTTCTCTCCTTCTCTCGAGCAAGGCAGTGCAAAGGAGAGGGAGAGGAGCTCTAGGGAGGTAAGTGGAGTGTGTTGGGGGAAAATGAGCTGAAGGGAGGGTGATGGGTGGCATTTGGGCATTATAAACCCAGATGGGTCGGTTCATGGTGAATCAAGATTTTTTGGGAGCTAGGGCATGGTCCAGGGGCATCCTATTGGTGGCCATGGGTGGTGGAGAGGGTGTGTGGATGACTTGTGGTCGTGTATGGGGCAGAGAGGCAGTAATGAGAAAGAAAAGGGATAGACAAGACCTTGCCTTTGTCTCCCTTTTTAATCAAGCACAAGAGGACAAGTGGTCAAGTGATGCTACAGTGAAAGTGCTACAGTGTGACTCGACCAGAGAGGAGGGGAATTGTGCTGTGCAAGTTTGGGAGAGGTTTGGTTTTGATTTGATTCAAGATTTGCTTGGTTTAACAAAATTGATCAATGTGAGGCTAGTGAAGGAAGTTGATAAATTTATGATGGACCAACTGTTGAAATGGTACTGGTAGATAGATGAGGTCAAATAATCTCTTCATGATTTAAATGGGATTTTTCTAGGGATTATAATCCCATTTAAATGGGATTTTTCTAGGGATTATAATCCCATTTAAATGCACTTCTTCAAAAGTGCTGAATTAGATTATGGAAAAATTGATATTTTTACATTGTACAAGCATGGTTTTTGATGTGATATGGTTCTAAATACCATAACACACATGAATTTTATTGGGATTCATTTAGGTGGAAAAGTATTTTTAGGGAATTATTTCTTGTTTCTCCCATTTAAGAAAAAGGTAAAAAAGAAATAATAAAGAATCTCAAAAATATTTATTTTTGAGTTGGGAAGATGGTATATTATATATAGGCATCAAATGTTCCTTGAGTTGACAAGGTGATTTGGAGAAAAACAAACTTTCCTTTAAAGACAAGTTTGTTGAGAAAATGATAAGTAAAGGAATTAAAATAGTTTAATAATCCAAATAATTGGGGGAATTATTTGGGGATGCTTATATCCAAGGTATATGATGTAGACTTGATGTAGGCATCAAGGTCAACCTTGGTTTTGGAGAAAAGTGGTGAAACGGATGTTAACTAGATAAGGGAGGACCTAGGGTTTGGTTATTTTGATGCCACCTAAACAGGGTTGGATTAGGGAGCTCAGAGCTCACCTTGGTACAAGGGGTATATGGATGGATATACCATGTCATATAGAGGATCATGGAAGCAAGGGTTGTGCTTGGTTGGATTTGTGGTCACGTAGAGGAGATGGCAAACTTTGTTGCAAATGAAGTGGGTACTGATAGGCCATGATTAGTAGATCACAACCATGCAAAAAATTGGTCAAGGGGAGGTGGCATATAGAAGTGAACTTCTGCCAAAGTAGGCAGGATGATAAGATTTGCAGAAAAGGTAATTATCTTGACTACAAAACCATCATGGATGAGTGGGAATTAGAATAGATTATCCTAGGTAAAGAGTGGGCCTTGGTAGTACTGCAGATGTATAACAAGATGGTTCAAGTGCATTCTCAAAAATTCACATTGGTTGGAAGAGGTAGAGCTCCAAAAATGGTATCCAGATAAGAAATTCAGACTTAGCCATTTTGGCAGATTTAGGGTGTTAGTCTAGAGTGCGAGTGTAGATGATTTTGAGAGGAGGCTGGGTTCCAAACTCATGATAAAGGATATGTTGTTGAAGTAATGTATAGGTAGAGATTATCCATGCTTAGATTGGGTCTTCATTGAGTTGGAAACTATCAGAAGGGATTATCCCTTGGTTGATCTGGTTTGGAGACGAGAGGGTCACTTGAGTGGCTTAGTATAGATCCAGACTAGGATGCTTGATATGGGCTTGATGATCACAAGCAAGTATTGGGTCCTAAGGGATGAGCTACTAGATTAGCTCATTCTAGTTCCTAAGCAAGTAAGGCATACAACAGATCAAGGCAAATCATCAGACAACCGAACAAGGCAATACATCTAGTCAAGCTTATCCACTACCACTAAGGTTACCATCAAGCCTAGATTGAAGTAAGGATGGGTATGTGGAAAGGGGTTTTCTTTGAAGTAAGATAAGTACCGTCTTGGTATCTCTACCAAGATTGAGATGAAAAGGTTTTAATAAAGGTTTTTGGAAAACCTAGAGATAAGGGTAGTTGAAGGTTATGTCTTGAAAACATAAGGAGAGTATATATATGTCTTCATGGTTTTGTTAATAGAGACTAGTAAAGTATTTGGTTGTGTCAAAGTCATCTTGGCTCAGGTTTTGAAATGCCAAAACATTTGAGAATATGAATGATGAGCCAAGACATATATTTTTTTAAAATAGTTTTTGTGAACTAGTGTTGAGATGAGGATTACACAACTAATCCACAAAAAGGTGCTTGAGAACAAGCAAACAAGTAAGCAAGCATAGCAGGAAAAAGTTTTTGTTCCCCCTGATTTTTGCCCTTTGGACTATAAATCAGGGTTGCTGAAATTGGGATGTTACAGGCCTTTGCCCCTTAAAATAATATCATCCTGATATTAGGGACGAGTCGGGTTGGGGTGATAACATCCGCTTAACAATTTCAGCGGTGGAAATTATTAGGCGCTAATAAGTTTTTCAAAGACCCAACGTGGTTAGTCATGGGTTGGAGCTGAGGGGCTTCGGGTTTGGGGTGTTTGGATGAAACGAGTGGAAAAGACGCAGTCTTTTCCCCTAGGAAAAGTCTAGGTAAGTTTAACGTCAACGGGGTACTTCCTTCTTGAGGCGAGACGGCGAGTTGAATCTTCTTCATTCCTTTGACTCGTGGTCGACTTTCTTTCTTCATGGTCTTGATACACCAGGATGTTGGTTGGGCGGTCGACCTTGGAGTGGAGTTCCTTCCGATTATGGAGAAGTGCCGAACGTTGTTCTTATTGCAGGGTCGATGATTAGGTCTTGGAGGAGTGGTCATCACATAGTGCTGTTAGTGGTTGACTCCAGAGGTCTATAGGGTTTTTGGGCGGGAAAGACGTCCCCCTTAGAGAAAAATTAGGGGTTCTTGGTGAAGTCGCCGACTTTCTTGATTGGAGTCGTATGCTGATGTCGGGGTAAGGTGCTACACCTTTCCTTCGGGGTAGTTATCTTCTGTCGATGTCGTCAGAACTGCTTCATGAGATGGAAGGTCTATCGGAAAGGGCGTCTACCATCTTCCAGGTAGTTAGTTCTGAGCGGGGTACGGGTCCGACGGGTTAGATGATGCTATTGGAGTTTTGGCGGTCTCGGAAACGAGGTCCTTTGGAATGGGGTCGTTTCGGGTTTGGTCTGATGCAACGTCTTGGGTAAAACACGAAAAGAAGGATATCACACTTTCATAACATCCATACATTTAGCAGGTTTAAGCCGATCGTTGGCGGAGGTACTTAAGGGGTTACAAAACAGGTATGTGCCACAGGGCGACAAGGCATTTATAGTTTTACAAAACAGGTCCTGGGGTGGTACATAGGTGCTACAATACACCACAAGAGGTGAGTCGAGCGAGGGAAACTACTTCCAAGGGTATCGCTTGACTCTAGTTGCCCTTCTTGAGTTATTGTATTGACTTCAGCTACTGCGGTTCCTCCGGGGTGTGAGGAATATTCAACTCTTAGGTAGTGAGGGTGAGGGTCGTATCTGCCTCCAAAGTTGTTTCTGCAGGGTTTTCTGGTGGAGATAAAGTTTCGAGTTGTAGAAGGGAACAGTGCCATGGAGTTAGTCTTCTGAGTTCGAGGGTAGCGGAAAAAGTGAGGTATAATATTGGGTGGAGAGCTATGGTTGACGGTGATAGGTCAACCGGTGTTTATTGGAGTTGAGTGGAAAGACGCAGTCTTTCCACCTTAGAGCTTTACTTGGGGTTATCGAGGCTTTCCTATGTGGCCATCCTACTGAGGAGAGGTTTTCGATGTTGGGGTTGCGAGGTGTAGCGTCGGGATATGTCGGCAAGGTGGTCAAAACTTTTAGGGTCAGACGATTTTTTACAGACAAGCAACACATTCCAAGCATCATACATGCACATGACAAGGAAACAAGGCATACCATGAGTAGTAAGGAGGTAACTACACGCCATAAGGGGAATCCTATTTTAGGGATGCTAATACTAAGTACGGACATTACTTGGGTCTTAACTTTTGTCTTGACGTCTTTTGTCATTGGTGCCATACTTGATTGGGGGCGATGAAGGACTCTGTTGGTAGGGCGATCTTGTAGTGTCTGTCGTTGTTGGTAGCTCCTTTGTTTTGCTTGACTCGATGTCTCTTCATTCCTGGATCTCCGTCTTCATAGTCTCCAAGTCGGACTTGTTTGTGAAAACAGGTTCGTTGAAGTGGACGAGATATAGAGTAATCTATTTTTAAATTGTTTAAGTCAGAGAAGATAAGATAAGAAATCTTTCGAAAAGCTTTTGAGAAAATAGTTTGCAAAACCCGGTGTTTTTATAAATAGGGGTTGTCCTATCTAACGTCCATGCTAACTAAGGTCTCCTACAGTCAGGATGGCTCTGATACCATGTCTGTGGCACCCCGGATTTACGGTCCGAGAATACCCGTTATGCATACAATTCACGTTCCCATGATCAATGAGCCGTGACATAACCGACTAGTATCATTACATCATCCATAAAGTAACGAATACAAAAACTTACAAGGATGCCATTATGGCGAATACAACAAAAATAGCAGAAGTCTTCAGCGTAGAGCCCGTGCCTTAACCAATAGGCAACTGACTGGGAACATGGCCTAGCTCGCATAGACGTCAGCACCTTCGTCACTTCTTAACATCTGCAATCTGGCCAAGTAAATAGCCAGGGACAATGCCGGTGAGTACTTTGAATGTACTCGCAAACCACTGAGACAAGGTAAGAAGATAATGCATATCTGGCTGTGGCTAGATATCTCTACACTATAGTTGTTTTTGAAAGAAATACCTAACATTGGCATCTATATATCTTTGTTGAAAAAGAGTTTTTGGAAAGTATGCCTCCTTTTAGAAAATCTGGACATCTCCACATCCTTGTTAAAAAATTTAAAACCATTTTGTAGTAAAACCCTTTTTAAATGTCTTCGACCATTTCTGTTCAAAACCAAACTCGTTCTTATCTTTCCTCGTGACCAAGTCACATCATTTATTTCATCACAAATTATCTAAAGGGTCCTCCTAGCACTTGCCATTCCAACCTTCCTTGAGCGTGGATATGGCTATTAGAATAGATTAGACTCTGTAGAGTTTGTGCACTTTACCCACAAGAATCAATACATCCACCGGGATAAAACCATGGCCCGCTACACACGGTAGACGGGGGATCGGATAATCAAACTTAAGAATTTTCATTTGTCCATCCCTAGCAACGGTGGCTTATACTTTTGGGTTGTTCTCTCCGGTAGAAGTATGGGGTACGACGACCCTGGTCCTTCCTCCCGTACTAACCCCTACCTCCAAACCGTAGTTTGACCGGTAGCAGTAGTGACAATAACTTCCTCTTGTACTAGACAAAAATCATACCGTACGCGAGAGACCCAATTGTTGCACCAGTAGCTTTCCCATGGCAGTACGGATTCAGGGGATTTCTCCCCTTTTGCGAGTACGAGCAGCCCCGACTAAAGACCACAAACTACGAGCTAAGCCCCAACGTCCGGAGTAATGTGGTTGCACGGATAAAATTGTTCCGGACATCAGCATAGAACATCCCTTCTCTTTCTCTTGCTTGACTTTCTCTTCATCCACCTCATATATTCTTTTAGTAAAACTTTCACTCGGAAACGATGCCTCTTTCCAAGGGTTTTAGTTTGAAAACTTTGTAGTAGGGTAAAAACCCAAAATAGTTTTATCATTGAAAATCCGTGGGTTCCAAGAGGGAAGATGCTAATCACCTTTGCCTTGGTATAAAGGAGTAAAATAGGTGTCAATAGTGTAGGTGTCCTAATGGACACTCATCCATAACATGGAGGATTCAAGTTACTCACATCTTTTTATTTGAAACAAACCATGCCTTTGATCATGCAATTTATAAACGATATATAAAACAGTTAATAAACATGAGTAGGTTAATATAGGAGTTCGGGAATGGTGGCTTTCCTATGACCAGCGAGATGTCCCTTGACGGCGTTAGATAACCAGAATACCAATAATAGCAATAATAAGAATAACCCGATCCTTCCTTCTTCTCGATGTCACACAATCGCAACTATCGCTGTTATTGATCATACATGCAAACAAACAACACCACAATCATTACAAGGCATACAAGCATCAAACCATAGATCAAGAAAAAGGGGTAAATACAAGATAAACATCAGCATGATGTTGGAGGTTGCATTTGATTGAATTGGGAGAAGATTTGGAGGCATTAGGGAAAGGATCCCTTTGGATTTATAGTCTAGGAACTACTTAAGAAAGGGTTTTCGATTAAGGACCTGATCTGTATGATACCATTGTATAAAAATGATACCATCATATAGGTATTGATAAAATGAAGCCAACAAAAGTGGTTTCACTATTTTATCAATTTCCCTTGATTTAATATGATTTTTATAGTGATTAAAACTCTAGTTTTAGGAAATAATTCACCAGTACTTCTCTGAAGATCCAAAAATTATTTACTTGGGTGATTAGGTAGTATTTGGTGGACTGATTCCAGAGGAGTTGGAATCACCTCAAAACAATTACCAGAATGCCCTTGAGAAATTCCCAAAGGCAGTACTAGAGGGGATTTTTCTTTTTCATCAGATTTATTTTACAGAAGCTTTTTAGCTGATTCCAAGGACACATGTTAGTTACTGTACATACCTTTCTGTAGAAATTGGAATCAACCTTTTTGGAGTTGCAGAGCTACTGCAGTGATTTTATTAGTGAATAAACCATGCATAAAAGAGTTTAATTCACTAAAATTTAACAGAGACTCATAAAATTATGAGCTGCTGGGTTTTGGAATACATGGTTATGTGCGCCATCTGGGAGTTGTAATTAGGTCAGAACCTCACTTGGTTTGACCTAGGGAATTTCCTAAAGGCAGAAAAGGCTTTATTTTGTTATTTTTGTTACCAGTAAACTAAGAAGCAAGTAGGTATGGGGCCAGTGGGATATGAAATCTATGGTCAGTACCTTTCCTCGCCAATTGGATTTTATCCAATTGGCGATACAAAACTTTCTGGAGAAATTATTTAGTGTTCTGGAATGACCCTAGTAGGGGATTTATCAAAATTATTTTAGACAACAAATTGGTCAAGATCTGAGTCTACATGTTAGAGAAAAGGTGCATGCATGTGTGAAAGTTTAGATCTGGTCAAAAGATGGTGTTTTACCATTTTTTTTGGATTAAAACTAAACTGTTATTTCCAGATCTGAAATTCAAAAGCAAAGGAGAATAACTGGGGGTTATTGGGCCAGATCCAGAGTGGAAGTGGGTTGCGCAGGGGCAGGCCGACCTAGCTGCAACGGACGCGCGCTGGCGACGCGCAACCGGCTGCGGCCCAGCCACAGGCCTGTCAGATGAAGGGCTAAGGGGAGACCCTGGCCGTTGGATTAGAGGAGATCCGACGGCCCAGCGTCGTCTCCTTCCTAGCGACCGCGTGTGAGAGGGGAAACCCTAGGGCGGGCCAGGGAGGAGGCGGGGAGGCTCACCGGGGGCTCGGGGAAGGTCGTGGAGGCGGCGGGGCGACGCGGTCGATGATGACGACTCAGGGGATGGGCGGTAGGGGACGGTTTGACGCCGGGAGAAAGCTCGCTCGACGACGACCGCGAGGGATCTCGCCGGAGTTCGTCGGGGAGGCTCTAGGATTTTTCTAGGGATTATAATCCCATTTAAATGCACTTCTTCAAAAGTGCTGAAGTAGATTATGGAAGCACAAATGATATTTTTACATTGGACAAGCTTGGTTTTTTATGTGATATGGTCCTAAATACCATAACACATATTGGAGAATTTTATTGGGATTTATTGATGTGGAAAAGTATTTTTAGAGAATTATTTCTTGTTTCTGCCATTTAAGAAAAAGGGCAAAAAAATAATAAAGAATCTCAAAAATATTTATTTTTCAGTTGGGAAGATGGTATATTATATATAGGTATCAAATGTGCCTTGAGTTGACAAGGTGATTTGGAGAAAAACAAACTTGCCTTTAAAGACAAGGTTGTTGAGAAAATGATAAGTAAAAGAATTAAAATAGTTTAATAATCCAAATAATTGGGGAATTATTTGGGGATGCTTATATCCAAGGTAGATGATGTATACTTGATGTAGGCATCAAGGTCAACGTTGGTTTTGGAGAAAAGTGGTGGAAAGGATGGAAACTAGATAAGGGAGGACCTAGGGTTTGGTTATTTTGATGCCACCTAAATAGGGTTGGATTAGGGAGCTCGGAGCTCACCTTGGTACAAGGGGTATATGGATGGATAGATCATGAAAGCAAGGGTTGGGATTGGTTGGATTTGTGGTGATGGATGCAAACTTTGTTGAAAATAAGGCTACCATAACAGATACATCAGGTAGCCTCCTAAACCATGTGGGTTTAAGAAGCCCAGGGCTCCAATGGAAGCAAGTGAAGTGGGGATTGATAGGCCATGAGTAGTAGATCACAACCATGCAAAAATTTGGTCAAGGGTAGGTGGCATATAGAAGTGAACTTCTGCCAAAGTAGGCAAGATGATAAGATTTGCAGAAAAGGTTATTATCTTGACTACAAAACCATCATGGATGAGTGGGAATTAGAATAGCTTAGCCTAGGTAAAGAGTGGGACCTGGTAGTACTACTTATGTATAACAAGATGGTTCAACTGCATTCTCAAAAATGCACATTGGTTGGAAGAGGTGGAGCTCCAAAAATGGTATCTAGATAAGAAATTCAGCCTCAGCCATTTTGGCAGATTTAGGGTGTTAGACTAGAGTGCGAGTGTAGATGAATTTGAGAGGAGGCTAGGTTCCAAACTCATGATCAAGGAGATAATGTTGAAGTAATGGATAGGTAGAGATTATCCATGCTTAGATTGGGTCTTCATTGAGTTGGAAACTATCAGAAAGGATTATCATTGGGTTGATCTGGTTTGGAGATGAGAGGGTCACTTGAGTGGCTTAGGATAGATCCAGACTAGGATGCTTGATATGGGCTGGATGATCACAAGCAAGTATTGGGTCCTAAGGGATGAGTGCGACACCCTCAGGATTAAGGCTAGACAAATCCCAGACCTTCGTATGAACATAAGCCTAACCTAATCTCGAAAGCGTACAGAGAAAGAATCGGTAACACAATAGTGACCCTATGACACAAAATTTATTAAAGCAAGCTCATAACTGAGCGAAGAACCAAAATATTACAAGCAGAGGTAACTGACCACAAGACATCAAACAACGGAAGGCAAATTATTCTATTAAGTATAACAAACTTAACAAATGGCCTAAGAGTCCTGAAGCATAACGATGGCGTCCAATCCATAGATCCCAGACTTCCGACTAGGAACTCCAAACTACTCGTCGATCACCCCCTCGAATAGCTCAGGGGAAGGGTGGGTAAAAATGTGTAAAAACATCACTTCATTAAGGGGTCATGAAACTTAGCACGACCTCTTAGTATAAAAGAGTGTGATACTTTAAGGTAGAACAGATCATAAGCTAATCAACGCTTATTGATCTGCGGATTACAACACTTTGACCTGGTCTTAGAAATGACGAGGTACTGGAGTTTGTTTATCCTAGACAACCCGAAATGGTTTATCATGATGGACCAAAAGAGTATCCTGCATCGGAAGACGCCAATGCACATTACTACTTGGCTACCAACTGGTAGACAAAGGTCAGAAACAATAAGGGGAAAGGAACATGCTCAGGATGGAATCCCGAGATCTAGATGCATAAGTCAACAATCTTCCAAAAACCAATGCATAGAAAAGGGAGGTGTGGCAGAGTCACGATCATAGAAATGAGACTCACGAAGAATACTCTTGTCGTGATCTATTTGGTTCCATTAAAGAACATCTGCCATAGCATGTGGTAGGGGAAGTCCTTTATCGTCAACTGTTCGATAGCGACAATATCCACAAGCTTGAAGGCTAGCGTAGGAGGTACTAGCCATCCTGAGGTAATGTGTTAACATTAACTGCAGGGGTCAACAATGGATCTTGGGTTAAAGGTCAGCTTCATGTACAAGATTCACAACAACGGAATTCGGCACAATCGGGTATCTTAGGTTCAAGTCCGAGGGTTAAAACCCAAAGAAAGGAGTAACTACTACTTGAGTGACAAAGCGTACACTACAAGATAGTAATAACGAGGTAGCTTCCAAAAGAAGAAATGACTTCTGAAGTACCCATACAAATGAAAAGGAGGAACACGAGGCAAAAGGAGACTTCGAGGCCTAGAACAGATCACTGTGGGACCATAAACATGATGTTGTGGACCGTTAAGGTAGAGAGATCATGATGGAAAGAAATCTCTCAAAAGAAACATAACAAAGGGAACAAGCAACACACACAACTGACTCTAGAGAAATCAACACTAGGTCAAATGGTTGAGAACCGACATGCCTGAAAAGGCACCTAAGCTTTGAAGGAAGATACGAGATAGCAAAAACTTTTACAAATCAACACAAGATAAGATGACCCAGAGTTAGAGAGAAACTGGATAAGGAGAAAAGAAGCATACCGGAGTTTTTGCACATAATTTTCATCCTTGAAAATAGTTTTCACAAGCACTAGACTCAACATCGACCAATAGAAAGGGTTTCCTACAGTCGGTACTGCTCTGATACCAAAAACTATGACATCCCCGGGATTAAGGCTAGACAAATCCCAGACCTTCTTCTGAACATAAGCCTAAACTAATCTCGAAAGCCTATAAATAAAGAATCGGTAACACAATAGTGACCCTACGACACAAAATTTATTACAGCAATATCATAACTGAGCGAAGAACCAAAATATTACAAGCAGAGGTTACTGACCACAAGACATCAAACAACGGAAGGCAAATCATGCTATTATATATAGCAAACTTAAAAAATGGCCTAAGAGGCCTGAAGCATAAAGATGACGTCCAATACATAGATCCCAGACTACTGACTGGGAACTCCAAACTACTCGTCGATGTCGATGTCGTGAAGAACTCATCTTCTATGATAACACTTACTCTGCTGCAAAAGTATCAACGAAGCAAGGGTGAGTATAGGGTGTACTCCGCAGGACTTATGGCTGGTGGAGTTGTTTTGCATAAAGCCATCTTTGTTTTGTAAAACAAGAGGGAGAAGAAAGTCCACTAATCAGAATATTTTAAAAGGGGATAAGAGAATGGTATCACTAGCTTTGATCATCTTTTGATATCCACCGAATCATCATCAGCTGAACCTATCTAGGATCACCCCCTCGATCCCTGAGGAAGCATCCTTAAGAACACGTTACTCAATTTTCCAAGTTTTACGATTAGGTTCAAGTTTTCTATCATCTTCACGTCCGTTCCCAAGTCGTCCATAAGCGCAGACGCGGCTTTTCGAAAAGATTAATAAGCCTTTAGGGGTGTACAAATTTACCCACACATACTAACCTTCTCTTAATTCCAGTACATTAGCCCTCTTCCTTGGAAGGCCGGCAGAGGGTGGTTAGACACGACCTTTACCTTGCTTTCACCGAGACCATGAGTCACGTACTAGGGAGATGCCGCCGTAACGGGTCGAGTCCCGAATCCGGTCCCTAATGATGTGTGCAGGGTTCAAGATTACGGATGCCGGGCATCTCTTGTTCCCGGCCACGCTTAACTACCTGTTATGAATGCACCTCCTTCACCTCCATTCAAGAAGAGCCAGAATGCGTATGTCGAATGGAAATCCCAAACTTTGTGACTCATGGAATCTACTCGGCAAGTTAGTTGGTCGAGGGGGTTTGCAGGCCCCCGTGTGGTTGTACGCTCGTCTTGGTTCAAGAGGCAAGAACATCGGGTCCTAAGGGTGGCAAGTATGGGACTGCAAAAACCACAACCTACGTGGCCTCCCATACAAGCCTTAGCATGTTTATTATCCATCTCTGATCTTACCACGTCATCCTGCCATACTAGGTTCATTCGCAACTCTAATTCATCAACCGGATGGACCAGCGGTAATAGCTAAGCATGGTTAAGAACAACAGATGTAATATCTCTACCAACTCTTCACAAGCTCAAACCCTAGTTATCCTAGGAGTAGTGGATTAGGGAATATAGGCTACAAGGGAAACATGCATCAGATAGGATTACCCTATCTATCGATAAAAGACTTTAGAACCGTATGCACATGGCAAGAATGTAAATACTTTGAAATCATAGGATTATATCATGTGTGGGGATTCGCTTGCCTTTGCCTGTTGATATCCCTAAAGGAGATCTTCGGACATCGGGTACTTGACTTGATTACAATTGGTCAAGTATTGGTCTTCGATCTTCGACGGTATTGACCTCGGTCTTCAGTCTTGGACTTGATCTCGGTTCCGATATCGTTTTCTACCGGAGAAGTACCAAACACCGGAAAGAAAGGGGAAACAATGAACACATGGCATCGATGCATTGCTCAATCAAGGATGATGATATGAGAAATTAAAAGTTATTGATTAGAACCCTAAACATGCTTGGTCATTTTAAACGGGGTCTGAGGGGTCCAAACCCTAATTCAGAGAAACCCCGGATGCTTATGAGAGAGTTCATTTAGTTCTCCTAAATAACTTTCATTTTAAGTTACTTATCAATGCATTATTATAGATAAAATAGATAGATCTCATTTTTCTGAACATTTTGATATATTATTTGTATTTTTCTGATTTAAAATGAATTAGTTATGATTTTTCCCAATTTTATTTCATTTTAAATCATTTTTGGAATATTATAAAATAATTTGCATTTTGGAATTACTTTAACATTTTATATAATAAGAAACATTTCTGAAAATATTTATCTCACTTACAGGGTGGACCCACCTGTCAGGTATTTATTAATTACAGAAAACAATTTACAAAACATTTAAATAAAAGAAAAAGGAAATGTGACCTCATGCTGATGTCACCAGGGGTTTCAAACTTTTTACACCGGGGTGAGATCTAGCCGAAGTGGCTGATGGGTGGGGTCAGGGCCATGTGGATGAAACGTCAATGCCACGTCTGCTCGCCGGTGAGCATGTGCAGACGACGGCCGGCGATGTCGCAGGAGTGCAAACTGGAGCGCGTGAGTTGGCGCGTAGGATAGAGGAGGCCACGGCGAGCCAAAGGGTGGTGGCGCCACCCCGTTTGGGTCATCGGAGCAAGAGAACAACGGCGAGCAACTGCGGTGGTCAACGGCGGTTGCACGACGCGGTGGTGAGATAGAGCGAGAGGGAGGAGAAAGAAGGCACGGGGAGGTGCAGAGTCTCACCGCGAACGCGATTCCGGTGTTGGTGAGGCAAGGGGTGGCCGGACGACGGCGAATCGACGACAACAATGGCGACGGCCGGCGGGACGGTGAGCTCGATTCCGGCGCATAGGGGGTTTCCCCGGTTGCGAGCTTCAACAGGGAGGATGAAGGTGACACGGCGAGGCTCCTGGGCACTTCGGCTGGGCGAGGGGAGCTCGGGAGAGGCAGGGCTCGACGGAGGCCGGAGCTAGGGTTTCATCTATGGCAAGAAAAGGATAAGGCGGAGGGGGAGAGTGGCATCCTAGGGTTCTCAAGGGGCGAGGCAGAGTCCTTGTAGGCAACGGCGGGCGACGGCACGAATATCAGCGCACGCCAGCGACAAGCGCTCGATAGCGAGCAGCTTCCTCGATCCGACGGTGAGGAAGACGATGGGGAAAGAGACAACGAAGGGGTACGGGCCGGCTTGGGTTGCAGACGGCCCATATGGGCTACGGGGGGGGGGGGGGGAAGGCAGCTGCGGCTGCTCGCGGGTGGCAGATAGAGAGGAAGGGGGAGTTGGGCTCGGCCCAGGTTAGGTTAGGTGCAGGTTTTCTTTACAAAATGTTTTTCTTTTTCTGTTTGATGTTTTTCTATTTGTAATTTCAATTACAAATCTGTTTTGAAAATTTAAAATACCAGAGGTTTTTCTAAAATAAACTAAACATATTCTAGGGCCCTTATAACCATTTGGGCTCTACTTTGTTTTGGTAGTTTTCAAATGTTTTAGAACCATTTGAATGTTTTCAAAGGAGAAGGAAAATAGGGTTTTGAGTTTTATTTTAGTGTTTTGTTTCTTGCATGCATTTTTAAGATGAGGATGATGCTCATGAATGCGCAATCAAATCCTAATTACCATTTAATAAAACTAGGCTTGTTACAATGAGCTACTAGATTAGCTCATTCTAGTTCCTAAGCAAGCAAGGAAAACAACAGATCAAGGCAAATCATCAGACAGCAGATCAAGGCAATACATCTAGTCAAGATTATACACTACCACTAAGTTTACCATAAAGCCTAGCTTGAGGTAATGATGGGTATGTGGAAAGGGGTTTTTCTTTGAAGTAAGATAAGTACCATCTTGGTATCTCTACCAAGATTGAGATGAAAAGGTTTTTGGAAAACCTAGAGATAAGGGTAGTTGAAGGTTCTGTCTTGAAAACATAAGGAGAGTATATATATATGTCTCCATAGTTTTGTTAATAGAGACTAGTAAAGTATTTGGTTGTGTCAAAGTCATCTTGGCTCAGGTTTTTGTAACTGCCCAAGTTTGTAAGATATGAAATTAGTACTTAAGCATTGCATGCATCTGTTTAAATCAATAAAATGATTACATGTGATCAAGTGTGTGGTTTAAGAATGCAAATACAAAACCCTAACTTTCCCTCTTCTTTGAAAAGTAATTCAAAAGGATTTGAATTTGAAAAGTTTCAAAAATAGTGGAGCCCAAACTGAACAAAAGGGCCCCACGGTATTTTGAATGTTTGCCAAAACCCCTCCAGTATTTTCAAACCACTCAAAACAGATTTGAAATGAAATTAAAAACAGAAATAAAAACAGAAAAAGAAAACTGTTTTGGCAAAAAAAAATAGAACCAGACCGTCCTAGGCCGAGCAGCCCAGCAGCCTTCCTTCCCGCGACCCACTTTGGCCCAACTGCAGCCCGCAGCCGGCCCGATACCCTTTCGTCGTATGTTCATCATCGTCTCCATCGCCAGATCGACGGAAGCAGCTCGGTGGCCACTCACCCGCCGCCGGCGAGCGCCAAGATGTGCATCGCCGCCCCTGGAGGCCTACAAGAACCCTCCCCTGCCGCCGTGGAGAACCCTAACCTTCTTTTCCCCCTCGCGCGCTTCTTCTTCCTCCTAGGCCAAACCCTAGCTCTCGGGATCCGCCGCGTCCCGCCGTCTCCGGCCGCCCCGTGCACCGTGGAGTGGCCTGGGAAAAGCGCTGCGTCCCCATCGTCGTCTTCGCCAAGCCACGCAAGCCGGAATGAAGTCGTCTGGCCGGAATCGAGCTCGACCTCAACGCCGGACGCCGCAGTCAAGCCATCAATTCTTCCCCCTCCGTCCTCCCCTTGCTTCACCGACCCCACCGACGTGACCGTGGTGAGCTAGCGGTCCTCCTGGACCTCTCCGTTCCTCCCCTCTCGCGTTGTGCCGCTGGCCCGACGGGCACTCGACGTTGTCGCCGCTGTTTCTTGTAGCCGGAGTAGCTCTGTTGACCATACCGAGGCGGCGCCGCCACTATAATGTTCGCATCGGCCTCCTCTTTCAAACGCAGCCAAGCACGCATCTAGGCGCGCACGGGATCGAGAGATCCGTGCTTGACCTGGGCTTCCCCATTGATGACGTCAGCCAGGCGTCATAATTCTTTTCTTTTGTTTTTGTTATTTTCTGTAAATCATTTCTATAATATATAAAATGCTGACAGGTGGGCCCTGTCTGTCAGGGTTTTAACATTTTTGAAAATCAATTCTGAAATTAATAAAAATCTGACATGTGGGCCCAAGTTAGAAAATAATTTAGTTATTCCAAAAATAATTTAAAATGAATTAAAAGTTGAGAAATTCATAACTAATTCATTTTAAATCAGAAAAATACAAATAATATATCAAAATGTTCAAAAAAATGAGAGATATCTAATGGATCTATAATCATGCATTGTTAAGCAACTTACATGACAAGTTTAATTAGAAGAACATAGTAACCCCTCAAAGGTGATTCCGGAGTTTCCCCGAGTTAGGGTTTTCGCCCCTCGGAACCCTGTTTAAGCTGTCAAGCATGCCATAGGGTTTCATTTCAGTACAACTTAACTTGTCATATCATCATACTTGTTTGAGCATTGCATCGATGCCATGTCTTGATTGTTTCCTTTGTTTCCGGTATTGGTTCTTCGCGATAGGATTCGAACCCGAAGCTGAATTCAACAACACCGAAGATCCGTACATGTCTACTGACGGACAAGGCAAGCATAGCCTCTTATTATGAACCTACTTTTACAAAGTATATTACTTTCTCGCTATGATGCACACGATTCCAATGTGGTCTTTTGTCAGTAGTTGGGGTTACCTATCTGCTGCATAGTTTCCCTGTTGTAGCCTTATACTCCTGATCCACTGCTCCTAGCATACCTAGGTTTGGCATCTAAGCGTTGCTAGAGCTTCTGAGACCGACAGCTTAGCCATGCATAGTATCAATATCTGATCTATCCGAACGATGAATCAGAGATGTCGGAGAATCTAGAAAGGTAGGAGTTGATGACATCCTCAAAGGAGTTAACTAAATATGCTAAGGCTTGTATGGGAGGCCACGTCGGGTGTGGTTTTTTTTAGTCCCATGATCGCCACCACTAGGAACTGAGTTCTTACCTTTGGAACCAAGACGAGCGTGCAACCACACGGGTCCTGGACAACCTCATGACTAACTAACTTGCCTAGTAGATTCGATGAGTCACATAGTTCGGGATTTTCATTTGGCATACGCATTGAAAACATTTTCGAAAGAGAAGGTGATGGAGGTGAATCATAATAGGTAGGGAAGCATGGACCGGGTTGCTTGGGGTAGATAGCGCCCCTGGTAAACCAACCTCGCCTCACATCTTTAAGTACCGGCTTCGGGATTTGACCCGTTATGGCGGAATCATACTTATTGCGTGACTCATGGTCTCGGCAAAAGCAAGGTAAAGGTCGTGGTCAACCACCCTCTGCCGGCCTTCCAAGGAAGAGGGCTAATAATTTTGCATTAAGAGTCGGTTGGTGCGTATGGGTAAAGTTGTACACCCCTGCAGGGTTAAATCTTTTCGAAAAGCCGTGTTCACGGTTATGAACGACTTGGCGACCGGACTTAAGATCATAGATAGCATTAACCACTATAAAACTTGCTGATCCACGTGTGTTTAAGGATGCTTCCTCCGGGTCGAGGGGGTGATCCTGTAGGGTTTTGTAGCATGGAAAACAAAAAATTTCTACCGCATACAAACAAACAAGCCAAGATCTATCTACTAGATTGTAGCAACGAGTCGAATGAATAACTCACCCTCGAAGATTCCAAAGTGTTTAACGAGAGCGGATTCTCGTGGGTGATGTAGTCGTACTCTTTCCGATCTCAAGATCGCGTAGACGATCCTTCCAAGCTGCGTTAAGCAGCGCTCCCAGATCGGTCACACGTTCGGTACTCGACGAAGACCTTCCTCTCCTTGTTCCAGCAGGCAGCGGAGGTTGTAGCACTCTCCTCGCGATTCCGGCAACTGTGGCGTGGTACCTAAGTAGAGGGAGATCTCGCATGAGCTTTAAGACGGAGCGAGTATGGTGGAGTATGAGGGCTCCTCGGCGATCTAGGTTTTAGACACACCAAGGAGGAGGTGCTAGAGCCATGGCTGGGGTTTGGGGCACCCCAAGTCGCGGCTAGGGCAACCACAGGAGGTGGCGGCAGCAGCAGGAGGTGGTGGCGCCAATCTAGGGTTTTGGAGGAGAGGTACTTGTGTGCTAGGAGGGGCAGCCCTGCCCCTCCCTTTATAGGTGGGAGGCGCGACCAAGGGGAGGGCAGTCCCTCCCCAACTCGGCTTGGAGGTGGGCCGGCGGTTGGAGGAGGGAATCCCTCCCCAACTCGGTTTCCCACTCCTCCTCCTCTTTCCAAAACTTGCCGTTTGACTTTCAAACTAGCCGTTTGACTTTTCAATTTAGGATTTAAATAAACCCTTTATTTTGGACAGCAAAGACACCTAGTACATGATGCAATCATTCCAACTTACAATGACACATTCATGTACCCTTCCCCTTCCCGGAGTGCCGGACATTCCGGAACATTCTAGAACATTCCAGATGAAAACACAGGAACCATTCCCCAACTCCGAAACAGGACTTTCCTTATATGAATCTTATTCTCCAGACCATTCCGGATCTCCTCGTGATATCCCGAATCCCATTCGAGACTCCGAACAACATTAGGACTCTTTCTCATCATTCCATAACTACTCAAACAACGTCGAATCCTTAAGTGTGTCTCCCTACGGTTCGTGAATTATGCAGACATGATCGAGACACTTCTCCGAACAATAACCAATAGAGGAATCTGGAAATTCATATGGCTCCCACATATTTCTACGATTACTTTGCGATCGAATGAACCACTTACATACGACATAAATTTCCCTTTGTCTCACGATAGTTTACTTATCCGAGGTTATGATCGTCGGTATCTCTGCATACCTAGTTCAACCTCGTTACTGATAAGTACTCTTTTCTCGTTCCCGTGATATGTGATCCCTTGTGAGCCAGTCACATGCTTGCAAGCTAATTGGATGACATTTCACCGAGAGGGCCCAGAGTATATCTATCCGTCATATGGATGGACAAATCCCACTCTTGATCCATGTGTTTCAACCAATACTTTTTGAAACTCAAATGCCCCTTTATAGCCCACCCAGTTACGGTGTGGTGTTTGATGTCATCAAAGCATCCATCCGGTAAAGGTGATATGCATGATCTCATGGTCGAAGGAATTAGATAACTATGTATCAGAAAGCATATAGCAATTGAACTATTAAAATGACTTGATCTTTATGCTACGATTATCTATAGGAGTATGTCCACCATATCATTCTCCTAACGATATGATCTTGTTGTTAATAACATCTCAATGTTCATGATAGGGAAACCACAATCATCTATTAACCAACAAGCTAGTATTATATAGAGGCTTTACTAGGGACTTCAAATTAAGTTTACAAATCACACAAGTATTAATGTTTCCTTGTTAATACTATTATAGCATGAATGTAAACATTTATCATAAACACAAAGATATAATAATAACTACATTTATTATTGCCTCTAGGGCATATCTCCAACAGTCTCCCACTTGCACTAGAGTCATCTAATCTAGATTACATGGTAATACACCGAACACCCATGGCAGTTTGGTGCTGGTCATGTTTTGCCCTCGGGAGAGGTTTAGTCAACGGATCCGCCACATTCAGATCTGTGTGTACTTTGCAAATCTTTATATCCCCATCTTGGATATGTTCTCGAATAGCGTGAAAACGTAGCTTGATGTGCTTCAGCTTCTTGTGTGACCTTGGTTCTTGCGCATTGGCTATGGCGCCCATGTTATCACAGTAGATAGACATTGGGTCCAGCGCACTAGGAACCACACCCAGCTCTGTAATGAACTCTTTCATCCATATTGCTTCTTGTGAAGCCTCCGGAAGCGACCATGTATTCCGATTCAGTTGAAGATCTCGCCACAACGCTTTGCTTTGCACTCCTCCAGCTAACTGCCGCACCATTCAAAATAAATACGTATCCAGATTGTGATTTAGAATCATCCGGATCGGTGTTCCAACTAGCGTCGGTGTAACCATTAACAACAAGTTGTTCATCACCTCCATAAGAAAGAACCATATCCTTAGTTCTTCTCAAGTACTTAAGGATGTTTTTGATCTTGTCCAATGATCCACTCTGGATCACTTTGATATCTGCTAGTCAAACTAACAGCATATGCAATGTCGGGTCTAGTACATAGCATGGCATACATTAGAGATCCTATGGCTGAGGCATAGGGAGTCTTACTCATCCTTTATCTATCTTCTGCCGATGTCGGACTCTGAGTTTTACTCAAGGTCGTATTGGGCAACATGGGCAAGAACCCTTTCTTGCTATCTTCCATTCCAAACCTCTTTAGAACTTTGTCCAAATATGTACTTTGTGACAATGATATTTGGCGTTTTGATCTATCTCTATAAATCTTTATGCCTAATATGTAAGTCGCTTCACAAGATCCTTCATTGAAAAACTATTATTAAAATATTCTTTGACACTATTAAGAAGGTCTACATCATTCCCAATCAACAATATGTCATCCACATATAGTATTAAGAATGCTACAGAGCTCCCACTCACTTTCTTGTAAATACAAGCTTCTCCATAAGTTTGTATAAAACCAAAACTTTTGATTACTTTATCAAAACGTTGATTCCAACTTCGGGATGCTTGCTTCAATCCATAGATGGACCGTTGAAGTAATACCTCGTTAGCATCTTTAGGATCGACAAAACCTTTGGGTTGCATCATATACAACTCTTCATCAATGTCACCATTGAGGAATGCTGTTTTGACATCCATCTGCCATATCTCACAATCGTAATATGCAGCGATTGCTAACATAATCCTCACAGACTTTAGCTTCGCTACTGGTGAGAAAGTCTCATCGTAGTCAACTCCTTGAATTTGTCGAAACCCTTTTGCGACAAGTCGAGCTTTATAGACAGTAACATTACCATCAGCATATGTTTTCTTCTTGAAAATCTATTTGTTCTCGACAGCCTTCCGGCCATCCGGTAAGTCCACCAAAGTCCATACTTGGTTTTCGTACATGGATCCAATCTCGGATTTCATGGCTTCCTGCCATTTATTGGAATCTGGGCTCATCATCGCTTCCTCATATGTCTCAGGGTCATCGGTATTGTCCACCAACATGACACTCATAACGGGATCATACCAATGCAGGTGGTACGAGTTCTCGTTGACCTGCGAGGCTCTGTAGCAACTTCGACCGAAGTTTCATGATCATCATCATTAGCTTCCTCTCTAATTGGTGCAGGCACCACAGGAACTTCTTCCGGCGCTGCGCTACTCTAATTTCGAGAGAAGGTTCGACAACCTCGTCGAGTTCTACTTTCCTTCCAGTCACTTCTTTCGAGAGAAATTCCTTCTCTAGAAAGGATCCATTCTTGGCAACGAAGATTTTGCCTTCAGATCTATGATAGAAAGTATACCCAATAGTTTCCTTCGGGTATCTTATGAAGACGCATTTTTCCGCTTTGGGTTCAAGCTTGTCCGGCTGTAACTTCTTTACATAGGCTTCGCATCCCCAAACTTTAAGGAACGACAATTTAGGTTTCTTCCCAAACCATAATTCATACGGTGTCGTTTCAATGGATTTAGACGGTGCCCTATTTAAAGTGAATGCGGCTGTTTCTAATGCATAACCCCAAAATGATAGCGGTAAATCTGTAAGTGACATCATAGAACGAACCATATCTAAGAGAGTTCGATTACGACGTTCAGACACACCATTACGCTGTGGTGTTCCCGGCGGTGTCAATTGTGAAAGTATTCCGCATTTCTTCAAATGCTCGCCAAACTCATAACTTAGATATTCACCTCCACGATCAAAACGTAGAAATTTAATCTTCTTGTTACGTTGATTCTCTACCTCACTTTGAAATTCCTTAAACTTCTCGAAAGTTTTGGATTTATGTTTCATGAAATAGATATACCCATATCTACTCAAGTCATCTGTGAAGGTAAGAACATAACGATAACCACCGCGCGATGCTACACTCATTGGACCACACACATCGGTATGTATGATTTCCAATAAGTCCGTAGCTCGCTCCATCATACCGAAAATGGAGTCTTAGTCATTTTCCCATCGACATGCTTCGCATCTTTCAAGTGATTCAAGAAGTCCATCGGAATGGAGTTTCTTCATACGCTTCACTCCAATGTGACCAAGACGACAGTGCCACATATAGGTCGAGTTATCGCTTGATTTCAAACGTTTAGCTTCAATGTTATTAATATGTGTATTTCCACTATCGAGATTCAACAAGAATAGACCATCTATCAAAGGTGCATGTGCATAAAACATATTACTCATATAAATCGAACAACCATTATTCTCGGATTTAAACAAGTAACCGTCTCTTAATAAACAAGATCCCGATATAATGTTCATGCTCAACGCAGCACCAAATAACAATTATTTAAGTATAAAACTAATCCCGATGGTAGATGAAGGGTAGCGTCCGACCGCGATCACATCAACCTTTGATCCGCTTCCCACGCGCGCATCGTCACCTCGTTCTTCACTAGCTTCCGTTTATTCTGCAGCTCTGTTTGAGTTACAAATATGAGCAACCGAACCAGTATCAAATACCCGTGCACTACTACGAATACTAGTGAGATACACATCAATAACATGTATATCGATATACCTTTCTTCTTGATGTTGCCGTTCTTCAAATCCGCCAAGTACTTTGGGCAATTCCGCTTCCAGTGACCTTCTCCTTTGCAGTAAAAGCACTCAGTATCAGGCTTGGGTCTAGCCTTGGTCTTCTTCGTCGGTGTGGCAACTTTCATGCCACCCTTCTTGAAGTGTCCCTTCTGCTTAGACTTGCCTTTCTTGAATTTGGTGGTCTTATTGACCAACAACACTTGGTGCTCTTTCTTGATCTCCACTTCTGCAGACTTTAACATAGCAAACAGTTCCGGCAACTGCTTGTTCATGTTCTGCATGTTGTAGTTCATCACAAAGTTCTTGTAACTTGGTGGTAGTGATTGGAGGACACGGTAAATCCCCAAAGCATTAGGAATCACTATACCCAAGCTTTGAAGTTTGTTTGCGTGCCCAGACATCTTAAGCACATGCTCACTGACGGAGATGCCCTCTTCCATCTTGCAGTTAAAGAACTTTTCAGAAGCCTCATAACTCTCAATCGCCTCGTGAGTCTCAAAGATCAATTTGAGATCACGGACAATATCACGTGGGTCTGAATTCTCAAACCTTTTCTGAAGCTCCGATTCTAAACCATACAAGATAGCACACTGAACTATGGAGTACTGATTCTTCCGAGCAAGGTAAACATTCTTTACTTCATCGGTAGCATCAGCTGCAGGTGGGTCACCCAACGGTGCATCCAGCACATAGGTCAAATTACCAGCTGTGAGGACAATCCTCAAATTGCGGAACCAATCCGCGAAGTTGCATCCATTGTTTTTCAACTTTTCTTTCTCTAGGAACGCATTAAAATTGATGGTAGGGGCTGCCATTGATCTACAACGTATTTGCAATAGTTTAGACTAAGTTTATGACAAATTGAGTTCAAATTAATAATAAAGTTTAATCTAGGTGAACTCCCACTCAAAAGAACATCCCTCACATTGTTTTAGTGATCACATGAACCAAATTCACCATATCAAAACCGAACATCACGAGAGTTGATATAGTTTCAATGGCGAACAATCGACATGTTCATCATATCTACTATATGATTCATGCTTTACCTTTCGGTGATCCGTGTTCCTGAGACCATGTCTGTACATGCTAGGCTCGTCAAGGTCAAACCTTAGCTTCCGCATAAGCAAATCTGGCTTGCTTACGTTGTATACACTTGCGGAATCTAACACACCCGATCATCACGTGGTGCTTCGAAACAACAAGCTTTAGCAACGGTGCATACTAAGGGTGAACACTTTAGAACTTGAAATTTATGTGCATGAGGGATCATCTTATAATGTTACCGTCGTCTACTAAGCAATACAAGATGCATAAAGGATTAACATCACATGCAATTCATAATATGTGATATGATATGGCCTTTCTTCTTTGTGCTTCTGATCTCCATCTTCAAGCACGAACATGATCTCCATCATCACCGGCATTGCATCAAGGTCAATGACGCTTCTCCATGGTTGTCGTCCACCGGCTTCAACTATTACAACTACTTTGAATAGATACGCGGATATTAACATAAATTAAAGACAACCATATGGCTCCTGCCGGTTGCCAACTTACAATAAGGAACATTGCATACATCAAATATAATCACAATCATGGCCATATCACATCATTTGCACACCTGCAAAACAAAGTTAGACGCCTCTACTTTCTTTGCATATTTTACGTGGTTTGGGGCTTTCAATAAGTGTCGTTCTAACTTACGAACAAGAACCACAACATTGATACTAGTATTGTTAATCACCCGTTGTAAATTGGATCTCCACTATGCTGGGAGAAACAGGCACCCGCAAAGCAACTTATGCAATACAAGTTGCATGTCAAGCATGGAGCAAGTCTCATGAATGATGTCATGTAAGGTTAGCCCGGGCCGCTTCATCCCAACATCCCGCAAGATGCAAAGTACACAAGAAGCAATCGACAATAAAAGCATCAACGCCCACAATGACCATTGTGTTCTACTCGTGCAACAGATCTACATATAGACATGGCTCTGATACCACTGTAGGGTTTCGTAGCATGGAAAACAAAAAATTTCTACCGCATACAAACAAACAAGCCAAGATCTATCTACTAGATTGTAGCAACAAGTCGATGGAATAACTCACCCTCGAAGATTCCAAAGTGTTTAACGAGAGCGGATTCTCGTGGGTGATGTAGTCGTACTCTTTCCGATCTCAAGATCGTGTAGACGATCCTTCCGGCGCTGTGTTCCGGCAGCGCTCCCTTGATCGGTCACATGTTCGTTTTCGACGAAGACCTTCCTCTCCCTTGTTCCAGCAGCGGACGTTGTAGCACTCTCCTCGCGATTCCGGCAAAGACTGGCGTGGTACCGAAGTAGAGGGAGATCTCAGAGGCTTCGCCTTAAGCCGGAGCGAGTATGGTGGAGTATGAGAGGGCTCCTCGGCGATCTAGGTTTTAGACACACCAAGGAGGAGGTGCTAGAGCCGGCGGCTAGGGTTTGGGGCACCCCAAGTCGGCGGCTAGGGCAACCCTGGGAGGTGGCGGCAGCAGGAGGTGGTGGCGCCAATCTAGGGTTTTGGAGGAGAGGTACTTGTGTGCTAGGAGGGGAAGCCCTGCCCCTCCCTTTATAGGTGGGAGGGGAGTCCCTCCCCAACTCGGCTTGGAGGTGGGCCGGCGGTTGGAGGAGGGAATCCCTCCCCAACTCGGTTTCCCACTCCTCCTCCTCTTTCCAAAACTTGCCGTTTGACTTTCAAACTAGCCGTTTGACTTTTCAATTTAGGATTTAAATAAACCCTTTATTTTGGACAGCAAAGACACCTAGTACATGATGCAATAATTCCAACTTACAATGACACATTCATGTACCCTTCCCCTTCCCGGAGTGCCGGACATTCCGGAACATTCTAGAACATTCCCGATGAAAACATCGGAACCATTCCCCAACTCCGAAACGGGACTTTCCTTATATGAATCTTATTCTCCGGACCATTCCGGATCTCCTCGTGATATCCCGAATCCCATTCGAGACTCCGAACAACATTCGGACTCTTTCTCATCATTCCATAACTACTCAAACAACGTCGAATCCTTAAGTGTGTCTCCCTACGGTTCGTGAATTATGCAGACATGATCGAGACACTTCTCCGAACAATAACCAATAGAGGAATCTGGAAATTCATATGGCTCCCACATATTTCTACGATTACTTTGAGATCGAATGAACCACTTACATACGATATCAATTTCCCTTTGTCTCACGATAGTTTACTTATCCGAGGTTATGATCGTCGGTATCTCTGCATACCTAGTTCAACCTCATCGATAAGTACTCTTTCTCGTTCCGTGATATGTGATCCCTTGTGAGCCAGTCACATGCTTGCAAGCTAATTGGATGACATTTCACCGAGAGGGCCCAGAGTATATCTATCCGTCATATGGATGGACAAATCCCACTCTTGATCCATGTGTTTCAACCAATACTTTCTGAACACTCAATGCCACCTTTATAGCCACCCAGTTACGGTGTGGTGTTTGATGTCATCAAAGCATCCATCCGGTAAAGGTGATATGCATGATCTCATGGTCGAAGGAATTAGATAACTATGTATCAGAAGGCATATAGCAATTGAACTATTAAAATGACTTGATCTTTATGCTACGCTTATCTATAGGAGTATGTCCACCATATCATTCTCCTAATGATATGATCTTGTTGTTAATAACATCTCAATGTTCATGATAGGGAAACCACAATAATCTATTAACCAACAAGCTAGTATTATATAGAGGCTTTACTAGGGACTTCAAATTAAGTTTACAAATCACACAAGTATTAATGTTTCCTTGTTAATACTATTATAGCATGAATGTAAACATTTATCATAAACACAAAGATATAATAATAACTACATTTATTATTGCCTCTAGGGCATATCTCCAACAGATCCTAGATAGGAGGTTCTGATGAAGCTGGTGGTTATCAAGATGTGATGAACAAGATGAAGAAGTCGCTATCTTATCCCTTTTAAAAGATTATGAGTAGACGAGCTTCTTCTCTCTCTTGTTTACAAATAAAGATTTCTTTCCGCAAAATAAAATCTAGAGAAAGCCTTTCTAGCCATAGCATGTAGATACTAGATTATCTATGTCTTGCGGAGTACATTCTCGTACTCAGCCTTGCGCCATTGTTGTTTTTCTATAGAGGATGTGGTTGCAACTGAAGGTGGCTTCTACGTTGACATCGATATGTAGTTGGGGGTCCCAGGTAGCAGCCTGAGTACTATGGGATGGACGTCGCTTTTGTTTATGGCCTCTGAGACCTTTTGATAAGTTGTTGTGTAGAACAACATAATTTGATTTCGCTGTGTGATGTAATGTTGGGTCTATGACCTCTGGTTTGTAATAACTCTAATATCTTACTCTGTTAAGAGTTTAAACTTATGCTGTTGAATACCTGTGTTTTGTAATGTTACCGAATCATACTGTGATCTTCCGTGTTTGGAGTTGAACTTATCTTAGATGATGATCTGAGGTTAGTTTAACCCTAATCCCGGGGGGTGCTACAGGTTTTGGTATCAGAGTAGAACTGCCTGTAGGAAACCCTTTTATCGGTCGATGTTGAGTCTAGAAGTTGACAAAACTATTTGTAGAAACTCTGACTAGGATTCTTTTTACTCCTTCTGTAGTGTGTTTCTGATGCTGGAGTTTCTCTTACCTTATTTGGTTTGAAAATTCCTTACCTTATATCTCAAAACTTTTAGGATCATGGTTTTGGGGTAGTTTTTCTAAAGTACTCCGTACTTGGTTGCTAATTCTCAGAGTTCCAAGATATCTCAGTTTTGCTTGGTGTGTAACATCTTAGCATTCCGTTGTCATGGTTTGTAAGTCAGTTGGTTAGTGTATACATTAGTATGCTTTGATACTACCATGCTTGGTAAGATGATACATTTATATCAAGTACTCTTTGTTCATCTTTCCGTCTTGTTTCTTTGAATCCCTTGTCTAACCTTTTCTTTGTTCTTTCAGGATGGGTGATACCTCTCGTGCCCGTACTCGTGATCACGCACGTGGTGCTGCAAATGAGGGTGAATCTTCCAACCTTCCTCCACCGCCGTCCATGGTTCAACTCATGGCCATGTAAGAAACCAACGGTGCTGACAACATGAGGCTCCTTGAAAGGATTGAGTGCAACCCTTCTCAATGTCAGATCAATCAAGTTGGTATCAAGGACTTCACACGTCTCACTCCGCCAGTTTTCAGCTATTCCACTGAGCCACTTGATGCGGACTACTGGCTTCGCACCATGGAGCGCAAACTTCAGGTTGGTCATGTTGCTCAAGCTGATTGGGTGACTTTTGCTGCCTATCATCTAGAGGGAGCAGCCAACTCCTGGTGGGAAAATTTCTTGGCTATGCAAGAAGCTCAACATGTTGTTACATGGCAAGAGTTCACTGAAGCCTTTCGAGCTTATCATATTCTGGAGGGTCTGATGGATCAAAAGAGGGAGGAGTTCCTCAAGCTTAAGCAGGGCACTGGTTCCGTCTGTGATTACCAGCGCGACTTTAATCAACTTGCCTGCTATGCTAATGAAGAGGTCTCCACTGATGTTAAGAAGCAAGCTTTGTTCCGCAAGGGACTGGATCCTGAGGTTCGTCGTGATCTCCATCTCATGGACTTTGTTAACTTCCAAGGTCTTGCTAATAAGGCTATGAAGGCCGAGAGTGGAAAAGTGGAGTATGAAGAAACTCGTAAGCATCCTCAGGAGGGGTACAACAAGGCCGGTTCTAGTAATAAGAAGCGCCGTGTCTTCGTACCTTACAGTGTTGTGCCACGTGCTCCTTATACTCCAAGGTCTTCTGGATATACCCCTCGTTCGAATGCTACTTCAAGCAATGCTGGTGGATTAAGTTATCCTGCTGCTGGTACTGGATCAGGCCTCATATGTTTCAACTGTCGCCAGCCTGGCCACTATGCAAGAGATTGTCCTCAAAAGAGTGCTGCTGAGAAGGCACAGCCACCAAAGAAGAATGATAAGTATCTAGGTGCTGGAAAAGGACGCCTGAACCATATCTCTGCTAAGGAGGCTCAGGAAGATCCAAGCGTCATCATGGGTATGCTTCGTATCAATCAAATTCCAGCTAAAGTTTTGTTTGATTCTGGAGCATCGCATTCATTCCTGTCACAAGCTTTTGCTCAAATGCATGGGATAAGTTTTGAGGGGTTATCCGTTCCTCTGCTAGTTCAGTATCCTGGTTCTAGGTGGTGTTCCACCATGGTTAGTCATGGGAATCTAATCGAAGTTGCATTTCAACTCTTTCCCACTTCTTTGATCGCCCTCAAGTCAACTGATATTGATATCATTTTGGGCATGGACTGATTGACCCGTTATCAAGCCATTCTCGATTGTACAACCAAGTATGTGACTCTGACTAGTCCTGCTGGCATAACAGTCAAGTACTGGACCGTAGGGTCACTATCTCCTTCAGTTGTTTCTATTCCTGAAACGGAGTTGTATGCTCTTGAAGTTCTACCTCCATTAGAGATCCAAGATGTTTCTATGGTCTGTGAGTTTCCAGATGTCTTTCCTGAGGAGTTGCCTGGCATGCCACCTGATCGAAGTGTGGAGTTTGTCATAGAGTTAGTTCATGGAACTGCTCCTATTTCTAAAAGACCCTATCGTATGCCTCCTCATGAGCTTGTGGAGTTGAAGAAGCAATTAGAGGAGTTAGAAGGAAAAGAATACATTCAGCCCAGCACATCTTCTTGGGGATGTCCTACCATCTTTGTCAAGAAGCGGGATACCAATATACCGCTTCTGGTTGTGGATTATCGCCCACTCAATGTTGTGACTATCAATAACAAGTATCCTCTCCCTAGGATCAACGATCTATTTGATCAGTTAAGTGGTGCCACTGTCTTCTCCAAAATGGATTTAAGGTCAGGGTATCACCAGATAAAGATCCGTAAGGAAGATATTCCAAAAACTACTTTCACCACTCGTTATGGTCTTTATGAGTATACAGTCATGTCATTTGGTCTTACCAATGCTCCAGCCACTTTTATGCGGCTTATGAACTCTGTCTTCATGGACTACCTTGACAAGTTCGTTGTGGTCTACATCGATGATATTCTGGTCTATTCCAAGACTAAAGAAGAGCATGCTGAACATCTCCGTTTGGTGTTGACAAAACTTCGAGAACATCGTCTCTACGCCAAGTTCTCCAAATGTGAGTTCTGGTTACAAGAGCTCGTATTCCTTGGCCATGTTTTTTCTACTCAAGGGGTTGCTGTTATCCTCGATAAGGTCCAAACCATCCTCTACTAGGAGTCTCCTAAATCCGTAAAGGATGTTTGAAGTTTTCTCGGGATGGCTAGATATTACCGTCGATTCATCGAGAACTTCTCCAGGATTGCAAAGCCGATGACCGATCTTCTTAAGAAGGATAAGAAGTTTGAATGGTCTGATAAGGCTGAAGAAAGCTTCCAGATGTTCAAAACTAAGTTAACAACTACTCCGGTGCTGGTTCTCCTAGACACTAGCAAAGACTTTGTCGTCTTCTGTGATGCTTCCCACCAAGGTCTCGAATGTGTGTTGATGCAAGATGGGCATGTGGTGGCTTATGCCTCCGTTCATATAAAACCAAATGAGAACAACTACCCAACTCATGATCTTGAGCTTGCAGTTGTTGTTCATGATCTTAAGCAATGGCGACATTACCTCCTCGGTAGTTGTTGCGAGTTATACTCGGATCATCAGAGTCTGAAGTATCTCTTCACACAACCTGATCTGAATCTCAGGCAAAGAAGATGGTTGGAACTCATCAAGGACTATGATTTGGGTCTCAACTATGAACCTGGAAAAGCCAATGTTGTTGCTGATGCACTAAGTCGTACGTCTTATTGCAACAATTTGATGATCAAACAATCTCAATCTTCTCTTCATGAGGAATTTTCTCGATTGAATCTTGAAGTAGTTCCTCATGGATTCCTTCTAACTTGGAAGTGTAGTCTTCTATAGAGGATGACATCAAGCTTGCTCAGAAACATGATTCTGAAATTGTTGAGATCAAAGGGAACGTTGCTAGAGGAGTTGCTAAGTGTTTCTCTATTGATAAACAAGGTACTGTTTACTTTGGTGACCGTCTGGTAGTGCCGAAGAGAACAAAATTGAGGGATTTAATTCTCCAAGAGGCTCATGAATCACCTCTTTCTATTCACCCTGGAGGTAACAAGATGTATCAGGGTCTTCGTCAAAGATTCTAGTGGTCTGGTATGAAGAAGGACATCGCTCGTTTTGTTGCCGAATGTGACGTTTGTCGTAGCGTCAAAGCTGAGCACCAAAGACCCGCTGGTCTCCTGCAACCACATAAAATACCTGAGTGGAAATGGGATGAAGTTGGTATGGATTTCATCACTGGTCTTCCTAAGACTCAGAAAGGAAATGATGCCATCTGGGTAATCGTTGACTATCTATCCAAGGTTGCTCACTTTCTACCTATTCGTGAGAGTATCAATGCTAGTCAGCTAGCAAATCTATACATCTCTCGAATAGTTGTTCTTCATGGGATTCAGAATAAAATTGTCTCTGACCGTGGAAGTTTGTTCACCTCCAAGTTCTGGGAAAGTTTCCAAACTGCTATGGGAACTCGCCTTTCCTTCAGCACAGCCTATCATCCTAGTACCGGTGATCAGACCGAAAGAGTGAATCAAATCCTTGAAGACATGCTTAGAGCGTGTGTCATATCTTTTGGCAAGAACTGGGAGAAATGTCTTCCTTTTGCTGAATTCTCCTATAACAACAGCTTTCAATCCAGTATTGGTATGACACCATTCCAGTTTCTATATGAAAGAACATGTCATACTCCTTTGAACTGGTCAGAAACTGGCGAAAGAAAGTTCTTTGGTCCGGATATGATCCAGGAAGCAGAAGATCAAGTTCGTATCATTCGAGATTGTTTGAAAACTACTCAGTCTTGCCAGAAAAGCTATCATGATCGTCACCATCAACATATTGAATATGAAGTTGGTGATCAAGCTTTATCTCCGGGTCACTCTCTGAAGGGTGTCCATCATTTTGGCATCAAAGGCAAACTAGCTCCTCACTACGTTGGTCCTTTTCGTGTTCTATCCAGGCAAGGTAACCTCTCATACAAGTTGGAGTTGCCTGCAAACTTCCATGAGGTGCATGACGTCTTTCATGTGTCTCAACTCAAGTGTTGCTTTACAGATCCTGTCCATGGTGTTGATCACCAAACTCTTGATCTCTAGAAGGATCTGACTTACCATGAGTATCCTGTTCATATCCTTGATGAAACCGAGCGTAAAACTCGTCGTAAAAAAATCAAGTTCCTGAAAGTTCAGTGGTCTCATCACTCTGAGGACGAAGCAACCTGGGAACAAGAAGATCATCTTAGATCTGAGTACCCTGCCTTCTTTTCTAAAACTTAAGAATCTCGGGTCGAGATTCTTGTAAGGGGGGTAGAGATGTAACAGCCCAAGTTTGTAAGATATGGAATTAGTACTTAAGCATTGCATGCATCTGTTTAAATCAATAAAATGATTGCATGTGATCAAGTGTGTGGTTTAAGAATGCAAATCCAAAACCCTAACTTCCCCTCTTCTTTGAAAAGTAATTCAAAAGGATTTGAATTTGTAAAGTTACAAAAATAGTGGAGCCCAAACTGAACAAAAGGGCCCCACGGTATTTTGAATGTTTGCCAAAACCCCTCTGGTATTTTCAAACAACTCAAAACAGATTTGAAATGAAAATTACAAACAGAAATCAAAACAGAAAAAGAAAACTGTTTTGGCAAAAAAATATAGAGCCAAACCGTCCCAGGCGGAGCATCCCAGCAGCCTCCCTTCCCGTGGCCCACTTTGGCCCAAATGCAGCCCGCAGCCGGCCCGATACCCTTTTGTCATATGTTCATCATCGTCTCCATCGCAGGATCGACGGAATAAGCTCGGTGGTTGCTCGCCCGCCACCGGCGAGCGCCAAGATGAGCTTCACCACCCCTGGAGGCCTACAAGAACCCTCTCCTCCGCTGTGGAGAACCCTAACCTTCTTTTCCCCCTCGCGCGCTTCTTCTTCATCTTAGGCCAAACCCTACCTCTCGGGCTCCGCCGCGTCCCGCCGTCTCCGGCCACCCCGTGCACCGTGGAGTGGCCTGGGAGAAGCGCAGCGTCCCATCGTCGTCTTCGCCAAGCCAGGCAAGCCGGAACGAAGTCGTTTGGCCGGAATCGAGCTCGACCTCAACGCCGGCCGCCGCAGTCAAGCCATCAATTCTTCCCCCTCCGGCCTCCCCTTGCTTCACCGACCTCACCGACGTGACCGTGGTGAGATAGAGGTCCTCCCGGACCTCTCCGTTCCTCCCCTCTCGCATTGTGCCCCTGGCCCGACGAGCACCCGAGGCCGCCGCCGGTGTTTCTTGTCGCCGGCGTAGCTCCGTTGACCATACCGAGGTAGCGCCACCACTATAATGTCTGCCTTGGCCTCCTCTTTCGAACGCAGCCAAGAACGCATCCAAACGCGCATGGGATCGAGAGATCCGTGCTCGACCTGGGGCTTCCCCATTGATGACGTCATCCAGGCGTCATGCTGGCGTCATAATTCTTTTCATTTGTTTTTGTTTTTTTCTGTAAAAGATTTCTGTAATAGATAAAATGCTGACAGGTGGGCCCTGTCTGTCAGGGTTTTAACATTTTTGAAAATCAATTCTGAAATTAATAAAAGTATGACATGTTGGTCCAAGTTAGAAAATAATTTATTTATTCCAAAAATAATTTAAAATGAATTAAAAGTTGCGAAATTCATAACTAATTCATTTTAAATCAGAAAAATACAAATAATATATCAAAATGTTCAGAAAAATGAGAGCTATCTAATAGAGCTATAATAATGCATTGTTAAGCAACTTACATGACAAGTTTAATTAGAAGAACATAGTAACCCCTCACAGGTGATTCCGGAGTTTCCCCGAGTTAGGTTTTCACCCCTCGGAACCCCGTTTAAGTTGTCAAGCATGCCTTAGGGTTTCATTTCAATACAAATTAACTTGTGATATCATCCTCATCCTTTTCCATCCCTGTTTAAGCTGTCAAGCATGCCTTAGGGTTGCATCCGAACCCGAAGCTGAAGTCAACAACACCGAAGATCCGTACCTGTCTACTGACGGACAAGGCAAGCGTAGCCTCTCATTCTGTACCTACTTTTACAAAGTATATTACTTTCTGGCTATGATGCACACGATTCCAATGTGGTCTTTTGTCAATAGTTAGGGTTAACTATTTGCTACATAGTTTCCCTGTTGTAGCCTTATACTCCTGGTGCACTGCTCCTAGCATACCTAGGTTTGGCATTTGAGCGGGTTGCTAGAGCTTCTGAGACTGACAGCTTAGCCATGCATAGTATCAATGTCTGATCTATCCGAACAATGAATCAGAGATGCCGGAGAATCTAGAAAGGTAGGAGTTGATGACATCCTCGAAGGAGTTAACTAAATATGCTAAGGCTTGTATGGGAGGCCACGTCGGGTGTGGTTTTTGTAGTCCCATGCTCACTACCACTAGGAACTGAGTTCTTACCTTTGGAACCAAGACAAGCGTGCAACCACACGGGGCCTGGACAACCTCATGACTAACTAACTTTCCTAGTAGATTCCATGAGTCACATAGTTCGGGCTTTCCATTTGGCATACGCATTGAAAACGTTTTCGAAAGAGAGGTGATGGAGGTGCATCATAATAGGTAGGGAAGCGTGGACCGGGTTGCTTGGGGTAGATAGCGCACCTGGTAAACCAACCTCGCCTCACATTTTTAAGTACCGGCTTCGGGATTTGACCCGTTACGGCGGAATCATACTTATTGCGTGACTCATGGTCTCGGCGAAAGCAAGATAAAGGTCGTGGTCAACCACCCTCTGCCAGCCTTCCAAGTAAGAGGGCTAATAATTTGGCATTAAGAGTCGGTTGGTGCGTGTGGGTAAAGTTGTACACCCCTGCAGGGTTAAATCTTTTCGAAAAGCCGTGTTCACGGTTATGAACGACTTGGCGACCGGACTTAAGATCATAGATAATAGTAACCACTATAAAACTTGATGATCCACGTGTGTTTAAGGATGCTTCCTCTGGGTCGAGGGGGTGATCCTAGATAGGAGGTTCTGATGAAGCTGGTGGTTATCAAGATGTGATGAACAAGATGAAGAAGTCACTATCTTATCCCTTTTAAAAGATTATGAGTAGACGAGCTTCTTCTCTCTCTTGTTTACAAGTAAAGATTGCTTTCCGCAAAAGAAAAGCCAGAGAAGTCCTTTCTAGCTAGAGCATGTAGATACTAGGCTATCTAAGTCTTGCGGAGTACATTCTCGTACTCAGCCTTGCGCCATTGTTGTTTTTGTACAGAGGATGTGGTTGCAACTGAAGGTGGCTTCTACGTTGACATCGACGAGTAGTTGGGGGTCCTGTAGCACCGAGGACTATGGGATGGACGTCGCTTTTGTTTATGGCCTCTTAGGCCTTTTGCTAAGTTGTTGTGTAGAACAACATAATTTGTTTTCGCTGTGTGATGTAATGTTGGGTCTATGACCTCTGGTTTGTATAACTCTAATATCTTACTCTGTTAAGAGTTTAAACTTATGTTGTTGAATCCCTGTGTTCTGTAATGTTACCGAATCATACTATGATCTTCCGTGTTTGGAGTTGAACTTATCTTAGATGATGATCTGAGGTTAGTTTAACCCTAATCCCGGGGGGGGTGCTATAGTTTTGAAATGCCAGAACATTTGAGAATATGAAAGATGAGCCAATACATCTCTTTTGTAAAATAGTTTTTGTGAACTAGTGTTGAGATGAGTATAACACAACTAATACACAAACAGGTGCTTGAGCACAAGCAAACAAGTAAGGAAGCATAGCAGGAAAAAGTTTTTGTTCCCCCTGATTTTTGCCCTTTGTACTATAAATCAGGGTTGCTGAAATTGGGATGTTACAATGGATCCATTGTCACTTCTTATTGCCAATATTGGGACATTGTGTTGACACTAGACCTCATTGGAGAAATCAATGACGGTTTGTTGAGTCTCACTCTTTAGCTTGAAAAAATAGACCCATGTATATCTTGAGTAATCATCGAATATCACGAAGCAATATTTCTTCCCACCGAGGCTTGCATGAGATGGAGGACCAAACATATCCATAGGAAGTAATTCCAAAATCCTCTTTGAGGATTCAAAAGTTTTCCTCTTGTGGGGAGAGCCATGCATCTTGCTTCAACACATGCCCTGCAAACACGATCTTCGGCAAAGGAAACATTGTCTTTTAGTCCAAGGATTGGCCATGTTGATGTGGGCTAGACGGCGATCCCGTAACCAGCCCATGTTGGCCTTTCCAAGTAAGCACATCGGACCCATAGTGGTTTTAGCCGAAAAGTCCACCACATACAGGTCATTTTCGACATGCCCAACGAAAGCGACCTTTGGAGACTTGCTCCACAAGAGTACCACTAAAGCACCATCTATGAAAACAGCAAAGCCCATCTTACCAAGGGCACAAATAGAAAGTAAGTTGTAACTAAGGGTCTCAACAAGCGTGAATTCCACGAGAGAGATATCGTGGGCAACCACAACTTTGCCGAGACCCAATACCTCAGATTTTGACTTATCACCATAGGAGACTGTAATATGATCATGGTTGGGTCTCATATCCGTGATGATCTGTTTGCTTCCGGTCGTATGACTAGCGCACCCACTGTCCAGCACCTATTTAGAACCACCGGAAGCATAGCCCTACAAGAAAGTTACTTCTTGGTTTTAGGTACCCATTTTTCAATGGGTCCTCTAATGTTAGTTACAAGGGTCTTTGGAACCCAAATAGACCAAGCAATATATTCATCAAAAGTACCAACATAGTTAGCATAGATATCACCATAGTAATCACAAAATAGCTCATAATTAGGATAGTTAGACCCTGCAAAACCAATATGATCAGTTTTGTCTTTTGTGACATCGTTTTCAATGGTGCTTGGCTTTGCTTGAGCATTCTTGGTCTTCCTTTTCTTGTTATTCCTTTTCTTATACTTGGATTCATAGCCAAGTCCCTCTTTTACAAGGTTTGATCTTTGCTTGCCAAGAATATCATCAAGAACTCCCTTACCTTTGGGAGTGGAACCTTTGGCAAGCTCATCTTCCACCCTAGCATTTTCTTCATGAGCATATGTTGATTTTGATGTGCTAGGTATATCATACTTGGTGAATCGAATTTGGAGCTGATCATGAGACTCATTGAGAATAGAGAATTCACTTTCCAAAGCCTTGTGAGCAATGTCAAGTTTCTCCAACTCCTCGGAGAGTCTAGCATGAGCAACCCCAAAGTCAACCTTTTCTTCTTTAGTTTCTTTCCTTTGGCTACTGCACTGTCACGTTCCTTTGCAATCTTGGTCACAACTTCTTCATGTGACTCCTCAATTTACTCAAGTCTCTCTTCAAGGGAGGATCGAGCCTCTTACTCTTCTTCTAGAGCATTTTTAGGGATGCAACCTCCATGGCATCCTCCCTTTCAATCCTGCCCTTTTCTTCAAGAAGCACTTCATTTTGGCCCAGCTAGTCCATCAGAGCCTCAAAATGTCTTTTGTGCTCACCTTGCAAGTTAGTGATAAAATAGTCCAAAGCAATAATTTCTTCCTTAACCTTAAGACTAGTAGGGTCATTCATGTCAATCATAGCCTTAGGAAAAGAAGTGATGGAGGATGATACCTCAGAACCTCTTGCCATGAAGCAAGTGACATTCTTGTTGGTGATATTTTCATTCGGTGATTCTAAGAGAGATGTCGGTGTAGATGTGGTGACAATGGCAGCCACCTCTCGTGAGCTATCATCCTCTTCTTCATCTTCGCTTCTCGATGAATACTCTTCTTGAGCCACTAAGACAATCTTTTGTTGCCTTTTGAATGGAGCATTCTTCTTCACAAATTGCTTCTTTCGTGGAGACTTTGACTTCTTTTTGAGGATGAGACTTCCTCCATTGTCCTCTGTACTTTGGTAAGGACACTCAACTAAGAACTGCAGTCGGTCTCCACAATTGAAGCATGTTCTCAGCTTGGGAGTGTTTTCCCTTCTTCCATTTACTCCACTCTTGTGTTCAAGTTCAGCTTTGTCTTTGGCTGGATCCTTCCAAATGTTTCTGGCATACAAGTCCATTTACTTGCCATGAGCCATCTTTAGATCCTTGGGACAGTCCATAGCTTCTATGTCATCTTCGTCTTGTTCAGCCACACTTGTCTTCAAGGCCATGTTGACACGCTTTTGCATTCCAATTGCTCGTGCACGAGCATCTTTCCATTCTTGGCAGCCACTTTGAAAGCTGCCATCTCTTGCATTACTTCATTGGATGTCATTAGGTGGTAGTTATGCCTTCCTTGGAGGCTCTTCAAATCTGTGGGCTCAAATGGCATAAGAGCACTAAAATACTTTCTCTTAATCCACGCGTCATCAACGTGGGAAGCACCATGATTTCTGAAGGTGGTGGCTATAGACTTGAGCCGCCTATACATATCCTCGTGATCTTCCCCATCCATCATATAGAACCCTTAAGCTTGGTTACTAAAAGCATCATACATATTCCTTCTCATGCTTTCATTTCCAATGGAGAGCTCAGTGAGGGCATCCCAAGCTTCCTTCGTTGTGTTGAGATGCTCTATGTGGGGCATGTCTTTGGTACCCACACCAAGCTGGATCATGTGTAGAGTCGTTGCATTGATTTGAATGTCTACAACCTCTCTTCTTGTTAGGTTATTTGGATCTCCAACATGAAGATCATTATCTATGATTTTCCATAACTCAATGGATGAGTTGCACACATGAGACTTCATAAAAAATTGCCATTGATTAAAAGTAGATGCTGAAAGTTTGGGTGGATCACCCCTATTACGTATATGAGGGTGTGGGACAGGTGGATCAGGTGAATACACATGATAAACCTCATTGTATTCTTCCTTACCACTATATTTTTCGAGGAGGAGCTCTTACTAGTTATCAACACCCGAATTTTTAATCCCAGATGCCTATTATGCCATACATCGCAATCCCAGGATTACCATTTTTGTGAGACATAACAGATTGGTACCATAGTTCATCATCCATTACAAACCATAATATAGGTATTACAAATAAAGGATCTCATGATCCAGTCTTAATACAATCAACGCAACAGAATAATAATAATAATAGTAGCATGGTCACGGATCCATCTTCAGGGTCACGGCAATGCTGACGATGGGAGATGATCCTAGTTGTCATAGACTTCCTGCTGTCCATCATCCTGGTAGTCCTCCTCATAGTATGGCCATAGGAATAGCCAGGGACAAAGCCATGAGTACTCTTTAAGTACTCGCAAACTAATGCTAACAAGTAAGGTAGTTTGAGTAGGAATCCTAAGCTTCAGATTGTTTTATCTCTAACTGATTTTAGAAGTAAAGAAAACTAGTTTCAAGTTTTTACAAACACCTAAGTGGGAACTTAATTTTCATATCACAACCTTGTTGTGGTCAAGTCAAGTCATGATTCATTTCAGAAGTCATTTTGAAAACATCTGACGACGGAACGGTATGGCCACTCCAACTGTCCATAACTGTGGACGTGGCTATTCGAATAGTTTGACACTCTGCAGGTATTGTAAACTTTCACCACAACATTCGATACATCCGTCAGGAACAATCCTGATTCACCATACTTAGTATGCGGATAATCAATCCTAACCTTTCAATTACACACCCTAGTATAGGCACCTCCCCTATGAGTTTGGCCTCCCAACCATGACAATTTGTCATCTTGGGAACTGCACAGGTGTACAATCATAATGAGGTAGCCTCAGCTCAAACCTCTTCCGCAATGGAAACCATACTAAGATATATAAACTTCCATTCAACCCCTACCCAAATGCGGGTATTATGGTTTTACGGTAAAATTGGAATGTTATCGCATCCGAACTCAGCCATCAGTTTTATAAAGGGCTAAGGCTCATGCCTCAACATTTTCATCATGAAATCATCTGGTGTTCATAACACATGTCAAAAAATTTCGTTAGAATGACTCATCATTCTAAGGTTTTCATAATCATTTTCACCAAGTATTCCCATCTAAAGTAATCAAGTTTTATGCTTACCACTAGCCACTAAAGTTGAAGGTAAACACTAATGAGGGGTGCTAATCAAGTGTGGCTATCCAAATCTAGATCTCATGCCTTAGTATGACATCTAGTTCTAACTAGCTTAGGCCAAGTTTTATGCTATTTATGCTACCTATAAGATCTTTCCAAAATTCACAAGTCACTAGGTAAAATTAATAAAGAAGTTTTGATACAAAAATAAAATAATAAAGCTTGCAAGTAAAACTGGGATTTGGTATAATAAAGTGGTATAACCAAATATGCCTAAGGCATCTAGTTTGCATAGTTATCATGCAAGTGTTAGCTTTCAAGGTCAACTTGTAGTGTTAGGTTGCAAGTATTAGCTTGCCTTGGGTGGTGTAGTGGTTGAAGTTCTCCTCTGCTTCTTCTTCGTAGTTATATCCTTCCTCTTCGTATCCTTGGTTGGTACTAGCGTCTATAAATCAATACGAGGTACACAATCACCAAACAATACTTAAATACTTCTATTTGACACACAAAGGTTCACACTAGATGATCTAGCATCATCAAAATCATCACATGAATTAAAGACCTAGTCTTATTTAGTTTATTTTAGAAAAATAATTTCTACTCATTGAAAACTACTTAAGATTTAATATTCTCCAATTAAAATATGGGATCATATTGACCATGTAATCACCACATATTTTAATACTTGGGAATGTGATTTAAAGTGGTGTCACAATTTAATAAGGTTTAACATTATTATTTTAATCAATTAAAGTGACTAGAAATGCCTATGGGGCATTCTTTTAATACTTATCCATTATTACTGCAAGTAAACCTATATATTTTTACATATTCATAAAGGTCTTGTAAAATGACATTTTTGAGAATTGGAATCAACTCAAAAGCATTTATGGTTGATTTTTGAAACATGTTTGAATCCAGAAAAGTCTCTACTTTGTTACTTTTACTATAGATGATCTATAATTCCAAATGGTTTGAATCCAACGGTCTTGGATTAACAATTTCAATACCTTTCTAACAAAATTGGTTTCATGCAATTTGGTTATGTGAATCTCTCTGAAATATTTTTGAAGTTGCTTCTTGAACTAGAGTTTGAACTAAATTGAAAAGTCTAAATTTGAACTACTAGGTTGCGCGGGAGAGCTAAATGGGCCGGCCCACTGCACAAAGCACAGTGCGTGGGCTAGCTTAAGTGATGGCCCCACCCGTCAGTGATACAGGGGATGCCGATGGGGTATGGGAGGATTCTGATGGTAGGATTAGATCCCAGATCAACGGCTCACGGCCATCTTCCTCATCGGAACAGGACACGACGGGGAGAAACACTAGCACGACTAGTGAGGGTCGGGGGAGGCTTATCAGAGCTCCGGCAAGGGTCGGCGACGAGGGCAAAAGAACAAGGCGGCTCCAGCGGTTCTCCTGGTACCGGCGGCAGCTCCTGCGGTGGTCTCAATTGACGGCACCCTTCTCCTCCTGCCGCGGCGGTCTCCGGTGGAATTGGGGAGCTACGGGCAGAGGCTTTCTCTGAGGCGTTGCTGAGGATGTGTGGAGTGCGGTGGTGTGAAGAATTAGTGCGGGGGAGCTCCCTTTTTGTAGTGGGGCGAGAGGGGCAGCACGGCATGGGCAGAGGTCATCCGAGCAGGTGTCGGAGTGCGCTATCAGCATGGTTTGGAGGCTAGGATGGTGGGCGGTCTCTTGGCGGTAATCACGGACATCATGGCTCAGTAAATGGAGGTTTGCAGCGATCAGAATGGGACGGTGCTCTACGCGGTACTGACGGCGAACTTCACAGCGTGCGGCGGCTACGGGGCACGCTCGAGGGAACGGTCGTGTCTTTTGGTCTCCTGAGACGGTGGTGATCGTGTATGCGGGCAGCGAGAGCTCGAGGTGGTCGGGTTGAGTAGGAACAGAGCGTGAACTGAGGTGGGTGTCGGCATGGGCGACAGCAGCGCGGGCACGGTGTTCCCGATGTCTCCTCTCTCTGTCCTTGAGCTACGGCTGGTCTGAAGGGGGCAGTGAGGCACGTGCAACGTGCTCGACATGGAAGGCGAGACCGGCGTTTGCATCATGCTGTCGCCGGTGGGGGTGTCAAATGTGCTCGTCCATGGTGGACATTGATGAAATGGTCGTGTGTACAATGGGCTAGGATTGCAGGGGAGTGATGGTTGACATCGTGGGAGTTTTGTGGAGGCTGTATAGGGAACAAGTTTGGCAAGAATACTGCTCAATATAGTGTTTGTTGCTTTAATTAAATTGTGCTTAGAAGGTGTCTGATGAAATGGCCACAAGAGATTTATATTTGAATTTTTGGATAAAATTTGATGAGTGTACTGGTCACATACTTGGTAGTATATAGTTGTTTGGATTTTTCAAGGTGAACTGGTTTGGTTGGGTTTTGAGAAATGGTGATCTTACCATATGAACTGGATTCAATTTTGAATTGTCCTTGGCATAGGTTTGAAATTTGTTTCTGCTGGTTTGCAAAGTGGGCTTGGGTTCACTTGTACTTTTCCTAGCAAGGGGTGAAAAGAATTGGATTTGTATCTGTTAGAAAACTTGGACTATAAACACTCAAAGTGGTCTAGTGAACAAGTTTGGCCAATATGACCAATTGCTTGTATTGTTTGTTTTTATTTTCTCTTTAATTGATTCTTCTTGGAAATGATTTAGATGATGTTGTGTTCATCTTTAAACCAATACTTGCCATTCATAGCAATCAAACAAGTCATTGCAAGCATTCATGCATTCATAACACACACATGCATTCATATTAATTGTTAATAACAAAAGTTTTTGTTAGCCCTAAACTTGGGTGATTAGAACTTGATAATCTTGATTAATATTTTTGCGATATTACACTAGTGTCATCACCAACCACCTCGTTCTGTTTGGAATTGGAGTTATCCTTTTCCTTAGATTGCGGGGTGGTGGCTTCAGAGGTAGATAGAGGTGGTGCTGCGGGTGTGGAGAGACGCATTATCATTTGACGCATCTCTTCCATCTTAGTCTCCATAGAACTAATCAAGGTTGTTTCCAATGTCTTGATATTGTTCATGGTGACTATTTCCACAACATCACTCCCATCTCCCATGGTACCCATACTTCTCTTAGGCGGTTAAGCCCGAATAAAGAGCCGGGGCTCTGATACCAATTGAAATGGATCGTATGGGCACCTAGAGGGGGGGTGAATAGGTGCTACTCAATTTTTAGTTCTTTTTCAATTTTAGGCTTGACACAAAGTAAATTCTCTAGATATGCATATAAGAGAATTTCCCTATATGAAAACCTATCTACTAAACACGTAAAGAGAGGAGCGAGGATACCGTAGTGGAGCACGTGGAGACACAGGGATTTGTTTTACCGTAGTTCCTTCCTTGTTAAGGGAAGTACGTCTGTGTTGGAGGGGTGGGCGGTTCTAATACCGCCACGCCACAATATGCCTCACCCTATTCTCCGATGGATCTCGCCACCAAAGGCCTAATCCACCTCTCCACTATTGGTACACTTCGAGGCGGGAACCGGTGCCTTTACAACTCTAGCGGGGCACACATCCACAACCAAATTGGAGGCTCCCGTGATGATAGCAAGCTGCCACAAGAACAAGGATTATCAAATAACTGAAACAAGGATCTAGATATTTGTAAGAAATACTAGATCGAGAATCCTCCAAATGAATGGAGAGGAAGTGAAGCGCTTGATTGCTGTTTATGAAGATTGAGACCTTCTCCTTCGATTCTCCAAAGAACGAGGGATTTGGGTGGATGAAGGTGGAGATCTCTTGGATGGAATTTGAGGAGCATATCTTGTCTTTTTAGAATGAACCAAGAGTTCTGGAAGGAGGGGAGAGATGGGTTTAAATACCCTCTGCCTAGAACTGGCCGTTGTAGAACTTTGGGGGCTGATTATCTGCCCTCACTAGGGTCGGACTATCCGCCTTGGGGGGAAAATCCGCCCTAGAGCTGGAAAGTCCGGAGGAAACTCCGCCCCCCATAGTGCGATGCGTCGATATTTACTTGATGAAATTCCTCGAGGGGGCGGATTATACGGCTCCCCAAGGGTTGGATTATCCACCCCGAGGAAAAGTCTGCCCCAGGGCCGGAAAATCCGGGGGATATCCGCCTCCACACAGTGCGCTGCGCCATGGCGCCCTTTGCAAAAATTCCTGGGGGGTGTATTATCCGGCCCCCTTGAGGGGAAGATTATCCGGCCTAGGGAAAAACTGCAGCCCTGGACGGACAATCCGAAAGATATTCCTCCCCCCATACAGCATGACATTCCTTGCTGCCTTTTGTCGATTGGGGAGGGGAGGATTATCTGCCCCCAAAAACACTTTTGAGCTCCTTTTGATTTTCCCAAGGCCTGCAACATTTTAACACACATTAAATAATCCTTGATATTATTATCTAACACACAAAACACTAGAGATCATGAAAATTTGCAGTTGCATTACATAAGCCAAACAGAATTAATCTATAAGCATATGTGCCATAAGGACAAGTGAAAGTTGTTTGCTCTTGATCTTCTGGTTGTACAACAACTTGAGAATAGCCAGAATAACCATCAAGAAAGCAGAACTAAGAATTATTACGAAGTCTTTCTAAAATTTTATCCATAAATGGTATAGGTTTATGATTTTTCTATGTCTCACGGTTTAGTTCCTAAAATGAATGCACATGCGATATCCAACAATAGGTATTATAGGAACTAGCTCACCATCCTCATTCATAGCAGCATCAAGACCACCTTGTCTTGGTATGCAATGAGCTGGGCTAACCCATTTACTATTTAAAATAGGATATATTATGCCGACATATAATAAGCATAAAACTTATTTTCTTACTACTTCCTTCATTTTCAGATTAAAGCTTCTCTGTGTCAACTACCAGTACACCATCTTTGTGGGACCCCGGATTTACAGTCCGATAATCCCTGTTATGCCTGCAATTCATGTTTCCATGATTAGTGAGCCGTGAGAATAACCGACTAGTATCATTACATCATCCATAAGTAGCTAGTATAAAACTTACATTATTGCCATTATGGTGATTACAACATTATTAGCGGAAGTCCTCAAACGTAGAGCCATGTCATACCTTAACCTACATGCAACTCATTGGGAACATAGCCTAGCTCGCATAGACGTCTGCATCTTCGTCACTTCTTATCATCTGCAATCTGGCCAAGTAAATAGACAGGGACAGAGCCATGAGTACTTTTGAATGTACTCGCACGACCACCAAGATAAGTTACACAAGGATAATGCATATTTGGCTGTGGCGAGGTAGCTCTACACTACGGTTGTTTTTTAGGAGCCTAAACTAGCATCTCTATATCTTTGTTAAAAATAGTTTTGGAAAACATGCCTCCTTTTTGAAAACGATTTTTGAAGAAAACCCTTTTTTAAAACATCTCTGACCATCCTTGGTCAAAACAAAGCTTTTTCTCATACTTCCCCGTGACCAAGTCACATCATTTTTATTCATCTCAAACCCATCCCAAGGATACTCCTAGTAATAAGCTTTCCAACCGTCCTTCACTGTAACCATGGCTATTCGAATAGATTATACTCTGGAGAGTTTGTGCACTTTACCCACCAGAATCAATACATCCACCGGGATACAACCATGGCCCGCTACACACGGTAGACGGGGGTTCGGATAATCAAACCTAACTTTTCATTTGTCCATCCCTAGCAAAGGAGGCTTTTCCTTTTGGGTTTATTCTCCCCGGCAAACAGTATGTGGCCTAGCGCTATAGTCCTCCCTCCCGTACAATCCCATACCCAAAACGTAGCTTGGCGTATAGTAATTTTGACTCCACTTCCTTCTCCACTCCTTAATCATACCGTCCGCGGGAGACCCAATTGTTGCACCGACACTCCTGCTGTAGCAGGTTGCAAGCCCCAAATCCGAAGATCTGTTGTAGAGCCCACTCGGAATTCAAGGGATTTATCCCAATTAGCAAGTACAAGCTGCCTCGGCTAAAGACCACAAACTACGAGCTAAGGCCCAGCTCCTGGGGTAGTGTGGTTGCACGAGTAAATTGTTGCGGTAAAGGCGTAGAACATCCCTTCTCTTTCGATTGTTCGATCTTCCTCATTCTCCTCTTCATCTTTTATTCTCAAAAACATCCACTCGGAAACGATGCCTCTTTCCAAGGGTTTTATTTTGAAAACTTTGTGGTGGGGTAAAACCCAAAATAGTTTTATCATAAAAAAACCATAGTTTCAAAAGAAGTAGGATGCTAATCATCTTAGCCTCGATCTAAAGGGTAGATATGGGTGTCAACGAGGTTAAGTGTCCTAAGGGACACTCCATCATAACTTATAGGATCCAAGTTACTCACGCCTTTTATTTGAAATCAACCATGCATTTAATCATGAAGTTCATAAACGAGATAAAAAAATTGATGAAACAAGTAGGTCAATATAGGAGTTCAGGAATGGTGGCTTGCCTGTGACCTTCGGGATGTCCCCGACTTCTTCAATAGAATACCAGAAAACCAATAATTCCAATACCAATAATAATAAGAAGACGTCTTCTTCTCTTCGTCAAACAATCACGACTATCACCGTCATCGAGCAAACATCCAAATAAACAAGGCCACAATCAAACAAGGCATTCAAGCAACAAATTCATACAGGAAGAAATTAATAAACTCATGATACAATTTAGTAGGGCTTGGGAGGAACGGATTTAGAGGGAGTGTAATTGACTTCAAAGCATTTGAAAGATATCCTATGTGTTTTATAGTCTAGAAGATAGGTAGGATAGGGGTTTGGAGCAAGGACATATTTTGTATGATACCACTATATAAACATGGTACCATCCGATAGGTATTTATAAAATTAATCCAACAAAAGTGGTTTCACTATTTTATCATTTGCCATTGGTTTATAAAGCATTTTATAGTTAATAAAACTCTAGTTTTAGGAAATAAATCACCAGAATAGTTTTGGAGTTCCAAAAATTATTTCCTTGGGTGATTAGGTATAATTTGATGGACTTATATAATGGGAGTTGGAATCATCTCAAAATATTTTCCAGAATGCCCTAAGGAAAATCCCAAAAACAGTTTTGGGTGGTATTTGTCTTTTTATCCAGATTTAATTTGTAGAAGATTTTGATAAAATTCCAAGGACACATGATAGGAATTTGGAATACCTTTCTGTATAAATTGGAATCAACATTTTTGGATGTACAAAACTGAAGTGGTGAATTTATTGGTGAATAAACTATGCATATAAATGTTTAATTCATCAGAAGGGCTCAATAAATATTGATCTCGTGGGTCTGAAGGATTTAGTTATGTGTGTCAACTGGGAGTTGGAATTAGGTTAGAAAAATTATTTGTTTGACCTAGAGAAATTCTTAAAGGAACATATTCCCTGTTATTGTTATTTTTGCTACTAGAAAGGATACGAGACAAAATAGGGTTTGGCCAAAGCAGCCTGTAAGGTATAAAGGATACCTTGCAGTACAAAAACGTTTCATACTTTTTGATGTTGTGAAACTGCTTGGAAGATTTATTTAGTGTAAAGGACACATTTTAGTATATTTATTTCCAGTAAATAACTAAGATAAATGTTGGCACAAGAATAGTTCTGCCTGGTAGAGAAATCCTCATAGAGCATGTAAAAATTTAGATATAGACATTTTTTGGTATTTTTCATTTTTATTTGTATTTAACTTAACAGCTAGATCTAGAAAGAAACGCTAAAAGAATAAAAAGGACAGGGGCGGATCTGCGCCAGATCTAAAAGGCCAACGGGCCAGCGTAGCTAGGCTAGCCCATCTGTGTGCGCGGCGCACGCGGGAGACAAATAAGGAACGTCGGGGGTGGGCCAAGGTGCCAACGGGCACCCAAGCCTAATCGGTAAGGAGAGATCTAGGCCATAGGGTTTAGGGGGATTCAATGGCTCTCAGTCGTCGTCTTTCGAGGAAAGCAGTGACCACGACGGCGGAATCCTAGGTTGCCGATGATGGACGGGGAGCTCACCTGAGAACGGGGAGACACTGGGAGGTACCAGGGCGACGCGATGCTCCAAGCCAAGCCCAACGATGGGCAGAAGGGTGAGGTATATCGTCAGGGGAGGGTCTCGCGTGTCGAGGACAATCCTAGTTCGCTGGAGCTCATCGGTGGTGACAGTACAGAGGTTCCTGAGCAAAAGAGAGAGAGTGGTTAGGAGCAGGGGAGCTAGGGAAGCTCGGGAGAGGGACATGAAGAGGGGGATAGGTAGGGATGGGAGCTCCACAAGCGGATCTTTTCCTTCTCCTTTACGAGGCAGAGCAAGGGAGAGGGTGTAGGCTTTGGGGTGGCTCAGAGTGCTGGTAGGGTGGGGATGGGAGGAGTGTGAAGTACCGAGGTGATGGGAACGAGAACCAACTCAGGAGCTCAAAAATGGCCTAGGAGAGTTGTTCTTCCTCTCCAGAGAAGAGGATGCAAAGGGAGTGAGCCGAGGTGAGTGGGGTGGTGCTCTAGGGGATAGGGAGTGAAATGAGGGTAGTGAGAGCGGGGTGGAGAGCCTCTGGCTTAGTTAACCCATGGAGGTGGGCTTATGGTGGACATGGTCCATGAGAGGGAAATGGGGGAGGGATGGAAAACCAGGGGGGTTTCTGTGGGCGTGGGGAGTTGTATGGGGCTCTAGGTCGAGCACGAGCAGAGGAAAAGAAGGGGGTGGATGCTACATTAATTAAGAGAGGGGGATACAATACATAACCATTTTCCTCCTCCTTTGTCAAGCAAAAATGACAAGAGGGTGTAGGGATACAGTTCTAGGGTTACTATGCCTGACCAGGGGGTGTGTGGCTCCTGTGGGGAAGTGCTGGGCAAGGTTTAGTGTAGTGTGGAAGTGGTTTTGGTCATGTAATAATAAAAGTTCCAAATTATCCATTGCAATGTTCATGAAGGAAAGTTCTAACCTTTTATATTGTCAAGACGAGGAAAGGATGTTGGTACATGTTTGAGGTCAAGATACACCTCACATAATTATTTGGGATTTTTAAGATGATTTTTAGTGAACTAAAAATCATTTATTCAAAAAGTGCAGAAATGATTTATAGAAGCTAAGGTGATGATTTTACATTGGGCAAGTTGATTTTTTGGTGTTAAATGGTTCTAATTACCATATCACACATTGGGTAATTTTATTGGGATTTATTGAGAAGGAAAAGTATTTTTAATGAATTATTTCTTGTTTTTGCCATTTAAGAAAAATGGCAAAAAGAAATGGTATTTTTGAGGTGGGAAGATAGGATATGATGTATAGGCATCAAATGTGCCTTGAGGTGTCAAAGTGTTTTGTAGGAAAACAAACTTGTCTTTATAGACAAGGTTTTGAAGATTTTTGAAAGGGTGTAATTTAATTATTTTAAAGATCCAAATAATTATGGAAATTATTTGGCAAATTATTATACCCAAGTATAATATGTCAACATGAAGTATCCATCATAATCAACCTTGGGTTTGGGAATTATACTATGAAAAGGGGAAGGAAACTAGATTTAGAGAATCTAGGATTTTGATATTTTTATACCACTTAACCATGGTTGGATTATGGAGCTCAGAGCTCACCTGGGTCCAAGGGATATAGGGTGGTTAGACCATGTCATATAGATTACCATGGCAACAAGAGTTGGGCTTGGATGTAATGGAGGTGATCTAGCAGTGATGGCAAACTTTGTTGAGAACAAGGCTGCCATATTAGACAAGTCATGATGCCTCATGAACCATGTGGGTTTAGGAAGCACGATGCTCCAATGGAAACAAGTTAAGTATGTATTGGTAGAACATGGTTATTATCTCATAACCATGCAAATAGTTGGTTAAGGGGAGGTGTCACATGGATGTGAGCTTCTGCCAAAGTAGGCAAGATGATAAGATTTGCAGAAAGATTATTATCTTGACTACAACACCATTATGGATGAGTGGGTAACAGAATGGTTTAGCCAAGGGAAAGAGTGGGATTTGGTATTACTAATGATGTACTATAATATGGTACAAGTACATTCTCAATATTACACACAGATTGGAGTAGGTGGAGTTCCAATGATTGAATCTAGTTAAAGATTCTAGACTAAGCCAAATTTGGTAGATTGGTGGATTTGTACTAATATGAAAGAGGGAAGGATACAAGGGTTCATTTTTATCATAAAGTGGATAATATTGAGGTGTATATTGTGTAGAGTGGATTCATGATTGTATTTGGTATTTTATGAGTTGGATGCTAATATAGAGGATTAGCTCAGAGGTGATCTGGTGAAGGGGGTTAGGGGGTTCACCTGGTGACTTAAGATGGATCCAAATTTGGATGTTTTTTTCAAGATTTGGGGATCTCATCATTAGTCTAGTCCTAAGGGATGAGATACTATCTTAGCTCACTCTAGTTCATAAGCACACAAGACAATCAATAGATCAAGGCAATTCATCTTATTAAACAATCATATACTACTAGAGTTACCATCAACTATACCTTGATGTATGCATGTGTATTTGAAGGAGTTGTGCTTTCAAATAAGGTAAGGACCTCTTGGTATTTCTACCAAGATTGGAAAAAGGTTTTTAAGAAAGGTTTGGAAAACCCGTAGATAGAGTAGTTGAAGTTCTTTGTTGAAAACATAAGGAGATTATATATAGGTCTACATAGTTTTGTTAAGTAGAAACTAATAAAATATTTTTTTGTATGAAAGTCATCTTGGCTCAAGTTTTAAATACTAGGACATTTTACAATATAAAAGATGAGACAAGACATCTGTTTTGTAAAATAGCTTTTGTCAACTAGTGTTGAGATAAGAAGTATATCAACTAATACACCATCAGTTGCAAAGAACACAAGAAAACAAGTAAGCAAACATTACAACACTTAACCATAAAAAGTTTTTGTTCCCCCTGATTTTTGCCCTTTTGACAACAAATCAGGGTTGCTGAAATTAGGATGTTACAAACCTTTCTCCCTTAAAAGAATCTCGTCCCGAGATTCGGGGGAGTAGGGTTAGGTAAGAACATCGTCTTAACAATTTTCAGAAGTGGAAGTTCTAATAAAAAGATTTTACAACGCACATGCATGGTCAACTACGGGTCGGGGTCGATTTGCTTCGATTAAAAGTTATAGGTTAAGCTAGTGAAAAAGACGCATTCTTTTCCCCTTAGGACGTTTTTTGGTAGGTTTAGCATAGAGTCGATTCTTCTTAGGGAAGCGAGACGATGAGTTGAGCCTTCTTCGATCTTCATAGCTGGAGTTATGTCTTTGGTCTTCTTGGTTTTGTGACACCGGGAGTGTTGGCTGGACGGTCGACTTTGCGATGGAGAACTTACCTGAGGTATCATATGATTCTGGAGAAGTGATGAGTTGTTGTTCTTCTTCGTCGGTTTCATGAGTCTATGTTTAGGGGAGGGTCACCTCTTAGCAACGACTAGGTGTCAATTCTTTGGGGTTCTTAGGGTTCTACACGAAGGACATAGTCTTCCCCCTTAGAGCGAGGCTAAGGGGTTTGGTGGGGTCGCCCACCTTCTTTGTTGGAGTTGTTTTAAGAAACGCTGCACCTTCTATTAGGAATTAGGTGTCTTTGGTCGACCTTTTAGATACTGCTTCATGAGAGGTGTCGGAGTTGGTTAGAGATTTAACCGGTTGAGAGGATGTCGTTTGTGGTGGATCATCTAAGAAGGTGTTTCTATGGGGTATGGTCGTTTCGTTTTAGGTCTGATGCGAGGTTGATACGTCCAATTTGCATCACCATTCTATATCATAATTTTCCTCTATTCATTGATATATTTCATATTAAGAGGTGTTACTTATGTCTTTTCATCTGTTTTTTCATGTTGGATGATTCTTGGAGGATGAACTGCGAGAGTCAGGATTCTGATGGAAAAAGAGGTATTTTTGATGCAATTTCACAAAGATCAGAAAAATAACAGAAAAATTATGGAAAATCATATTTTCCTAGAAGACGAAGATTGCCAGAAGGGGAGGTGGAGATGGGCCACAGGGGGCCCACACCGCCCAGGCACGGGCCACCACCTGGCCGAGCCTAAAGGGGGTGTGGCCCACCTTCCCACCTCTAGCTCCGCCCTCTCGCCTATTTCTTCTCCTCGGAAACCTAATACATGGGGACCGACCATAGAAAGATTCCTCCACCTCTGCGGGGCAGAAAACACCGAGAGAGAAAGAGCTCTCCGGTAGACAGATTTCTGCCAAGCAAATTCCTTCTGGGAGACGGGAGATCATCGCCATCAACACCATCGTCAAGCTAAACTTCATCAGGATCATCATCATCCACACCATCATCTCCACCAGCACCATCATCACCACTCCATCCCGCTGTAACAATTGTGTTGAATACTTGCATAGTTCTCAGGGGAAAATTTCCCGGTGTTGATTACTACTGTAGTTGATTCTTGTGAGTGGAACCATTGGATTATTGTTTACATTCAGATTGTTATCTATCACCATATCATCTTTGATCATGATACATATGATATCTTATGAGTGGTTTGTTTAGTTCTTGAGGACATGGGAGAAGTAATATTGTTAGTAGTGGATTTGTGTTGAGATATTATTCAATGGTTTAGTATTTAAGTTGTGGTGCTATTCTTGTAGTGGTGTTATATGAATGTCGACTACATGATACTTCACCATTTATGGGCCTAGGTGAATGCATTGTGTATTTGGCTACTAATTGTGGGGTTGCCGGAGTGACAGAAACCTGAACCCCCATTAGGACACCTTTGCACAAGGGAGTGTAGGATCTCAGAGTTTAAGGATGTGGTTAGTCTTATATCTTAATTGCTTTTTCTGTAGTTCCAGATGCTTGTAGGGGGTTTAATCACAAGTATGTATTAGTCCAAGTAAGGTTGGTACATTAGCACAGGTTCACCCGGACAACACTTACAACACCAAAGAAGGGTACTCAGCTATTTGAAGCGAAAGCACTCGACAGAATTCCCATGTGTCCTCGACAACGTTTGGTCCCTATAAGTATTTCCACCAGCTTGTCCTTTGCTAAGAAAGGATTGGGCCACTTGCTGCATTTGTTCGTTTTCTTTATTACTTGCACTTTATTTCTTTGCATTATCAGAGAACCCCTAAAAATCCATTTGCTAAGTATTTACAGAAATTTCCTGCTCCATACCACTAGTCAACACCTTCTGCTCCTCTTTGGGATTGACGCTCCCATTTATCGAAAGTACTACGATACACCCCCTATACTTGTGGGTCATCAAGACTATTTTTTTGCGCCGTTGTCGGGGAGTGAAGTGCTATTGAAGAGTGGAACTGGTAAAGGAAACTTCTACTATGAGTATTGCTTTTTATTTCTGTTTTTTACTTTGTTTCCAATATAGATAACCCACTTGGTTTTGTGTTTGGGAAAACTAGTACCACTGTTAGGGTAGTAGATGAACCACCACCTATTGAAATAGATCCTTTTAACATACCTACAAGTATTGTTGATCGTGTTATGGATAATTATTATTTAGGGGATGGAACTGTCCATCATGGTGATCATCTTCTTTTTATCCATGAATTATGCGGGTTGTTTAAGTGTGCAGGTATCACAACTGAACAGGTGAAGAAGAAGTTACTCTCTATATCCTTGAAAGGGAGAGCTGGAGAATGGTATAAGTTACTGAAGAATGAGCAATCCATGGAATGGGAGGAAATAGTACCTCTCTTTTATTCTAAGTTCTATCCTCCTAGTGAGATTCAAAAGGATAGGAATCTGATATATAACTTTTGGCCTCGTGATGGAGAGAGTACAGCTCAAGCTTGGGGGAGATTGAAGTTGCTAATGCTTAAATGTCCTATTCATGAACTCCCTAACAATATTATTATCAATAATTTTTCTTCTAGGCTTTCTCTTCATGATAAAGATTTACTAGGTGCTTCTTGTGCTGGGTCATTCACATGTATGAAGGAGGAAGCTAAATGGGATCTTCTAGACCGTATTCAAGAGAACACTGAAGCTTGGGAGAATGACAAAGGAAGAAAGTTAGGTATAAACTATGATTATGAATGCATTAAATCTTTTATGGGAACTAATGACTTCCATGATATTAGTACTGAGTATGGTCTTGATTCCAAAAGTATTTCCAATTGTTTTAAAGCCTTTGCCTCTTACATAGAAATTCCTATAAAGAAGTGGAATAAGTACCATGCACCTTATAAAGATGTTGCTAGTCATGTTCCTGTTAGAAGCACTAAAGTTTGTACTATTGATCATATTTTGCCTAAACCTTATGTTGATAAAATACCTTTCCCAGCTAAGGTAAAGGAGTATTCTATGATGATTAGTGCGAATAACAAAGGTACAAAGAAAATTGTAGAACCCTATGAGCAAATAAATATTGAACATGTGGTAGCTATTGTGAAAGATCTTGTCACTAAACATTTAGAGGATGAGCACATTGTCTTCTGTGACGACGCTTCTAATATTGTCTCTCGTCCTAGAAAAGCTAGAAAGGCTAGTGTCCCTGTGCTTTCTGTTAGAATTGGTGATCATTGCTACTATGGTTTATGTGATATTGGTGCTAGTTCTAGTGCTATTCCTTATGAGCTTTACAGGGAAATTATGCATGAAATTAGTCCTTGTGAGCTTGAGGACATTGATGTGGTTATTCACCTTTCTAATAAGGAAACCATTTGCCCTATTGGTATTGTAAGAGATGTGGAAGTCCTTTGTGGTAAGATTAAGTATCCTGCTGATTTTCTAGTGCTTAATTCAGCAGCTAGCAACACTTCTCCTATCATTTTTGGTAGAACCTTCTTGAAAACTTTTTGAGGTTTTATAGACTGTAAAAAGGAATTTTTTTTGACTAAGTTTGATGGAGATTCTTATGAGTTTAACTTTTCCAAATTTGCTAAAGCTCCTAAAATAGCTTGCCTAATAAAGATTTGAGGATGGAACAACTTGCTTCTATTGATCCAGTTTATGACTTTGGACCTCTTTTTGATGACTATAAATTATGCTCATTCTGATGATAAAGTTGTTGCCAGTGATAGTTATATTGTAAACTTTATTCAAAGTGCTACTTAAAGTTATTATGAGAGAGGGAAACATGGTTTTATGCATCTCAATAATGTTAAGTTTCCCTGTTTTATGTTGAAAGCTTTGAAGTTGCATTTGTTTTGTCTTCCTATGCTAGTGGCTTGTTTTCAACAATTTGTTTTCTCATGATACCCCCATGAATAGGAAGTGGGTTAGACTCAAATGTGTTAGTTATTTGCTTCTTTATGCTCTCTTTCAATTCCGATATTTATCTCCTATGTGAGCATCTTTGAAACTATCAAGCCTAACTTAAAGGCATTAAAGAAAAGTACTTCTTGGGAGATAACCCAATAGTTTTGTCGAGTCTTGGAAGTTATTACCTCAGTAATAACCGCTCCTTATCCTTTTTGTTTTGGTTTTTGTGTCAACATCAACTACTTTGGAGAAATAGAGGAGTTGTGAAAAGTGGCTGTCCTGGGACATATTTTTGTGCTGCATTGTAAAAATTTGTGAAGGATCTCAGTACTTTGGATGGAGCTGTATTTTTTGTGCGTGTTCTCCTAGTTGTCACCCAACTTTAATTAGTTTTGCACTTTTTTATTTGAGCAACAGAAGGTTTTCGAAAAAAACAATCTTTACTTACTGGTCTGTTTTGACAGATTTCTGCCGTCATTTGCATTTGCCTCTTATATTGATTCCTTTCCAGATTATTTTGGGTTTTTGGAAAGGAGTTGCTACTGTAGCTTTTGTTTTAATGGATTTTAGTTGAAGTGTGAACCTGAAGGTTTATTGTTTTTACATACACTAATGTTGCCATTGAGGTTTGTGTGAGATCTTGTAGGAAAAGGAATTTTCACGAGATGGAGAAAAGGAATCTACAGAGTTTGTCTTTGATTAGGTAAAAGTGGTGAAAACAGAAGGTTCGTGAAAACCTTATATTTTTATATTTTTGATGTTTTTATTACATACGGAGGGTTACGAGACGAAACAGATGAGGAAACGGAGGCCAGGGTGGCCACACCCACCCTAGGTGCGGGCCTCAGCTGGCCGCCCCTAGAGGGGGTGTGAGCCCGTTGAGCTCTGTCTCCGCCTTGTTTTTGCACTAGTACCTTCCTTATGTCCGGAAATAACCCCCTGAACTTCGTAATATATAACCCCCCCGGATCCCCGGAGGTTTGTATATTGTGTTCTTATCGTGTTTTTGTTTCGATCTGTTTCTCTCAGGAAATCTTCTCAAGTTTAGAGCACCATGGTCTCCGCCAACGACAAAGGCAAGAAGCCCGAGGAAGATGATCCTCAAAACCCCAAGGAGGAGGAGATTTTGGTAGGGGGTGAAGAAGACATGGAGAAGGACGAGCATCCGGACACCCGCGCTACCATCACACGCATTGGAGTGGTGGCAAACCCCACCAAACTTAGAAGGACAGCACGGATGTCAACAGGAGGGAAACCTCCGCGTCATATCCTCGCTCCATGGTCACTTCCTCCACGTACCAAGAATCCCTTCCATACTCATATACATGAGCAACCATACCAATAGGTGCCCAAAGGTAACTTGCCCTCGGTTTGGGATCTGCCTCGCTCTAGCCATACATGGAAGGAACACACTAAGAAGGAAGAGTGGGAAAGAATAACAAGGACTGGGATTCTCAGTACGATATGATCATGAACCGCATTGAGCATAATTCGGAGTTGATTCGTACTTTGACCTTCGAGATTGAGGATTTGAGGAAACTGATTGAAGAGCTTATCAAGAGAACACCACCACCATCGAAGGAGTAACTCATCATCAGATTTGGCATCCCCTTGGCTTGTTCCAAGCTTGGGGGAGTGCCGCAGTATCACGTCATTATCTTTTATCTTTTACCTTTTTAGTAGAGTCATATCTTTGGTAGAGAAGTTATGTTGTAGGTTGGTTTGCATGTGGAAGTATCTCTCCTTTAGTTGATTATCTATGTATCCCTTGGTGTGAGTGCCTTTATGGATGATTAATGAGAAGTCTCATCTTTTAATTTTTTCACTTCTTATTTTAGTTTGCAATCTCTATTCTATGATTGATCTTGTTGATCAGTATTGGCATCACTTTGGGAGCATCAAGTAGATCTAAATTGGTTTTGGCAAACCGAGCTCTGGTCAGTAGCAACACTTTTTAAGGTTTGAAAGGAAAATAAAAAGCTTACAGGTATTGTGTATCGTTTATTTTCTTTCTTGATTGGCTCATAAGCTTAGTATTCTTTATTTAAGATCTTTTGTGTCTTCAAGGAAGATTGCATGTTTGGCTTTATCACTTGTGGTTTTGTTTGTTTCCTTCAACTCTCTTGCTTGCTACCCAACCTTGCTAGCCAAAAACCTGTTTTGAGAAGGCATACTTCTCATGTATCCAATACCTTTGAACCAAAACCTATGCCATTTGTGTCCACCACACCGACCTATTAGCATTATTGCTATTCCAAGCAAATTCTCAAGCTTCATCTATCTTTCGAATTAAATTTGTTTTTGTTATGTGAAAACTAGTTAGTAAAGCTCTCACGAACTTGATGGCACACCTTATTTTCTTGCCCCTAATAAACTTCAACCATTGTGTCATCGAAGTTGTATATGCTTGCATCTATATGTTTGGCTTAGCATAACCGTGCTGTCACAGGGAACGTTTTCAACACCTATAAATACATACCCAGTTGATATCATGCTCTTTTGTTTGCGGATGTCGTCGGTGTGAAATAAAAGGGGAGCTTGTAAGTCCATGGAGTTATGTATGTGTGTTAGAGAAACGCCTGGGCCGCTAGCCTAAGCCATGCCTAAGCATGGTGGAAACTTGCAGTATCACCATAGTGAGCAATCTATGAATCTTTCATCTTATATAAAAAAGAAGAGACATATTGAAAAGAGGAAAGAGAGAAAAAAGCGCCATTTTCCCATGGAAAATAATATATTGTTGAGATGCTCACTGTCTACTTGCCTTGTCATTTTAGTTATGGGAAAGATCCTATACCATGTGCAAGGGGTACCTCGTTGGCGGTTCTTTATGATACACGTGTACTTACAATGACAAGAGAGGCCCTCGTACTCAAGGGACATGAGGTTGCCAACTTATATTTCGTCAAGCATATACTCCATCTTTGTTCACTTTAACCTTAATCACCTCAAGATTCTTATGGAAGATCTTTATGAACTTGAAATCCCTGCTTCCCTCTATGAAGGGCATTTCTCCTATTTCTAAGTTGAGTCAGTAAACCTACTTCCACTCTATCTCCAGCAAGCATTTGAGTTGTTGTGTTTCAAGCATTCATATGATTATTTATTCAATCATGTTCTTTATCTCCCTTGTTTGCACAAGACTCTTATCTATTGAGTATTACTTTGAAAGCCATCACTGTGAAAAACCTTTTATGCGTGAGCAAAGAGTTCTCTTGTTGTAAAAAACTTCTACAAAAGATTTTTGTGAAACTGTTTGCCAACTGTTCTCTGACTAAGAACAAAGTTTGCCAATTCCAATTATGATTTATCTTTATGCATCTCTATTGTGACTCCTGAACTTGTTGCAAGCTAAGTTATATAATGGTGAGTGGCTTTCTTCTATGAGTTGTGTAATGGTAAGTGTGATGCTTCTTGTCCGTATTCTTTTCTCGACACTTCACTCCATAAACCTGCTGACATGTTACAGAGCTCAGTTTTCGCTTGGGGACAAGCAAAGGTATATGCTTGGGGGGAGTTGATACGTCCAATTTGCATCACCATTCTATATCATAATTTGCCTCTATTCATTGATATATTTCATATTAAGAGGTGTTACTTATGTCTTTTCATCTGCTTTTGCATGTTGGATGATTCTTGGAGGATGAACTTCCAGAGTCAAGATTCTGATGGAAAAAAGGTGTTTTGATGCAATTTCACGAAGATTAGAAAAATACCAGAAAAATTATGGAAAATCATATTTTCCTAGAATACGAAGATTGCCAGAAGGGGAGGCGGAGAAGGGACACTGGGGGCCCACACCCCCTAGGCGCGGGCCACCCCCTGACCTCGCCTACAGGGGGTGTGGCCCACCTGGCCCACCTCTGGCTCCGCCATTTCACCTATTTCTTCTCCTTGGAACCCTAATACATGAGGAGCAACCATAGAAAGATTCCACCGCCTCTGCGGGGTGCAAAACACCGAGAGAGCAAGAGCTCTCCAGCAGACAGATTTCTGCCGAGGAAATTCCTTCCAGGAGAGGGTAGATCGTTGCCATCAACACCATCGTCAAGCTAGACTTCATCCAGATCATCATCATCATCCACACCATCATAACCACCAGCACCATCATCACCACTCCTTCCCGTTGTAACAATTGTGTTGAATACTTGCATTGTTCTTAGGGGAAACTTTCCCGGTGTTGATTACTATTGTAGTTGATGCTGATGATTGGAACCATTGGATTATTGTTTATGTTCAAATTGTTATCCATCACCATACCATATTTGATCTTGATCCATATGATGTCTTGTGAGTAGTTCGTTTAGTTCTTGAGGACATGGGAGAAGTCATGTTGTTAGTAGTGGATTTGTGTTGAGATATTATTAAATGGTTTAGTATTTAAGTTGTGGTGCTATTCTTCTAGTGGTGTCATGTGAACGTCGACTACATGATACTTCACCATTTATGGGACTAGGGGAATGCATTGTGTATTTGGCTACTAATTATGGGGTTGTCAGAGTGACAGAAACTTGAACCCCCGTTAGGACACCTTTGCACAAGGGAGTGTAGGATATCAGAGTTTAAGGCTATGGTTAGGTTTATATCTTAATTGCTTTCCTATAGTTGCGGATGCTTGCAAGGGGTTTAATCACAAGTATGTATAAGTCCAAGTAAGGTCGGTACATTAGCACAGTTTCACCCACACAACACTTACAACACCAAACAAGGGTACTCAGCTATTTGAAGCGAAAGCAGTTGACAGAATTCCCATGTGTCCTCGAGAACGTTTGGTCCCTATAAGTATTTCCACTGGCTTGTCCTTTGCTAATAATGGATTGGGCCACTTGCTACATTTGTTCGTTGTATTTATTACTTGCACTTTATTTCTTTGTTTTATCAGAAAACCCATAAAAATCTGTTTGCTAAGTATTTACAGAGATTTACTGCTCCATACCACTAGTCAACACCTTCTGCTCCTCGTTGGGGTCGACACTCCTATTTATCGAAAGTCCTATGATACACCCCCTATACTTATGGGTCATCAGAGGTCATGGGTAAATCACGCAGAGAAGGGCATCATAAGTGTATATCATCAAACATAGGGTTTTACAAAACGGGTCTCGAGAGATAACGAACTCTACCCTATGCTGTAAGGGTTAGTGTAGGGTACTAAGACTATTTCTATAGTGCTCCTTGAGTCTTATCGCCGTATTGGGTCGGAGTACTAGCTTTGGGTACTGCATTTCCTCGGGGGTGTGAGGGATATTCAAAACTTTTGCAGTAAGGGGTGATGGTCGTTCCTTCTCTAGGGGCTACTCTGACGGGTGGATCTTCCGGGGGGTGGGGACTGGACAATGGGTTGATGCTCGTAGAGGGACAATTCTTCATTTTTATTCTCGGGGTTAGCAGATTCGGAGGTATTTTAGGTGCCTCTTTAGCAGCGATAGCATAGAAGGGGCTTTGCGATGTCTTCGGAGAATCTTGATTCTTTGGGTTTCTTTCTACTCCTTGCAGAGTAGTATTGGTTGAGTCAGGTAGTCTTGTCGTCTTGATTCTGAGCTGTGCGGGTACTAGGAGGGTCGAGTATACTTCTAAAGAGTGGTGATGAGGTTTATCTTCTGTTACTCTGACAACTCTCGAGGTGGTGCTTGGGGGCAAGTCCTGGGATTGGAGATCTTCCTAGGTTATATCCTAGTAGGCGGTCCACTGGATTTGAGTGGAAAGGCGCAGTATTTCCACCTTAGAGCTTTTGTTAGGCTCGTCTATGGCACCCTGGATTTACGGTCCGAGAATACCCGTTATGAATACAATTCACATTCCCATGATCAGTGAGCTTTGAGCATAACCGACTAGAATCATTAAATCATCCTTACCTTAACGAGTACAAAACTTACAAAGGGGTCGTTATGGCAATTACAACACAAATAGCGGAAGTCTTCAGCGTTGAGCCCGTGCCTTAACCCACAGGCAATTGACTGGGAAGACGTCCTAGATCGCATAGACGTCAGCACCTTCATTTCTTCTTAACATCTGTCCAAGTAAATAGCCAGGGACAATGCCGTTGAGTACTTTGAATGTACTCGCAAACCACCGAGTCAAGGGTAAGAATATAATGCATATTTTCGCTGTGGTGAGAAAGCTCTATACTATAGTTGTTTTGAAAGAAAACCTAACTTTGGCATCTCTATATCTTTGTTGAAAAATAGTTTTGTAAGATATGCCTCCTTTCAGAAAATCTGGACATCTCCACATCCTTGTTAAAAATATTTTAAAACAGTTTTGTTGTAAAACCCTTTTTAAACGTCTTCGACCCTCACGGGTCAAAACCAAACTCTTTCTTTTCTTTCCTCATGACCAAGTCACATCCTTTATTTTATCTCAGCTTATCTGAATCGAAGGGTCCTCCTAGCACTTGCCATTACAACCTTCCTTGTCCGTGGACACGGCTATTCGAATAGATTACACTCTGCGGAGTTTGTGCACTTTACCCACAAGAATCAATACATCCGTCGGGATAAAACCATGGCCTACTACACACGGTAGACAGGGGTTCGGATAATCAAACTTACGCTTTTCATTTGTCCATCCCTAGCAAAGGAAGCTTTTCCTTTTGGGTTTTTCTCTCCGATACGAGTATGGGGGACAAAGACCCTGGTCCTTCCTCCTGTACTGACCCCTACCTCTAGACCGAAGCCTGACTGGTAGCAATTGTGACAATCTTCCATACGTACTACCTAAAAGCATACTGTCCGCGAGAGACCCAATTGTTCACCAGTGCCTTACCCTACAGGTAGCCCGGATTTCGAGGGATTTATTCCCTTTAGCGAGTAAGAGCAGCCCCGGCTAAAGATCACAAACTACGAGCTAAGCCCCAACGTTTGGGGTAATGTGGTTGCACGGATAAAATTGTTCCGGACATTGACTTAGAACATCCCTTCTCTTTCTCTTGCTTGACTTTCTCTTCATCCACCTCATTTCTTATTTTAGTAAAACTTCCACTCGGAAATGATGCCTCTTTCCAAGGGTTTTATTTTGAAAACTTTGTAGTATGGTAAAAACCCAAATAGTTTTATTATTGAAAATCCGTGGGTTCCAAGAGGGAAGATGCTAATCATCTTAGCCTCTTTCTAATGGGTAAAAGTAGGTGTAAATAGACTAGGTGTCCTAATGGACATCCATCCATAACTTGGAGGAGCCAAGTTACTCACGCACTTTTATTTTAAACAAACCATGCCTGGTATCATGCAATTCATAAACGAGATATAAAACAGTTGATAAATCGAAATAGGTTAATATAGGAGTTTGAGAATGGTGGATTGCCTGTGACCAGCGAGAAGTCCCTTGACGGAGTTAGATAACCAGAAAACCAAATAATAATAATAATAATAAAGATAATCTCGATTCTTCCTTCTTCTCGGTGTCACACAATCGCAACTATCGCCGTTATCGAGCATACATGCGAGCAAACAATACACTAATCAATACAAGCATACAAACATCAAACCAAACATCAAGCTAAGTATAAATACATGATAAACATTGGTTGGATGTTGGAGGTTTGATTTTATTGGATTGGGAGAAGAGTTGTAGACATTAGGGAATAGATGCCTTTGGATGTAGAGTCTAGGAGTTACCTAAGAGAGGTATTAATAAAATTAAGTTTGGGGGATGATCATACAATTGTATCAAAATGATACCCTCATATAGGTATTGATAAAATTAAGTCAACAAAAATGGTTTCACTATTTTATCAATTTCCTAGAATTTGGGGGATGATCAGTACCTTTCATCACCATTTGGGTTGAGGTCAGTACCTTTCATCACCATTTGGGTTTATGTCATTTGGATTAATGAAACTTTCTGTAGACATTAATTTATTATCTAGACATATCCTAATAGATGATTTACGAGGTTAAATCTAAACATCGATTAGGTTAGGTAAAGGCTCTGCCTGTTAGGGAAAGCAATAGGGTATCCCTAAAAAATTAGATCTGGGTCATTTGGATCATTTTACAATTTCTTTGAGATTTAAACTAAAAAGTTTTTTTAGAAGGGGTCTGAAAAAGTTTAAAAACCAGAGTGACGTGGGTTGTGTCCCCAAGCGATATGGGCCGCGCGTCGAGCTTCCAGCCCAACTGGCTAGGCAGCTCGCGCGGGCTACATCCTTCAAACCTGCCAAACGGGGCCCACCCGTCAGTGGGTGTGGGAGGTCGAAGGGGTACCCGTGGATGGTGGTCGTCTGGTTAAAACAGGATGGACGGACGGGGTTCACCTTCTCCGTGGTGCAGCGCGAGGTGGAGACGTAACCCTAGCTGCGGCCCTGTGAGGCAGGGGGAGGCTCACTGGGGAGTCTTACGGCGATGGGGTGGCCACCAGGCGATAAGGCGTGGGGAGGGGAGCCAGGAGAGGGGCGGCACTTCATGATTTGGCGCAGATCTAGGAGGTTGTGCGTCCTCGTGAGGGAGAGGATTCGGGGCTCGACGGGGAGCGCTCTTGGGCTTCTGTATGCAGGAGGGGAGGGGTCAGCGGGGTTTCGGGGATCCTAGGAAGGTTGGGGGAGGTATGTTTACTGGTGGAGGAGCTCGGGAGTGAGAGCTGAGCTGGGGGAGGTTGCCCTCGGGCATGCACGACCGTGGCCACTTCCGGGTCTCCTGCAACAGATGGATGAGCATGTGGGAGGAGATCAGTAGGTGTAGATCTTGAAAATATCGCATGCACGGGGAGGAGGGTAGGGAAATGGCGACCTTGATCTCGAGCTAGTCAATGGGCGAGAGCTCCATTTCTTCTTCGGTTGGCTAGCTGGGAAGGGGAAGGAGGGAGAGGGGGAGCTCTGGGGAGGCTCTATGGGAGTGAGGGGGAGAAATTAGGGAGAAAGAATGGGGGATAAGGCCTCTGGCCTATTTATTTAGAGGGGGAGTGGTGCATGGTGGAACAAGCTCATGGAGAGGCTTGGGGAGAGGCTAGGGGTCAGCCATTGGGCAACAGTGGTGGTGGAGGGGTGAGAGAGAGGGTCCTGGTCGGGCTAGGGGACATAGAGGGGGTGGGGTGTTGCCTACCCTTTTATTACAAAGATATTGGCAAGATTGTCTCTCTCTCTCTCTCAAGTTCCAAGGGCTAAAGGACAAGAGGTGCTACAGTGCTGGTCGACCAGAGGGGTGTGTGCTTATAGGAAGTAGTGCTGGGGAAGATTGGAGCTGGTTTGGTCCTTGTTTGAATCAAGTTTTGCTTGTTGTTGTAAAATTGATCATTTGGAGGCTTGTGAAGGAAGTTGCAAAAATTGTGGTGGGCAAAGTGTGTAAATGGTACTGGTAGATAGATGGGGTCAAATAATCCCTCCATGATTTAGATGGGATTTTTCTGAAAATTATAATCCCATTTAAATACACTTATTCAAAAAGTGCAGAAGTAGATTATGGAAGCAAAAATGATATTTTTACATTGTACAAGATTGGTTTTTTATGTGATATGGTCCTATATACCATAACACACGTTGGAGGATTTTAGTGGGATTTATTGAGATGTGAAATTATTTTTAAGGAGTTATTACTTGTTTCTGCCTTTTAAGAAGAAGGGCAAAATAAATAATAAAGGATCTCAAAAATATTTATTTTTGAGTTGGGAAGATCGGGTATGATGAATAGGCATCAAATCTGCCTTAAGTTGGCAAGGTTATTTGGAGAAAAACAAACTTGCCATTATAGACAAGGATTTAGGGAATTTGGTAAATAAAGGAAATTAGATAGTTTAAAAATCCAAATAATTGGGAGAATTATTTGGGGATGCTTATATCCAAGGTATATGATGTACACTTGATTTAGGCATCAAGATCAACCTTGGTTTTGAAGAAAAGTGGTGAAATGGGTGGAAACTAGATAGTTGGAGGATCTAGGGTTTGATTAGTCTGATGCCAACTAAACAAGGTGGGATTAGGGAACTCAGAGATCACCTTGGTACAAGGGGTATATGTATGGATAAAAAAAGTTATATAGTTGATCATGCAGGCAAGGGTTGTGATTTGTTGCACTTTAGGTGATATAGATGAGATGGCAAACTTTGTTGAAAATAAGGCTGCCATAACAGATACATCAGGTAGCCTCCTAAACCATGTGGGTTTAAGAAGCACAAGGCTCTAATGGAAACATATGACATGGGGATTGATAGGCCATGATTAGTAGATCATAACCATGCAAGGAGTTGGTCAAGGGGAGGTGGCATATAGATGTGAGCTTCTGCCAAAGTAGGCAAGATGATAAGATTTGCAGAAAAGATTACTATCTTGACTACAAAACCATCATGGATGAGTGGGAATTAGATAGGCTTGGACAAGGGCAAGAGTGGGCCTTGGTAGTACTAAAGATGTAATACAAGATGGTTCAAGTACATTATCAATAATTCACATTGGTTGGAAAAGGTGGACTTCCAAAGATGGTATCCAGATAAGAAATCCAGACTAGAGTGAAAGTGTAGATGATTTTGAGGGAATGATAGGTTCAAAACTCATGATCAAGGAGATGATTTTGAGATATATATTGAAGAGAAGGGCTCCAAACTTGTATTGGGTCCCCACTTGGTTGTAAACCATCAAGAGGGATTATCCCTGGATTGAGATAAGTATGAGATGAGATGATCACTTAGGTGGCTTAGGATAGATCCATACTTGGATGATTGATAGGGGCTTTATGATTACAAGCAAGTATTGGGTCCTAAGGGATGAGCTACTAGACTAGCTCATTATAGTTCCTAGGAAAACAAGGCAAATCATCAGACAATAGATTAAGGCAATTCATCTTATTACTTATCTAACTAGTACTAGGGTTACTATCAATCCTAGCTTGGGGTAAGGAGGGGTATGTTGAAAAGGGATTTTTATTTGAAGTAAGATAAGTACCATCTTGGTATCTCTACCAAGATTGAGAAGAAAAGGTTTTGATAGACGTTTTTGGAAAACCTAGAGATAAGGGTAGTTGAAGGTTCTGTCTTGAAAACATAAGGAGAGTATGTATATATATCCGTATTTTTGGAAATAGAAACTAGTAAAGTATTTGGTTGTGTCAAAGTCATCTTGGCTCAGGTTTTGAAATGCCAGAACATTTGAGAATGTGAAAGATGAGCCAAGACATCTCTTTTGTGAAATAGTTTTTGTAAATTAGTGTTGAGAGGGGGAGTACACAACTAATACACAAACAGTTTCTTGAGCACAAGCAAACAAGTAAGCACACCTTTCAAGAAAAACTTTTTGTTCCCCCTAATTTTTTCCTTCTGGACAGTTAATCAGGGTTGCTGAAATTGGGATGTTACATACCTTTCCCCCTTAAAATAATGTCGTCTCGAGATTAGGGAGGAGTAGGGTTCGGGTGATAACATCCGCTTAACAATTGCAGGGAAGGAAGGTATGAAATGTTAGCAGGTCTTCTAACGAGTAGGTAGGACCAGCTACGGCTCGAGGCGGAGTGGCCTCGTGTTTTGGGCATTTAGATTTAGTGAGTGGAAAAGACGTAGTCTTTTCCCCTTACGACAAATCTGGGTAGGTTTAACTTTGACGGGTACTTCCTTATTGAGGCAAGATGGCGAGTTGAATCTTCTTCATTCCTTCGCCTCGGGGTCGACTTTCTTTCTTCATGGTCTTGATACACCGGGAGGTTGGCTGGGCGATTGACCTTGGAGTGGGGGAACTTTCTTGGATCATCTTCTGATTCTGGAGAGTGCCGAGTGTTGTTCTTCTTGCAGGGTCGATGATTCATATTTCGGAGGGCTCGGTGTTGCTTAATGTTAACTAGGGGTCGACTCCTTGGATCTATCGTGTTTTGGATGGGAAAGACGAAGTCTTTCCCCTTTAGATCAAAACTATGGGTGTTTGGTCTGATGGAACGTCGTGGGTAAAACATGCAAAGAAATATATCATGCTTGCATAACATCCATACATTTAGTAGGTTAAAACCGGTCGGTGGTGGAGGTACTTAAGGAGGTTACAAAACAGGTTTGTGCCGCAGGGCGACAAGACACTTAGAGTTTTTATAGAACAGGTCTTAGGACGATACGTGGGTACTACTCTAGGTTAGTTGCTGCTTGAGGGTGCTTCAGGAGACTTCTCTTTGGCTTCATCCTCGTCTTCGGGGAGGCGGGTGGAGGATAGGTTTATACTCATAGAAGGACAGTTCCTCATTCTCCGTCTCGGAGTTAACACCTTTAGAGGTTAGAGTAGCTACTCTTCTTTCCAAGCGAGCATTAGCAGCTTGTAGACTCTTCTCTCGGGTTCGTAGTATGGTAAGGTCCATCTGCATGAGGATATTATGACGGCGGGTCTTGTTGAGGTCTTCTTGGTGGCGTTGCAGGAGATATTCCATATTCTCGATCTGACTTCCAATGCATCAGGTGAGGAAGGATTCGGTGGGGAGACCATAATTGTCGCGCTTCCCAAACAGGTTGTAAGGGGTATCCTTCACCTCTTCTTCGTGGATCTTGCAGAGGCGTTCCATCTACCCAGTTGTGATCAACGAAGGTGAAGATGATGGGTTCTGGGTCATTTTCAAGTGAAGGAATGGTGGCCTTGATGATCCACTAAGATATGCTTGAGTTGCTGCGAGGAAGCTTTGTCCCTTCGATCTTAGGTTGGGGACGAAGGACGATCATCAATATCTCATGCAGTTGCTCTTCCAAGGGCCATAAACTTTCTCCTGCGAGGATGCTTTCCGAGCGAGAGGGAGCCATCTTTGATGGAGAAGGGTCTTTGGCTGCAGAAGGAGTGATGCTACGGGGTTAGTCTTTCAAGTGCGAGGGTAGAGTTATTTGGTGAGGTATAATGTTGGGTGGAGAGCTAAGGTTAATGATGGCATGACAACTGGGGTTTATTGGAGTTGAGTGGAAAGACGCAATCTTTCCACCTTAAGGCTTTTTGCTTGGGGTTGTCGAGGCTTTCCTATGTGGCCATCCTGCTGAGGAGAGGTCTCCGGCTAAGGGGTTGCGAGTGTTAGCATCGGGATCTACTAACTAGGGGGTCAAAACTTTTGGATCGGAAGATTCTCGGTAGACAATCAACATACTCCAAGCATCAAACACGCACAAGACAAACAGACGAGGTATACCATAGGTACTAAGGGGGTGACTACACGCTGTAAGGGGAATCCTACTTTAGGGATGATAATCCTAAGTACGGACGTTACTGGGGTCTTAAATTCTGTCTTGCCATCTTTTGTCGTCGGTGCCATACTTGATTGGGGGCAATGAAGGACTCCGTCGGTAGGGCGATCTTGTAGTGTCTTTCGTCGTCGGCAGCTCCTTTGTTTTGCTTGTCTTGGGGTCTCTTTATTCCGGGATCTCCGTCTTCATAGTCTCCAAGTCGGACTTGTTTGCGAAAACGGATTAGTTGAGGTAGACGAGATATAGAGTAATCCCTTTTAAAATTGTTTAAGCCAGAGAAGATGAGATAAGCAATCTTTCGGAAAGCTTTTGAGAAAATAGTTTTCGAAACCTGATGTTTTTCCAAAATAATTGTTGTCCTATCTAACGTCCATGCTAACTAAGGTCTCCTACAGTCAGGATGGCTCTGATACCATGTCTGTGGCACCCCGGATTTACGGTCCGAGAATACCCGTTATGCATATAATTCACGTTCCCATGATCCGTGAGTCGTGAGCATAACCGACTAGTATCATTACATCATCCATACCAAAGGGGCCGCTATGGCAATTACAACACAAATAGCGGAAGTCTTTAGCGCCGAGCCCGTGCCTTAAACTACAGGCAACTGACCGGGAAGACGGCCTAGCTCGCATAGACGTCAGCACCTTCGTTTCATCTTAACATATGCAATCTGGCCAAGTAAATAGCCAGGGACAATACCGGTGAGTACTTTGAATGTACTCGCAAACCACCGAGTCAAGGGTAAGAAGATAATGCATATTTTGGCTGTGGCGAGAAAGCTCTATACTATAGTTGTTTTTGAAAGAAAACCTAACTTTGGCATCTCTATATCTTTATTGAAAAATAGTTTTTGTAAGATATGCCTCCTTTCAGAAAATCTGGACATCTCCACATCCTTGTTAAAAAGATTTAAAAACAGTTTTGTTGTAAAACCCTTTTTAAACGTCTTCGACCCTCATGGGTCAAAACCAAACTCTTTCTTTTCTTTCCTCATGACCAAGTCACATCCTTTATTTTATCTCAACTTATCTGAATCAAAGGTTCCTCCTAGCACATGCCATTCCAACCGTCCTTATTCGTGGACACGTCTATTCGAATAGATTACACTCTGCAGAGTTTGTGGACTTTACCCACAAGAATCAATACATCCGACGGGATAAAACCACGGCCTGCTACACACGGTAGACAGGGGTTCGGATAATCAAACTTATGCTTTTAATTTGTCCATCCCTAGCAAAGGCGGCTTTTCCATTTGGGTTGTTCTCTCCGGTACGAGTATGGGGTACGACGACCCTGGTCCTTCCTCCCGTACTGACCCCTACCTCCAGACCGAAGCCTTACTGGCAGCAATAGTGACAATCTTCCATCTGTACTACCTAAAAGCATACCGTCCGCGAGCCAATTGTTGCACCAGTGCCTTACCCTACAGGTAGCCCGAAATTCAGGGGATTTCTCCCCTTTAGCGAGTAAGAGCAGCCCCGGCTAAAGATCACAAACTACGAGCTAATCCCCAGCGTATGGGTAATGTGGTTGCACGGATAAAATTGTTCCGGACATTGGCTTAGAACATCCCTTCTCTTTCTCTTGCTTGACTTTCTCTTTATCCACCTCATTTCTTCTTTTAGTAAAACTTCCACTCGGAAATGATGCCTCTTTCCAAGGGTTTTATTTTGAAAACTTTGTAGTAGGGTAAAAACCCAAATAGTTTTATTATTGAAAATCCGTGGGTTCCAAGAGGGAAGATGCTAATCATCTTAGCCTCATTCTAAGGGGTAAAAGCAGGTGTAAATAGAGTAGGTGTCCTAATGTACATCCATCCATAACTTGGAGGAGCCAAGTTACTCACGCACTTTTATTTTAAACAAACCATGCCTGGGATCATGCAATTCATAAACGAGATATAAAACAGTTGATAAATCGAAATAGGTTAATATAGGAGTTTGAGAATGGTGGCTTGCCTGTGACCAGCGAGAAGTCCCTTGATAGCGTTGGATAACCAGAAAACCAAATAATAATAATAAAGATAATCCTGATCCTTCCTTCTTCTCGGCATCACACAATCGCAACTATTGCTGTTTTCGAGCATACATGCAAGCAAACAATACACTAATCAATACAAGAATACAAACATCAAACCAAACAACAAGCTAAGTATAAATACATGATAAACATCGGTAGGATGTTGGAGGTTTGATTTGATTGGATTGGGAGAAGAGTTGTATACATTAGGGAAAAGATGCCTTTGGATGTAGAGTCTAGGAGTTACCTAAGAGAGGGGTTTTTGATCAAGGACGGGATCTGTATGATACCATTGTATGAAAATGATACCCTGAGATAGGTATTGATAAAATGAAGTCAACAAAAATGGTTTCACTATTTTATCAATTTCCTAGAATTTATAAGGGATTTTATAGTGATTAAAAGTCTAGTTTTAGGAAATAATTCTCCAGAACTTCTCTAGTGTTCCGAAAATTATTTCCTTGGGTGAAAAGGTAGTATTTGATGGACTGAATCAAGAGGAGTTGGAATCACCTCAAAATAATTAACAGAATGCCCTTGACAAATCCCCAAAGGCAGTACTGGACAAGATTTGTCTTTTTCATAAGATTTATTCCACAAGAGATTTTTATGTGATACCAAGGAAATATGTTAGTTACTGATAGTACCTTTATTTAGAAATTGTAGTCAATCATTTTGGAGTTACAGAGTTACTGTGGTGATTTTGTTAGTTAATAAACAATGCACAGAAGGGTATAATTCACTGAAATTTAATAGAGGCTCATAAAAATATGAGACACTTGGTTTTGGAAGATATGGTTATATGTGTCATCTAGGAGTTGGAATTAGGTCCAAACCTCATTTGGTTTGTCCTAGAGAATTTGCTAACGTAAAAAGTCTTTGTTTTTGATATTTTTATCAGGGGCAAACTAGGAAGCAAAATAGTTTGGGGCCAGTGGGGTATGAAAGGTATGATCCGTACCTTTCATCACCATTTGGGTTTTGGTCATTTGGATTAATGAAACTTTCTGTAGACATTAATATATTATCTAGATAGATCCTAATAGATGATTTGCCAGGTTAAATCTAAACATCGATTAGGTTAGGTAAAGGCTCTGCCTATTAGGGAAAGCAATAGGGTATCCCTGAAAAATTAGATCTGGGTCATTTGGATCATTTTGCAATTTCTTTGAGATTTAAACTAAATAGTTGTTTTAGAAGGGGTCTGAAAAGATTAAAAACCAAATTGCCGTGGGCTGTTTTCCCCAAGCGAGATGGGTCGTGCGGCAAGCTTCCAGCCCAACTGGCTAGGAAGCTCGCGCGGGCTACATCCTTCAAACCCGCCAAACGGGGCCCACCCTTCAGTGGGTGTGGGAGGCCGAAGGGGTACCGCTGGAAGGTGGACGTCCGATTAAAACAGGATGGACGGACGGGGTTCATCTTCTCCGCGGTGCAGCGCGAGGTGGAGACGAAACCCTAGCTGCGGCCCTGTGAGGCAGGGGAGGCTCACGGGGGGTCTTACGGCGATGGGGTGGCCACTGGGCGACGCAACATGCGGAGGGGAGCCGGGAGAGGGGCGACACTTCGTGATTTGGCACAGATCTAGGATGTCGTGCGTCCTCGTGAGGGAGAGGATTCGGGGCTCGACGGGGAGCGCTCCTGGGCTTATGTATGTAGGAGGGGAGGGGTCAGCGGGGTTTCGGGGATCCTAGGAAGGTTGGGGGAGGTATGCTTACCGGGCGAGGAGCTCGGGAGTGAGAGTTGATCTGGGGAAGGTTGCCCTCGGGCATGCTTGGCCGTGGCCACTTCTAGGGCTCTCTCTCTCTCAAGTTTCAAGGGATAAAGGACAAGAGGTGCCACAGTGCTGGTCGACCAGAGGGGTTTGTGCTGCTAGGAAGTAGTACTAGAGAAGATTGGAGCTGGTTTGGTCCTTGTTTGAATCAAGTTTTGCTTGTTGTTGTAAAATTGATCATTTGGAGGCTTGTGAAGGAAGTTGCAAAAATTGTATTGGGAAAAGTGTGTAAATGGTACTAGTAGATAGATGGGGTCAAATAATCTCTCCATTATTTAAATGGGATTTTTCTCAATATTATAATCCCATTTAAATGCACTTATTCAAAAAGTGCAGAAGTAGATTATGGAAGCAAAAATGATATTTTTACATTGGACAAGATTGGTTTTTGATATGATATGGTCCTAAATACCATAACACACATTGGAGGATTTTAGTGGGATTTATTGAGATGGCAAAGTATTTTTACGGAATTATTTCTTGTTTCTGCCTTTTAAGAAGGGCAAAAAGAAATAATAAAGGATCAAATGTGCCTTAATTTGGCAAGCTGATTTGGAGAAAAAGAAACTTGCCTTCATAAACAAGGATTTTGGGAATTTGGTAAATAAAGGAAATTAGATAGTTTAAAAATCCAAATAATTGGGAGAATTACTTTGGTATGCTTATATCCAAGGTAGATGATGTACACTTGATGTAGGCATCAAGATCAACCTTGGTTTTGAAGAAAAGTGGTGAAAAGGGTGGAAACTAGATACTTGGAGGATCTAGGGTTTGATTAGGGAGCTCAGAGATCACCTTGGTACAAGGGGTATATGGATGGATAAAAAAAGTTATATAGTTGATCATGCAATCAAGGGTTGGGCTTGGTTGCACTTTAGGTGATCTAGATGAGATGGCAAACTTTGTTGAAAATAAGGCTGCCATAACAGATACATCAGGTAGCCTCCTAAACCATGTGGGTTTAAGAAGCACAAGGCTCTAATGGAAACATATGAAGTGGGGAATGATAGGCCATGATTAGATGATCATAACAATGCAAGGAGTTGGTCAAGGGGAGGTGGCATATAGATGTGAGCTTGTGCCAAAGTAGGCAAGATGATAATATTTGCAGAGAAGATTATTATCTTGACTACAAAACCATCATGGATGAGTCGGAATTCAATTGGCTTAGACAAGGGAAAGAGTGGGCCTTGGTAGTACTAAAGATGTACTACAATATGGTTCAAGTACATTCTCAAGAATGCCCATTGGTTGGAAAAGGTGGAGTTCCAAAGATGGTATCCAGATAAGAAATTCAGACTTAGCCATTTTGGCAGATTTAGGGTTTTAGACTAGAGTGAAAGTGTAGATGATTTTGAGAGGATGCTAGGTTCCAAACTCGTGATCAAGGAGATGATGTAGAGGTATATATTGAAGAGAAGGGCTCGAAACTTGGATTGGGTCCCCACTTAGTTGGAAACCATCAAGAGGGATTATCCCTGGATTGAGATAAGTGTGAGATGAGATGATCACTTGGGTGGCTTAGGATAGATCCAGACCTGGATGATTGATAGGGGCTTGATGATTACAAGAAAGGATTGGGTCCTAAGGGATGAGATACTATACTATCTCATTCTAGTTGCTAGAAAAACAAGGCAAATCATCAGACAGCAGATCAAGGCAATTCATCTTATTACTGATCTAACTACTACTAGGGTTACCATCAAGCCTAGCTTGGGGTAGGGTGGGGTATGTTGAAAAGGGGTTTTGCTTTGAAGTAAGATAAGTACCATCTTGGTATCTCTACCAAGATTGAGATGAAAAGGTTTTGATAGAGGTTTTTGGAAAACCTAGAGATAAGGGTAGTTAAAGGTTCTGTCTTGAAAACATAAGGAGAGTATATATATGTCTCCGTAGTTTTGGCAATAAAAACTAGTAAAGTATTTGGTTGTGTCAAAGTCATCTTGGCTCAGGTTTTGAAATGCCAGAACATTTGAGAATGTGAAAGATGAGCCAAGACATCTCTTTTGTGAAATAGTTTTTGTAAATTAGTGTTGAGAGGGGGAGTACACAACTAATACACAAATAGTTTCTTGAGCACAAGCAAACAGGTAAGCACACCTTTCAAGAAAAAGTTTTTGTTCCACCTGATTTTTTCCTTCTGGACAGTTAATCAGGGTTGCTGAAATTGGGATGCTACATCGTCGAGGCCGGGGTAGATCCTTCGTCTTGGAGCATTGGCGTGATGCTTGATTTGGGATCTTCGGGTAACACCTTTTTGTGACTACCCTACGATGGTGGTTACCTCATGAAGCTTTAGGGGTTAACTCCTAGGTAAGTTTAGCAGTTAGCGACACTTCTTCTGGGTGTTTTGTTGAGGTGGAGGCATGCTAGATTCGAAAGGTTGTCTTCGATTGAACTCCTTGTATTGCTTCAGTTTGATGATGGAGTAGACTCGTTGTCTTAGGGCATCCTTATCTTCAGGTTTTTGGGGCATTTTTTTATGGCGAGGACTTCCCGTGGGTTTGGCAGGGGGGTGAATAGGATTGTCGTGCTTTCGGGGGTGGTTAGAACTAGGCATAGAATGGGGTTGTCTTAGATTTATTTATGTGGCCATCCTACTGAGGAGAGGTTTCCAGTTATGAGGTTACGAGGTTTAGGGTCGGGATACACCAACAAGGTGGTCATACAATAGGATCAAGTGATCTAGGGCAAACAAGCAGCAAATTTCAAGGATCACATAGGTGTAGGGTTTGCAGCATAGAAAACAAAAAAATTCCTACGATGGGAACTATGTACCAAGATCCATCTACTAGATACAAACAACGGGCGGATGTATATCCGTAGAGAGCATACCCTTGAATACCAACAAAGCTTAACGAGTTCAACTCGTGGTTGATGTAGACGATCTCTTGCCGATCTCAAAGCAGCAGCGCATCCATGCTCCCACACACGTACAAGACACCGAGCAACCTCCGCCTCCTCGCTCCAACGATGCAGCGGAAGCACAACTCTTTCTTGCCGAATAGCCACCGGGAACATGTATCTCGCTAGTCCAAGACCATGGGGAATAAATTCTAGAGGGGGAGAGAGATCCTTCACGAGGAGGTGTGAGTGAGAAGTGAGGACAGGGGTGCCTTTCATAGGAGAGGGGGAACCCCAAGGGGGTCGCCGGCGCATGGGGGCTTCCCCCTTGCCCTCCCCTCTTCATGTGGGTGGACACTCCACTCACAAAAAATCCATTCAAATCCCTCCACTCAAAATCCCACTGAAACTTGCAATTAAATTTCCACCAAATTTAATGCAAACTATCATTAAATAAAACTCTTTTATTTATTCAGAATTTTGTCAATTACTTTAATGACAACCATTCACAAATAACCCCTTGCTAGAATTCTATTTCACATGCATAACCACTTTATGCAATTTCACCCGAAAACCTGTTTCGGTATCTAGTGAAATAAATTCCTGTGCTTGTTCCGACACACCATTTCGCTGTGGTGTTCCGACAGGTGTGAGTTGTGAAACACTTCCACATTCTTTCATGTGAGTGATAAACTCGTAACTTAGATACTCACCTCCACGGTCAGATCGTAGAAATTTGATCTTTCTATTACGATGATTTTCCACTTCATTATGAAATTCTTTGAACTTTTCAAATGTTTCAGACTTGTGTTTCATCAAGTAGATATAACCGTATCTACTCAAATCATCCATGAAAGTAACAAAATAACGATATCCACCTCGCGCTGACACACTCATTGGACCACATACATCAGAATGTATGATTTCCAATAAATCTGTCGCCCGTTCCACTAAACCGGAAAACGGCGTTCTAGTCATCTTGCCCATAAGGCATGGCTCACATGTATCAAATGATTCAAAATCAAGTGATTCCAAAAGTCCATCCGAATGGAGCTTCTTCATGCGTTTAACGCCAATATGACCTAGACGGCAGTGCCACATATATGCGGATATATCATCATTAAGTTTAATCCTTTTATCATCAACATTGTGAATATGTGCAACATTATTATCGAGATCCAAAAGAAATAAACCATTCATCATCGGTGCATGACCATAAAAGATTTCATTCATATAAAGAGAACAACCATTGTTCTCGGATTTAAATGAATAACCACTTCGCATTAAACACGATCCAGATACAATGATCATGCTAAGTGCTGGCACTAGATAACTATTCTTCAAGTTTATTACTAATCCCGACGTCAAATGGAGAGGCAGCATTCCGACGGCGATCACATCAACGCTTTATCCATTGTCGACACGCATCTTGACCTCACCCCTTGCTAGCGGTCGCTTGTTCCGCAGCCCCTAATCCGAGTTACAAATATTAGCAACTGAACCGGTAGCAAATACCCAGGTGCTACTGCGAGCACTAGTCAAGTACACATCAATAACATGTATATCATATATACCTTTGTTTGCCTTGCCGGCCTTCTTGTCTGCCAAATACTTGGGGCAGTTGCGCTTCCAGTGGCCAGTCCCCTTACAATAGTAGCACTCGGTATCAGACTTAGGTCCAACTCGGGGTTTCTTTTCAGGCATGGCAACCGGCTTGCCTCCCTTACTTCCCTTCAGTTTTCCATTCTTGTCTTTATTGAAACCAGTGTTCTTATTGATCATGAACACTTGATGTTCATTTTTGATCTCCACTTCTGTAGTTTTAAGCATCGACAGAAGCTCGGGGAGAGACTTCTTCATTCCTTGCATATTATAGTTCATCACAAAGCTCTTATAGCTAGGTGGCAGATACTGCAGAACACGATGGATGCCTAAGTCAATGGGAATCTTTATTCCCAAGGACACAAGCTTATCGGCGTAACCCGACATCTTGAGTACATGCTCACTAACGGAGTTGTGCTCTTCCATCATGCAACTAAAGAACTTCTCTGAACCATTGTAGCTCTCTACAGCAGCATGTGTGTCGAAAATCATTTTCAACTCACCCATTGTATCAAATGCATTGCCGTTTTCGAAACATTTTCGAAGTTCCGGCTCTAGCCCATACAATATACCGCAATGAACTAAGTTGTGGTCTTCCTGACGAGTATGATAGACATTCTTCTCCTCGTGAGGGGCATCCTCAAAAGGTGAGGGGCCTAGCGGAGCTTCTAGCACATATTGCTTTTGTGCAGTAGTGAGGAGAATCCTCAAATTCATGGCCCATTCGGTAAAGTTGCTACCGTTCTTTGCAAGTTTCTCTTTCCCCATGAACACATTGAAATTAAAAGTAGGTGGTGCCATCTACAACAGAATTTTTAAAGTTTAGAATAAGTTTATGATAGATTGAGTTAAACTAATCCATATTACGAATGAACTCCCACTCAAAAACGACATCCCTCGTGCCTTTTTTGTGATTACATGAACCAAATTCACTACACCAAGTCTGATAATCACGTGAGTTGATGTAGCTTCAAAGGAGAGCATCAAATGGGCATCATATCTACTATATGACTCATGCTTAACCTTTTGGTCCGTGTTCCGAGGCCATGTCTGTACATGCTAGGCTCGCCAAGTTAGAACCTTAGTATTCGCGTGTGTAACTGTCTTACACCCGATATATGGTCGTGGATCCAAGAACGTGATGTCTTGGAGCGACGAAAACATAATTGGTGCATATTAAAGGAAGAACACATTCTTATCTTGATATTTAAATGAGGGATCATCTTATTATGCTAACAAAGCGCTAAACAAGCAATATAAGATGCTATCAAACATCACATGTTTATTAGTGAAATGATATGGTTCCCGCATATGATCTCTATCATGTGCATCGTGGTATGATCACTATCATACCTTTATGTGTAAGTCCAAGGTCTATGGAATTTACACGCTATGTGTGTTGTAAGAGTATCATCTCATACTTCTACTTACAACATCACCATATCATAACACTAGCCCAACAACAATCTAAACTAGACGCCTCTAATTTATCCATTGCAAATTTTACGTGGCTTAGGGCTTTCGAAGATAGAACCGTTCTTACCTACGAACATGAAACACAACGAGGATAACCAAATTGTTGACAACTCATTGCAAAATAGATATTGACTATAGTAGGAGAGACAGACACCCGCTAGCCACTTATGCAAAATAGTTGCATATCAAGCGTGGAACAGGTCTCATGTGCGAGGACATGTAATGTTTGTCATGACCGCTTCATCCCACTATGACACCAATATCCAAAATTACAACTAAGGAGCAACAACATGATCATCATCGCCCACATACTCATATGTGTACTACCCGTGTAAAGCATCTACGCATAGATCCGGCTCTGATACCACTGTAGGGTTCGCAGCATAGAAAACAAAATTTTTCCTACGATGGGAACTATGTACCAAGATCTATCTACTAGATATAAACAACGGGCAGATGTATATCCGTAGAGAACATACCCTTGAAGACCGACAAAGCTTAACCAGTTCAACTCGTGGTTGATGTAGACGATATCTTGCCGATCTCAAGATCGAGAGGAAGTACTAGCGCCGCAAAGCAGCAGCGCATCCATGCTCGCACACACGTACAATACACCGAGCAACCTCCGCCTCCTCGCTCCAGCGATGCAGCGGAAGCACAACTCTTTCTTGCCGAATAGCCACCGGGAACATGTATCTCGCTAGTCCGAGACCATGGGGAATAAATTCTAGAGGGGGTGAGAGATCCTTCACTAGGAGGTGTGAGTGAGAAGTGAGGACAAGGGTGCCTTTCATAGGAGAGGGGGGACCCCAAGGGGGTCGCCGGCGCATGGGGGCTTCCCCTTGCCCTCCCCTCTTCATGTGGGTGGACACTCCACTCACAAAAAATCCATTCAAATCCCTCCACTCAAAATCCCACTGAAACTTGCAATTAAATTTCCACCAAATTTAATGCAAACTCTCATTAAATAAAACTCTTTTATTTATTCAGAATTTTGTCAATTACTTTAATGACAAACATTCACAAATAACCCCTTGCTAGAATTCTATTTCACATGCATAACCACTTTATGCAATTTCACCCGAAAACCTGTTAGTGATTCCTGCGCATGTTTATTCTTTCGGCATGAAACATTTGCTCCAAATGTATGTCAGTGTCCCTTAAGTGTGTCACCCTACGGTTCACGAATAATGCGGACATGATCGAGACCCTTCTCCGATCAAAAATCAGTAGCGGGACCTGGAGATCCATACTGACTCCCACACATTCAATGATGACTTTCCTGTGATCGTCGAAACCTTTTACGCTTGTATCTTAATCCCTTTGTTTCACGATATATTACAGGTCCGAGATTCGATCATCCGTATCTCCATACCTAGTTTGATCTCGTTACTGACATGCACTATTTTCTCGTTCCCGTGATATAACATTCTAGTGATCAAATCACTTGCTTGCAAGCTAACCAATGTGATATCACCGAGAGGGCCCGGAGTATATCTATCCGTCATCGGGATGAAAAAATTCCACTCTTGATCCATGATTCTCAACAGAACACTTTAGTAGCTTTGAAGCCATCTTTATAATCACCTAGTTACGGTGTGACGTTTGATGTCAACAAGAAACTCTTCCGGCGTTAGTGATTGGCATGATCTCATGGTCTAAGGATTAAGATCACTTCGTAAGTTGTTTATAGCAATATAAACTCAATGACTTTGATCGTAATGCTATACTTTGGATGAATGTTCATCACACCATTACACTAATGTTGTGATCTCGTTATTAACAACATCCAATGTCTATGATCAGGAAACTGTGATCATCTTGTTAATCAACGAACTAGTTTATGAGAGTGGCATAACTAGGAACTTTCTGTTTATTTATTAAACACACATGTATTAATGTTTCTGTATTAATACAATTATAGCATGAAAAATAAAGATCTATCATATACTTGGAATACACATAATAAACACTTTATTATTGCCTCTTAGGGCATATTCCCTTCAATAGGCACATGACAAGCAAACAAGGTGTACCATAAGTACCAAGGGTGAATACACGCCATATGGGAAAATCCTATTTTGAGGATACTTATCCTATGTACGGACGATATGGGTGTCTTGGATTCTATCTTGCCATCTTGTGTCGTTGGTGTCGTACTTGACCCATTTGGGGCGATGAAGGACTCCATTGGTAGGGCGATCTTTTAGTATCTTTCATCGTTGGTAGCTTCATTGGTTTGCATGTTGTAACATCCCAATTTCAGCAACCCTGATTTGCTGTCCAAAAGGCAAAAATCCGGGCGAACAAAAACTTTTCCTTATTGCTTGTTGATACATCGGAAACGTATCTATAATTTTTGATGTTCCATGCTTGTTTAGTATCTACTTTGCTTTGCTTTGTCTACCTTTGAGGTGTTTTTATATCTTTTCTGGAACTAACCTATTAACAAGTTGCAACAGTGCCAGTTGCCTGTTTTTTCTGTTTTTGGTTCCACAAAGGCACAAAATCAATATTCTCAGAATTGGACGGCACAAAAGCCAAAGTCAATATTTTTCCGTGGAGAACACGAAGCTAGAATATGAGATGGAGGGGCACTACGGGGTGGCCGAACCTCCCCCAGGCGCGGCCAAGCCTGGCCCGCGCCTGGGCAGGGTGTGGGCCCCCCGGGAACCCCCTGCCTCGCCTCCTCGCCTATAAGAAGCCCCCGATGCAGAAACCCTAAAGACCCGATCAATATTCCACGAAACCGTCTATAGCCACAGCCACCATCGTCCCTAAATCGGGGGGATCTGAAGTTCTTCCCATCACCCTGCCGGTGGGAAAATCATCCCGGAGGCATTCTTCTCCGGTATGAAGCATGAGTAGTTCCACCTTGGACTACGGGTCCATGTAGTAGCTAGATGGTTGTATCTCCTCCTTGTGCTTTCATGTATAGATCTTGTGAGCTCCGTTCATGATCAAGATCTAATCTATTTGCAATCATGCATGTTGTGTTTGTGGGGATCCGATGAATATTGAGATTATTATGTCAGTATTGTTAATGGTTTTTTCTATATGATTCTATCATGTCTGTGTTGTTTGTGATCTTGCATGCTCTCCATTGTTAGTAGCTATCTTGTCCGAGTAGTTGCGAGTGCCTCCAAGAAGGGGTATTTATGCTCGATAGTGGGTTCATGCCGCTAGTTTCCAAGGGAAGTGACAGTAACCTCTTCAGTTGTAGATGTGCTATTGCCACTAGGGATAGAACAAAGGTCTCTTGTTCATGGAACAAGTGAATTGTTTACCTTACACACTTTGCTTAAAGCAGTTGTCTGTTGCTTACAACTTAATACTAGAGGGTGTTCGGATGATAACCTGAAGGTGGACTTCTAGTCATAGATGCAGTTGGATGGCGGTCTATGTATATTGATGTATTTCCCACTCGAATCTCATATGATCTTTCTGACCAGTATTGCATTGTTATGCCTTGCTTAGTTCCTATCAATTGCCCTGCTGTAATTTTTTGACCCTTCATGCCATGTTGTTTATATAAGGAGAGCACCTCTAGTGAACTATGGACCCCGGTCCAATCTTTACAACTAATACATCTTCCACTGTTACTGTTTACTTGCTGCAAACCACCATTACCTTTCACACCATACAGTTAATCCTTTGTTATAGCAAACCGGTGAGCGTGACAACCTCACTGATTCGTTGGGGCAAAGTCTTGAGTTTGTGTTGTGCAGGTCTCCACGTTGTTTGCAACAACTGTGTGACGTTTCCTTCCTCCTTATGGTTCGGTAACCTCGGTCTCTACTGAGGGAAAACTTGCTACTATGCTCATCACACCTTGCTCTTGGGGTTTCCAACGAGATGCACCAAGCACTGACAACAAGATTTTTCTGGCGCCGTTGCCGGGGAGGCTAAGGACGTCTTCACAAGGGGAGTCCTCCACTTCCTTTCTCTTTACTTTGTTTTTAGTTTGCTTAGTTTCTTTTGCTTGGTTTTGTTTGCCTCTTGTTTTCAAAAACTCCAAAAAAATAGTTTAGTTTGGTTTGCTTTCCCTATTCAAAAACACAAAAAAATTAGTTCCTACTCTAGTTGCTGGTCTATTGTGCCTTGCTTGGTCATGCTTTCTATCAATGGATGTTTTCTTTGAAACTAGTTCTTATTGGCAAGGTGGGTTCATTGAAGAACAAAAGTATTATTATAAGGAGCACCGTTTGTTACAAAAAGGGAAACACTTATGGGAACAAATTGATAAATTGAATACTATTGCTAGAGAGGTGTTCTCTACTTATAATGTTACTTATTGCTTTGACAAGTCTTGTTGCTGTAGGAGGTATAAACACCTGCCGTTTCAATGTGAGTATAATGATAATGTTCTTACCATATCCTCTTATGTTAAATGAAATTATGACTGCAATTATGTGGAATAAATTGAAGAATTTATTGCCTTCAAGGGTGCATTTGAACTTGCCACTTTGCTTGAAAATACTGATGATGCACCTTATGAATGCGAGGTTTATGAGATACTTAAATTATTGATAATTACAAGGAAGAAAATGGCTATATTCTTGAATATTTTAATAGGTGCTTTCCACAAATGGAAGAGACTAATGCCTTCCAGGATCCTATGGAAGAAGAAATTGCTGAAACTAAAAGCTCATTAGATGAAAAAAAGGAGGAGTGTGATGGTCAAGAGGAGGAAGAATGGATCTACCCATGCCTACCTTATAATGAGAGTAACTCTTCATCCCTTACATTATTTGATTGTCCCCCTTGTTTACCAAAGGAGGATAAATGTTATGTTCCTGTGGATACTTTTAAAATATCTGCTATAGGTAAAACTTGTGATAATAGTTATGCTCCTGTTATCTATGATAATCCTATATTTGTGCCTAACTTTGAAATGCATGGTACTAAAATTTTTTTGCTTATAATTTTTTTATGATAAAGCTTTAGATGATGGTCCTATATTGAATGATCAGTCTTCTTGTTATAAATTGTTAAAAGTGGGTATGAAGGTTTTAATCCCATTATTTTTGAGCTTGATAAAAATTATGTGTTTATAGATCATGAAAATCATACTTTATGTGATAGTCATATTGTTGAGTTTATTCATGATACTACTGAAAGTTATTATGAGAGAGGGAAACATGGTTTTATGCATCTCAATAATATTAAGTTCCATCTCTTTATGTTGAAAATTTTGAAGTTGCACTTGTTTTGCTTTCCTATACTTGTTGCTTTGTGCTTTCATGACTTGTTTCTTTACAAGATTCCGATGCATAGGAAGTGGGTTAGACTTAAGTGTGTTTTGAATTTGCTTCTTGAAGCTCTCTTTTACTTCAATTCATATTTCTTATGTGAGCATCTTCTCAAACTATCAAGCCTAACTTAAAGGTGTTAAACAAAAGTACTTGGGAGATAACCCAAGAGTTTCCTTGAGTCTTGGAAGTTATTACTTCGGTAGTGACCTCTCCTTATCCTTTTTGTTTGCTTTTTTGTGCCAAGAATGACCTCTAATCAGAGGGAAGTAAGATTTGGGGAGTTGCTGTCCCGAAACAGATTTCTGTCCTCCACCATAAAAATTCATGAGGAGTCTCCGTAACTCAGATTGAGCTGATATTTTACGAATAAATCCCCTAGTATGTCAGCTAACTTTCGTTAGTTCAACACTTTTTTTATTTGAGCAACAGATGATTTTCTAAAAAATCGGTTTATTCCTGCTGGTTTGTTTTGACAGATTTCTGCCATTATTTGCATTTTCTTCTTATCGATTTTTTTTAGTTCTCTTTTGGGGAATTGAGCTTTTCTAAAAAAGTCTCTCCAGTAGCTTGTGTTTTTAGTGAAAGTCTTTCTGTTATATAGCTAAAGCTAAGGGCCTATTATCTTTTGATTACACTAATGTTGCCAATTAAGATTGTGTGAAGTTTTCTATGAAGGAAAACTATCAAGTGTAGAGAGAGGATGATGTAATGAGATGAAGAATGGACAAAAATATCAAGATTGGGGATTCCACCATGGTGTCACCCCAAGAAATATCCAAGAGGTACAAGCGTCAAAGCTTGGGGATGCCCAAGGCATCCCCTTCTTCATCAATAAAAAGCCCAGGTCTGTCTAGACAATTCGATTTTTATTGTTTCATGCACTGTTGTGTTGTTCTTGGAGTGTCTTAGTTTTCGTTTGCTTTGCTTAGTTTTCTTGAGTAGTTTGGACCCCCGCTTTCTCTGTGTTTTATTTCAAATAAGTCGATTTGTGTTGGAAAGGAGTAGAAAGTTCTTGCTTGGAAGTGCAAGAAGAGCTTGCTTAGACAGTGACTTAGACATTATCATGACATGCTAGATGTTGTTTTGACTTTATGCCTAGTAATTATTGTTGTAGCATGGATTGATTCAAGTCACTGGGATTGCTTACTGTGCCTTGAAGAAATCATGCGTTGTTTTAGCATACAAAAGCATAGTATTGTGGTTTTCTCCTTCGAGGTTTGTTTGGGTTGACTTGGCACATGCTCACACCATGTTATGACTATGAACAAGTCACCATAGCCTCTATGATCATCTAGTACTTGACTTTTAGTACCACTCTATGCTTTGATTAGTAATTTTTTGTCGCTCTGCATGATTATGGCCATTATTGCTCTCTTAGTTGGTTGCTCCCAGTCTTTTGCTAGCCTCCACTTGTATGAGTAAGCTCTACTCATGCTTCAAACTCCCAAGAAACCAAGTTATTCCAAAGTGTCCACTATAAATTCCTATGCATGGTGTGTTACACCATTCCAAGTATATTCTTGTTTTCAGCTATCTTCCAATTAAAAAGTATTTTGTTATGTGAAAACTTAGTGATTAAAGCCCTCACAAACTTGATGGCACACTTTATATTCTTTACCCCTAATAAACTTGAACCACTGTGACAACTTTGTTATATATGCTTGCAGTTATACGTTGGAATTAACAGAACTGTGATGTCATGGGGAACGTTTTCAACATTGAACTTGTACTTTGTACTCAGCTCTTTTGACTAGGGATGTCACCGGTGTGAAATAAAGAAGAAACTTGTAAGTCCATAGAGTTTGTATCCCGTGTTATAGTAACGCCTGGGCCGCTAGCCTAAGCCATGCCTAATCATGGTGGAAACTTGCAGCATCACCATAGTGAGCTATCTGTGAAGCATCCTCAATAAAAAGCTATGCATATAGTAAATAAAAAGATCACTGAGATGCTAATTATCTGATTGCCTTGTCATTTTGGTTATGGGATAGCTCCTGTACCATGTGCAAGGGGTACCCCATTGGCGGTTCTCTATGATACGCATGTACTTACAATGACAAGAACTTACAAGTGACCGAAGTTGAGTAGCATGAGGTGTGGCCCTCATATTCAAGGGACTTGTGATTTCCAACTTATACTATGTCGAGCATATACTCCATAGTTAGTTCACTTTAACCTTAACCACTTCAAGATGCTTATGATAGGGGCAATGAGGGGTGAAAGCTAACAAGTACCATAATTTTTGGAAGCTCTTTTTTAAACTTGAAATCCGTGCTTCCCTTTATGAAGGGCCTTTCTTCCACTATTATGTTGAGTCTCCACCTTCTACCTTTAGGCACCTTTGAGAGAGCATAGTGGCCATTCTTAGTTTTATGTGCAGTGTCCCAAAACTTATTGATTGATGCATATTGTGATATTGCTTGTTCTTGTGCTATTTGTATCTAGTCACCCTTGTGAACTTTGAAGGTGTCCTATGCATCTATTTGCTACTCTATGAGGGACAAGAGGTTTGCGACTATGCTATGTTTTCTGTATGTGAAACAAACAAACATTTTTCAATGCATGCTATTCATGATGTTTGTTTGCATCTTGTCATGTTGCAACAATAGTTGCTTTTTATTACTGTTATAACTCCATCTTTCATGCACATGTTTAGATTTCTTTGATCCCAGCTTTCAATTCTTGCAAATGGTTAGATCTTTATTGTGAAGGTGCACGTCACCTGAAAAATTATTCTTTTAGCACTTACCTACTCGAGGAAGAGCAGGAGTTAAGCATGGGGATGCTTGATACGTCGGAAACGTATCTATAATTTTTGATGTTCCATGCTTGTTTAGTATCTACTTTACTTTTCTTTGTCTAACTTTGAGGTGTTTTTTTATCTTTTCTCGAACTAACCTATTAACAAGTTGCCACAGTGCCAGTTGCCTGTTTTCTTCTGTTTTTCATTCCAGAAAGGCATAAAATCAATATTCTCGGAATTGGGAGGGACAAATTCCAAAGTCAATATTTTTCCGTGGGGAACATGAATCCAGAATACGAGACGGAGGGGCGCCACGGGGTGTCCACCCCCCAGGCGTGACCAAGCCTGGCTCGTGCCTAGGTAGGGTGCAGACCCCTCGGGCACCCCTTCCTCACCTCCTCGCCTATAAGAAGTCCCTGATGCAGAAACCCTAAGGACCCAATCAATATTTTTAACATCCCAAAAATATAAAACAAGGATCATCAAACCCAAATCACTAAAATTAGGGTTAACAAAAACATTGATTAATTAAAATCATATGAATGCATGTGTGAATGAAATGATTTGATAAATGCATGAATGAACTTGTGTGATTAACATAAATAGCAAGAAATGGTTTAAAAAGGAAAATAACATCATATAAAACATTTCCATGCAGAAACAAAACAAGAGAAAATCAAAAACAAATAAAATAAAGCAAATGGTCATTTTTGCCAATCTTGCTCACTAGGTCACTTTGAGTGTTTATAGTCCAAGATTTGAAACAGAAACTTTTCCAACTCTTTGCACCCCTTGCTAGAACAAGTAAAAGGGAATCAAAGCTAACCTTTAAAACTTACAGAAACATTTGGAAACCTCATTCAAATCACATTTCAAAATTGAATCTTTATTATATGTGAAGATCATCCATTTTCAAAACCCAACAAAACCAGTGCCCCTTGACTAATCCAACTAACCAGACACTCCCTAGTATGTGCCTAGCAAACCCACCAAGTTTGAATCCAAAATTCAAATTTAAAGTTCCTGCGGCCATTTCATCAAACACCTTGTAGATACAAATCAAACAAACCTCAAACACTATAGTGTGCAGTAAATTTGGCCTAACTTGATCCCTATCTAGCTCACACTACACCCTCAGTAGATTATCTAACTAGTTTAACCCCTCTAGATCACTATAAGCACGACCGTGCCATTAATGGCAAGCAGGCTGAGCGTCACCTTGCCACCCCATTGTCGACAACAAGCTAGGAGCAACACTAAGCCTAACGAGCATGTCTAGCATGCACCCCACCGTCCACCGCCACTCTCTATCCTAGCACCCACAGACCGCGCGCCAGTGCGCCACCCTCGACCAGCACCCACAGACTGCGTGCCGCCCTCGCCGCGTGCGTGCGTGATCACCACCGCCCCAGCTACCCCGCAGACATGCCCGTTCACCGCCGCGCGACTAGGAGCACCTGTGCGCCATTAAAATCACCATCGGACCCTCCTAGAGCATCGAAGCATTCCGACCAATCAGCACCGCCCCACGCCTCGCCACCGCATCATTCAGCTTCGCCAGGGAGCACAACACTGCCCCCTACCGTCGCCCATGCCAATAGCCCTCTGTGCCGTCGACCATGACGAGCATAGCCCGCGCCCGTCGGTCCCCTTCAGCCACTATAAATAGAGGCCTCCACCGCTCGTTTTCTGCACACCAGTTCACTCCACTCTCCCTCGGAACCACCCCACCTCACTCCCAGAGCAAAGCGAGCAGCACATCGCCGGAATTTGGCCGGAGCCCCCCGCTGCTGGAGGAGAAGGGAGCCGTCGATTGGAGCCGCCCCAGGAGAAGCTGCCGGTACCAGGAGAACCGCCGTCATCGACTTCGTCATTCGCCCCCGTCGCTGACCCTCGCCTGAGCCTCGGTGAGCCTCCCACGACCCCCACCTGCCATGCTAGGGTTCTGTCTCACCGGCGCTGCTCGACGTGGACGATGAACTAGCACCATACGATTAAACCAGATCCCACGGTCCACGTTGCCCCGTACCGCTTTGCCCCTCCCCGTCTCACTAACGCGTGGGGACAAGCACTTAACCAGCCCGCGTACGTGCTGTGTGTAGTGGGTCGGCCCAGTAAAACATCCCACGCGACCCAGCAATTCAAATTAAGCTTTATTCATTTAATTTCAAACATAGTTCTGTACCTAGATTCAAAAATCAACCCAGCTCGATTCACTGAACCAAAATACATGAAACCAATTTTGTTAGAAAGGTACCGAAATGCTTAATGCAAGCCCGTTGGACTCAAACCATTTGTATTCGTAGATCAACCATGGTAAAAATAACAAGGAAGAAGCTTTTCTACATTCAAACATTTTTCAAAATTCAACCATAAGAGCTTTTGAGTTGATTCCAACTCTCAAAAATCACATTTGATCATACCTTTCAGAATGTATAAAAATATATGGGTTTACTTGCAGAAATAATGTTCATGTAATAATAGAATGCCACATAGGCATTTCTAGTCACTTTATTTAATTAAAATAAAAGGTTAAACCTTATTAAATTGTGACACCACTTTAAATCACATTCTCATGTACTGAAATATGTGGTGATGACATGTGTCAACATGATCCCATGTTTGAGTTGGAGAATATTAAATCTTAAGTAGTTTTTCAATGAGTAGAAATTACTTTTCTCAAATAAAATAAATAAGACAAATGCTTTAATCCTTGTGATAATAATGATGATGCTAGATCATCTAATGTGACTTTTTGTGTGATGATTAAAAATAGTTAAGTATTGTTTGGTGATTGTGTACCTCGTATTTATTTATAGACGCTACTACCGACCAAGGATATGAGGAGGAAGGAGGATACTACGAGGAAGAAGCCGGGGATAACTTCAACCACCGCTCTGCTCAAGGCAAGCCAATACTTGAAACTTAGCAAGATAACCCTTACAACAATGAAAGTTAGAGAACCTATGCATTGCATTAAGCATGGTTGGTTAGATACATTTGATGATGACCAATCCTAGTTTTACTTGCAAGCTTAAGTACTTTATTTTCTTTATCAAAGCTTTCTCTTAGAGTTTACATGGTGACTTGTAGATTCTAGAAATATAACTAAAGGTAGCATAACAAGCATAAAATTTGGCCTAAGTTAGATAATCTTGATGTCATCCTAAGGCATGAGATTGGACTTCACTAATCCCCACTTGTTTACCACCGCTCATTAGTATTTACCCCACTTGTTGATGATAGTGCTAAGCATAAAACTTGATCAACTTTAGATGGGAATACTTAGTGAAAATGTTTATGAAAACCTTAGAATGATAAGTCATTCTACTGAAATGTTTTTACATGTGTTTACGAACACCAGATGATTTTGATGATGAAAATGTTGAGGCATGAGCGTTAGCCCTTTATAAAACTGATGGTTGTCTGGATGCGATACCATTTCATTTTTACCGTACAACCACAATACCCAAAATTTTGTTAGGGCTTGACTGGAAATTTATATACCTTAGTATGGGTTCCCTCGCGGCCAAGGTCTGACATGAGGCTACCTTGTGAAGATTGTCCACCTGTGTAGTACCCAAGATGACAATTGGTCATGGTTGGGAGGCCAAACTCACAGGAGAGGTGCCTATACTAGGGTGTGTAATTGAAATGTTAGGATTGATTATCCGCATACTGAGTATGGTGAATTCAGGATTGTTCCTCACGGATGTATCGAATGTTGTGGTGAAAGTGTACAATGCCTGTAGAGTGTCAAACTATTCGAGTAGCCTCGTCCGCAATTATGGACAGTTGGAGTGGCCATACTGTTCCCCCGTCAGATGTTTTCAAAAGGACTTGTGAAATGATTTGTGACTTTGACTTGACCACAACAGAGTTGTGATATGAAATTCAAATTCCCACTTAGGTGTTATAAAACTTTCAACTAGATTTCTTTGCTTCTGAACTTAGTAGAGGTAAATCCGGCTTTTTGCAAAATAACCTTAGAGCTTAGTATCCTACTACAAAACCCCCTTAACTTGTTAGTATTATTTTGCGAGTACTCATGGCTTTATCCCTGGCTATTCCCGTAGCCAGACTATGAACAGTACCAGGATGACGGACCGCAGGAAGGTTACGACAACAAGGATCATCTCCCATCGTCAACATTGCCTGTGACCCCGAAGATGGAGCTTCGTCTATGCTATCGTTATATTTACGTTATTCCGCTGCTTGAGTTGTATTAAGAACTGGATCATGAGATCCTTATTTGTGTAAGACCTTATGTATGGTTAGTAATGGATGATGTACTGTGATATCCAAATTTGTTATGTCTCGCAAAAATGGTAATCCTGGGATTGCGATGTATGGCATAACAGGCATCTAGGATTAAAAATCCGGGTGTTGACAAGTTGGTATCAGAGCCATCCTGACCATAGGAGACCCTAGTTAGAATGGACGTTTGAATCAAAAACTTAGTTTCAAAACCAAAGGAAATGAGTATTTTCAAAAACTTATTCTCATTCTTATCACTTTGATTCTTTCATGAAAATTCATGCTCCTCAAAAATTCTTGCAAAATACATCAAATTTGACACACTTAATCACTCTACTAACTTACTCATCCTATATTCTTATAGATGGACGTGAAGTACAACAAGTTTTATCAGTTGGGGAATGGAGTAGACCTCATATTTGAGCGTGACTTGGACCAGCTTTCGGAACTTCTGGAGAGTCCGCACCCCGAGTTCTTCAGAGCCCAGCTCAATGATCAGGAAGGATAAGATCTGCAGTGGCTAGTTGTTGCAAGTCTCCGAGGAAAGATTGAACCTCCCACTACAGAAGGAATTCAGTTCACCTTAAGAGAGAACAACTGGCTCGATGGGCTGGCCAGGGCCATGGAGGAAGCTCTTGCCCGTCTGTGTGGGCAGAGTATCAATCAGATCAAGGGTACCCGTTTTGAGTTCTACCCAAGGCGTGATGTTATGGGATAGCCACAGGAGGCCCCATATCACCCTGAGCTGAAGAGTCAATTGGACCACCTCAGCTTCATGATGTACGACTGTCAGAAGGAGTTGGACAATGCCCGTGCCTACTCCAACCACAAGTACGCCATATCCAAGAAGAAGGATCAGACCATCGCCATCCTAGTGAAGGATAGCATGTCTCGTCGCCGTCAGCTCGACAAGAAGGAGCGCATCATTGCCCATCTTTGCCACCGGATCACGGATTTGGAGGAGACCATCCACGAGAGAGACATGCAGTTGGACAAGAGGGAGAATGCAGGGGAAGACCTTCGTGTATACCCCTACTCCTATCTCAGCGATGATGATGACTTTCTGGAGGATCAGGCTATGGACTTCTTCACCGATGAGGATGATTTCGCCTTCATCGATGACGATGATGATGATGAGGATGATGAATACACCGACTCAGAGGAGTAGTAGCACTTGAGCACTAGCGTTAGGGAGTTGTATTTGGTCCCACTGTATCGTAGCTTCACAGAATGGTTCTTAAAACCATCTGTTTTCCTTTGTTGTGGTGTGTGTTTGTATCGTGTGCTATGAATGAATGAATGAATGAATGAAAAGAAAGTTTCTAGCAAAATCTGAGTCAAACTTCAAAAACTTTTCAAAGACCCTGAACCTTAGAAATTTCCCTCTTTTCTCATGATCTATCTCAATCTTCAGATGCCTCCCGGAGGAAGCAACTCAGCCCTAGACCCGATGTTGCAACTCTTGCAAATGTTGGTTTCGGACCGCGAAGCAGAAAGAGTCGAACGTCAAGCCAACTTAGCCACCCTTCAACAAATAGCCCAGATGGCCAACAACAATCAAGGCCATGGAAATCAGGACAACCATGGATCTAAGCTCAAGAATTTCTAGAACACCAATCCACATGTTTTCACTTAGTCAGAAGAACCCCTAGATGAAGATGATTGGCTGCAAACAATGGAGAACAATCTGGAAGTCGCAGGAGTGGAAGCTAACGAGAAAGTTATGTTCGCCACCCACTATCTGGCCGGAGATGCAAGAGCATGGTGAAACAGCATTCGTGCAATGACCGGAGGTCTGATGATGACTTGGGAGGAATTCAAGATCAAGTTCAACAGAACCCATGTGCCACCGGGTTTGATCAAGAGGATGAGAGATGAATTTAGGGAACTGAAGCAAGGAAGGATGACCATAGTGGAATACCGTGACAAATTCTTGTCATTATCTAGGTATGCCCCGGATGAGATCGATACTGAAGCCAAGAATAAAGAGAGATTCCTGAATGGTCTGCACGATGAGATGCAGACGGTGTTAGTCAATATGCCCTTTGCTGATATTGAAGCCATAGTCGACTCTGCCATTCAGATGTAAGGAAAGATCAACCAAGCCAATGAGAACCGCAAGCACAGCATGATGTATCAACCAGGAACCCACCATACACCAAAGTATCGCCCCAACCCATCTTTAGGATTTGCCTCGAGAACCAACAGACCCCCGATGAACCGTCCCACCTATCCCAACCGTGGAAACCCAAGGCCCGGAGGAAATCACAACAAATCTGGCAACTCCAGCAATTTCAACCGTGCACCACCAAGTTCAACAAAAACAATGCCGCCACCAACACCAACACTGCCCCAAGGACTGGAACAAATGCTGTGCCTGTTGCAGCAAAGGACAAGTCGCAGGTGATTTGTTATGAATGTGGAACCAAGGGTCATTATTCCAATGAGTGCCCCAAGAATATTGCCGCAGCCCCCAATGGAAATGCCCCAGCTCAGCAACAACATCGTGTTTTGTCCGGAAGAAGGTTTGCCCCAGGGAATTCGCTCAACCGCAACAGCCTTCTTTTTCTCATGCATGCTAAAGAAGCCCAGGAAGCGCCAGATGTCGTGCTGGGTATGTTTTCTGTCAACTCAGTACTTGCAAGAGTGTTGTTTGATTCTGGAGCATCGCACTCATTTGTTACTGAAGAATTTGCATGCACTAGTAAGATTCAACCAACCAAATTGAAGCATGTTATGATTGTTCAAATACTCGGTTCAACCACCAAAGCTAGGGAAATTTGCAAAGCCGTACCTATCTAAATCCATGGCATAGATTTTTATGCTAATCTAATAGTACTCAGAACTAAAGGTTTGGAAGTAGTACTAGGAATGGATTGGATGTCCAAACACAAAGGATTAATTGACTGTGCCAAGAAAGCCATAACCATGACTAGTATAGCCAGAGTATCAGTCGAGCATATATCTGAAACCTTGCCTCGTCAGTTCAAGTGCAACAAGAGTATAGCCCATGCTACCATTGACCAAGTCCAGATAGTCTGTGAATACCCCGATGTATTTCTAGATGTTTTGCCCGGTATGCCCCCAGATCGGGATATCGAGTTTATCATTGAACTAATCCCTGGAACCGGACCCATAGCCAAGAGACCATATAGTATGAACCCGTCTGAACTAGCAGAACTAAAGAAGCAACTGGACGCCATGCTGGAAATAGGATTGATTCAACCAAGTGCGTCACCTTGGAGATCACCTATTCTGTTTGTGGACAAGAAATATGGAGGTAACTATTTGTGTACGGATTATCGGAAGTTGAATGATGTCACTATCAAAAACAAGTACCCGTTGCCAAAGATAGAAGACCTGTTTGACCAGTTGATTGGTGCCAAAGTGTTTTCTAAGAATAATCTTAGAACTGGCTATCATCAACTCATGATTCGCGCAGAGGATATTCCAAAGACTGCCTTTACCACCAGATATGGATTATACGAGTATACCGTCATGTCTTTTGGATTAACAAATGCCCCCGCTTATTTCATGAACCTCATGAATAAAAATTTTATCGACTTCCTGGATAAGTTTGTCGTTGTTTTCATCGAAGACATTCTGATTTATTCGAAATCAGAAGAAGAACATGAGCTACACCTAAGGACCATGCTTGGAACACTTAGAGAGCATCAGTTGTATGCCAAGTTTAGCAAATATGAATTCTGGTTACATGAGGTAGGATTCCTCGGACATATTGTATTAGCCGGAGGAATTGCCGTTGACCCTACGAAGGTGAAAGATGTTGAAGATAGGCAAGCCCCAACCACTCAAACCCAAGTTCGTGCGTTTCTCGAATTAGCGGGATACTACCGCAAGTTCGTAGAAGGATTCTCGAGTATCACCAGACCCATGACCCAATTTTTGAAGAAGGACAAGAAGTTTGAATGGACGGACAAATGTGAAGCGAGTTTTCAGGAACTCAAGAGGAGATTGATTTCAGCCCCAATCTTGATCATGCCGGATATCACAAAGCCCTTCGATGTGTATTGTGACGCATCCAAGATCAGCCTCGGATGTGTGCTAATGCAAGAATTAAAAGTTATATCTTATCTATCCCGACAACTAAAGCAACATGAACAGAATTATCCCACCCATGACCTTGAACTAGCAACCATTGTTCTAGCCCTGAAGACATGGAGGCATTATCTCATGGGAAACCGTTTTGAGATTTATTCGGATCACAAGAGCCTGAAGTATATATTCACTCTGAAGGAGCTGAATATGAGACCGAGAAGATGGATTGAGGTAATCAAGGATTATGACCTGGACATTCACTATCACCCTGGTAAAGCCAATGTGGTAGCAGATTCCCTTAGCAGATTGCCGTGCCGCTTGAACTCCATGATTTTGAAGGAGCAACCAAGTTTGCACAAAGAGATGGAAGATTTCAGAATGGAATTGGTAAGTGAAGGATTTTTGGCTAGCATAGAACTTCAACCCACTTTGATCAGTCAGATCAAAGAGGCGCATAAAGGAAATGCTAGTATCGACGTAATGAAGCATCATATTGGTACATGCAAAGTACCCGCATTCGCCGAAGACGAAGAAGGAGTTCTGTGGTACAAAGGACGCCTTTGTGTACCAACAGATTCGGAATTGAAAGAAGTGATTTTGAAAGAGGCCCATGATACTCTTTATTCTATCCACCCCGGAGGAACAAAGATGTATCAGGATTTGAAGGAACAATTTTGGTGGCATAAGATGAAGAGAGAAATCGAAAGCTATATCGCCAAGTGTGATATATGTCAGAGAGTCAAGGCGGGACATCAAAGACCCGCTGGACTGTTGCAACCACTACAGATTCCGGAATGGAAATGGGATTCAGTTGGGATGGACTTTATCATCGGATTGCCTACATATAGTAGAGGCAATGACTCTATCTAGGTCATAGTTGATAGATTGTCCAAAGTCGCCCATTTCTTACCAGTCAAGACCACATACCAGAGCTCGAAGCTAGTAGAGTTGTACATTGCTAGAATAGTCAGTTTGCACGGAGTCCACAAGAATATTCTATCGGATCGAGGAACTCAGTTTACCTCAAGATTCTGGAAGAAAGTCCAAGAAGGACTAGGAACCCGGCTAGATTTCAGCACAGCTTATCACCCTCAGACGGATGGACAAACAGAGCGAGTAAATCAAATACTCGAAGATATGTTGAGATCTTGTGTGCTAGAGTATGGATCTAAATGGGAAGACTGTCTGACTTTCACAGAATTTTCATATAATAACAGTTATCAAGCTAGTCTGCAAATGGCCCCATTTGAGTTTATGTATGGAAGGAAGTGTCGCACCCCTTTGAATTGGTCGGAAGTAGGAGAGAGTCGGATTTTCGGACCCGATATCCTACGAGAAGCAGAAGAGAAAGTTCACAAGATTCGTGAGCACCTCAAGACGGCCCAGTCAATACAGAAGAGTAACACCGACAAAATACGTCGAGACCTCGCTTTTAATATCGGAGATTTTGTGTACCTTAAAGTGTCCCCGTTGAAGGGAATGCAGTGTTTCTAGCTGAAAGGAAAGTTAGCCCCCAGATATATCGGACCGTTCAAGATTCTGAATCATCGAGGAGAAGTATCATATCAATTGTAACTGCCAGAGGAAATGTTAGCAGTGCACAATGTGTTCCATATATCGTTACTTCGCAATTGCCTTGAAGTTCCGGAGAAGACTGAAGTTTTCAAGAACATTGATCACTAGACCATAGTGATCAACGATGACCTGACCTATCCGGAAGTACCCATCCGTATTTTGGAAGAAGCTTTCAGAACCACCAGGACCCGAAGCATCAAGTTTCTCAAGATTCAATGGAGCAACCACACCGAAGAAGAAGCTACCTGGGAGCGAGAAGATCAAATCAGGACGGAGTTTCCTGATCTCTTTAAATGCTAGGTAATCTTTTTTTCTTCCTTGTTCCAATCTCGGGACGAGATTTTGTTTAAGGGAGGAGGGTTTGTAACATCCCAAAAATATAAAACAAGGATCATCAAACCCAAATCACTAAAATTAGGGTTAACAAAAACTTTGATTAATTAAAATCATATGAATGCATGTGAGAATGAAATGTTTTGATAAATGCATGAATGAACTTGTGTGATTAACCTAAATAGAAATAAATGGTTTAAAAAGGAAATAACATCATATAAAACATTTCCATGCAGAAACAAAACAAGAGAAAATCAAAAACAAATAAAATAAAGCAAATGGTCATGTTTGCCAATCTTGCTCACTAGGTCACTTTGAGTGTTTGTATTCCAAGATTTCAAACAGAAACTTTTCCAACCCTTCGCACCCCTTGCTAGAACAAGTAATAGGGAATCAAAGCCCACCTTTCAAACTTACAAAAACATTTGGAAACCTCAATCAAATCACATTTCAAAATTGAATCTTTATCATATGTGAAGATCATCCATTTTGAAAACCCAACCAAACCAGTGCCCCTTGACTAATCCAACTAACCAGACACTCCCTAGTATGTGCCTAGCAAACCCACCAAGTTTGAATCCAAAATTCAAATTCAAAGTTCTTGCAGCAATTTCATCAAACACCTTGTAGATACAAATCAAACAAACCTCAAAAACTATAGTGTGCAGTAAATTTGGCCTAACTTGTTCCCTATCTAGCTCACACTACACCCTAAGCAGATCATCTAACTAGTTTAACCCCTCTAGCTCACTGTAAGCAAGACCATGCCATTAATGGCAAGCATGTCGAGCCTCACCTTGCCACTCCATTGTCGACAGCAAGCTAGGAGAAACACTAAGCCTAACGAGCATGTCTAGCAGGCACCCCACCGTCCACCGCCACTCTCTATCCCAGCCCCGAGCAATGCCAGACCCTAGACCACCCGACACGCCAAACCTCTTCAAGAAGCCGAGCGCGCGCCAGATCGCCACCTCGACCAGCACCCACAGACGCCTTGTGCCTTGCCGCGTGCCTGCGTGATCACCACCTCCCCAGCAACCCCGCAGACATGCCCGTTCACCTCCGCGCGACCAGGAGCACCTGTGCGCCATTAAAATCACCATCGGACCCGCCCAGAGCATCAAAGCGTTCCGACCAATCAGCACCACCCCACGCCTCGCCACCGCGTCGTTCAGCTTCGCCAGGGAGCACAGCACCGCCCCCTACCATCGCCCATGCCAGTAGCCCTCTGTGCCGTCGACCACGATGAGCTCAGCCCGCGTCCGTCGGTCCCCTTCAGCCACTATAAATAGAGGCCTCCACTGCTCGTTTTCTTCACACCAGGTCACTCCACTCTCTCTCAGAACCACCCCAACTCACTTCCGGAGGAAGGTGAGCAGCGCATCGCCGGAATTTGGCTGGAGCCCGCCGCTGCTGGAGGATAAGGGAGCCGTCGATTGGAGCCGCCCCAGGAGAAGCTGTCGGTACCAGGAGAACCGCCATCATCGACTTCTTCATTCGCCCCCATCGCCGACCCTCGCCTGAGCCCTGTGAGCCTCCCACGACCCCCACCTGCCGCGCTAGGGTTCTGTCTCGCCGGCGCTGCTCGACGTGGATGAGGAACCAGCGTCGTTCGATTAGAACCAGATCCCACGGTCCACGTTGCCCCGTACCGCTTTGCCCCTCCCCGTCTCACTGACGCGTGGGGATATCCACTTAACCAGCACGTGTACGCGCTGTGTGTAGTGGCCCGGCCCAGTAAAACATCCCGCACGACCAAGCAATTCAAATTAAGCTTTATTCATTTAATTTCAAACATAGTTTTGTACCTAGATTTAAAAATCAACCCAGCTCGATTCACTAAACCAAAATGCATGAAACCAATTTTGTTAGAAAGGTACTGAAATGCTTAATCCAAGACCGTTGGATTCAAACTATTTGGATTGGTAGATCAACCATGGTAAAAATAACAAGGCAGAAGCTTTTCTGCATTCAAACATTTTTCAAAATTCAACCATAAGAGATTTTGAGTTGATTCCAACTCTCAAAAATCACATTTCATCATACCTTTCAGAATATATAAAAATATATTGTTTACTTGCAGAAATAATGTTCAAGTAATAAAAGAATGCCACATAGGCATTTCTAGTCACTTTATTTAATTAGAATAAAAAGGTTAAACCTTATTAAATTGTGACACCACTTTAAATCACATTCTCATGTACTGAAATATGTGGTGATGAAATGTGTCAACATGATCTCATGTTTGAGTTGGAGAATATTTAATCTTAAGTAGTTTTTCAATGAGTAGAAATTACTTTTCTCAAATAAAAGAAATAAGACAAATGCTTTAATCCTTGTGATAATAGTGATGATGGTAGATCATCTAATGTGACTTTTTGTGTGATGATTAAAAATAGTTAAGTATTGTTTGGTGATTGTGTACCTCATATTTATTTATAGACACTAGTACCGACCAAGGATACGAGGAGGAAGGAGGATACTACGAGGAAGAAGCCGAGGAGAACTTCAACCACTGCTCTGCTCAAGGCAAGCCAATACTTGAAACATAGCAAGATAACCCTTGCAACTATGAAAGTTAGAGAACCTATGCATTGCATTAAGCATGCTTGGTTAGATACATTTGATGTTTCCCAATCCTAGTTTTTCTTGCAAGCTTAAGTACTTTATTTTCTTTATCAAAGTTTTCTCTTAGAGTTTACATGGTGACTTGTAGATTCTAGAAATATAACTAAAGGTAGCATAAAGAGCATAAAATTTGGACTAAGTTAGATAATCTTGATGTCACCCTAAGGCATGAGATTGAACTTCACTAATCCCCAGTTGTTTACCACCCCTCATTAGTATTTACCCCACTTGTAGATGCTAGTGCTAAGCATAAAACTTCATCAACTTTAGATGGGAATACTTGGTGAAAATGGTTATGAAAACCTTAGAATGATGAGTCATTCTACTGAAATGTTTTTACATGTGTTTCCGAACACAAGATGATTTTGATGATGAAAATGTTTAGGCATGAGCCTTAGCCCTTTATAAAACTGATGGTTGTCTGGATGCGATACCATTCCAATTTTACCATACAATCACAATACCCAAATTTTGGGTAGGGCTTGACTGGAAATTTATATACCTTAGTATGGGTTCCCTCGCTGCCAAGGTCTGAGCTGAGGCTACCTTGTGAAGATTGTTGTTGGGGATATGCTATATGGGTATCCTTATAGCATGTCTCTTATCCGGCTAACCCGGGTGGCCCATAGTCAGTAGCATGGCCTATGGCCTGCTGGGTGGCCAAGTTAGATGGATCCAGAAGGTAGGCCCATGCCGGATAAAGGAAGGCTACGGTGGAGTCACCAATGTACCCGGAGCCTTGGAGTGCAAGATACACAAGACTAGTAATAGGCAGTGTAGGACTCTGCAACCTGTCCGGTTAGGACTTTTCCCTGTAACCCTAGGACCTGGCGACTATATAAGTCAGGCCTATGGGAGCCTTTAGGGCACAATCTCAGACGATAACTTAGACTCTCTAGTCACCTCGCACAGTGAACCAATCCTTGTAACTCGGCGTATTGCCCTTATAGTGATTTATAGCAGGAGTAGGATTCCGCCACCGTTGTGGGATCTGAACCTGGGTAAGCTGTGTTACTGCACTACAACCGTCCGCCTTCCCCCACGTCTCTAAACACGCACTGTGAGGACCCCCTCCATGGTGTACTCGTCGGCAATACCACGATAGTTGGCGCCCACCGTGGGGCAAGAGGCGCTTCAGGCTCTTCAGCGGGTGAGGACCAAGATCTTCGCGGGAATCGGCGAAACCGTAGCCATCGGTCGCGTTCTCTTCTCCGGCAACATTCCGATCGTCCCCCCTAACGAGTTCTGGATCCCGGCAAACAAGAAACCTACGCGGTGTTTGATCGTTCCTATTGGAGACATCCACCTCTTCATCGGCGAAACCGACTCGAGCACTAGCTCCCTGGGAGTCGGAGGAGCATCAAGACCCGCACGGACCGCCTACGGGCAGGATACGTTCGCTGAAGGATCGATGTCGGATCTCTCTTCGGAGTTTGCCGGCAAAGATCGGAAAGCACCAAGGCCCGCACGAACCGCCTACGGGCTGGATACGTTCGCGGAAGGATCGATGTCGGATCTCTCTTCGGAGTTTGCCGGCAAAGATCAGAAAAATTCAAGGCCCACCCAAACCGCCCCTGTGCAGGATATAAAGGTGGAAGATCACTGCAAATCCGCCGGCTTCATCCGCGCGTCTGGACAGCAGAGATCCAAGTTCATCGGCGTGGTTACGATCTTCGATTTGGCGCGCTGCGTCCAGAGAGAGGGCGGAAACCCTCGCGATTACCTGGCCAGGTAGCTCCATATACGAGCCGAACTGGACCACTACCCCAATGAGGATGCTATGTATCACTTTGTGGAAGGACTGGACCATGGCACGCTCCTCCGACATTCTCTAAGACGGCAGCAGGCGTCAGGACGCCTTACCTTCGAAGGCATGGTGAACACCGTCAACAACTACGTGGAGGCCGAAGCGGCAGCTCAGACAGCGCTTGCGCTCATTGACGGAGCCCCTCCGATTCAGCCACCGCCATCGTCGCAGCAGCACCACCACCTCCAGTCATCGTCGAGGCCATTGCACCTCCACCACCCGTCATCGAGGAAGTCCTGGCACCCTCCGACTCTGTCATTGACGCGCTTTATGCTGATTTCAGTGCAAATTCAGAGGAGATAGATTTCAGTCCAGAGGAACTAGACTCCGCCATGTAGGAGATGGAGGAGGAGTACTCGCGCGACGAGCAAGCCAACAATGTCGTCACGTCCCGAGAGGTGCTCGTCACCATCGGGACGGCGATGGATGAAGATCAACCCGGACGAGCTCCACCTACAGCGCTGGAAAAGGGGAAGGGGCCACTTATTGTTGCTGACGATGATCGCGCAAAAGTCATGCCTCCTCCGCCTAACCCAGCGCAGCAGCCGCAGGAACTCAGCACCGGCCCGAGCAACAACAACACCGCAAACTTGCTGCCTCCAGCATCTACGTCGGCAGCAGCCCAAGTTACTCCAGCTGATAGAGTGATGTACGACAATCTCCTTGTCGAGCCACTAACCGTTGCTCATATCCGGAATCTGACCCAGCTTGACGAGAGGCGCCAATAGTTGCTGGAGGAAGCGCAGTCCATCGCGGATCAAGATCTGGTCAACGCGCAGAAGTCCATAGAAAAAGCTAGAGCAATTGAGGCTGAGTACAAGACTTTGCTATAGCAGCAGAAGGCTAAGAAAACTCTGGCTCGCGTCATCAACGATCCTGGTGTACGGCGCAACCTAGGATGGGTTCCCTTGAAGCCGGCACAGGCCAAGCCATACATTGACAGTGAAGGCAAGCAGGTGATGCCCACCCCACTCCTTAACCTCGTCGTCGCCAAGACCCTTCTGGAGCAGGATAGATCGCCTGAGGCAGTGGAACAGGTCTATGACCTAGTGGCCAAGGCGGTGACCCAGCGCTCTGCCAATCTAGCCAGTACAAGCCGCCAAGGGACAGATCTCCCCTTGATGTCGGGTCCCAGACGGGTTCATCAGAACAAAGACGAAGGGATGCGCGCAACAGGAAGGATGCCATCCCCATATCCTCCGACCACGGAGAAAAGGCCCAACCTCATCGCCCATCGCCACCACCCCGATCTCCTCGACATCGCGAAGATTACAAGGCTCACCATCGTACGGATATGCCCCCACCAAAGCAGTGCGACATCGTCATCCGTGACAACACGGAGCAGACCCGTCATGACGGAGAGCGCAACCAAGGACACAAGAGCAGGTCACGCCACGACCCTCCGCGTCCAACAAGCAACCGTGATAAAGCGGAGGCGCCGCGAGAGGGTAACAGCAAGAAGGCTAACCCACCGCCACCTCCGCCTCTGTCACCACCAAGCAGTCACCATGGCGGAGGAGGCCCGCGTCGTTCACGCAGCGCATCCCCTGTCGACAAAAAGAAGAAGAACCTGGAGCCATACGATGCACGTTCGCGGATCGATAAAATCCACGAGGCCCGGGAAGGACCATACCTGGGACCACGTTGCTTTGGAACTGCAATACGGTCCGCAACTTACCCCAAAGGTTTCCGGATTGACAAGACCATCAAGCCCTATGACGGCACTGCCAAACCAGCCACATGGTTGCAGGACTATGACAACGTGGTGGAGATTGCCGAAGGCAACCCCAACGTCGCCGTCAAGTACCTCCCATTAATGTTGGCGGGCACAGCCCGTCAATGGATCGACGACTTTCCAGAAAAATCTATCTACAACTGGATGGACATGCAAGAAGCGTTCACCAAGAACTTTGAGGGTACATACAAGCGTCCCTGCACCATAGGCGATCTACAGCGGTGCGTGCAAGAGAAAGACGAGACATCTCGCGCCTACCTCTCCTGCTGGATGGATATGAAGAATTCCTGCGCAGGAATGCACGCTCAAACCGCCATGGACGCCTTCATCGATGGGTTGGAAAGGGGCACGCTGCTCCAACATAAGCTGAAGCGCTTGCAGGACAATCACCAGCTTGACTTGAACCAGATGATTCAGTTGGCTAGTGAGTTCGCAGCTGCCGACGACAATGTTCGTGGCTCCTTGCCGGCAACGGCCGTTCCAACTTAGGCTCAAAGGAACAGCAGTACAAAGCGTAAAACCGCTCCATAAGAAAAGCAATCTACCGACATGGTCGCAATGACTTTTGCAGGACGAGGAGAAGGCGGCCAGCGTGGCCGAGGAAGGGGAGCTAGTCGCGGGTAGCAGCGAGGAAGTGAAACCACTCTAGCGCCGCTCCGCATTCCCCAAACCTACGAGGAGTACCGCGATATGCCGTGCCTCGTACACCTCGACGCCAATGGCAAGGCCACCCATACCAATCGACACTTCAAGTTCGTCAACGACCTCAAGGAAAACCCAGATTCCGGCTACAAGCAAAGTCGGAAGAACAGACCACGCGGCAAGGGCAAGGGGAAGAAGAAGGAGGGGAGTCCAAGGATTCAAGTGACATGGACAGGGACGTTGACCCCAAGCATGCCGCCAAGAGCGACGACAAGGGCAAGAACCCCTTTACAAAGAAGGCCCCAGTCTACCACACTTTCCTTGGCACCCCCACCGTCCGACAACAGAAGACCTCTCTGAGGATCCTGATGGCTACTCTCCCCCCAGTTCCTCAGTACCTGCGCTGGTCGGAGGTTCCAATAACTTGGGACAGGACGGACCACCCAGACCTTATACCCACAGAGAACCAGTACGCCATGGTCATCAACCCTTTGATTAACGGCGTGGAGTTCACCAAGTGTATGGTGGATAGTGGAAGCAGCATCAACATCATGTACCTGGATACATTGCAGAAGATGAACTTTACGGAGGCAAACCTAAGGCGGACCAACACCATCTTCCACGGCGTAGTTCCTTCTTGGGAGGCTCGGTCCCTTGGGTGCATTACACTTCAGGTTGCCTTTGGCGATGTTAATAATTACCGCCAAGAGCGCATGACCTTTGAGGTGGTCCCCTTCAAGAGCTTGTACCACGTCATATTCGGCCGCGACATATTCCACACGTTCATGGCCAAGCCATGCTTCGTCTACAACAAACTCAAGATACCCGGACCAAACGACATCATCACCGTATCCGGAAGCTTTACCAAGGCAAGGGACTGCGAGATCAACGAGGCAGCCGTTGCGGCTATCCTTCTCAAATAATAAATCAAGGAGATCCAGAGCAAGGTCGATGACTCAGAGATGCCCGCGTCGAAGAAGCAGATCTCCGACTCCGCTCCTGTGTTCAAGGCCGCCATCGAGACCAAGCCGGTGGAACTTGTGGTAGGCAATGCCTCCAAGGTCACCGCCATTGGGACGAACCTGGATCCCAAATAGGAAAGCGCGCTTGTCGAGTTCCTCCGTGAGAATAGGGACATATTTGCCTAGCAACCTGCCGACATGAAAGGTGTACCTAGGGAACTTGTCGAGCATAGCTTAAACATTGATCCAAAATGTAAACCAGTGAAACAACCTCTATGACGCTTTGGAGATGAGAAGAGATGCGCCATTGGCAAAGAGATAGCTAGGTTACTTAAGGCTAGGTTTATCCGAGAAGTCCTTCACACCCAATGGGTGGCCAATCATGTACTTGTCCCAAAAAGGGAACCAATGAATTAAGAATGTGCGTTGATTACACCGGCTTGAACATAGCATGTCCCAAAGATCCGTTTGCTTTGCCTCACTTTGACCAAGTCATTGACTCGACGGCTGGCTCGGAACTTTTGTGTTTTCTCGATGCATACTCAGGATACCACCAGATCATGATGAGGAAGTCAGACCAATTGGCCACTTCGTTCACTACTCCATACGACACGTTTTGCTATGTCACGATGCCCTTTGGGCAGAAAAACACAGGTGCTACTTACCAGCGGACAATGCAACATTGCCTCCATGACCAAATTGGTCGGAACGTTCACGCTTATGTGGATGATATCGCGGTGATGTCTAAAAATTCAAACGACTTAATCTCCTACTTAAAAGAAACCTTTGATAATCTCCGGAAATACAACATGATGCTTAACCCTAAGAAGTGCGTCTTCGGGGTTCCAGCCGACAAATTGTTGGGTTTCATTGTTTCCCAACGCGGAATCGAGGTCAACCCGGAGAAAATCAAGGCCATCTTAAACATAAACCGTCCGACATTCCTAAAGGACATTCAACGACTAATAGGTTGTGTTGCAGCAGTTAGTCGGTTCGTCAGCCGACTTGGAGAGAATGCTCTGCCGCTGTACAAGTTGCTGAAGAAGGCGGACAAATTCACGTGGACGGACGAAGCTGATGAAGCATTGAAGCAGCTCAAGGAGATTCTTTCCTCAGCGCCCATCCTTGCAGCACCCGAGCCTGGTGATCCCCTGTTAATTTACATGGCGTTAACCAACCGGGTTATCAGCATCGTTGTCGTGGTAGAGCGGAAGGAACCAGGCTATGAGCACGGAGTTCAACGACCAGTTTACTATGTGAGCGAGGTCTTGACGGAGTCCAAGCAGCGTTACCCGCACTACCAAAAGATAGCTTATGGAGTATTCCTTGCTTCTCGGAAGCTAAGGCATTACTTTCAGGAGCACCCAATCTCAGTGGTGAGCAAGACTCCACTGTCCGACATTATCAATAACAGCGACGCTACAGGAAGGGTCGCGAAGTGGGGCATTGAACTTGCCGCCTTCGAGATCACCTACAAGAGACGCGACGCTATCAAGTCACAAGCCTTGGCGGATTTTGTTGCAGATTGGACGGAGATGCCAGACGCTACTCCGTTGCCAGAACCAGAGTACTGGGTGATGCACTTTGATGGATCAAAGCTGCTCAACGGCTCAGGGGCTGGTGTATTGCTACAATCACCAACAGGAGACAAGCTACACTACGTTCTGCAGATCCACTTCGAGGCTACAAACAACATGGCAGAGTATGAAGCACTCATTCACGGGCTACGTGTAGCCAAGGATATTGGCATCAAGCGCATAGTTTGCTGTGGAGATTCCGACTTGGTTGCCCAGCAGGTGGATGGCACCTGGAATGCGCAAAACCCTATGAAGGCGGCATATCAAGACGAAGTGGACGAGATATCCAAGAGCTTCTTGGGCTACGAAGTCAAGTATGTGCCTAGGGAACAAAAGAGGCGGCTGATCTGCTCTCTAAGCTAGGATTAGGGCGCAAGCGAATTCTGCCAGGAGTTTTCTTAGAGCACCTGCGCACACCATCCGTGAAGGGAGCCGACATCGACAACCCGGATAGAGCTGACTCTTTCATCAACATGGTGACCAAAGTCCCTCCGGCTTGGACAAAACTGTTCATGGAATACCTCGAACACGGAACTTTGCCTGACGACAAAGTCGAAAGACGGCAAATAGTACGACGAGCAAAGGGTTATACCATAATCAATGAACAACTCTATAAAAGGAGCACTACTGGTGTATACCTAAAGTGTGTTTCCTAGCTAGAAGGTATGGAAATCCTGCGCAAAATCCATCTCGAAGACTGCGGGCACCACGCCGCTCCTCGATCGTAGGTCGCAAAAGCCTTCCGGAAAGGATTCTACTGGCTGACCGCGAAGAGGGACACCGACAAGCTGGTTGAGACATGCATGGGATGCCTGTATTATGCCCGACAACCACATGTTCCTGCTGAAGAACTGCGAACAATACCAATAACTTGGCTGTTTGTGGTCTGGGGGCTGGACATGGTGGGACCGTTACAGACGACACCATGTGGGTTTACGCATCTGCTGGTAGCAGTTGACAAATTCACTAAATGGATAGAAGCTAAACCCATTAGAAAGCTTGATGGGGCAACTGCCCTCAGGTTCGTCTGATATCTAGTGGTGATATTTGGTCTCCCACACAACATCATCACCGACAATGGAAGCAATTTATCACTAGGAGAAGTGGAGGCATATTGCTGGGAGAAAGGCATCCAACTTGACCTTGCATCTGTGGCACATCCACAATCCAATGGTCAGGTTGAGCGAGCCAATGGATTAATTCTGCAGGGAGTCAAGCCACGTCTTGAGGAACCGCTACATAGAGCAGCTGGAGCCTGGGCGGAAGAATTGCCATCTGTGTTGTGGAGTTAACAAACTACACCCGACAGATCTACTGGCTACACCCCTTACTTCATGGTATATGGAGAAGAAGCCATCCTGCCCTCCAACATCCTCCACAATGCACCAAGAGTTGCCGCCTACGACGAAGATGACGCTGAAGAATCCAAACGCCTAGATGTGGACCTTCTCGAGGAGGAGCGCGTTTTGGCATGCCAAAGATCCGCCATCTACCAGCAGAAGCTACACAGCTACCATATTCGCCGCATTCAGCATCACTCGTTTAAAGAGGGGGATTTGGTGCTCCGACTTAAGCAGAAGAAGTCGCACAAATTATCCTTGCCATGGGAAGGACCGTTCATCATAAGCAAGGCGCTACTCAATGGATCTTACTACCTTGTTGACAATCGTGAACTAAATGATAGACCCAACAAGGATCATAAGCATAAGCGACGTGACCCGGATGATGACTACCCGGAGCTTGATCGGCCATGGAACATAGCACAACGACGTCCTTTTTACACTTAGCATTTTTTATCTAATTGTGTATCTCTTATATGATCAATGAAATAAAGCTCTCTGGTTCACTCATATTTCTGAGTCTTTTACCTCCTTTAGAGTTCATTTTTGGATCATGTAAAACCTTTATGCACAAGTCTTGCATTTGCACTTGTGAAAATTCCGCCTATGGGCGTTAGCTTAAGTTTTCTGGTCTACACGTTCTTTGTTGTTTTTATGTGGATTCAGGAGTAGTGACTTTCGGCACTTATTGTCAGCGATTTTGTGCTCAGGTTATTGACGGTGCCATTGGGCATCATCACCTGAGCACATGGTTTCGACAACGAGTCTTCCGACTCACGAAAGGTCAAGCATAAATACCAAAGTAATGGACAAGCCAACACTTTCTTAAAAAATATATACATGCTGGAAATTAGTTCTTAAGTGGCAGGACATAACAACCATCGTTTTCCGCCTTAAGTTACATCATCAAGTTTTTTCCGCGCATACACCAAACGTGAAACAAATGTTACAAAGTTTTTTTCATTCCTTTGGCGCAGGAGACTTGGAAGCAGCATCGTCACTAGCGGGAGAATCGCCCTCAACATCGACACTGTGGTGGGACTCGAAGGAGTCTTGGATGACGCTGTCGATGGTGTTCATGGGCACGAAGACGTCGATGTCCACCAACTCGGCAACTCTGGAGTCATAACCCGCGAGTGACGAAAGGATGGCTTCATGATCAATCTCTTTGTCGTCATCGTCAACGTCGGGGATACCAGAGGTCACCGTATCGATGTCGGCATCTTCGTAGTGTGCCTTCACCATTGACAGTGCCATCCTTGTGCCAGCCCGTGCACATGAAGCTTTCCAGCTTATGATATGCTCGGGGCTCGGCGCAGAATCTCCGAGTACTTCGCCACGGAGTCCGAGGCCTATATGTGTAACTTGAGGGGCTTGGCAATCTCTTTGGCTTGAGTGATGGCGGTGTTGATGAAGTTGCCAGCAAGAACCATGCATTCCTTGGCTGGAGGAGGCGATCTGGTTAAACCCATAGGAGCTGCAAATTCCGACAAGGAACGCATGAGTTCAACAGTTCAAAATATTCAGACTGCAGAAATACAAGGCGGAGAAATCTTACTGAAGATGCTGGCCTGAGCTTGCCAGAGGGTGTCCGCCAAGGATTGTTTCTCTTGTTGGAGGATCTTGTACGCCTCGCCATGGCGGTGATTCTGCTCATCGGCAGCACGCTTTTTATCTTTCAAGATTGCGATCTCCTCCTTCAAGCGCTTGATTTCCTCGGCCGTGGAGTCCTGCAAGGCCTTCATTGATTCTTCATGCATTTTCAGCATGTCTTCTCTCTCCTTTTTAAGGATCTTGTTCTCGCTGTCCAGCTGCTGGATGTGCTTGGACTGCTCGACAATGTCCTTGGCCTTGGCAACATGTTCTGCAAAGTCGGACAAAACAAAGTACACAGTGAGTACTTGGAGAATGAAGGCACAAAACCAAGACGGAATGCGCAAAAAAGAAAACAGACTCTTGTTTTTGATGATATGTTCCTTCAAGATGGCAGTTTTACCCTTTTCGGCTTCAAGATCTGCGCGCATCTTCTGGTACTTGTCATTGGCCATGCCCCTCTGAGCATTCTCGTTCTGTGGAAAAAAGGAAAAAGTTAAACCGCTGTTTAGTCTACTTGGAGCATCTAGTCGGAAGCTTTCCACCTAGACGCTCGGGGGCTACAGCGAGAGTTCTTTTAACTTAGCAATATGCTTAGCTTTTCTTTAAGCATCTAGTCGGAACTAATTCAGTTCTCGATTAGAATCTTGGGGGCTACAGTATAAAGTTTTTAACTCAGAATCTGCATAGCTTTTCTTTAAGCATCTAGTCAGAACTAATTCAGTTACAACTAGAGGCTTGGGGGCTACAGTATTGAAATTTATAAAAACTGCGTATGCTACTCTTAAAGCATCTAGTCGGAATAGTTCATTCCATCTAAATGCTTGGGGGCTACAGTGAGAGTTTTTTCTAAACTTAGTCACTCTTAGAGCATATAGATGCAAAACCTATGGTTTTCCGTCTACATCCTCGGGGGCTACAGTGGGATACTCATATGAAATGCAAAAGGCAAAGTAAACTTACAAGTGCAATGATCTTGAGGTTTGTAGCGCTCTCGGCCAGCAGCTTGCCAAAGGAAACGCTATTTCCTCGCAATATTTCTTCTTGTCGGAGGAGCTCCTCAAGACCGCATGTCGGAGATGACGGTACTCCTCCAGGAACCAGAGTTGTGTTACTCGGCGTAAGCGCCGGGTAGACTATCTTCGGGAACTCAAAGGGTTTCTGGGGAGCAAGGGCGCCGCCTTCGGCAGAAGTACCTGCTTCCACCACCGCCTTGACGCCACCGATGGAATCCTTAGCCGGAGCTTCAGCCATTTGTTGAGCGGTGCTCTCCTGCTTCGCCTGCTCGCTGACAACAGCGAGTTCGGTAGAGGCGCCAGAATCCACTTCCATGACGGAAGGGCCTGGTGCCTCCTTAGTTTGTGAGCTTGTTGGGGCAGACGAAGGCTTGACGGCAGTGATAGCAGGGGCGATGGTGGGGGAGGCGTCGTGATGCAGCATGTCTTTGATATTTCGAGAAGCCCCCAAAGTTTTGGAGGTCTTCTTGAGGTTGGTCGTGGCTTTCTTCCTGAAACGTGTAAAATGCATAAGTACAGGAGCAAGACAGATAAATAGACAATGTCGGAGAATGAGAAACTTACACTAAGGGGGGGGTGCTTTGGCAAAAATCCTGGTGGTTCTTCTATTTTCCGCCTCCAGGGCGGCGGTAGTCTTTTTGGAGGCTCCACCCTCCGTCTTCTTCCTGCCTCCATCGGCGGCGTTAGAGGTGGAGCTCTTCCGCTTTCGCGCCAACGGGATATCATCGTCGGACACGACCGTGACTTCCTTCATCTTTGGATCGTAGATTTGGGCAGCCAGTTTGCCCTCCTCTAGATCGCTAAGCTGTTAAGTAAGAAGTCACCGTGTTAGACAAAATGACATTTGCAAGACGGAAGAGCTTGAGTATATGTCATACACGGAAAATAAAAACCTACCTTTGGGCACTTGCCGTCCACGAACATGTCGTAGGTGATGGTGAAGCCATGCTTCTTGTCCTTCACCTTGACGATGTCCTTAAGGAGGAGCTTGACGGAGTCGCTCGAGAAGTTGTCCACAGAGATGCGGAGACTATCCCTTCTGTCGCTGGTATACTCGTGCATGTACTTCGCGCGGTGCTGCAGAGGTTGGATTCGCCTGATGAACCAGCACATGGCTAGGTCCAAGCCGGTAAAACCCGTCTCTACAAACCATTCGATCCGCCTTATAGCGCGAGAAGCGTCGAGGTCGGAGGGAAGGGAGGCTTAGGATCTCCATGTGGAAACTTCAGCGGCGGCTCCGTCCACAAAGTCCGGGTACGTTACTTCTCGTCCCGCCATAAGAATGTCGGAGCTGTAGAAGTACGTCCGCTGCCAATTCTTGCAGGACTCGTGGACGACGATGTCGGGGAACCGCCGGCCAGGTCGAATCTTGAAGCTTATGGTGCCGAAGTTCCTAAGCTCCTCCTTACTATGTCCGGCTTCACGTTTGATGGTGAAGAAGTACACAAAAAGGTCTAACCTAGGCCTTATCCCTAGATATCCCTCGCAAAGTGCCGCGAAGTTGCTAAGCACTAAGATACTATTGGGGGAAAGGTTATGGGGCTGGATCTTGTAGTGGTTTAAGACGGATAGGAAGAAGTGAGAGATAGGCGGGGAAACGCCACGTACCAGCTGAGCTTTGAGGTGCACCTTTTCTATGGCTTGTGGAAAAGGTGTCACCTTGCCGTCTAGCGCCGCCCGCCAGGCGAGCCCCTCCGTCGCGGGGAGGTAGCCTTCGGCGACCATCTCTTGGATGTCGCGGTCGGTGATGTCCGAGCCGCACCAGTCGCCCTTGTGCGAATCTGGCTCCTCCTCCAGTGGCTCTAGCACCGCCAAGTTTTGGTCGCCGCCGGTGGATTCAATCATCGCCGATGCGGGGATGACCAGGCCCTCTAGGGGCACAACGACGGAGCTCGTCGGCTTCGCCGCATCTTCGCTCGGCGCTGCCATCGATGGTGAGGTGCTGCTGCTAGCCATGGAGTGGAGGTTGGGTGCGACTGGTGCAGATGGGAGCTAGGGTTTTTTCGAGGTTTCTCGTGGAGAGCTCGAGGAGACGCGCGGCTGGAGGTAGAAGATGACGCGAGAAGAATGAGGTAAAAAGTGGAAATTTCCCCACGGTTACTATTTATCATCCTCGGCGTCAAGATTCGTGCGGTTTGATCGGACGGTTGCCGCGTAGACGACGTGTTCGCGAACGTGCGCGGAAATTTCGCCACGTCTCCAACCGTCACCGCCAACGGTTTGTATCACTCGCGCGGGGAAATCGGATATGATTGCGTTCTCTACATGTGTGAGTTACGAGGCGTCGCTGATCTAAGCCTACGTCGTCCTAGATGACATGGGTAGATGAGCTGTCACATCGAAGATTCCGACATAGACGGATTCAATCCGACTACGGAGGAGTACGATGGAAGATTCAACATTTCTCTGGCTTACAAGTCGAAGACGGAGAAAGCTTTGCAGGGTTCTTTGGGAGGACTACAAGATATTGCTTAACGGTTTGCCGACATCCATCTAGACGGAGCATTCCACATGAAGAGGCAAGACGGTGCAAGATCTCGGAGTTCTCCGGGGGCTACTGTTGGGGATATGCTATATGGGTATCCTTATAGCATGTCTCTTATCAGGCTAACCCGGGTGGCCCATAGTCGGTAGCATGGCCTATGGACTGCTGGGTGGCCCAGTTAGATGGATCTAGAAGGGAGGCCCATGCCGGATAAAGGAAGGCTACGGTGGAGTCACCAACGTACCCAGAGCCTTGGAGTTCAAGATACACAAGACTAATAATAGGCAGTGTAGGACTCTGTAACCTATCCGGTTAGGACTTTTCCCTGTAACCCTAGGACCTGGCGACTATATAAGTCGGGCCTATGGGAGCCTTTAGGGCACAATCTCAGATGATAACTTAGACCCTTTAGTCACTTCGCATAGCGAACCAATCCCTGTAACTCGGCGTATTGCCTTTTAGTGATTTATAGCAGGAGTAGGATTCCGCCACCGTTGTGGGATCTGAACCTGGGTAAGCTGTGTTACCTCGTACCCGTCAACCGTCCGCCTTCCCCCACGTCTCTAAACACGCACTGTGAGGACCCCTCCATGGCGTACTCGTCGGCAATACCACGACAATTGTCCACTTGTGCAGTACCCAAGATGACAGTTGGTCATGGTTGGGAGGCCAAACTCACAGGAGAGGTGCCTATACTAGGGCATGTAATTGAAAGGTTAGGATTGATTATCCGCATACTAAGTATGGTGAATTTCGGATTGTTCCTGATGGATGTATCGAATGTTGTGGTGAAAGTGTACAATGTCTGCAGAGTGTCAAACTATTCGAATAGTCGTGTCCGCGATTATGGAGAGTTGGACTGGCCATACTGTTCCCCTGTCAGATATTTTCAAAAGGACTTGTGAAATGATTTGTGACTTTGACTTGACCACAACAGAGTTGTGATATGAAATTCAAATTCCCACTTAGGTGTTATAAAACTTTCAACTAGATTTCTTTGCTTCTGAACTTAGTAGAGGTAAATCTGGATTTTTGCAAAATAACCTTGGAGCTTAGTATCCTACTACAAAACCCCCTTAACTTGTTAGTATTAGTTTGCGAGTATTTAAAGAGTACTCATGGCATTGTCCCTGGCTATTCCCGTGGCCAGACTATGAAGAGGAGTACTAGGATGACTGACTGCAGGAAGGTTATGACAACTAGGATCATCTCCCATCGTCAACATTGCCCGTGACCCCGAAGATGGAGCTTCGTCTACGCTATCGTTATCTTTACGTTATTCCGTTGCTTGAGTTGTATTAAGAACTGGATCATGAGATCCTTATTTGTGTAAGACCTTATGTATGGTTTGTAATGGATGATATACTGTGATATCCAAATCTGTTATGTCTCGCAAAAATGGTAATCCTGGGATTGCGATGTATGGCATAACAAGCATCTGGGATTAAAAATATGGGTGTTGACAATATTCCACGAAACTGTTTGTAGCCGCCACCACCATCGTCCCTACATCGGGGGGACTCTGAAGTTCTTCCCGGCACCCTGCCGGAGGGAAAATCATCCTGGAGGCCTTCTTCTCTGGTATGAAGCGTGAGTAGTTCCACCTTGGACTACGGGTCCATGTAGTAGCTATATAGTTGTATCTCCTCCTTGTTCTTTCATGTATAGATCTTGTGAGCTCCGTTCATGATCAAGATCTAATCTATTTGTAATCATGCATGTTGTGTTTGTGGGGATTCGATGGATTTTGAGATTATTATGTCAGTTTGGTTAATGGTTTTGTCTATATGATAATATCATGTCTGTGTTGTTTGTTATCTTGCATGCTCTCCGTTGTTAGTAGCTATCTTGGCCGAGTAGTTGCTAGTGACTCCAAGAGGGGGTATTTATGATCGATAGTGGGTTCATGCCTCTAGTTTACAAGGGAAGTGATAGAAATCTCTTCGGTTGTAGATGTTATGTTGCCACTAGGGAGAAAACAATGGTCTCTTGTTCATGGAACAAGTGGATTGTTTACCTTACACAATTTGATTAAAGCAGTTGTTTGTTGCTTGCAACTTAATACTGGAGGTGAATCAGATGATATGCTGAAGGTGGACTTCTAGTCATAGATGCGGTTGGATGGCGGTCTATGTATCTTGTTGTATTGCCCAATCGAATCTCATAGGATCTTTCTGACTAGTATTGCATTGTTATGCCTTGCTCAGTTCCTGTCAATTTCCCTGTTGTAATTTGTTTACCCTTCATGCCATGTTGTTTATCTAAGGACAGCACCTCTAGTGAACTATGGACCCCGGTCCAATCTTTACCATTGATACATCTTCCACTGTTACTGTTTACTTGCTGCAAACTACCATTACCTTCCACACCATACAGTTAATCCTTTGTTACAGCAAACCGGTGATCTTGACAACATCACTGATTCGTTGGGGAAAAGTCTTGAGTTTGTGTTGTACAGGTCTCCACGTTGTTTGCAACACCTGTGTGACGTTTCCTTCCTTCTTCTGGTTCGATAACCTCGGTCTCTAGTGAGGGAAAACTTGCTACTATGCTTATCACACCTTGCTCTTGGGGTTTCCAGCTGTAACATCCCAAAAATATTAAACTAGAATCATCAAACTCTAATCTTCAAAATTAGGGTTAACAAAAACTTTTCTAAATAAAAATATGAAAGCATGCATGTGTGTATGCATTCCATTTTGGATTCTTTTGAATTGCCTTGTTTGTGTGTTCCTTTGCTTGTAAATGGATGCTTAGGTGAAATAAAGATCATCTAAACAATTCCCAAACTTTTCTCAAAGACAATTAAATCAAAACAAATAAAATAATGGAATGGTCATTTTGGCCAATTTAACTCCCATGCCTACTTTGGCTGTCTCAAACTTTCAGAACTTAACAGAAACTTTTCTGGATCTTTGCACCCCTTGATTGTACTCATAACAAAGTATCAATGCCCACTTTGTGATCATCCAGAAACATTCAAATGCATAGTTTGAATGACAATTCAAAATTGAATCTTTATCATATGGGAAGATCCCACTTTTTCAAAAACTACTCAAACAAGCTCAACTTTCAAAACCCAAGCATCTACATACTCACCAGCACCAACCTAGCACACCCACCAAAATTCTTTTCAAAATTCAAAACTTGAATTCATGCGGCCATTTCATCAAACACCTTGCAGATTCAAATCTAACAAAATCAAAACACTATAGTGTGCAGTGTTTTGAGCCTAACTAGTTCCCTCTCTAGCTCACAATAGCCTTAGTAGATCATCTAACGAACTTAACTAATCACTAGCACCACTGTGAGCTTGCCAATGTCATCAATGGTGAACAGCCGAGTGCACCCTTGCCACCCCAGTGTCGACAGCAAGATAGAGGAAGAACTAGCCGTGCCAACCTTGTCTGGGAGGTAGCCCATGCATCACCGCCGCCTCTCGACCAGCCCTGCCTCGAAGACAATGCCCAGAACCGCCAAGAACGCTGCGCCCGTGCCACTGTCGACCATGCCGATGTGCGCCGCAGAGCACGCACCGTTCCCACGCAACCCGACCACCTCGATCCCTTGCTGCCCGCCAACATGCTCCCCACCATCCCGGGAATACGCCAGACATGCCCATTTCACCGCCCGTGCCCCGTAGCCACCGTTCGCCGTCGAAGACTCCGCCTCTGCCGCTCAGAGCATTGCGCGTTCCAGACCAAACCGCACCGCCCCTACGCACGCATTAAAGCCGTAGAGCATCGCCAGGAGACCACCAAGCGATCGCCACCACCAGCCATGCCTCTAGCAGCCCGTAGCCATGTCGCCACCGTCGCCTGCCCATGTCGTTCGGTCTCGTCGTTGAGACTATAAATAGAGGCCACCCCCAGCCGAATTGAGCACACCATCTCACTCCCCTCTCTTCACTGATCGTCCCACCCCGTTGCCGGAGCAAGGCGAGCAGCAGTTCACCGGAATTTCACCGGAGCCCGCCGCCTCTGGAGAAGAAGGAAGCCAGCGATTGGAGCCGCCGCAGGAGAAGCTGCCGGTACCAGGAGGTTCGCCATCGTCGACTTCGTCGTTCGCCCGCCTCGCCGACCCTCGCCTGAAACCCGGTGAGCCCCCAACGACCCCTACTGGCCGCGCTAGGTTTCTGTCTTGCTGGCGTTGCCCAACGTCGACGATGACTCTCAGTCGTTGGATTAGAACCAGATCAAACGCACCATATCGCCCCATACCGCTTCGCACCCCCTCGTCTCACTGACGCGTGGGGATAGAAACTTAACCAGCCCGCATAAGCGCTGTGCTTAGCAGGCCGGCCTAGTATCACTTCCCGCGCAGACCAGTCATTTGAATTTAACCTTTTCCATTTTATTTCAAACACACTTCTGTACCTAGTTTCAAAAATCAACCCAGGTCGATTCTGTGAACCAAATTGAGTGAAACCAATTTTGTCAGAAAGGTCCGGGAATGTTGAATCCAAGCCCGTTGGATTCAAGTCATTTGGATCTGTAGATCATACTTGGTAAAAATAATAATGCAGAAGCTTTTCTACATTCAAACATTTTTCCAATTAAAACCATAATAGCTTTTGAGTTGATTCCAACTCTCTAAAGTCACATTTAACCATACCTTTCAGAATATATAAAAATTTATAGGTTTACTTACAGAAATAATGTTCAAGTAATAAAAGAATGCCACATAGGTATTTCTAGTGACTTTATTTAATTAAAATAAAAGGGTAAAACCTTATTAAATTGTGACACCACTTTAAATCATACTCCCATGGACTACAATATGTGGTGATGACATGTGTCAACATGATCCCATGTTTGGTTTGAAGAATATTAAATCTTAAGTAGTTTTTCAATGAGTAGAAATTACTTTTCTAAAAATAAAAGGAATTAAACCAAGATTTAATCTTGTAATGTTAGTGATGATGCTAGATCATCTATAGGACCCTTTTGTGTGATGATTGCAAGTAGTTACGAATTGTTTGGTGATTGTGTACATCGTATTTATTTATAGACGCTAGTACTGACCGAGGATACGGGAGGAAGGAGGATACTATGAAGAAGAAGCCGATGAGAACTTCAACCACTGCTCTGCACAAGGCAAGACAATACTTGCAAGCTATTAACTTAGCAAGCTAACACTTGCAATTATGAAAGTTAGATAACCTATGCAATGCCTTAAGCATGCTTGGTTAGACATATTTGATGATACCCAATCCTAGTTTATTTACAAGCTTTCTATTTTATTTCTTTATCAAAGCTATTACTTAGAGTTTACTTAAGTGAATTGTAGATACTAGAAAGATATTTGAAGGTTGCATAAAAAGCATAAAATTTGGCCTAAGCTAGATAATCTTGATATCATCCCAAGGCATAAGATTGAACTTAGTTGAAACTATACTAGTTTACCACCCCTCATTATTACTTACCCCCACTTGTAGATGCTAGTGCTAAGCATAAAACTTGGTCAACTTTAGATGGGAATACTTGGTGGAAAAATGATTATGAAAACCTTGGAATGATGGATCATTCTATTGAAATGTTTTGGACATGTGTTTCCGAACACCAGATGATTTATGGTGATGAAAATATTGAGGCAGGAGCCTTAGCCCTTTATAAAACTGATGGTTGTCTGGATGCGATACCATTCCAATTTTATCGTACAACCACAATACCAGAAGATTGGTTAGGGCTTGACTGGAAACTTATATACCTTACTATTAGTTCCCTCACGGCCAAGGTATGAGGTAAGGCTACCTTGTGAAGATTGTCCACCTGTGTAGTACCCAAGATGACAGTTGGTCATGGTTGGGAGGCCAAACTCACAAGAGAGGTGCTTATACTAGGGCGTGTACTTGAAAGGTTAGGATTGATTATCCGCATACTGAGTATGGTGAATTCAGGATTTGTTCCTGACGGATGTATCGAATGTTGTGGTGAAAGTGTACAATCTCTGCAGAGTGTCAAACTATTCGAATAGCCGCGTCCGCGGTTATGGACAGTTGGAGTGGCCATATTGTTCCCCCGTCGGACCTTTTCAAAAAGACATGTGAAATTAATTGAGACTTTGACTTGGCCACAACAGAGTTGTGACATGAAATACAAGTTCCCACTTAGGAGTTATAAAATTGTGACTAGCTTCTCTTGCTTCTGAACTTAGTAGAAATAAACTGGCTTCTTGCAAAACAACCCTAGAGCTTAGTGTCCTATTACAAAAAACCCCTTTCACATGTTCGTATTAGTTTGCGAGTACTTAAAGAGTACTCATGGCTTTGTCCCTGGCTATTCCCATGGCCAGACTATGAAGAGGAGTACCTGGAGGATGGACCCCAGGAAGGTTACGACAACTAGGATCATCTCCCATCGTCAGCATTGCCTGTGACCCCAAAGATCGAGCTTCGCCTACGCTACCGTTATTATTACGTATTCCGCTGCTTGAAGTTGTATTAAGAACTGGATCATGAGATCCCTATTTGTGTAAGAAATTATGTACGGTTTGTAATGGATGATGTACTATGGTATCCAATTCTATTATGTCTCGCAAAAATGGTAATCCTGGGATTGCGATGTATGGCATAACAGGCATCTGGGATTAAAAATCCGGGTGTTGACAAGTTGGTACCAGAGCCATCCTGACCATAGGAGACCCTAGTTAGACTGGACGTTTGAATCAAAAACTTAGTTTCAAAACCAAAGAAAACAAATATTTACAAAAACTTATTCCCATTCTTATCACTGGATTCTTTCATAAAAATTCATATTCCTCAAAAACTCTTGCAAAATACATAAAAATTTGACACACTTGATCACTCTACTAACTTACTCATCTTATATTCTTCTAGATGGACGTAAAGTACAGCAAGTTTTACCAATTGGGGAATGGAGGAGACCTTATCTTTGAGAGGGATTTGGACCAGCTTTCGGAACTTCTGGAGCGTCCGCACCCCGAGTTCTTCGGAGCTCAGTTCAATGATCAAGGAGGAGAAGATCTGCAGTGGCTAATTGTTGCAAGTCTCCGAGGAAATATTGAACCTCCCACTGTGGAAGGAATTCAGTTTTCCTTAAGAGAGAACAACTGGCTCGATGGACTTGCCAGGGCCATGCAGGAAGCTCTTTCCCGTCTGTGTGGGCAGAGTATCAATCAGATCAAGGGAACCCGCTTTGAGTTTTGCCCAAGGCGTGATGCTAATGGATAACCACTGGAAGCCCCATACCATCACGAGCTGAAGACCCAATTGGACCACCTTAGCTTCATGATGTACGATCGTCAGCAGGAGTTGGATAACTGTCGTGACTACTTCAACCACAAGTCCGCCATCATCAAGACGAAGGACCAAACCATCGCCATGCTGGCAAAGGATCGCAAGTCTCGTCGCCGCCAGCTCGACAAGAAGGAGCGCATCATTGCCCGTCTTCGCCACCGTATCTCGTCTTTGGAGGAGAACATCCACGAGAGAGATATGCAGTTGGAGGAAAGGGAGAATGCAGGAGAGGATCTTCATGGACACCCCTACTCCTATCTCAGTGATGATGATGATTTTCTGGAGGATCAGGCTATGGATTTCTTCACCGATGAGGACGATTACGCCTTCATCGATGACGACGAGGATGATGAGGATGACGACTGCACCGACTCCGAGGAGTAGTAGCACTTGAGCACTAGCGTAGTGAGTAGTATTCGGTCCCAATGTATCGTAGTTTCCAGAATGGTTCTTAAAACCATCTTGGTTTCTTTGTTGTGGTGTGTGTTGTATCGTGTTCTATGAATGAATGAATGAAAAGCAAGTTACTAGAAAATCTGAGTCAAACTTTAAAAACTTTTCAAAGCCCCAAAACCTTAGAAATTTCCCTCTTTTCTCATGATCGATCTCAATCTTCAGATGCCACGCAGAGGAAGTGGTTCATCCCCAGACCCGATGTTACATATCCTGCAAATGTTGACTTCTGACCGTGAAGCTGAAAGAGCGGAACGTCAAGCCAACCTAGCCACCCTGCAAAAGATAGCTCAGCTTGCCCACAACAACCAAGGCCACGGAAATCAGGACAACCATGGATCTAAGCTCAAAAATTTCTAGAATACCAACCCACCTGTTTTCACTAAGTCAGAAGAACCCCTAGACGCCGATGATTGGCTGCAAACCATGGAAAATAACCTAGAAGTCGCCGGAGTGGAAGCCAATGAGAAAGTCCTGTTCGCCACCCATTATCTAGCCGGAGATGCCAGAGCATGGTGGAACAGTGTTCGCGCAATGACCGGAGGACAGATGATGACCTGGGAGGAATTCAAGGTCAAGTTCAGCAGAACCCATGTGCCACAGGGTTTAAACAAGAGGATGAGAGACGAGTTCAGAGAACTGAAGCAAGGAAGGATGACTGTAGTGGAATACCGTGACAAATTTTTGTCATTAGCTCGGTATGCCCCGGATGAGATCAATGCCGAAGCCAAGAAGAAAGAAAGATTCCTGAATGGTCTGCATGATGGGATGTAGACAATGTTAGTCAATATCCCCTTTGAGGATATTGAAGCCCTTGTCGACTCAGCCATCCAGATGGAAGGGAATATCAACCAAGCCAATGAGAACCGCAAGCGTGGCATGATGCATCAGCCAGGAACCTGTCAGACCCCAAAGTATCGCCCTAACCCATCTCTAGGATTTGCCCCAAGAACCAACATACCCCCGATGAACCGTCCGACCTATCCCAACCGTGGAAACCCTAGACCTGGAGGAAATCACAACAACCCCGGCAACTCTAGAAATTTCAACCGTTCCTGACCCAAGTTCAACACCAACAATGCTACCGCCAACCCCAACACTGCCCCGAGAACTGGAAGCAATGATGTGCCTGTAGCAGCTAAGGACAAGTCGCAGGTGACTTGTTATGACAGTGGAAATAAAGGCCACTATTCCAACGAGTGCCCCAACAAGAAGAATGCCGCAGCACCCAATACCAATGCCCCAGCTCAGCAGCAGCGTCGTGTTCAGCCAGAAGGAGATTTGCCCCAGGAAATTCGCTCAACCGCAATGGCCGTCTTTTTCTCATGCAGGCTGAAGAAGCTCAGGAAGCGCCAGACGTCGTGCTGGGTATGTTTTCTGTTAATGCAGTACTTGCATGAGTGTTGTTTGATTCTGGTGCATCGCATTCATTTGCCACCGAAGAATTTGCATGCACTAGTAAAATTCAACCAACCAAACTGAAGCATGTCATGATTGTTCAAATTCCCGGATCAGCCACCAAGGCTAGGCAAATTTGCAAAGCCGTCCCTATCCAAATCCATGGCATAGCTTTTTATGCTAATCTGATAGTACTTGGAACTAAAGGTTTAGAGGTAGTACTAGGAATGTATTGGATGTCCAAACATAAAGGATTGATTGGCTATGCCAAGAAAGCCATAACCATGACCAGTACATCCGGAATATCATTCGAGCATATGTCTGAAACCTTACCTCGCCAATTCAAATGCAATAAGAGTATAGCCCAACCTACCATTGACCAAGTCCGGATAGTCTGTGATTACCCCGATGTATTTCCAGATGTTTTGCCCGGTATGCCCCTAGATCGGGATATCGAGTTTATCATCAAACTAATCCCTGGAACTGGACCCATAGCATAGAGACCATATAGTATGAACCCGTCGGAATTAGCAGAACTGAAGAAGCAACTGGATGCCATGCTGGAAATTAGATTAATTCAACCAAGTGCGTCACCATGGAGATCACCTGTCTTGTTTGTGGACAAGAAGGATGGAGGTAACCGTTTGTGTACGGATTATTGGAAGTTGAATGATGTCACTATCAAGAACAAATACCCCTTGCCCAAGATAGAAGATCTGTTTGATCAGTTGACCGGTGCCAAAGTGTTTTATAAGATTGATCTTAGGACTGGCTATCATCAACTCAAGATTCGTGCAGAGGATATTCCCAAGACTGCCTTTACCACCATATATGGATTGTACGAGTATACAGTCATGTCTTTTGGATTAACCAATGCCCCCGCTTATTTCATGAATCTCATGAATAAGATTTTTATGGACTTCCTGGATAAGTTTGTCGTTGTTTTCATCGATGACATTATGATTTATTCCAAATCAGAAGAAGAACATGAGCTACACCTAAGGACCATTCTTGGAACCCTTAGAGAGCATCAGCTGTATGCAAAGTTTAGCAAATGTGAATTCTGGTTATAGGAGGTAGGTTTCCTCGGTCACATTGTATCAGCCAGAGGAATTGCCGTTGACCTTGCCAAAGTGAAAGATGTAGAAGATTGGCAAGCCCCAACCACTCAAACCCAAGTTCGCGCATATCTCGGATTGGTGGGATATTACCGCAAATTCGTACAAGGATTCTCGAGTATCGCCAGACCTATGACCTAATTGCTGAAGAAGGACAAGAAGTTTGAATGGACCGACAAATGTGAAGCGAGTTTTCAAGAACTCAAGAGGAGATTGATTTCAGCCCCAATCTTGATCATGCCGGATATCACTAAGCCTTTCGATATGTATTGTGACGCATCCAAGATTGGTCTCGTATGTGTGCTAATGCAAGAAGGCAAAGTTATATCTTATCTATCTCGACAACTGAAGCAACATGAGCAAAATTACCCAACCCATGACCTCGAACTCGCAGCCGTAGTTCTATCCCTGAAGACATGGAGGCACTACCTGATGGGAAACCGTTGTGAGATTTATTTGGATCACAAGAGCCTGAAGTATATATTCACTCAGAAGAAGCTGAATATGAGACAGAGAAGATGGATTGAGCTAATCAAGGATTATGACCTGGACATTCACTATCACCCTGGGAAAGCCAACGTGGTAGCAGATGCCCTTAGCAGATTGCCGTGCCGCTTGAACTCCATGATTTTAAAGGAGCAACCAAGCTTGCACAAAGAAATGGAAGATTTTCTAATGGAATTAGTGAGTGAAGGATTTTTGGCTAGCATAGAACTTCAACCCACTTTGATCAGCCAGATCAAAGAGGCGCAGAAAGGAAATGCTAGTATCGACGGAATCAAGCGTCGTATTGGTACAGGTAAAGTACCCGGATTCATCGAAGACGAAGAAGGAGTTCTGTGGTACAAAGGACGCCTTTGTGTACCAGTAGATTCTGAGTTGAAAGAAGTGATTCTCAAGGAAGCTCATGATACTCTTTATTCTATCCATCCCGCAGGAACTAAGATGTATCAAAATTTGAAAGAGCAATGGTGGCATAAGATGAAGAGAGAAATCGGAAGTTATATCGCCAAGTGTGACATATGTCAGCGAGTCAAGGCAGGACATCAAAGACCCGCTGGATTGTTGCAACCCTTGCAGATTCCGGAATGGAAATGGGATTCTATTTGAATGGACTTTATCACCGGATTGCCTACTTCTAGTAGGGGAAATGACTCTATCAGGGTCATAGTGGACAGATTGTCCAAAGTCACCCATTTCTTGCCCGTCAAGACCACATATCAGAGTTCAAAGCTAGCAGAGTTATACATCGCCAGAATCATTAGTTTGCATGGAGTCCCCAAGAACATCGCATCGGATCGAGGAACTCAGTTTACCTCGAGATTCTAGAACAAAGTCCAAGAAGGTTTAGGAACCCTCCTAGATTTCAGCACCGCATATCACCCTCAGACCGATGGACAAACGGAGCGAGTAAATCAAATACTCGAAGATATGTTGAGAGCATGTGTGCTAGAATATAGATCCAAGTGGGAAGATTGTCTGCCGTTTGCGGAATTTTCATACAACAATAGTTATCAAGCTAGTTTGCAAATGGCCCCATTTGAATTCATGTACGGAAGGAAGTGTCGCACCCCTTTGAACTGGTCGGAAGTAGGAGAGAGTCAGATTTTCGGACCCGATATCCTACGAGAAGCAGAAGAGAGGGTTCACAAGATTCGTGATCACCTCAAGACAGCTCAGTCCAGACAGAAGAGTTACGCCGACAAGAGACGTCGAGACCTCACCTTCAACATAGGAGATTTTGTATATCTGAAGGTGTCTCCATTGAAGGGAATGCAGCGTTTCCAACTCAAAGGAAAGTTAGTCCCCAGATATATCGGACCCTTCAAGATTTTGAACCGTCGAGGAGAAGTGTCGTATCAATTGTAACTACCCGAAGAGATGTCAGCCGTGCACAACGTGTTCCATATCTTGTTACTTCGCAAGTGTCTCGAAGTCACAGAGAAGACCGAAGTGTTCAAGAACATCGATCACTAGACCATAGAGATCAACGATGACCTGACCTATCCTGAAGTACCCATCCTTATTTTGGAAGAAGCTTTCCGAACTACCCGAACCCGAAGCATCAAGTTTCTCAAGATTCGGTGGAGCAACCACACAGAAGAGGAAGCTACCTGGGAGCGCGAAGATCACATCAGGACGGAGTTTCCCGATCTCTTCAAATCCTAGGTAATCTTTTTGTCCTTTTTCAAATCTCGGGACGAGATTTTGTTTAAGGGGGGAAGGTTTGTAACATCCCAAAAATATTAAACTAGAATCATCAAACTCTAATCTTCAAAATTAGGGTTAACAAAAACTTTTCTAAATAAAAATATGAAAGCATGCATGTATGTATGCGTTCCATTTTGGATTCTTTTGAATTGCCTTGTTTGTGTGTTCCTTTGCTTGTAAATGGATGCTTAGGTGAAATAAACATCATCTAAACAATTCCCAAACTTTTCTCAAAGACAAGTAAATCAAAATAGATAAAATAAAGGAATGGTCATTTTGGCCAATTTAACTCCCATGCCTACTTTGGCTGTCGCAAACTTTCAGAACTTAACAGAAACTTTTATGGACTTTGTACCCCTTGATTGTACTCATAACAAAGTATCAAGGCCCACTTTGTGATCATCCAGAAACTTTCAAATGCATAGTTTAAATGACAATTCAAAATTGAATCTTTATCATATGGGAAGATCCCACTTTTTCAAAAACCACTCAAGCAAGCTCAACTTTCAAAACCCAAGCATCTGAAGACTCACCAGCACCAACCTAGCACACCCACCAAAATTCTTTTCAAAATTCAAAACTTGAATTCATGCGGCCATTTCATCAAACACCTTGCAGATTCAAATCTAACAAAATCAAAACACTATAGTGTGTAGTGTTTAGAGCCTAACTGGTTCCCTCTCTAGCTCACAATAGCCTTAGTAGATCATCTAATGAACTTAACTAATCACTAGCACAACTATGAGCTTGCCAATGTCATCAATGGTGAACATCCGAGTGCACCCTTGCCACCCCAGTGTGGACAGCAGGCTAGAGGAAGAACTAGTCGTGCCAACCTTGTCTGGGAGGTAGCCCATGCCTCACCGCCCCCTCTCGACCAGCCCTGCCTCAAAGACAATGCCCAGAACCGCCAGGAACGCCACGCCCGTGCCACTATCGACCATGCCGACGTGCGCCGTAGAGCACGCACTGTTCCCACGCAACCCGACCACCTCGAGCCCTCGCCACCCGCCAACATGCTCCCCACCATCCCAGGAACACGCCAGACATGTCCATTTCACCGCCTGTGGGCTGTAGACACCGCTCTCCGTCGAAGACGCCGGCTCTGCCGCTCAGAGCATCGCGCGTTCCAGAACAAACCACACCGCCCCTACGCGCGCATTAAAGCCGTAGAGCATCGCCCGGAGACCACCAAGCGATCGCCACCACCAGCCATGCCTCTAGCAGCCCGTAGCCATGTCGCCACCGTCGCCTGCCCATGCCGTTCGGTCTCGTCATTGAGACTATAAATAGAGGCTACCCCCAGTCGAATTGAGCACACCATCTCACTCCCCTCTCTTCACTGATCGTCCCACCCCGTTGTCGAAGCAAGGCGAGCAGCACTTCGCCGGAATTTCACCGGACCCTCGCCTGAACCCCGGTGAGCCCCCAACGACCCCCACTGGCCGCGCTAGGTTTCTGTCTCGCCGGCGTTACCCAACATCGACGATGACTGTCAGCCGTTGGATTAGAACCAGATCGAACACACCATATCGCCCCATACCGCTTCGCACCCCCTCGTCTCACTGACGCGTGGGGACAGCAACTTAACCAGCCCACGTAAGCTCTGTGCTTAGCAGGCCGGCCCAGTATCACTTCCCGCGCAGCCCAGTCATTTGAATTTAACCTTTTCCATTTTATTTCAAACACACTTCTGTACCTAGTTTCAAAAATCAACCCAGGTCGATTCAGCGAACCAAATTGAGTGAAACCAATTTTGTTAGAAATGTCTAGGAATGCTGAATCCAAGCCCGTTGGATTCAAGTCATTTGGATCTGTAGATCATCCTTGGTAAAAATAACAAGGCAGAAGCTTTTCTGCATTCAAACATTTTTCCAATTAAAACCATAATAGCTTTTGAGTTGATTCCAACTCTCAAAAATCACATCTAACCATACCTTTCAGAATATATAAAAATATATAGGTTTACTTACAGAAATAATGTTCAAGTAATAAAAGAATGCCACATAGGTATTTCTAGTCACTTTATTTAATTAAAATAAAAGGGTAAAACCTTATTAAATTGTGACACCACTTTAAATCATATTCCCATGGACTACAATATGTGGTGATGACATGTGTCAACATGATCCCATGTTTGGTTTGAAGAATATTAAATCTTAAGTAGTTTTTCAATGAGTAGAAATTACTTTTCTAAAAATAAAAGGAATTAAACCAAGATTTAATCTTGTAATGTTAGTGATAATGCTAGATCATCTATAGGACCCTTTTGTGTGATGATTGCAAGTAGTTAAGAATTGTTTGGTGATTGTGTACCTCGTATTTATTTATAGACGCTAGTACCGACCAAGGATACGAGGAGGAAGGAGGATACTACGAAGAAGAAGCCGAGGAGAACTTCAACCACTGCTTTGCACAAGGCAAGCAAATACTTGCAAGCTATTAACTTAGCAAGATTATATTGATACTGATGCAAGCTATTAACCTTGCAAGCTAAGACTTGCAATTATGAAAGTTAGATAACCTATGCAATGCCTTAAGAATGCTTGGTTTGACATATTTGATGATACCCAATCCTAGTTTATTTACAAGCTTTCTATTTTATTTCTTTATCGAAGCTATTACTTAGAGTTTACTTAAGTGAATTGTAGATACTAGAAAGATATTTGAAGGTTGCATAAAGAGCATAAAATTTGGCCTAAGCTAGATAATCTTGATATCATCCCAAGGCATAAGATTGAACTTAGTTGAAACTATACTAGTTTACCACCCCTCATTATTACTTACCCCCACTTGTAGATGCTAGTGCTAAGCATAAAACTTGGTCAACTTTAGATGGGAATACTTGGTGGAAAAATGATTATGAAAACCTTGGAATGATGGATCATTCTATTGAAATGTTTTGGACATGTGTTTCTGAACACCAAATGATTTATGGTGATGAAAATATTGAGGCATGAGCCTTAGCCCTTTATAAAACTGATGGTTGTCTGGATGCGATACCATTCCAATTTTATCGTACAACCACAATACCCGAAGATTGGGTAGGGCTTGACTGGATACTTATATACCTTAGTATTAGTTTCCTCACGGCCAAGGTATGAGCTGAGGCTACCTTGTGAAGATTGTCCACCTGTGCAGTACCCAAGATGACAGTTGGTCATGGTTGGGAGGCCAAACTCACAGGAGAGGTGCTTATACTAGGGCGTGTAATTGAAAGGTTAGGATTGATTATCCGCATACTGAGTATGGTGAATTCAGGATTTGTTCCTGACGGATGTATCGAATGTTGTGGTGAAAGTGTACAATCTCTGCAAAGTGTCAAACTATTCGAATAGCCGTGTCCGTGGTTATGGACTGTTGGAGTGGCCATACTATTCCCCTGTCAGACCTTTTCGAAAAGACTTGTGAAATGAATTGTGACATTGACTTGACCACAACAGAGTTGTGATATGAAATACAAGTTCCCACTTAGGAGTTATAAAATTGTGACTAGCTTCTCTTGCTTCTGAACTTAGTAGAAATAAATCTGGCTTCTTGCAAAACAACCCTAGAGCTTAGTGTCCTATTACAAAAAACCCCTTCACTTGTTCGTATTAGTTTGCGAGTACTTAAAGAGTACTCATGGATTTGTCCCTGGCTATTCCCATGGCCAAACTATGAAGAGGAGTACCTGGAGGATGGACCCCAGGAAGGTTACGACAACTAGGATCATCTCCCATCGTCAGCATTGCCTGTGACCCCGAAGATGGAGCTTCGCCTACGCTACCGTTATTATTACGTATTCCGCTGCTTGAAGTTGTATTAAGAACTGGATCATGAGATCCCTATTTGTGTAAGAACTTATGTACGGTTTGTAATGGATGATGTACTATGGTATCCAATTCTGTTATGTCTCGCAAAAATGGTAATCCTAGGATTGCGATGTATGGCATAACAGGCATCTGGGATTAAAAATCCGGGTGTTGACACCAACATGGTGCACCAAGCACTGCCAACACTTGTTGCAATATTGCATACTTATTTTCTTGTGTTCATGCAACTGATTATGTATTAGGTGATATACTTCTTATCTCAACCTTATTTGACAAAGGCTATTTTCCAAAAGAACTATCTTGACTCATCTTTCATATTCTCAAATGCTATGGCATTTCATACTTGATCCAAGATGATTTTGATAAAACAAAAATACCTTATTAGTCTCCCTTTAACAAAACTATGGAGACCTATATACAATATCCTTATGTTTCAAGATAGAACTTTCAACTACTCTTATCTCTAGGTTTTCCAAAACCTTTTTCCTAAAACCCCTCTACTCCAATCTTGGTATAAATACCAAGAGGTACTCATCTCACTTCAAAACATAACCTCTTCAAAATACCAATCCTTACCTCAAGCTAGGCTTGACGGTAACCTAAGTAGTAGCTTATAAATTTGAATAGTTGAATTGCCTTGATCTGCTGTCTGATGAATTGCCTTGATTTGTTGTCTAATGAATAGCCTTGATCTACTGATTGCATTGTTTGCTTAGGATCTAGAGTGAGTTAATCTAGTAGCTCATCCATTAGGACCCAACCTATGTTTGTGATCATCAATCTCAAACCAATCATCCAAATATGGATCTATTCTAAGCCACTAAGGTTATCATCTTCCCTCCTAGTCAGATGAACCCAGGAATAATCCCTTTTGATAGTTTCCCACTTAGTGAAGACCCAATCTAAGCACGGATCCTATCTACTTAGATAACACCTCAACATCATATCCTTGATCATGAGTTTCGAACATATCTCTCCCTCAAAATCACCTACACTTGCACTCTAGTCTAAAACCCTAAATTTGCCAAAATGGCTAAGTATGGATTTCTTAGCTAGATACAATCTTTGAAGCTATACATTTTCCAACCTTTATGCATTCTTGAGAATGTATTTTAACCATATTGTAGTACATCTTTGTAATACCAAGGCCCACTCTTACCCTTGGATAAACAATTCTGGTTCCCACTCATCCATCATGGTTTTGTAGTGAAGATAATAATCTTTTCTGCAAATCATATCATCTTGTCTACTTTGGTAGAAGCTCACTTCTATTGGCCATATCCCCTTGACAAGCTATTTGCATGGTTATGATCTACTAACCATGGTCTATGAATCCATACTTCACTTGTTTCTATTGGAGCTTTGTGCTTCTTAAACCACCATGGTTTAGGAGGCATCATCACAACTCTGGTATGACGGCCTTAATTTCAACAAAGTTTGCCATATCTTATATATTACCTCAAATCCATAAAATCCCAACCCTTGCTTCCATGATCATCCATATAACCTTGTATACCCATCCATCTACCCCTTGTATCAAGGTGAGATCTGAGCTCCCTGATCCAACCATGTTTTGGTGGTATACAATTATCAAAACCCTAGATTCTCCCAAATCTAGTTTCCATCCTTTTTCACAAAAATACTTCAAAACCCAAGAGTAAAATGATGTATGGATCAAGTTTACATCATATGCTTTGAATATAATCTTTTTCCAAATAATTCCCATAATTATTTGGAGCCTAAAACTATTTAAGTCCTATTTTAGGCAAAATCCTACAAACCTTGTCTACAAAGGGCAAGTTTGTTTTTCTCCAGACCACTTTGCCAACTCAATGCACATTTCATTTCTCTACCTCATACCCAGTGTTTCAAACTCAAAAATAAATATTTTTGGGATTCCTTATTATTTCTTTTAGCCCCTTTTCTTAAATGGCAGAAATAAGAAATAATTCCTTAAAAAAAATCCTATCTTAATAAATCCCAATAAAATCCTCCAATGTGTAATATGGTATTCAAGACCATATCACATTAAAAACCCATCAGGTACAATGTAAAAATATCAAAAAAGCTTCTAGAAAATACTTCTGGACTACTGAATATTTGACTTTAAGTGTACCTTTAATCGTTAGAAAAATCCCAAATAACTCCTAGGGTTGTGCAATGACCCTATACACACATGAGTACATTTTATCACCTTTCCTAATGCAACTTTTTCAAATTCCTTCAGAAGCTACAATTTGATCAAGTTTAAAAAAATAAATCAAACCTTGATTTAAACCAACTCAAAATCCATCCAATCTTGCTAGGAAAATTTACACAGCATCCTACACTCCCTCCTGATCGAGATACACTGTAGCTTGTTAGTGTTCATCCTTGTCCTCTAGCTTTTGGATACAAGAGGAGAGGAAGGTGTGGCCACTAAAGCTTGCCTTGCAAATATCTCCACCCCAGCTCTCCCCTGTCCTCCCTGGTCAAGATGCTGGTCCCACACACCTCCCAACACCACCCCTCTTGCCCAATCCCTGGCCACCTCCCTCCCCACAAGATCCTCCTACTCTAAGTCCACCATGGACCTCCCCCTTCGGTTTATATGGCCATAGGCCAGTATAGTGCCCCTCCCTGGCTCATTTGCTCCCTCTCGCCTCCACACAGCACGCTGGAACCCCCTCCTCCTCCCCTGCTTATGGATGCTCTAGAGAGGAAGGAGAAGGCACTTCGGACTTCCCAAGGAAATCGAGCCCCAAGATCCACCCCTTCTCGTTTCGCCTCTGCATGTCACTCTATTGAAATCCCCTTGCTCCCTTGCACCTGCTCATGTGTTTCTCTTTGACATGCAGCAACCCTAGATGTCTCCCTGATGAGCTCCGACGAGGATCCCCTCGGCCACCATCGTGCAAGATAGTTCCCGATGTCAAATCCACTACTGTCGCCCCTCCCCGAGGTAGGCATCACCTCCCGCGTCGTCCCCGCCACCTCTCCATCGCCGGCACGCCTCAGGTGAGCACCCTCGTGCCTCCACAGGTCGCGCTAGGGTTTCCTACCTCTAGCCAGGATGCGAGGAAGGAGATGGTGCCACGGCCGTCGATCTCCTTTAGATCGAACGGCCAGCATCGCCTGATACCCCTTCGTCACTTACCCTCGCGGATGGGCCTCGTAGGCTGGCTGGCGTGCGCTCCCTCCCCCGTGCACGCTCCGCCGATCTGGGATGAATGCACCCCGGTGAGGCCCAATATCCCCTAAACCTTTTATATATATGTTTAATTGATTCCAGATCTGGCTATTAGGATCTAATACAGAGAAAAATACAATAAACTTGCAAATTTTCATATCTATATTTTATCAAGTTCCTAGGTGTCTTACCGAACACCCAGCATCAGAATTGGACTAAAATATTGTACAGATAAATTCTATCAAATAAATTATCCAAAATGATTTATGGTAGTTTGGTAGACCCAATTGGGGTGAAACCACTTTCCCATGGTTGGTATTTGAAATACAGAACCTATGGACTAGACCCCTTGTCAAGGTGAACCCTGGTTTGTCAGAAGTAAAAATAACAAAACAGTAGATCTTTGACTTTAATAATTTCTAATTCCAACTCTCTGTACATCTAAATATCCATATGTATCAAACCTAGTAGGCCAAAATTTATTAAGCATCTACTGAATTTTGGTAAATTAATCCTTTCTATGTATAGTTAATTCACCAATAAATTCATATATGTAGTTATGCAAACCCAAAAAGGGTGATTCCAATTTCTACAGAATGGTAATTCAAATTCCTAACTTGTGTCATTGGAATCACATCAAAATCTCTTATGGATTTAACCTGGTGAAAAAGACAAATATCATCCAGAACCGACTTTGGGAATTTCTTGAGGGCATTCTGTTAACTGTTTTGAGGTGATTCCAAATCTCAGTGCACCAGTCCATCAAATACTATCTAATAACCCAAGGAAATAATTTTTGGAACACCAGAACAGTTGTGGTGAAATATTTCCTAAAACTAGAGTTTTAATCACTATAAAATCCCTTATAAATCATTGGTAAGTGATAAAATAGTGAAACCACTTTTGTTGGCTTCATTTTATCAATACCTGTCTGATGGTTCCATATTCTTAGAATATTATCCTTCATAAGTCGGACTTTTTCCAAAACCCCTTATATAGGTAGTTTTGGCACTTTAAATCCTAATAGAAGATACACCAATGCTAGCAAACCCATTCCTTTGCATCCTTTTTACAAATCCTCAATCCATACTGATCTAATAAACTTGTTTTGTCAATTTCTTGTTGTATGAATTGATTCTTGTAAGTATTGTATTGATTGTGGTGTCGTTTCCTTGCATGTGTGCTTGATAACGGCCATAGTTGCGACTGTGTGACGCCGAGAAGAAGGAAGCATCGGGTTATTCTTATTATTGGTATTCTATTATTCTAAAGAAGTCATGGGACATCTCGCTGGTCAAAGGCAAGCCACCTTCTTTCTCATAAACCCTTGCCCTACTGTTTTACTATGCATGTTTTATTTACTTTATTATACAAAATGTATTATTCTATTACGAAATGTTTTATATCTAGTAGTGGCCTGGCTCCTCCAAGTCATTACATGATTGTACTACTAGTACAATACCCTTGATGATATCTATTGACCCCTAGTATGATAGATGGTTTATAACACCATGCCCCTTTGGAAACCTCGTTTTAGCCGATGCAAAAACTATGGGATGGGAAGACACCGGAAAAAGGCTTACAAAAATGTTTTATGAGAAAACCTTGGAGAGGCTTGGCCTACCAGGTGATGTTGAAAATAAAAAGGTTTTGGTTTACAAAATGGTCGGACAAAAGAAGGAGGAAAAATGGTTACGGAAACACGTCAGGTTGTACAGTTCCTACTGCTTGAGCAGTTAACCCGTGCAACCACATTACTCTGGAATGGGACGGGGCTAGGCTAGAAGTTTGTCTAATTCGGTATAGGTGCCTCGGACTACTATGAGGGAGAACAAATCCCAGAGGCTAGGCCTTCACCTGTAAAGGCCCTTGTGAAACATCGGTCTGAGAAGGTAAATACTGTCTAATGGCGGCCAGACGATACTATGAAGCCCTCATTGAAAGCACACACCCTTCAAGGTGCAAAACGCGCTCCGGTTGGCTTGTGACTATATAGGGCATCCCGGCTTTGAGGGGATTATCCTCATAGGGTAGGCACTTGTATTGGCGAGGGCATCAGTAAGGTCTTGACTGTTTATTCGACCCACGATCGGTGTAGATCAGGGACGGGTAATCGGATGATGTGGGTATAGTGTAAAACCTATGCAGAGTGTAAATCTATTCGAATATCCGAGTCCTCGGTCATGGACGGTTGTGATGGCTGTTGTACGGCGGTGATGGTTTTGATTTCAAAAAGGACTTCGGAAAAACAATGGCTTGGAAATGTTTTGACCGTGAGATGGTCGGGAAAGGGAGGAAGGAGTTTTGTCATGAGATGACCGGAAGGAAGAACAAATGGGTGACCCAATCCTAGTGTTTTACTAAAACTTTTCATAGCGGTTTCCAAAATGTTTTAGAAAAGTTTTTCAACAAAAATATAGAGATATGCTATATCTACAAGAGAAACTAATTTATAAAAGAACCTATTATGGAGCCATCCTACCACAACCATATTGCATATCTTTTATTATTGTTCTCTTAAGGTGGTTTGCGAGTACATTCAAAGTAATCACCGGCATTATCCCTGGCTATTTACTTGGCCAGGTTTTCAGAAGATCAAGGAAATCGATGGAGGTCGTTGACGTCTATGCGAGCTAGGCCATCTTCCCAGTCAGTCGCCTGTAGGTTAAGGCATGACATGGGCTCCGCGCTAGAAGACTTCCGCTATTCATGTTGTATCGCCATAATGGTAAATTCGTAAGTATTTGTACTCGTTATTCATGGATGTTGTAATCATACTTGTCTGTTATGCTCATGGCTCACTGATCATGGGAACGTGAATTGCAGGCATAACGGGTATTCTCCGACCGTAAATCCGGGATGCCACAGACTTGGTATCAGAGCCATCCTGACTGTAGGAAACCTTAGTTAGAATGGACGTTAGATAGGACAACCCCTATTTTGGAAAACACCGGTTTTCAAAAACTATTTCGCAAAAGCGTTTAGAAAGATTTCTTATCTCATCTCCTCTGACTTAAACTATTACCTCTCGTCTATGCTAAAATGACCATTTTCAAAAACAAAGTTTGACTTGGACACTATGAAGACAAATGTCCCGAGATGAAGGGACACTGAGACAAGCAAACCAAAGGAGCTACCAATGACGAAAGACACTACAAGATCTCCCTACCAACGGAATCCTTCATCGCCCCCAAATCGACCAAGTATGGCACCAAAGACAATAGATGGCAAGACAGAAGTCAAGACCCTCATAACGCCCGTACTTAGGATTAGCATCCCTAATATAGGATTCCCCTTAGTACCTATGGTACGCCTTGTTTTCTTGTCATGTGCTTATGTGATGCTTACAATGTGTTGCTTGTCTGCCTCAGATCACCTGATCTTATTGTATGACCCTCCCCCCCTTGTCGGTTTATCCTGACACTAACCCTCATAAACCCATATATGGAAACCTCTCCTCAGCAGGATGGCCACATAAAGAACTCCCTAACAACCCCTCTTCGTGCCTTACTTCTAATATCCCCCAAATGGCAATGACCCTATTCAACCCCATACCGAATCAATGGTAATTCCTCGCCATAACACAAATGCCCCAAGAAGCCGGAAGATAAGAAGGCCTGAAGACAATGAGTCTACTCTGTCATCAAACCAAAGCAACACAAAGAGTTCAAGTGAAGACAACCCATCTGAAGCCAAAATGCCTCCTCCTCGACTAAGGACTAAGAAGAAACATCGCTAACCACTAAAACTACCCCGAGTTAACCCTTACGACCTCGTTAGGTAACCACCATAGGAAGGTAGTCACAATAAGGCGTAACTCAAAGACCACAACTCCGATGTCACGCCCATACTCCAAGACGAAGGATCTACCCCGACCTCGATGACCCCAAGTAAAAGCTCTAAGGTGGAAAGACTACGTCTTTCACTCAAACCCAGAAGAGCACTTACGAGAAGACAATCCAGGAAGATCTACAATCCAAGGACCTTCCCCAAGCACCATCTCGAGAGTCGTCCGAGGAACAGAAAACAGATTTCATCAACAATCTCCAGAAGACTACTCGATCCCCTCAACACCCAAGACATTCAGAATTAAGACGACAAGACTACCCGACGCCACCAATATTACCCTCCAAGAAGATTAAAGAAACCCAAAGCATCGAGTTTCTTTGAAGAAGTTACGACGCCCCCTTCTCTGCTTTGCTACTAACGAACCTCGCTGCTGATGAGCTGAATGTCCCTCATACCCCCAAGGAAATACAGTAACCAAAGTTGGTACCCAACCCAAGGACGGTACAAGATTCAAGGACCCCTAGTGTCGCTAGTGTTCGACTCCACCAAAAACCCCTCGACCCCTAGTGTTCGACTCCACCAAAAACCCCTTGACCTCTAGTGTTTGACTCCACCAAAAACCCCTTGACCTCTAGTGTCTGACTCCACCAAAAACCCCTAGTGTCGCTGCTGATGAGCTGAATGTTCATACTCATTGACAATTTTACCACTTACTAGATGGTGTGAGTACATTTTACATCAAGTTCCTAAAAAAATGAAAATTACATCGAGGTCCGTACATTTCGCACGAAGGACCCGAAAATTAAGAAAGGAAAATAGTTGAATCGAATCCTTCCCGAGATAGCAGTTAATCAAGCCATACTATTCATACTACTTCCTCTTCGATTTTTTTCAAAATATGCCCAAAATTAGCGGCATGCATATTCTTGGATATGAGATCATCAACATAATGTATGATGTAGATATGTCCATGTACATGGTCGTTCTGCTTGAAACCCAAGAATTTTTATATTGATTGACAACTAAGATTAATTTCATTTAAATTTAAGAACTTACTTTTTGGTTCAAATGTTACATGGATGGTGGGAGTACATTTTAAATCATACACCTAAAAATGGAAAATTACTTCAAGGTCCATACATTTAGCACGAAGCACCCTTAAATTAAGCAAAAAGAAAACAACCGCGTTCGGCTCCTTCTCGAGAGAGTACGCAATTGATCGTGCCATACTCTTCATACTACTTCCTCTTTGATAGTTTTCAAAATATGGCCAAATTTGGCGGCATGCAAATTTTTGGATAAGGAATCATCGATATAAATTATGATGTATGTAATGCCATGACCTTGGTCGTTCGGCTTAAAATCCAAGAATGTTCACACTCATTGTGACAACTAAGAAAAAATTCGTTTAAAATTTACAAGTTGCTTTTAGGTTCAAATTTTACAAGGACGATGGGAGTACGTTTTACATCAAACACAAAAAAGGTAAAATCACATTGAGGTTCGTACATTTAGAACGAAGCACCGTAAAATTAAGAAGGGCAAACAATCGGGTTTGGCTCCTTCTCGAGAGAGTACGCAAATGATAGTGCCATACTCTTCATACTACTTCCTTTTCGATTGTTTTAAATATATGGTAAAATTTGGCGGCATGCAAATTCTTGGATATGAGATCATCGACATAAAGTATATGACGTAGATATGACTTTCTTTAATTTAAAGGAAAACACTAAATATTTTCATTTCTAAATTCCAAAATGTTTTTTTGTTCATAAAACCTGGAAACTCCCATTATTTAGTAGCATTTTTGTTAACCTTGCCAAGATGCACCCACCTAAAAAGTATGGGAACAAATATTACCACAAAGTACGTCCATTAATCCTAAATTTTTGGCCTGAAGCATGATAATGTTCATACACGACACGAGGCATATTTTGAAGTTGTTTTTTTAAGTTATGAATTCTCATAATTATCATCTTTGACGGCAAGTAGTACAAGTCAGAGGACATCGTGCGATGCTTTTTCATTTTTTTTATTGATTTTGAATCATGGTCAAATTTTTCTAGATGCAAATTGATTTTTTTACATCCGATTTTTTCGAAGCCTGAGATTATCACTTAGAAAATTGAATTTTTTTCCTAATCCTATAAATTGAAAACCATTCTTGTCACTTAGAAAATTGGTAATCGTAATAAATTGAGAAATTTAAGTGGAAAGGGTTTTACTAATAATAAGAATTTTGAAACTCAAGGAACTTGGAAATCACGAGTAAGAGTATGGTCGTCCACTCTGTGTGAAACTAGAGTGTAGCATTTCGAGTCGTAGACTCCGTACATTCTTTATAGGCAAAACACTCATGTAGTATGGAAAATTGTCATAAACTTTTTCCTGATATTTGAGAACTCCTGCTAGTAAAACAGATTAGTACAGCAAGATGCACCCAGCATAGCAGATGTCGAAACTCTATCATAAATAAACATATGATGTCAATAATGGAATGACCTTCGTCATTTAGTTTGAGTTGAAACCAGAGAATAATTAATAAGAGAACGCCACACATAAAATATTATACTTTTTATTCTTTATTTGAATGTTATCAAACCCATGTCAAATTTGTCTCGATGCGGATGCACAACAAGAATTTGAAATTTTCATAACTTTTGATGGATTTTGATGTATTGAATTCCTAGTTATCTATAAATGTTTTTTGAAAAAATTGAAGAGCAGTCTATCGAGCTTACTTGTAGTAAAAAATTGACATGGTCGGTGGGATGCTGATGAGGAAGTGAAGGAGAGAGAAAACACAAATTTTTTACCCATCATCGTACGTCTTTACTCTGTACCTCGTGTCAGGAATCCATCACAGCTTTGCTCTAACATTGCACAGGCTTTAAATCCTACTCTTCGCTTCTCTCGCGCTGCCTCCTGCGTGCTCTCCGACTCTTCTCGCTCCGAGATTTTTTTTCAATAGGGGGAAACTCCTTGTGGAAATATTTTTTTTAGGAAAATATTGGCAATATTGTTCACCATGCTAAGAGGCACCCATGTACTTATACCAAGTATGGTAACTCCATCACGCCAAGTTCTTGCATAGCTAAGAACTTGAATTTTTCAGAAACTATCGGTGGTTTTGATGTACTGAATTCCTAGTTAGCATAGAATTTTTTTTTGAAAATTTTAAGATAAATATATCGCATTTACTTTTACTCCTCTAGTTAAAATTTTACACTAATGATGGGAGTACATTTTACATCAAGGACCTAAATAAGGGAAAATCACATCAAGGTCCATACATTTAGCACAAAGGACCCTCCAATTAAGCAAGGAAAATAGTCCGGTTCGGCTCCTTCTCGAGAGACGAGTTGATCAACCCATACTCTTCATACTACTTCCTCTTAAATTGTTTTAAAAATATGGTCAAATTTGGCGGCATCCAAATTATTGGATATGCGATCATCAACATAAACTATGTTGTAGATATGGCCATGATCAAGTTGGTCGTTCGGCGAGAAATCCAAGAATGTTCATACTCATTGACAACTATGCTTAAAATGGTTTAAATTTTACCACTTACTTAGTCGGTGGGAGTACATTTTTACATCAAGTTCCTAAAAAGGGAAAATTATATCAAGGTTCATACATTTCGCACGAAGCACCCTAAAATAATGCAAAAAAGAAAACAGTCGGGTTCGGCGCATTCTCGAGAGAGCAGCTGACCGAGCCAGACTCTTCATACTACTTCCTCTTTGAGATTTTTTAAAATATGGCCAAATTTGGCAGCATACAAATTCTTTGATATGGGATCATAAACATAAAGTATGATGTAGATAGCTCCATGACCTTGGTTTTTCGGCTTGAAATTCAAGAATGTTCACACTCATTGTGACAACTAAGATTAAATTCGTTTAAAATTTACCACTTACTTTTAGGTTCGAATTTTGAACAAATGATTGGAGTACGTTTTACATCAAACACCAAAAAAGGTAAAATCACATTGAGGTTCGTACATTAACTAGGGCAAATAGTCAGGTTCGGATCCTTCTCAAGAGAGGAGCAGCTGATCAAGCCATAATCTTCATACTACTTCCTATTTGAGAGTTTTCAAAATATGTCCAAGTATGGCAGCATGCAAATTCTTGGATATGGGATCATCAACATAAAGTATGATGTAGATAACGCCATGACCTTCGTCGTTCGGCTTGAAATGCAAGAATGTTCATACTAATTCTGATAACTAAGCTTAATTTCATTTTAAATTTACCACTTACTTTGAGGTTCGAATTTTACACGGATGATGCAAGTACATTTTACATCAGGGACCTTAAAAAAGGAAAAATCACATCGAGGTCCGTATATTTAGCACCGAGCACCCTAAAATTAAGTAGGACAAATAGTCGGGTTAGGCTCCTTCTCGAGAGAGCATGCAACTGATCGAGTCATACTCTCCATACTAGTTCCTCTTCGATTGGTTTCAACATATGGAAAAAATTGGCGACATGCAATTTTTTTGATATGATATCATCAACATAAAGTATAAGATGTAGATATGAATTTCTTTAATTTAAAGGAAAACGTTAATTATTTTCATTTTTCAAATCCAAAATGGTTTTTTGTTCATAAAAATCGGAAACTCCCATTGTTTAGCAGCACTTTTGTTCACCATGCCAAGATGCAACCACGTTTAAAGTATGGGATCAAACAATACCACAAAGTATGGTCATTTACCCTTGTCATTTGGCTTGAGGCCCGAGAATTTTCACAAATGGCCGAACATATTTTGTAGGAGTTTGTTTTTTTGAAAGTTGTGAATTCTCATGATTATCATCTTTGGCGGTAAGTAGTACAAGTCAGAGGATGTCGTGCGATGTTTTTTTCATTTTTTTATTGATTTCAAATCAAGGTCAAATTTTCTAGATGCAAAATGAATTTTTTTATATTTGATTTTTTTGAAGCCTGAGTTTGTCACTTAGAAAATTGAATTTTTTTCCTGATCCTATAAATTGAAAAGCATTCTTATCACTTAGAAAATTGGTAATTTTAAGAAATTGAGTAATTTAAGTGGGCGGGGTTTCACTAATAATATGAAGATTGAAAACTCAAGAAACTTGGGAATCGCGAGTAAGAGCATGGTCATCCACTCTGTCTAAAACTAGAGTGTAGCATTTCGAGTCATATACTTCGTACATTCTTTATAGACAAAACACTCATGTCACATGGAAAATTATCATAAACTTTTTCTCGATATTTGGGAACTCCTACTAGCAAAACGGATTAGTACAACCAGATGCACCCAATATAGCTGATGTAGGAACTCTATCCTAAATAAACATATGATGTCGATAAGGGCATGACCTTCATTGTTTAGTTTGAGTTGAAACTAGAGAATAATTAATAAGAGAACGCCGAACATAAAATATTGTACATTTTATTTTGAATGTTAATAAAACCATGTCAACTTTGTCGGGATGTGGATGCATAGCAAGAACTTGAATTTTTCAGAACTTTTGGTGGCTTTCGATGTACTAAATTCATCGTTAGCTTTAAAAAAAATTTGGAAAATTTTAAGAGCAATCTATCGAACTTACTTGTAGTAAAAATTTGGCATGGTCGGTGGGACTACATTTTACATCGAAGACATCAAATAATAGAAAATTACATAGAGGTCAAAAAATTTAGCACAAAGGCCCCTAAAATTAAGCAAAGAAAAGTAGTTTCATCCGCTCCTTCTCCAGCGAGCAGCTGAGCCATATCGTAATATTGTACTTACTTGCTTCGCACAAAAAAATTCTCTTCACTTTTTAACCAGCGTGCTGCAGGTTGCGTAGGGTGTGAAATGGAAGTATAAGGCAAGTCAAACGCACGTGCGCAGCGCCATGTATTGGACGAGGGAGAGATCAGCCGGCCGGGGTGTGGGGATGCTGATGAGGAAGTGAAGGAGAGAGATAACACATTTTTTACTTATTACTCAACATCGTATGTTTGTACCATGTACCTCTTGTCAGGAACCGATCTGAGTTTTGCTCTGACATCACACATCCTTCAAATCCTACTCTTCGCTGCTCTCATGAGGCCTCCTGCGTGCTCTCCGTATCTTATAGCTCCCTGATGACCCACAAGTATAGGGGGTGTATCGTAATATTTTCGATAAATAGGAGTGTCGATCCCAACAAGGAGCAGAAGGTGCTGAACAGTGGTATGGAGCAGGAAATCCCTGTGAATACTTAGCAAACGGGTTTTTAGTGGTTTTCTGACAAGGTAACAAAACAAAGAGCAAGTAACAGAGGTAACGAACAAACAGAGCAAGTGGCCCGATCCTTTCTTAGCAAAGGACAAGCCGGTGGAAATACTTATAAGGACCAAACATTCTTGAGGACACATGGGACTTCTATCAAGTGCTTTCGCTGCAAATAGCTGAGTACTCTTCTTTCGTATTTGTAAGTGTTGTGTGGGTGAACCTGTTCTAACATACCGCCCTTCCTAGGACTAATATATACTTGTGATTAAACCCCCTGCAAACATCCGTAACTACAGGAAAGTAATTAAGATATAAATCTAACCACAACCTTAAACTCTGAGATCCTACACTCCCTGGTGCAAAGGTGTCCTAACGGGGGTTCAGGTTTCTGTCACTCCGGCAACCACGCGATTAGTAGCCAAATACACAATGCATCCCCCTAGGCCCATAAATGGTGAAGTGTCATGTAGTCGACGTTCACATGACACCACTAGAAGAATAGCACCACAACTTAAATACTAAACCATTGAATAATAACTCATCATAGATTCACTACTAACAACATGACTTCTCCCATGTCCTCAAGAACACAACGAACTAATCACAAGACATCATATGGATCAAGAATGTATAATAATCCGAACATAAATAATAATCCAATGGTTCCACTCACAAGGATCAACTACATTAGTAATTAACACTGGGAAAGTTTCCCCTACGAACTAAAGCAATATCCAACACAATTGTTACAGCGGGATGGAGTGGTGATGATGGTGCTGATGGATATGATGGTGTGGATGATGTCTATGATGATCCCGATGAAGCCTAGCTTGATGATGGTGTTGATGGCGACGGTCTCCCCTCTCCGGGAAGGAATTCGCTCGGTAGAAATCGGTCTGCCAGAGAGATCTTTCTCTCTTGTTATTTTCTGCCCCCAGAGGCGGCGGAAATCTATCTGTGGTCGCCCCCTGAGGCTTAGGGTTCCGAAAGGAAGTTATAGGAAAAGGAGGAGAGTCGGAAGCCGGTCAGGTGGGCCACACCTTCCCTAGGCACGGCCTCAGGTGGGCCAGCGCCTAGGCGGTGTGGGCCCCCTGCGGCCCCCTTCGCTCCTTCTTCTGGCTTCCTTCGTCCTGAGGTAAAATAATATGTTTCCATATTTTTCTGGTATTTTCTTGATCTTTGCGAAATTGCACCGAAACGCCTTCTTTTCCATCAGAATCAAGACTCCGGCAGCTTATCCACCAAGATTCATCCAACATGCATAAAGAGATGAAAAGCCATAGGTAATACCTCATAATAAGACAAATATCAATGAATAGAGGTAAATTATGATATAGAATGGTGATGCAAATTGGGCGTATCACTCCTAGATTTGTTTTTTCAACAGGGGGAAACTCCTAGTGGCAATATTGTTTTTTAGGTAAATAGTACTAGCAATATTGTTCACCATGCCAAGAGGCACCCATGTACTTCTACCAAGTATGGTAACTCCACCATGCCTAATTCTTGCATAGCTAAGAACTAGAATATTTCAGGAACTCCCGTTTGTTTTGATGTACTGAATTCCTAGTTAGATTAGAAAGGTTTTTCGAAAATTTTAAGACCAATCTATCACATTTACTTTTAATTTGTAAAACAATCTCTTGTGGATCACTATATTTTGAATAACCATCACTCTGGATGTTTGGGAAGGAAGTGAAAATTTCGAAACTGGGAAACTTTGAACTGCTAAGCAGTAGTAGGAGTACTATTTTTTGCTGCCAAGCCCCAAAATGGTTCCTTCTTATCCACACTAATGCAGGACACAGCTGAGCGAGATACTCACATGGAGTCGCCGACACAAGGAGGGTCCACACATGTGCGCAGCGCCATGTTTTGGACGAGGGAGAGATGAGCCGGCCGGGGTATGGGGATGGTGAGGAAGTGAAGGAGAGAGAAAACACAATTTGTTTTGCGTGCATATATAATAGTACTAATACTATTTCGTAATAGGAGCACTAGTAGTTCACTATACCTTATACCCCATGTCAGGAATCCATCTCTGCACCCCCTTCAACTCCTCCTATCCCCGTTTAAAAGAAAACCCCTCTTCGCTGCTCTCTCGAGCAGCCTCCTCTTTTCTCATAGTCTCTCTTCTCACTCTTTATTTTTTTATACAGATACATATTCTTCCAACTTGCTTTACATAAAATACACTCCTGTCCCCTAAAAATGATTTTTTTCGTTTCCTAATGGTTGGAAACTCCGAATGGCAACATTGTTTACCATGCCAAGATTCACCCATCTTCTCCCAAATATGGGAAAATCACGCGTACATGAAGGACCTAAAAAAGGGAAAATTGCATCGAGGTCCATACATTTGGCACAAAGCACCATACAATTAAGCAAGGAAAACATACGGGTCAGATCCTTCTTGAAAAAGCACCTTATCGAACCATACTGTTCATACTACTTCCCTTTCGATTGTTTTCAAAATATAGACAAATTTCGTGTCATGTAATTCTTGGATATGGAATTATCACCGACATAAAGTATGATGTACATATGTCCATGACCTCGGTCGTTCGGCTCGAAATCCAAAAATGTTCATACTCGTTGACAACTAAGATTAAATTCGTTTAGATTTTACCACTTACTTTTAGGTTAAAATTTATACGGGCAATGTCAGTACATTTTACATCAAGGGCCTGAAAAGAGAAAATTACATCGACATCCATACATTTACCACGAATGTACCTAAAAAGGGAAAATTACACCAAGGTCCATAGTACTCTAGCACGAATCACCATATAATTAAGCAAGGAAAACATTCGGGCCTGTTCTTCTCGAGAATGATTTTTGATTGTTTTCAAAATGTGGCCAAATTCGGCGACATGAAAATTCTTGTATATGGGATCATCATTGATAGAAAATATGATTTACATATGGCCATGACCTTAGTCGTTCGGATTGAAATACAAAAATGTTCATAGTCGTTGACAACTAAGATTAAATTAGTTTAGATTTTACCATTCACTTTTAGGTTAAAATTTTAGTCGCACCAGGTGAGTACATTTTACATCAAGGGGATAAAAATGGAAAATTGCATCAAGATCTATACATCTGGGACGAAGCACCATAAAATTAACCAAGGAAAACAGACGTGTCGACTCCTTCTAGAAAAAGTACCTCATTGAGCCATACTCGTCATACTACTTCCTCTTCGATTATTTGCAAAATATGGCTCAATTTGGCATCATGCAATTCTTGTAAATGGGATCATCATCGACATAAATTATGATGTACATATGGCCATGACCTCGGTCGTTCCGCTCAAAATCCAAAACTCATTGACAACTAAGCTTAAATTCTTTTAGATTTTACCACTTAGTTTTAGGTTAAAATCTTACACGTGCGGTGGGAGTACATTTTACACCAATGACCTAAAAAGGTGAACATTACATCATGGTCCATACATCTACCAAAAAGGGACCTAAAAAGGGGAAAATTACATTGAGGTCCATATACATCTAACACGAGGCACCATAAAATTAAGCAAGGAAAATAGTGGTGTTGGCTCCTTCTTGAGAAAGCACCTCTTATCAAGCCATACTCTTCATAATACTTCCTCTTTGATTGTTTTTAAAATATGACCAAATTTTACATGGGCGGTGGAAGTACATTTTACACCGAGGATCTAAAAAAGGGAAAATTAAATCGTGGTCCAAACATTTACAAATAGGGCCCTAGAAAGGGAAAATTACATCGAGGTCCATATACATCTAGGACTAAGCACCATAAAATTAACCAAGGAAAACAGTCGGGTCGGCTCCTTCTCGAGAAAGCACTCATCGAGCCATACTCTTCATACTACTTCCTCTTCAATTGTTTTCAAAATATGGCCAAATTCGGAAACATGCAAATTCTTAGATATGGGATCATCACCGACAGAAAATATGCTTTACATATGGCCATGACCATGGTTGTTCGGCTTGAAATCCAAAAAAGGTAAAATTACATTGAGGTCCTTACATCTACCAAATAGGGCCCTAAAAAGGGTAAATTACATCGAGGTCCATATACATCTAGCACGAGGCACCATAAAATTAAGGAAGGAAAATAGTCCGGTCGGCTCCTTCTCGAGGAAGCACCTCATCTCAAGCCATACTCTTCATACTACTTCCTCTTCGATTGTTTTCAAAATATGACCAAATTTTACATGGGGGGTGGGAGTACATTTTACACTAAGGACCTAAAAAAGGGAAAATTAAATCGAGGTCCATACATTTAAAAATAGGGCCCTAAAATAGGGAAAATAACACCGAGGTCCATATACATCTAGCACGAAGCACCATAAAATTAACCAAGGAAAACATTCGGGTTAGCTCCTTCTCGAGAAAGCACCTCATCGAGTTAAACTCTTCACACTACTTCCTCTTCTATTGTTTTCAAAACATGGCTAAATTCGGTGGAATGCAAATTCTTGGATATGGGATCATCATCAACAGAAAATATGATTTACATATGGCCATGACCTTGGTCTTTCGTCTTGACATCCTAAAATGTTCATACTCGTTGACGACTAAGATTAAATTCGTTTAGATTTTAAGACTAACTTTTAAGTTAAAATTTTACGCACCGGGTGAGTACATTTTACATCAAGGACCTAAAAAGGGGAAAATTGCAACGAGATCCATACATCTAGTATGAAGCATTATAAAATTAAGCAAGGAAAACAGATGGGTCGACTCCTTCTCAAAAAAGCACCTCATCGAGCAATACTCATCATACTACTTCCTCTTTGATTATTTTCAAAATATGCCTCAATTTGGCATCATGCAATTCTTGGATATGACATAAAGTATGATGTACATATGTCCATGACCTCTGTCGTGGGAATATCCACGGCACATGCTACCTGGGGTAGCGAGTAGTAATATTCGGGGAAAGAGAAATCAGCCATATACGGAGCGAGATGAGGGCAAAGACAGAGGGGTTTACCCAGGTTCGGGCCCCCGTAGGGTAAAGACCTACTCCTTCTAGATTGCATTATTGCTTTAGTATAATGGTGGCAAGCTCGACGGCTAGGCAGCGAGTCGATGGGGTATATGATGGAACGTGAGTACAGAGAGTACCCTGGGAGGTTTTTATAGGGGTACCTCACTAGGGTTTACAGATATATAACCGAGTCAGTTAAGGACTCGGAGGATTTGACCTAATCCTATTTGGCCTATCTATGCTTCTGGGCCTCCAGCTTCCTGTCCCCAGGCTTCATCTTCAGCCGCATTCCAGTCACCGTCCTGCAGGCCCACTCACCAGGAGCTTGGTCTAGTAGGAAATGTCTTATTGGGAATACCCCCTCCGGCATATCCCCATCAGTAGTCCCTAAGGCCATTGTTGGTTCGGCGCAGGTGTTCTTTGGTAGTCGGATTAGGCGGGTCCAATTTGGACGCCCTCGATGAAGGATGGAATCACCCGTGTGTATTTCCAATCGTAGTATTGACGACCAGTCGAATCGCAACATCGGTGAGTGGGTCGGCGAGCTAGTGAGTGAAGTTGGACAATCATCTTGGTCAAACTAGCGGTTGGGTAATCCAACGGTAATATTGGCGAAATTACCGCAAGGTAATGGCTCCTCCGAGAATGGCAGGAAGTGTAAGGAGAGTGACGGGGGAAGCTACGAATCTTCCTCGCATTTCTCTGACCCTGCACATTCGCAGTCTTCCACCCTCTCCCAATCTAGAATTTCTGGAGCGAGCGAGTCTTCATCTTATCGATAGCGCCTCCGAAGGATTTATGGGGCAAATCCAAATGCACCACGACCTCACTGAAATCCTTCCAGGAAGCGGTTATTCTCTACAAGGGGAAGTGGAGAATACCCGTGGCTAGGGAGACAGAACCCAAGGCCAGCCCCGGTGAGTTCATCTGTTTCTTTAGTCACTTGGGGAGGGGGATCGTCTTCCCCACCTCGATCTTCTTCTATCGATTCTGCGTGTATTAAGCGATTAATCCGTCAGATCTGTGTCCGCATAGCATCGAGCATCTCGCCATCTTCGCGGTATTCTGTGAGTGTTATTTGGGGTGTCTCCCCTATTTTCCCATGTGTATGGATCTGTTCCACGGTTGCGTCAGCCGCGAAGGGGCAGGCGGCCCAATCCTAAAGGCGGGCGACCTTACCTTCCAATTTAAGAGCAAGGCCACCTTCCTAGACCTCATGCTCATGAAGAAGGCCACAAGCAAGTGGAAGCAGAGCTGGTTCTACGTGAGCGAGTCGACTCCCGATGGTGATGTGTCACTCCCGACGCATACCGCCGATTGATGACAACAAAGCTCCCCAACGACCAAAGGATGGTCATGGACAAGATGCTGACGCAGATCCAGACGCGGAAGAAGGAGGGTCTGGAAAGCATCAACTTGTACAAATGCTGGCTCGGGCAGCGAATGGTGCCACTGGCCAGTCGAGCCCACTGGATGTACCAGTCGGGCCCACTGACCAATCGTGAACTGGGACACTAATGACTATGCCGCCACACTGAAGAAAATTATAGAGGCAGAGTAGACCGACCTGAAGGCCGGACTAGATCCGTATACCGCCACGGGGAAGCGCTGGGCGCCAACATAAGTTCCTCCCTTGATTTCGCAGTCGCAGTGTTATAGTCACAGTTTTCTGATGTTGTTTTGTCTCTGTCAGTTGTTTTAGGTCCTGGAGAACTAGCTCCCTCCTGTCGACGTGGAGATTCCCATGGAGCTTGGGGATGATTTAGATGAGTCCTCTAATAGCGAGGATGAGGCAGCGGAGGTCTCCGCGCCTGCGCCCCTGGTTCGGAGCAGCGCGAAATCACGGCGAGTCGGAGCCTCGAGGTTCAGTGATGCAGGAGACATGCAGGAGCACAGCTCGCGGCATGTGGCCACGTCAGCGAAGACCTCGCAGAAGCCGAAGTCGCCCGCGAAGAAGACAGTGTCGAAGGTGGCGTCCCCTCCTAGATCGGCGACCGTTTTCAAGTCATATGAGGAGCCCGATGACGCAGAGACTGGGGCCTCAACGAAGGTTCTAGAAGATCCCACACTGGTGAAGGGATCGGGAGTCGAGGCCATGGTGGAGGCCGAGATCCTACTCACGGCGATCCCGCCGCCATTCTCGATGGTCCCGGGACCAGGGGCTTCCTGAAGGAAATATGCCCTAGAGGCAATCATAGAAATGATTATATTTCTTATGTATCCATGAGTTTTGTAATGTTCCTTGAATATCCATATTAGGCAACTTGTATTGATTGGCAATTATGTGAATTGTTTGTGAAACTCTATACTTGTATGGTTATCTAATAGTTGTCCCTAGTCAGAGTTCATGTGAGGACACATGTGAATATTAGACTAGCATATCGATTGTTTGATGACTATGTTTCGCAAGTCATGGACATGGAGATGTCAAACTAATGATGTGGACACATGTTATGAACATGGGGTTGGACTGACCCAACTTGAGACTGGCAATTAGTTGCAGCTCTCTCTACACATCGTGTACGTTTTGTCATTAGACCTGAGATTGTCGCATGCACTTGAGATGTGGATCGACCTACTTTGTGGCTATCAGACGCTACTCCGTAACTGGGTAGTTATAAAGGTAGATTTCGGGTTTGTCCTGATACATGTTGCAAGGCATTGGTCAATCAAGATGGGATTTGCCCCTCTCTACTTGAGAGAGATATCTCTAGGCCCCTCGAGTGATCGGATCAAGAAATGCATGGCCGTGCTACATATGGTTAAGAGTTAACCTAGTAAAGGGATTCCGAATTGCAGTATCGAGAAAGGGAGGTCAACTTGGATCTAGACCAAATATCATGAGCAAAGGGAAAGACATGTACTTAACCTTGTGATGGTTCGTCCGAATGATCTTTATATGCGTTTAGGAGTTGGCACATCTTGCTAGAGGCCGCTACCAACTATTGATAGAATAAGTGTATTCCTTTCATGTCTATACGTATATGAACCTATATGGTCACACACTTAAGGGGCTGGTGAAAGAACATGTGGGCCCCCATGTGTGGTTTTGGTAATTAATGACAATCTCTATGGACTAATGCTTGTATCAAGTTGTACTTGTAGGAATTGTCCATAGGCAATGCTTGAACCATATGTTGGCTTCAAGGTTTGGAGAAGAAGAAAGTGAAGAGGATCAAGTGGTGACCAAGGTGTTCAAAGAGTGATCCACAGATTGGTCATGTGAGAGTTAAACATATGGCAAGTATGTCTTGAAGAATAAGATGGAGTAATATCTTTGGTGCACCTTCAAGGCATCAACATAATGAAGAAAATAAGAAATGATGTGCAAGCCAAAGATGTGCAATATCTAGAAGATCTCATGGTTGAAGCTTGCCATCCTCGGTGATCATGGATCGATGAAGACAAGGTCAAAGTAAAGGTTTCCCCATGTTGTATGGGGGAGTAACTTGCAAGTCTTCATCAAGCAAGTGCGTACAAGAGAAATCAAGAAAGGTGTTCCATCTTGAGAAGGACAAGAGCGTCTACATCATAATAAAGTGGAATATGCGCAAGGCAAAGGTATGATCTTGATAGGGTTTCCTTCTTACCGGTCTCGTGGTGTTAGTTGGGGAGACCGGTTTATAGGATAGACAACCGTACTATCAAGAGGGGCTCTCAAGTGAGTAACTCGATCATATCTTTAAGAGAGAGCTCAAACATTTGCATACTTAGCATCATCCTTTCTTGGTTGTTATTTGGATCTTATCCATGTGAGGTTCTAGAGCTTGTGGTAATATCCATAACAAGCTCTAGTTCATCAAAAACGGATTTCCCTTTTATATCATATTGCGTTTTTGATCCTTGAAGTTTTTCCGGTTTCTCACCAAGATAGGTATCTCACATTATAATACATGAAATGTTCTCTCTTTTTGTTGGGTAACTCTTGTTGTCCTCTTTCCGACAAAATTGGTTTCGGGTCAATCGGAGTTTCCAAACTCTAGATATCGCCATTTGAAGTTTGCCTCTTATTTGGTCCAGACCGGAGTCTCCAGTCTGCGTGGACCAGAGTCTCCGGTGTGGTCCAGAATGTCCCATGGAGTCCCCGGAGGGGGCTCCAGAATCCAGCATGGGACAGTCTGATGGGTGGTCTGGAGGAAGGTCCGGAGACTGTCCGGAGTCTCTGGTCCATGCCTTAGACCGGAGTCTCCGGTGTGGCTGGACCGTAGTCTCCGGTCCACTTGGTTCCCTAAGGCGCTGGGACAGTCTGATAGGTGGTCCGGAGGCTAGTCCGAAGGTTGGGCCGAAATATCCGGTGTAGACCGGAGTCTCCGGTCTGACTTTTCCCCAAAGGGCAGAAAATGGTCAGAAATCTGTGGGCCTATAAAAAGGGGCCCTTCTTCCCCAATGCAACTGCTCGAGTTTTACAGGCTTTCTCCTCCATTCTTGACCCTCTTGAGCTTGCTCCCCCTTAAATCCCTCCCTTGATTCTTGCATATACTTTAGGGGTTTGAAAGAGGAGATCTAGATCTACAATCCCACCAATCCATCTCTCCTCTAAGTGAGGGGAACATCTTGAGATCTAGATCTTGGAGTCTTTTGTGGATTTCCTCCATTGTTCTTCCTCTCTTATTCCCCCGCAAGCTTTTGTAGCATTGGTGGAATTTGGGAGAGAAGGATTTGAGCACTCCTTGTGTTCTTTCCATTGCATTTGGTGCATCGGTTTGAGTTCTCTATGAGGATTCGTTTGAGTGAAAGGTGAGAAGCTTTTTACTCTTGGGTTCTTCGAACCCTAGACGGTTTGTTGTGTTGCAGGTTGAGGCCTTGGTGGCATTTGTTGGGAGCCTCCAATTAAGTTGTGGAGAAGTGCCCCAACCTTGTGGCCTTGGTGGAGTTTGTTGGGAGCCTCCAATTAAGTTGTGGAGAAGTTCCCCAACCTTGTGATAGGTTCCGGTTGCCACCGACAAGAGCACCGATAGTGTAAGCGTGGATCGATCCCGTTGGGTTGAGATTCACTGGAGAATAAGGGAGGCCTTTTGTGGCGTAGGTGGTTAGATACCACCCCCTCTCCAAACGATATGTATTCCATGTTGGGAGGAACTCGGTAAAATATCGCCGTCCCCGCGTGCCTCGGTTATCTCTATACCCGAGCTCTTACTTATGCACTTTACTTTGTGATAGCCTTCGTGCTTGAAGTATATATCTTGCTATCACATAGTTGTTTGTCTTGCTTAGCATAAGTTGTTGGTGCACATAGGTGAACTCTAGATTGTTCTAGGTTTTGTGCTTAACAAAGTAAACGTTAGTTTTATTTCGCCTTTGTTGAGCCACTCTCTGAAAAATTTTAATCGCATATTCGCCCCCCCTCTAGGCGGCATCTGTATCCTTTCAGCTGGAAGCCTAATGAGGATTATATCCGAATTAGAACAGGCTTAGGCTACTAATGGGCTCCTAATGTAGAAGCCCACCAGGGACGCCTATATAAGAGAGGGTGGGGCGAGCTGACCAGGGTTAGACCATTCCACCCAGCCTCCACTCCTCACGCCTGTGTTGCACGCGCGGACCCAGAAGTTCGGTGTCTGATGCTTCCATCCTGTATGTGTGGATACCTCGGAGGTGATGCAGCTGTAGCACTTGGACGAGCCACACAAGGGGAGCTGATCGTAGAACGTCTACACTGCCTCGACGCAAGTCATCAAGTTCCGCAACTGCGCGTCTAGTGATAAGCCCGTGATTTATGACAATAATATTCCTTGTTTACGTGGTAGAAAATTTTGATTTGCGCTAGTGTAGCCTACCCGTATCCCTTCACTTCCTTGTCCACGGAGTCGAGGTCCTTGCCACCGAGAGGGGCGCCTACGTCGCTTGGACCGAAAGTGCTCGCGGCTGCTCCCTCATTGTCAAATAAGCCCACAGTGTCATGGGACGTGAGCGTGTTCGAGAGGGGGCTCACTCGCAAGCTGGGCCCAAAGTTCTAGAAGCCGGTTCACATCAGCAGTGGCTTGCGCTTCATTCCCTTCGCAAGTAATTTCACGCCAGGTGGCCCGTAGTAGTTTTCGGGGTCGCTTAGTGGATCTTTAACCATGTCATTTTGCAGGACCGGTGCCAAGAATATTAGTCATCCTTTGGTGGCCAAGGTTCCGCCAGTCGCGAGGGGAGGTTGACCCTCCCATGAAGGAGGAAGGGTGATGCAATTGAGGCGCCAGTCGAAGGTGCGAAGAAGACGAAGGAGGGCGACTCTGCTGGTACGATGGAAGGGCCAGTCAACGCGCCAGTCGAGGCACCAGTCGGAGCCGTCGTTGCCATGGAGGGTGAAGCGGTCGCGAGCTCACAACTGGGCGAGTCGACCGCGCCGTCAGGGGTGCTGGTGCCTGTGGCTAGTGCTCCAACAGCGACGACCGTGATATTCCCTCGCTTCATGGAAAGAGCATCCGCCGCAACTGCTGGAACGCAGTCGCCTTAGGTTCCTAAAGTTGTTGACGGTGATGTCGGGCAGCGACGCGGGCGTACATTGTTCGTAGTGCCATCGGCCGGCGTCGTCAAGCTACACAGCATGCTAGGCGCTGCCATCCAGGTATGTCCAATCCATGAGGATCTAGTCGCTGAATTTCAGCGGATAGAATCTTAGATCTTTTATTGTCCAGTCCTTGAGTGTCTAGTCGCTGAATTTCAACGGCTAGATACTTAGAATTTTAGTTATCCAGTCTGCGAGTGTCTAGTCGCTGAATTTCAGTGGCTAGATACTTAGAACTTTAGTTATCCAGTCCCCGAGTGTCTAGTCGTTGAATTTTAGTGCCTAGATACTTAGAACTTTTAGTTATCCAGTCCCCGATTGTCTAGGCGCTGCATTTGAGTGGCAAGATACTTAGAACTTCAGTCTTTTGGTCATGTGTGGTTTTCTGTTTGTAGGGTCTTCAGCGCGAATCGTCCGATCGGCAGGCCGTGAAGGAACGCCTGGAGCGCGACCTATGGGCCGTGCAGGATGCTAATCAGCAGTTGCAGGCGAATGCACATGGGTTGAAGACACCTCTATTTACTTGTATTCTTGTTGTTGTGCGAGTATTTGAATCCATTCTTCATTCCGCTAGAGGACGTCACATCCGCGATCTCCAAGGCCCGTGAGGGTTATGTTCCAGTAATCCAACTGGAGTCTATGAAGTCAACTCTGGCCACCACGGAGGGGCAGATCGCCTCATTGGAGAAGGAGCTAGAGGCAGCGAATAAGTCCATGATCTCGTCTTAAGAGAGGGCCAAGGCCGCGATCGTCATGGAGAATGATGAGTGGAATGTTTCTGACTCGCTTGTCACTGGGTTGTAGGATCAGCTGTCGGACTTGGAGAAATTCATCCCCGAGCCCTACCGCAAGCTTCTTGGTGAGTGGTCCATGTAATTTATTTTCTTTCGGTGTTGGCGAGATCCCGAGTGGGCGGGTTACTGACTCATAGAGTCCCCGAGCGAGCGAATCCTTGAGTGGGCGAGTCCCCGAGTGGTGGATCCATGGGTGCGTTTCCTTGCGGGTTTTAACTTACTGTTGTTGCAGGTGCGATATGCGACGGAGATCCGAAGGTGTAGACGTACGATGCCAAGCAGTGCGTGACTGCAGTGGTGGACGAGGCCACCATCTCGGCGCCATGCATCTAGGCCATCCTCCAAGGGATCTCTCCTGCCGAGGTGGTCCCCAATGGGTTGACGGAGGTGTGGCGCTACCTCGAGGATGCCCCTGCCGTGGTTGAGTGGATGGCGCAGTCGGCCTTTCATCGTGGAGCCACGACGGTGCTAAGTCTTGGACTCGAGCACCTCCCCGACAGCTTCGACCTTGACGATGTCACCAGCGGGTATCCCTCGGTGACTGGCTCGGTGGAGATCGCAGAGGTGCTAAAGCTAACCACCAAGGCCACTCCCTTCGTGTAGTTGGTGTTGGCGATGTATGATTTTCTACCGTACCAGGAAATGGTGGTGGCGCCGAATGACACAGAACCGCTACATCATGATCTGAAGTCAGAGCAGCCCTTTCTGTCTGCAATGGAGAAGAGCTTGATGATGTACCCAACAAACCCTTGGGAACCCTTTATCTGGGTCAGGCGTGGTGGCGACGCATCCTCTTCGAAGCCTGCAGAGTAGACAATTTCGCTAGGGCGTTTATGTTAGTGGTAGCGATTGGATCCTTTTGTATGAATCCTCGATGATGAACAATGTATTTTGTTACTGAGGAAATGGAAAACATGGATCATTTTGTATTGCTTTGTGAATTCTATTTGTTGTGCGAGTCCCCGAGCGTGTCCGCCCTTTAATGGGTTTTACCTCACATGTGTGTAAGTCTGTTTGTTTTAGAATATTAGTTTAGTTAGAGTCGACTCGTCGTGGCTCGTAGAGCCAGTTGTTTGGCGACCCCAAGGGGTGCTCTATACTTGGATGTGTTTCCGGACGCGAGCGGGGTCGGTTAGACGAGTCCCCGAGCATGGTAGTTAGCCTTTCTAGTCGCATGCCCAAGGTAGGTGATGACATGGTGCGTTGTTTATAACGCGTCTGCCCAACTGGCTCGGAAAGCCACTCGCGTGGCGAGTCCATGGATCTCTCTCATACTTAGTGTGTTCCCGATCCGCGTGGGTTTTATACTTGGACGAGTCCCCGTGCGTGGTACTTAACCGTTCGAGTTGTTGTGCGCGAGGATGTGGAGGACCGGTCGCTGTACAAAGCGTGTGTGGTTGTCTTGGCCCGGTGGACTAGTCGAGCGAGGCGACTCTGATGGTGGCTCCAAGGTGGCATTTTCATGGACAATGCAAGGCCCGAATACTTTCGGTGCCCTTGTGTCGCACTAGTTAGCCATCTCAGTCGCTCGACCAATGGTTGACTTCCATGGGTAGCGTATTGCTAAGATCACGAGTGAGATTGTCACAAGAGTTTGGCGAGTAGGCACAATTTGTGCGAGTCGAGTTTATTGCATTTTATAGTTGAGGCGTACAAGTCGGAGTTCTACATATAGAACTTCCGGAGGAGGTTTACATTCCATGGAAGCTTGACGTCGAGTTGGCTGTCACCTCGTACATTGATGAAGTAGTATGGTGAATGGTCCCTCCCATGGGGGAGAGAGCTTGTTCATGCCATTCTTGTCCTGGATGAGTCGCAGGACCAGGTTTCCTTCCAAGAAGTTGCTAGTCCGAACTCGGTGGCTGTGGTAGCGGTGGAGTCCCTGCTAGTAGATGGCGGTGCGGGAGCGGAGCTAGGTCGCGAGCTTCATCGAGCTGGTCGATCCCATCTTGGCATGCGATCTCATTGTCGGCCTCCACGTAGTTGACGATCCAAGGCGAGTCGTGTTCTAGGTAAGTTGGCATGACACCTTGGCGCCGTACACCATGAAGAAGGGTCTATACCCTGTTGACCAGTTGACGGAGGTGTGAATACCCCATATGACCGAGGGGAGCTCTTTGACCCAGCGTCCCGGAGTTTGCTCGAGGGGAACTTGTAGTTGTGGCTTGAGGCCATGGAGGATACTTTGATTGGCACACTTTGCTTGGCCGTTCGACTCCGGGTAGGCGACTGAGGCGAGGTCGAGTCGTATGTTGTGCTCCTCACAGAGACTCGTCCATGGCGCCCTTTTCTAAGTTGGTGCCATTTTCCGTGATGATGTTGTGCGGGATTTCTGTGATTATGTTGTGCGGGAACCCGTACCGGTAGATGAGCTCGTGGAGGAATTTGGTGGTGGTCTTCCCGTCGCACTTCCTGTATGGCTTGGCCTCGACCCACTTGGTGAATTTGTTGACTGCGACCAGGAGGTGGGTGTAGCCAGAAGGAGCCTTTTTGAATGGGCCCACCATTTCCATGCCCCATAAGCAGCGTTGGACGATGTCGACGGCGTCGGCGTGCGTTGTGAGCTAGTAGAATCCATATCGCATGGCCTTGGAGACTAGAGACCGGGCATCGGCGTGGTGGCCGCAGTCGCCGGCATGGATGTCCTGGAGGATCTTGCGTCCTTCCCATGGTTGCACGCAGTGTTGGAAAACGGCGGTGACGCTGCGCTTGTGGAGCTCGCCATTGATGATGATGAAGGATTTGCAGTGTCGCACTATCATGCGTGCCTCTGTATCGTTCGCTGACAGGGTCCCGATCTTGAGGTAAGCGAGGTATGGCACGGTCCAGTCACTGGGTTCTGAGACCATGGCGACCAGGGCAGGCTCGGGTTGTAGCGGTATTTTGACATCGATCTCCTTCGACGGGGACCCTAAAGGCTTGCAGATGGTTTCGAGGAAGACGCCCATAGGTGGTGTTTGCCGGGCCGATCCGATGTGGGAGAGGGCGTTGGACTCCTTGTTCTTGCACATGTTGATCCACTCGATGGAATAGCCGGCGAAGTGCCCCCCAGCTGGTCCACCGCTTGGCGATATGCCACCATGGTGGGGGAGACGGTGTCGCAGGTACCGAAGACTTGTCCAGCGATAAGGTCGGAATCACCGTAGCAGCGTAGGCAATTGACGTTCATCTCCTTGGAGGCCCGCATGCCATGGAGGAGGGCATCATATTCGGCCATATTGTTGGTGCAGGGTGTGAAGTCGAGTTATAGAGTGTAGCGGAGCTTGTCACCTTTGGGGGAGGTGAGCATGACCCCAACCCATGCGCCATCCACGTTCTTGGACCCATTGAAGTGGAGCGACCATGAGTGGATGTATGGAAGCTTCTCTGGCTGCTGCGATTCTTCCCTATCAACGAGGAAATCTACCAGGGCCTGCAATTTGATCGGTTTGTGTGGATCGTACTTGATGTTGTGGAAGCCGATTTCGACGACCCACTTGGCAACCCGCCCAGTCGCCTCGTGGTTGCGGATAATGTCCTGCAGTGGCGCGGAGGAGACGAACGTGATGGGGTGCTCATGGAAGTAGTGCGGGAGCCGTCGCTAGGCTCGGAAGACTGCGTATACCAGTTTCTGGTATTGCAGGTAGCGCTGCCATGAGTCCGTGAAGACCTCGCTGATGTAGTATACCGGGCAGTTTACTGGGCGCTCCTTTCCCTCCTCCAGTCACTCGACAACCATCACGGTGATGATGACCCACATGGAGGCCACGACGTAGACGAGCATTGGCTCTTTGTCGAGAGGAGCGGTGAGTAGGGGTGCTCCGAGTAGCACTTATTTGAGTGCTCTGAGCGCATCATCCGCATCTTCGTCCCATTGGGACATGGGGTTTTTGTGCATTAGGAGGTAGAGAGGCATTGCCTTCTGGCCGAGCCGGGGGATGAAGCAACTGAGGGCCGTGACTCGACTGGTTAGATTTTGGACGTCGCGAAGGCACTCGGGTTGGCCAAGTCGTGCGATGGTGTCGATCTTGGTTGGGTTCGCTGCAATGCCCCGCTTGGAGACCACATACTCGCGAAGCTATCCGGAGGGCACGCCGAAGGTGCACATCCCTGGGTTGATTTTGATCTTGTACCTCCAAAAATTTGCGAAGGTTTCGGCCAGGTCGGCGAGCATGTCGCTCTGGCGACTGGACTTGACCACCATGTCATCGATGTAGACATGGATGTTGCGGCCAATTTGTGTCGCGAGGCACTCCTACATGCACCGTTGGTAGGTCGCGTCGGTGTTTTTGAGGCCGAACGTCATGGCTGTGTAGCAGTAGGCGCTGAATGCGTGATGAACGCCATTTTCTCCTCATCCTCGACTGCCATCTTGATATGGTTGTAACCAGAGTACGCATCGGGGAAGCACAGCAACTCCGACCCCGCGGTCAAGTCGATGATCTGGTTGGTGCGCGGTAGAACGAACTGCTCCTTTGGGCAGGCGCTCTTGAGGTTGGTGTAGTCGATGCACATTCTCCAGGTCATGCTCTCCTTCACGAACAGGACTGGGTTTGCCAGTCTCTTGGAGTACTTGATTGGCCAAATGAAGCCTGCATCGAGTACATGCTGCACTTCTTCGGCTATTGCTCGGCGGCGCGCTTCATTGAAGGGCCGCAGCGACTACTTTACAGGTCACACTTTGGGGTCGGCGTTAAGCTTGTTCTTAGCGAGTTCCCTCGGGACACCCAGCATGTCAGATGGCTTCCATTCGAATATGTCGCGATTCTCACGGAGAAACTAGAGGAGCGTGCTTTCCTATGCGGGGCTCATGCATGTCCTTATGGTCACCATCTGGCTAGAGTCACCCAGGACTAGCTCGATGGTGCGGGCGTACATGGAAGCTTCGAACGCTGTCGAGCCGGCATGTTCTGCATTGGGATTCTTCAGGATCGTGGGGTTGTCCTTGTCGATGCCACTCGCGTATTTGGCGAGTTTGTCAGTGTAGTTTGTTTCCGTGGCGTTGATAGCGTCCACCAGTTCGGCTCCTTTTTCCTCACACTCCACGGCCATGTTGGGGTCGCCATGGACTGTAATGATGCTGCATGGTCCTGGGAGCTTCATCATGTTGTATTCATAGTGCGGTGTCGCCATGAATTTGGTGAATGCTTGTCGCCCCAGGATGCAGTGGTAGGGGTTGCGGAAGTTCACCAGCTCGAAGACGATCTGCTCGGAGCGAAAGTTGGAGGGCATGCCGAAGGTGACTGGCAGCGTCACCTTGCCAATCGGGTACACCTTCCGATCGGGGACGATCTCGTGGAAGGTGGTGAGGGTCAACTCGATCATCGACTGCGGGAGTTGCAGTCGTCTAAACATATCCAGGTAGAGGATATTAATGGAGCTCCCGCCGTCCATCAGCGTCTTAGGGAGCCAGTAATCAACCATATTGGGATTAACCACTAGGGTGACTCGCCCAGGGTACTCGATCCGCGGCGAATGGTCCTCGTGGCTCCACGTGATGCGCTTCTCGGACCAGTTGAGGAAGCGGGGAACGTCGACTTGAGACACCATGTTGACGGCATCTGCACGGGAAAGCACCTTCTTCTCACGCTTTGTGCCAAGACCGGTGAATGTGTGTAGAGAGCCGACGTTGTTTTTGAACCCGCCAGCATTGTCGTTTGGCGGGTTGTTGTTGGGGCCTTCCCTTGCTCGCCTTGCCTTCTCGATATCCTTCAGAGACAGGAAGTCGGAGGTGGTGTGAGTGGCGGGTTTCCCTTCCCTGTTGTGGTAGACACAAGGCTGGTTGAGCAGAGCTGCGGGGACGAGTTTCGACCTAGCGCGGTAAATTCCGCTGTCGCGGTAGTTTCATCCGTCGCAGCGGAGGTTTTTCGGGTCACGTGGCGTGTAGCCGGCGTTGGCGATGAAGTCGACTCGTTCGTTACCGTGGCTCTTGCTGGTGAGGCGAGTGTTGCTATAGCGCATCTCGCGCTACCTTCTATTGTCATGGAAGCTTGGGCGGCGCCTTCCACCCGACTCAACATCGAGAGTCTTATTTGGGGTCCTCCTCCACATAGCGCTTGGAGATTTCGAGGAGGTCAGGGATATTGTCGAGCGTCCGGTAAACCCTCTTGATCTTTGCGACCAAGGGTTCGTACTAGCACACGTTCTTAAAGAAGTGGATCGCCGTGTCCAGGTGGATGCCCGAGGCGTTGATCCACATGTCCTGCCACCGATGTACTCAGTGGCGGGTTGAATCGCGCGCTCCCTGGATGCATCTCTCCAGGTCTTTGATGGTGGTGGCGCGTGTGTAGGATCCCTCGAAGTGCCTGACGAAGGCCTCGCGCATGTTCTCCAACGAGTCAATGCCCTCCGCGGAGAGGGTGTTGATCCATTGTCGAGTCGCTCCCTCCATCATCAGGGGGAGGTAGCGAGCGGCGAGCAGGTCGGTGTGTCCTTCGATCCACATCGCCATGAGGTATGTGTCGAGCCACACCATTGGATCGTATGTCGGGTCATCCTTTTCGATCTCTTTTAGCTCCTTGAAGTTGGCGGGGTACTTCTCGCCTTAGATCATTGGTCCGAAGCATTGAGGGACGACTCGACTGAGAGAGCCTCTTGGCTCGGGGTCACCATGGTTTGTGAGGGTGTGCCTCAGGTTGTTGGGCTAGCGTGCCCGCCAGGTTTGGTTGTTCATGATGAGCGTTTGTGCATCGACCAACTGACCGTTAGCAGAAACTATGTTTTTTGCCAGTCGCGCCTCATTGCTAGAGAGCACGGGGTGCGCAACCCATGGGTGGTGCTGAAGGGGCTTGGGTGGTGGGCAGTCCCGAGTGTTGGTGACCGTTGGGCGGCCGCTCGAGGCCGCCCTGCTTCCAGACGAGCGAGAATACATCCACCCCTGCGTGCCGACTCCCGCAACTTGCTGCTCGACGGCCCTCATGTGTAGAGCCTGGTCATACTTGACCTGCAGTGCACCCTCTCCGGTGATGTTGAGGTTGGCGACTGCTGACTTCCCCGCGATGACATTGTCCATCGGGGTGGAGTACAGCGGGAGCCCGTTTGTGTCATGGGCTTGTGGAGAGATGATGACCCTTGGCTGGTAGGGGGGAGGCATGCGACCCGTGGGCACCGAGGGTGCTCCAGGCACTGGCGATCCGGGTGAGAGGCGACTGCTACCTCCCGGTGGCGCGTTCTCGCAGAACTCGCGGTCGGCTGCGCGGGCGGGGTCATTTCCATCGCTGAAGTTTAGGGCGCGACCCTGAATGTTGGGGTTCAGGCGGCTTCTAATGCGGCGCTGGTGGTAGAGTGACAGCTCCTACGTTGTTTTCTGCTCGAGGTGGAATTTCTAGCGCTCGGCTTGTTCCTTGTGCGCTGCCTCCTCCAGCTGCAGGCGAGCTTGCTCGACCTCTAACGCTGTTGCGATCAGTGGGAAGAACGTGGAGAAGGAGTCTGGCGAGGCATTCGTGTTGCCCACCATGTAGGTGGTGACAAAGCGACTTGATCTGGCACGGAGGTCGCTAGAGAGTTCCGACCCGGAGTCGGATTCGAAGATCTCGAGGATGGACGGTTCCTCGAAATCCCTGACGTTGGAGACTCACGCGATGGATCGTTCAGGCGACGCGGTGGTGATGGATCCGGCGACCGAGGAAGGGGTCACCGAGTCGGCGTTTTTCATGGAGGGCGGCGTCGTCCGCGGTCGCGTCAGTTTCGGCCGAGTTGCTGTTGGTCGAGTCATACAGAGAGGCAAGGAGGTGGATGGAGCGGAGATGGCCTTCCGAGAGCAGATCGCGTGGCGGCGATACGCTGGTAATTACCTTCTCCGTGGGGGTGATGATGTCCATGAAGCCGACGAACAAATTGATACTGCCGACTGGCATTATAGCGATGTGCATGACCGAATGCCACGCTGGGACATAGATGCTGGCCAAGATCTGAAGGATATCGCCACACGCGATCATGCGGCCGGTGGCGATCTACCAGTTGATTGGCGAATAGGGTCTCGCCGTAGAACTCAGGCCGGATCGGCCATGCCCCACGGTGGGCGCCACTATCGTGGGAATGGCCACGGCAGATGCTACCAGGGGTAGCGATTATTAGGATATGGGGAAAGAGCGATCGTCCATCTGCAGAGCAAGATGAGGGCAAAGACATAGGGTTTTACCCAGGTTCGGCCCCCCATTGAGTAAAGACCTACTCTTGATAGATTGTATTATTGCTTGAGTACAATGGTGGCGAGCTCGGCGGCTAGGCAGCAAGTCCATGGGCTATATGATGGAACGTCAGTACAGATAGTACCCTAGGAAGGTTTATATAGGGGTACCTCCCTAGGGTTTACAGATATAAAACTGAGTCAGTTAAGGACTCGGAGGATTTGACCTAATCCGACAAGGCCTATCTATGCTTCTGGGCCTCCAGCTTCAAGTCGCCAGGCTTCAGCTTTAGCTGTATTCCAGTCGCCGTCCTACAGGCCCACTTGCTAGAGTCTTGGTCCAGTTGAAACGTCCTGCTGGGTATACCCCATCCGACATATCCCCATCAGTAGTCCTCGAGGCCAACGTTGCTTCGGCGAAAGTTTTCCTTGGCAGTCGAAGTAGGTGGGTCCAATTTGGACGCCCAGTCGAATCGGCGATGGACTCCCTCGATGAAGTAAGGTACCCCATGTGTGTATTTCCAATCGTAGTATTGGCGACCAGTCGAATCGTAGCATCGGCGAGTGTAAAGACCTAAAAAATGGAAAATTAAATCGAGGTCCATACATTGACAAATAGGTCCCTAAAAATGGAAAACTACATCGATGTACATATACATCTAGCATGAAGAACCATAACCAAGGAAAATAGTCGGTCGGCTCCTTCTTGGGAAAGCACCTCATCGAGCCATACTCTTCATACTACTTCCACTTCGATTGTTTTCAAAATATGGCCAAATTCGGTGACATGCAAATTCTTGGATATGGGATCATCTCTGATAGAAAATATGATTTACATATGGCCATTACCTTCGTCGTTCGGCTTGAAATCCAAAAAAAGTCATACTCGTTGACAACTAAGATTAAATTCGTTTAGATTTTACCATTGACTTTTAGGTTAAAATTTTACTCACACCGGGTGAGTACATTTTACTGTAGGGGTTCATAGCATGGAAAAAAAATTCTATCGCATGAACACACACAGGCCAAGATCTATCTACTAGATTGTAGCAACGAGTCGATGGGGAACTCACCCTCGAAGATTCCAAAGTGGTTAACAAGATCGAATTCGCGTGGGTGATGTAGTCGTTCACTTGCCGATCTCAAGATCACGTATATGATCCTTCCGGCGCCATGTTTCGGCAGTTCTTCCAGAGTTGGTCACATGTTCGATACTTGATACGTCGTAAAAGTATCTATAATTTTTGTTGTTCCATGCTTGTTTTGTATCAACTTTGCTTTGCTTTGTCTACACTTTGAGGTGTTTTTATATGCTTTCTGGGACTAACCTATCAACAAGATGCCACAGTGCCAGTTTCCTATTTTCTTCTTTTTTTGGTTCCAAAAAAGCCATAAAATGAATATTCTCGGAATTGGATGGGACAAAAGCCAAAGTCAATATTTCACCGAGGGGAACACGGAGCCAAAAGACGAGACGAAGGAGGGCCTCGAGGGGGCCACACACCCTGGCCCGCGGCCAGGCCTGGCCCATGCCTGGGAGGTGCAACCACCTCGGGCACCCGCCGGCCCCCCCTTCGCCTAAAAGAAGCCCCCGATAACTAAAACCTAAGGACCCGATCAATCTTCCACGAAACAGTCTATAGCCTCCGCCACCATCGTCCCTAAATCCGGGGGATCTGAAGCTCTTTATGGCACCCTGCCGGAGGGGAGAGATCATCCCGGAGGCCTTCATCACGATGCCAGCCTCCGGTATGATGCGTGAGTAGTTCCACCTTGGAATATGGGTCCATACAGTAGCTAGATGGTTGTATATCCTCCTTTGTGCTTTCATGTTTAGATCTTGTGAGCTCCGTTCATGATCAATATCATATTTGTAATCATGCATGTTGTATTTGCAGGGATCCGATGGATATTGAGATTACTAAGTCAGATTGATTAATGGTTCTATCTTATTGATTCTATCATGTCTGTGTTGTCTAAGATCTTGCATGCTCTCCGTTTCTAGTAGCTATCTTGGCCAAGTAGATGCTAGTGATTCCAAGAGGGAGTATTTATGCTCGATAGTGGGTTCATGCCTCTATTGAATCTGGGGAAGTGACAGAAATCTCAAAGGTTGTAGATGTGCCATTGCTACTAGAGAGAAAAGAACGATCTTTTGTTCATGGAACAATTGTATTGTTTACCTTACACACTTTGCTTAAAGAAGTAATCTTTTGCTTGCAACTTAATACTGGAGGGGGTTCGGTTGATAACCTGAAGGTGGATTACTAGTCATATATGCAGTTGGATGGCGGTCTATGTATATTGTTGTATTGCCCAATCAAGTCTCATAGGATCATGAATGACTACTATTGCATTGTTGTGCCTTGCTCTGTCCTGTCAATTGCCCAGCTGTAATTTGTTTACCCAGCATGTTATGTTATCTATCTTAAGGAGTACACCTCTAATGAACAGTGGACCCTGGTCCAATATTTACCATTGATACATCTTCCACTGTTACTGTTTACCTTCTGCAAGCTACCATTACTTTCCACACCATATGTTTAATCCATTGTTTTCAGCAAACTAGTTTGTTGTGCGCAGGATTCCAAGTTGTTGAGCAACACCTTTGGGGTTGTTTCCTTCCTCCTACTGGTTCGATAGCCTTGGTTTCATCACTGAGGGAAAAATTATTTATGTGCTCATCATACATTCCTCTTGGGGTTTCCCAACGAAGCTCTACAGTGATCTGAGCTCATCAAGGACTTTTTCTAGCGTTGTTGCCAGGGAGTAAGTCTAGGGCTCGCAGCATAGAAAACAAAAAATTTCCTACGATGGGAACTATTAGCACCTAGATCTATCTACTAGATACAAACTACGGGCAGATGTATATCCGTTGAGAACATACCCTTGAAGACCGACAAAGCATAGCGAGTTCAAACTCGTGGTTGATGTAGACGATCTCTTGCCGATCTCAAGATCGAGAGGAAGTCCTTAGCACCACAACTCAGCGGCGCATCCGCGCTCGCACACACGTCTGAGGCACCGAGCAACCTTCGCCTCCTTGCTCCAGCGATGCAGAGGAAGCACAACTCTTTCTTGCCGAATAGCCACCGGGAACATGTATCTCGCTAGTCCGAGACCATGGGGGATAAATTCTAGAGGGGGAGAGAGATCCTTCACGAGGAGGTGTGAGTGAGAAGTGAGGAGGGGTGCCTTTTATAGGAGAGGGGGGACCCCAAGGGGGTGGCCGGGGCTGCCCCCTTGCCCTCCCCTCATTCATGTGGGTGGAAACTCCACTCAAAAAAATCCTTTCAATTCCCTCCACTCAAAATCCCACTCAAAATTCCCATTAAATTTCAACCAAATTTAATGCAAACTCTCATTAAATATAACTCCTTTTATTTATTCAGAATTTTGTCAATTACTTTAGTGACAAAAATTCACATATAACCCCTTGCTAGTATTTCATTTCACATGCAAAAACACTTTCTGCAATTTCACCTGAAAACCTGATTCGGTATCTAGTGAAATAAATCCCGCGCTTGTTATTCTTTCCGGCATGAAATTTTTGCTCCAATTGGATGTCGGTGTCTCTTAAGTGTGCCACCCTACGGTTTGCAAATAATGCGGACATGATCGAGACCCCCTCTCGGATCAATAATCAGAAGCGGGATCTGGAGACCCATACTGACTCCCACACATTCAACGATGACTTTCTTATGATCATCGGAACTTTCTTATGACTTTCGCGATATATTACATGTCCGAGATTCGATCATCGGTATCTCCATACCTAGTTTCATCTCGTTACTGACATGAACTCTTTTCTCGTTCCCATGATATAACATTCTAGTCATCAAATCACTTGCTTGCAAGATAATCAATGTGATAACACCGAGAGGGCCCAAAGTATAGCTATCCGTTATCGGGATGAACAAATTCCACTCTCGATCCATGGGCCTCAACATAACACTTTAGTAGTACTAAACCCATCTTTATAATCACCCTGTTATGGTGTGACATTTGATGTTATCAAGATAATCTTCCGGTGTTAGTGATTGACATGATCTCATGGTCTAAGGATTAGGATCACTTCGTATAGAAATATAAACTCAATGACTTTGATCGTAATGCTATACTTCGGATGAATGTTCATCACATAATTACACTTTTGTGACCTCGTTATTAACAACATCCAATGTCCATGATAAGGAAACCTTGATCATCTTGTTAATCAACGAGCTAGTTTATGTGGGAGGCATAACTAGGAACTTTTTGTTTGTTTATTAAACACACATGTATTAATGTTTCCATATTAATACAATTATAGCATGCAAAATAAACATCTATCATATACTTGGATTATACATAATAACCACTTTATTATTGCCTCTCAGGGCATATTCCCTTTAGTCTCCCACTTGCACTAGAGACTATAATCTAGTTACATAGTGATAAATCTAACACCCATGGAGTTCTGGTGTTGATCATGTTTTCCTCTAGGGAGAGTTTTAGTCAATGGATCTACTGCATTGAGATCTGTATGCACTTTACAAATCTTTATATCTCCATCTTTGACATGCTCACGAATGGAGTGAAACCGGCGCTTAATATGCTAGAATTCTTGTGAGACCTTGGTTCTTTGGCATTGGCAATGGAACCATTATTGTCACAATATATCACCACTGGGTCCAACGCGCTCTCAACCACTCCTAGTTCGGATATTAACTCCTTCATCCAAACTTCTTCCTGAGCCGCATCCGAAGCAGCAACATATTCGGCCTCAGTTGTTGATCCCGCCACCATAGGTTGTTTGGAACTCCTCCAACTAACCGCTCCACCATTCATGAGAAATATGTATCCGGATTGAGACTTAGAGTGACTCAGATCGGTGTCAAAGCTAGCATCGACATAACACTTAATGACGAGCTCTTCTTCACCTCCGTACACAAGAAACATATCCCTAGTTCTTCGCAAGTACTTAAGGATATTCTTGACCGCTATCCGGTGTTCTGAACCTGGATTAGATTGGTACCTACTAGTCAAACTAATAGCATGCACCACATCCGGTCTTGTACATAGCATAGCGTACATTATAGAGCCTATGGCTGAAGCACAGTGGACTTTGTCCATTATCTCTCTTTCTTCCGCCGTAGCCCCGGACTTTCAGTCTTTCTCAATGTATTGCCTTGCAACATAGGTAAGAACCCCTTCTTACTTCCGTCCATTTTAAACTTCTTTAAAATCTTATCAAGGTATGTACTTTGCAATAGCCCTATTAGGCACCTAGATCTATCTCTATAGATCTTTATGCCTAATATGTATGATGCTTCACCCAGGTCCTTCATTGAAAATTTGCTGTTTAGATAACTTTTAACACTGTTTAAAAGATCTATGTCATTTCTGATCAATAATATGTCATCCACATATAATATCAGAAATTCCACATTTCTCCCACTCACTTTCTTGTAAATACAAGCCTCTCCATACGTTTGGACAAATCCAAACTCTTTGATCACCTCATCAAAGCGTAGATTCCAACTTCGTGATGCTTGCTTCAATCCATAGATGGATCGCTGAAGCTTGCACACCTTGTTAGCATCCTTAGGATCGACAAAACCCTTTGCTTGTATCATATACAACTCTTCTTCAATATTACCATTGAGAAACGCGGTTTTGACATCCATCTTCCATATCTCATAATAGAAATATGCGGCAATTGCTAACATAATCCTAACTGACTTTATCATCTCTATGATAGAGAATGTTTCATCGTAGTCAACTCCTTGAATTTGTCGAAACCCCTTTGAGACAAGTCGAGCTTTATAGACGGTTACATTACCATCAGCATCAGTTTTCCTTTTCAAAATCCATTTGTTCTACATGGCCTTTTGGTCGTGAGGTAAGTCCACCAAGTTCCAAACTTGATTTTCGTACATGGATTCCATCTCGGATTTCATGGATTCTAACCATTTGTTGGAATCCAGGCTCATCATCACTTCTTCATACATCGTAGGGCCATCAATTTCATCAACCATGAAATTCATAACAGGGTTTCTGTACAACTCGGGAGCTGCACGCGACCTGCTAGACCTGCAAGGTCCGGTAGTACTCTCTTTCAGAGGGCCTGCTTCCCATAACTGGCCTTACTAAAACTTACGAAATGCTAATTTGACCTAAATTTCTGGTTAACTGCTGACTTTCTTTGCTAGCTCACCCGAAACTCTGTCTTCAGGAGGAAAGCTTGCTTGAGTACCTTATTTGAATTAGTTACAGAATAACCATTGCATGATCATTATCATTAGTTCCCTCTTCAATTGGTGAAGCCAACTCCGGAACGACTTTCGGCGCTGCGCTACTCGCCATACTATGAAGATAAGGTTCTATAACCTCTTTGAGTTCTACCTTCTGACTACTCACACCTTTCACGAGAAACTCTTTCTCTAGAAAGGATCCATTCTTGGCAACAAAAACCTTGCCCTCGGATCTGTGATAGAAGGAATACCCAATAGTTTCCTTAAGATATCCTATGATGACACATTTTTCCGCTTTGGGTTCGAGTTTATCCGGTTGAAGTTTCTTCACATAAACATCGCATCCCCAAACTTTAAGAAATGATAGCTTAGGTTTGTTTCCAAAACACAATTCATACGGTGTCTTTTCAATGGATTTAGATGGTGCCCAATTTAAAGTGAAACCAGCAGTTTCTAGTGCATAACACCAAAAATACAATGGCAAGTCCGTCAGAGACATGATGGATCGAACCATATCTAATAAGGTATGATTACGATGTTCTGACACACCATTTCTCTGTGGTGTTCCGGCAGGTGTGAGTTGTGAAACAATTCCACACTCTTTCATATGAGTGCTAAACGTACTCGTAACTTAGATACTCTCCTCCATGGTCGGACCGTAGAAATTTGAACTTTCTATCACGATGATTTTCCACTTCACTCTGAAATTCCTTGAACTTTTCAAAGGTTTCAGACTTGTGTTTCATCAAGTAGATATAACCGTATCTACTTAAATCATCCGTGAAAGTTACAAAATAACGATATCCACCTCGCACCGCAAACTCATTGGACCACATACATCAGAATGTATGATTTCCAATAAATCTGTCGCCCGTTCCATTGAACCAGAAAACGGTGTTCTAGTCATCTTGCCCATAAGGCATGGCTCACATGTATCAAATGATTCAAAATCAAGTGATTCCAAAAGTCCATCCGAATGGAGCTTCTTCATGCATTTAATGTCAATATGACCTAGATGGCAGTGCCACAAATATGCGGATATATCATCATTAAGTTTAATTATTTTAGGATCAACATTATGAATATGTGTAACATTATTATCGAGATCCAACAGAAATAAACCATTCATCATCTATGCATGACCATAAAAGATTTCATTCATATAAATAGAACAATCATTGTTCTCGGATTTAAATGAATAACCACTTTGCATCAAACACGATCCAGATAGAATGTTCATGCTCAGTGTAGGCACCAGATAACATTTATTCAAGTTTATTACTAATCCAGATGGTAAGTGGAGAGGTAGCGTTCCAATGACGATCACATCAATGGTTGATCCATTGCCGACACGCCCTTTCTTCCCTTCCGTTTTCCCTTCTTGTCTTTCTTGAAACCAGTGTTCTTATTGATCATCAACACTTGATGTTCCTTCTTGATTGCCACTTCTGCAGTTTTAAGCATCGAAACAAGCTCGGGGAGAGACTTTTTCATGCCTTGTAGCTAGGTGGAAGAGAATGCAGAACACGATGGATGCCTCAGTCAATGGAAACGTTATTCCCAAGGACACAAGCCTATCGGTGTAACCCGACATATTGAGTATATGCTCACTTACGGAGTTGTTCTCTTCCATCATGCAGCTAAAGAACTTTTCTGAAGCATTGTAGCTCTCTACAGCGGCATGTGTGTCGAAAATCATTTTCAACTCACCCATTGTATCAAATGCATTGTCGTTTTTGAAACTCTTTCGAAGTTCTAGCTCTATCCCATACAATATGTCGCAATGAACTAAGTTGTGGTCCTCCTGACAAGTCTGATAGACATTCTTCTCCTCGTCAGGGGCATCATCGAACGGTGGGGGGACTAGCAGACTTCTAGCACATACTTCTTATGTGCAGCAGTCAGGAGAATCTTCAAATTCATGTCCCATTCAGTAAAGTTGCTACCGTTTGTTGCAAGTTTCTCTTTCTCCATGAACACATTGAAATTAAAAGCAGGTGGTGCCATCTACAACAAAATTTGTAAAGTTTAGACTAAGTTTATGATAGATTGAGTTCAACTAATCCAAATTAAGAATGAACTCCCACTCAAAAACGACATCCCTCGTGCCTTTTGGGTGATTACATGAACCAAATCCACTACACCAAGTCCGATCATCACGTGAGTCGGTGTAGATTCAAAGGCGAGCATCAAATGGGCATCATATCTTCCATATGACTCATGCTTAACCTTTTGGTCCGTGTTCCGAGGCCATGTATGTACATGCTAGGCTCGCCAAGTAAGAATCTTAGTATTCGCGTGTGTAATTGTCTTACACCCGAAGTATGTTCGTGGATCCAAGAACACCCGATCATCACGTGATGTCTTGGAGCAACGAAACATAATTGGTGCATACATAAGGAAGAACACATCCTTATCTTGATATCTAAATGAGGGATCATCTTATTATGCTAATAAAACGCCAAACAAGCAATATAGGATGCAATCAAACATCACATGTTTGTAAGTGAAATGATATGGTTTCCGCACTTGATCTCCATCATGTGCATCGTGGTATGATCACTATCATACCTCTATGTGTAAGGCCAAGGTATATGGAACTTACACGCTATGTGTGTTGTAGGAGTATCAACTTATACTTCTACTTACAACATCACCATATTATGACACTAGCCTAGAACAATCTAAACTAGACACCTCTAATTTATCCATTATAAGTTTTACGTGGCTTAGGGCTTTCGACGATAAAATCTTTCTTACCTATGAACATGAACCACGATGAGGATAACCAAATTGTTGACAACTCGTTGCAAATTAGATATTGATTATAGTAGGAGAGACATACACCCACTAGCCACTTATGCAAAACTAGTTGCATGTCAAGCGTGGAACAGGTCTCATGTGCGAGGACATGTAAAGTTTGTCCGGGCCGCTTCATCCTACAATGCCACCAATATCCAAAGTACAACCAAGAAGCAATAACATGATCATCATCGCCCACATATACATATGTGTACTACCCGTGTAAAGCATCTACACATAGATAAGGCTCTGATACCACTATAGGGTTCGCAGCATAAAAAACAAAAAATTCCTACGATGGGAACTACTAGCACCAAGATCTATCTACTAGATACAAACAACGGGCGGATGTATATCCGTAGAGAACATACCCTTGAAGACCGACAAAGATTAACGAGTTCAAACTCGTGGTTGATGTAGACGATCTCTTGCCGGTCTCAAGATCGAGAGGAAGTCCTTAGCACCGCAACTCAGCGGCGCATCCGTGCTCGCACACACGTCCGAGGCACCGAGCAACCTCCGCCTCCTTGCTCCAGCGATGCAGAGGAAGCACAACTCTTTCTTGCCGAATAGCCACCGGGAACATGTATCTCGCTAGTCCGAGACCATGGGGGAATAATTCTAGAGGGGGAGAGAGATCCTTCACGAGGAGGTGTGAGTGAGAAGTGAGGAGGGGGGTGCCTTTTATAGGAGAGGGGGAACCCCAAGAGGGTGGCCGGCGCATGGGGGCTGCCCCCTTGCCCTCCCCTCATTCATGTGGGTGGACACTCCACTCACAAAAATCCTTTCAATTCCCTCCACTCAAAATCCCACTCAAAATTCCCATTAAATTTCCACCAAATTTAATGCAAACTCTCATTAAATATAACTCCTTTTATTTATTCAGAATTTTATCAATTACTTTAATGACAAACATTCACATATAACCCCTTGCTAGTATTTCATTTCACATGCAAAAACACTTTCTACAATTTCACCCTGAAAACCTGTTTCGGTATCTAGTGAAATAAATTCCTATGCTTGTTATTCTTTCCGGCATGAAACTTTTGCTCCAATTGGATGTCAGTGTCTCTTAAGTGTGTCACCCTACGGTTCGCTAATAATGCGTACATGATCAAGACCCCTCTCGGATCAATAATAAGAAGCGGGATATGGAGACCCATACTGACTCCCACACATTCAACGATGACTTTCTTGTGATCGTCGGAACCTTCTACACTAGTATCTCAATCCTTTTTTTTGCGATATATTACATGTCTGAGATTTGATCATCGGTATCTCCATACCTAGTTTTATCTTGTTACTAACATGAACTCTTTTCTCGTTCCCGTGATATAACATTCTAGTGATCAAATCACTTGCTTGCAAGCTAATCAATGTGATATCACCGAGAGGGCCCAGAGTATATCTATCCGTCATCGGGATGAACAAATTCCACTCTCGATCCATGGGCCTCAACATAACACTTTAGTAGTACTGAACCCATCTTGATAATCACCCTGTTATGGTGTGACGTTTGATGTTATCAAGATACTCTTCCGGTGTTAGTGATTGACATGATCTCATGGTCTAAGGATTAGATCACTTTGTATGATGTTATAGCAATATAAACTCAATGACTTTGATCATAATGCTATACGTCGGATGAATGTTCATCACATCATTACACTAATGTTGTGACCTCATTATTAACAACATCCAATGTCCATGATCAGGAAACCTTGATCATCTTGTTAATCAACGAGCTAGTTTATGAGAGAGGCATAACTAGGAACTTTCGGTTTGTTTATTAAACACACATGTATTAATGTTTCTGTATTAATACAATTATAGCATGCAAAATAAACATCTATGATATACTTGGAATATACATAATAACCACTTTATTATTGCCTCTCAGGGCATATTCCCTTCAGTAAGGACAGCTTCACAAGGGGAGTCTTTTCATAACCACTCTATTTACTTTTTTTTAAATAGTTTCTTTTGCTTAGTTTCTTTTGCCTTATTTTGTTTGCTTCTTTTTATCAAAAATTACAAAAAAAATTAGTTTCCTTTTGTTTGCCTTTTATTTTCAAAAACACACAAAAAAAATTAGTTCCTACTCTAGTTGCTACCATGTCTAGTGGTGCTCCAACCACGGTGACACTTATGAAAAACATCTTTACTTTCGAGCAAGGAAGTGAAGAAATTTTTAAATAAGCTTGGTCTAGAATTTCTGATTTACATGGAAAAACTGGTCCTAAAATGAGTCTAAGCTTAGCCATTAGTAGTTTCTATCATGGTCTTGCTCTTTGTTATAGAAATGCTTTGGATATTGTAGCAGAAAAATATTTTTTCGAATGTACTAAGGATGAAGCTTTAAATACCATAAGGAAGTTGCTTGTAATTTATAATTTGCCCAGCAAATCTGATTCTTCCTTCATAAACATCTATGCTAGGTTGAACAATGTTGAGACCCGTACTATTTCTTTGAAAGATTGATACTTGAAAACTAAGTTCCCACTTAGGTGTTGTAAAACATTAAATTAGTTTTCTTTACTTCTAAACTCAATTAGAGATAAACCTGGCTTTTTGCAAATAAACCTAGAGCTTAGGATTCCTACTTGAACTACTTTACTTGTTAGTGATAGTTTGCGAGTACTTGAAGAGTACTCATGGCTTTGTCCCTGGCTATTCCTATGGCCAGACTATGAGGATGATGGACAGAAGGAAGTCTATGATAACTAGGATCATCTCCCATCGTCAGCATTGCACGTGATCCTGAAGATGGAGCCGTGACCATGCTACTACTATTATATTTCGCTATGTTGATTGTATTAAGACTGGATCATGAGATTCTTTATTTGTAAGACCTATATTATGGTTTGTAATGGATGATGTACTGTGATATCAATTCTTTTATGTCTCGCAAATATGGCAATCCTGGGATTGCAATGTATGGCATAACAGGCATCTGGGATTAAAAATCCGGGTGTTAACAAGTTGGTATCAGAGCCATCCTAACCATAGGAGACCCTAGTTAGAATGGACGCCTGAATAAAAAACTTAGTTTCAAAACAAAGAAGTGAGTATTTATGAAAACCTATTCTCATTCTTATCACTGAGATTGTTTCAAGAAAATTCTTATTCCTCAAAAATTCCTGCAATTCTACATAAAATTTTGTACACTAGATCGCTTTAATAGAACTCACACCTATGATAGAGATCCCTATTTGTGAGTTGTATCCGGTCCCACTGTATCGTATCTTCCCAGAATGGTTCTTAAAACTATCTGTTACCTTATTGTGGTGTGTATTTGTATTGGGTGCTATAAATGAATGAATGAAAAGCAAGTTGCTAGTTGGCAAAACAAGAGTCAAACTCAAAGTTTAAAAGCTTTAAAAAAAACAAATCCATGAACCTTAGAAATTTCCCCCTTGTCTAATGATCTATCTCAATCTTCAGATGCCTCGCAGAGGAAGCAGTTCATCTTAGGATCCAATGCTGCAAATCTTGCAAATGTTGGTTGATGATCGTGAAGCCGGAAGGACCGAGCATCAAGCTAACATAGCCACCCTTCAACAGATAGCTCAGATGGCCCAGAAAAATCAAGTCCATGGAAACCAGGACAACCATGGATCCAAGCTCAAGAACTTCCAAAACACCAATCCACCCATATTTAGTAAGTCTGAAGATCCATTAGACGCTGATGACTGGCTGCAGACCATGGAGAACAACTTAGAAGTCACCGGAGTGGAGGCCAATGAGAAAGTACTGTTTGCCACCCATTATCTGGCAGGTGATGCAAGTACTTGGTGGAATAGTGTTCGCACCATGAATGGAGGACAAATGATGGCTTGGGATGAATTCAAACTCAAGTTCCGCCGAAACCATGTGCCACCAGGTTTGATTCTGCGAATGAGAGATGAATTCAAGGAGATGAAGCAAGGAAGAATGATTGTAGTATAGTACCGTGACAAATATCTGTTTTTGTCTAGGTATGCCCCTGACGAGATTGGTACTGAAGCTAAGAAGAAGGAGAGATTCCTAAATGGTCTGCATGGTGAGATGCAGATGGTGTTAGTCAATATCCCATTTATTGATATGGAAGCCTTAGTGGATTCTGCAATCCAGATGGAATGAAAGATCAACCAATCCAATGAGAACCACAAGCATCGGATGATGCATCAACCAGGAACCCACCATACACCAAAATATCGCCCCAACCCGTCTGCAGGATATGCCCCAAGAAACAATAGAACCCCTATGACCCGTCCGAACTACCACAACCGTGGAGGAGGAAACCCAAGGCCCGGAGGAAACCAAAACAACAACCCCGGCAACTCCAACAATTTCAACCGTGCACCACCCAAGTTCAACAACAACAACAACACCAATACTGCCCCAAGGGCTGGAAGCAATGTCGTCCCTGTTGCAGGAAAAGACAAGTGTCAGGTTACTTGTTTTGAATGCGGAGTCAAGGTTCACTACTCCAATGAGTGCCCCAAGAAGATTGCAGCAGCCACCAATGTGAATGCCCCAGCTGAGCAGCGGCGCCGTGTTTAGCCTGGAAGGAGATTCGCCCTAGGGAATTCGCTCAACCGCAACGGCCGTTTGTTACACATGAATGCTGAAGAACCCCAGGAAGCGCCAGATGTCGTGATGGGTATCTTTTCTATTAACTCAGTACTTGCAAGAGTGTTGTTTGATTCTGAAGCATCGCTCATTTGTCACAGGAGAATTTTCATGCACTCGTAAGATTCAACCAACAAACTTGAAGCATGTTATGATAGTTCACATACCAGGTTCAAACCACCAAAGCTAGAGAATTTGCAAGGCCGTACCTATCCGAATCCATGGAATATATTTTTATGCTAATCTAATAGTACTTGGAACCAAAGGTTTGGAAGTAGTACTAGGAATGGATTGGATGCCGAAACATAAAGGATTAATCGACTGTGCCAAGAAAGCCATATCCATGACTAGTACTGCTGGAGTATCAATAGATCATATATCTGAGACCTCGCCACGTCAATTCAAGTGCAACAAGATTCTAGCCCAACCAACCATTGTAACAACCCTAGTTTTATTAAATGGTAAATAGGATTGGTTTGTGCATTCATGAGCATCATCTAAAAAATGCATGCAAGAAATGTATTCAAATGGCTTTTGAATTTTGAAAACCTCAAAATTATTTAGAGGCCAAATGGTGATAAGGGCCCTAGAATATGTTTAGTTTATTCTAGAAAAACCTCTGGTATTTTAAATATTCAAAACATATATGATTTTGAAATTACAAAAAGAGAAAATAGAAAAGAAAAATGTTTTTGTAATAAAAACAGTTCCTAACCCTAACTGGGCCATAGCCCATCTTCCCTTTCTCTTCTTTCTCGCCCAGCGTAACAACAACCCTCCCTCTCTCTTCCTTCCCCGCGGCCCACTCAGCCCATCTGCAGCCCAGCCGGCCCGCTTACCCCTTTGTCGTCTGGTCCATCATCTTCATCACCGACAGATCGAGCAAACAGCTCACTATCGAGCTCCATCGCGCCGGCGTGCGCTAGGATTCGTGCCGCCGCCTGCCGTCGTCTACAAGTACTCGACGCCTCCACTGGAGAACCCTAGCACGCACTTCCCCCTCCCTAACCTCTATCTTCTGCGCGAGGACCAAACCCTAGTCGTCGGGAACCGCCAGTCGCCGCCGTCTCTGAGCTCCCCTCGACCAGCCAAGGCCACCGTTGGAACAGCCTCATTGCCCTCGTCCTTCTCGTCAACACGAACAAGCTAGGAACCCCTCTGCTGGCCAGAATCGAGCACGAAGCATTGTCGGTCGCCACAGTTCTTGCCGTCGATTCGCCGTCGTTCGGCCTCGCCTCCCCGACCCCTCCACTGCGCTCCTGGTGAGCTGCTGGTCCTCATGGACCCTCTCCCTTGCCCCCTCTCGCTCTGGTTCTTCTTCCCCATGAGTACCTACCGCCGCCGCCGCTGTTCTTCGTCGCCGTTGTAGCTCCGGTGACCCCCTGAAAGCGGCGCCACCACCATTCAACTCCCTTCGACGCCCTCTATCCAACACCCCCAACCACAGCCTCTCGCGTGCGCTCAATCACCTATTCCATCATTGATCTGAGAGCAAATCCATGGATGATATCATGATGTCATTAAGCCTTTTATTTTTCTTTAATAATTTCTGTAATTCTTTTCTATAATTAATAAATGCCTGACATGTGGGCCCCTATTGTAAGTCAAATAAACATTTTCAGAAATGATTTCTGTTTAATAAAAATGTTAAAGTAATTTCAAAATGTAAATTATTTTATAATATTCCAAAAATGATTTAAAATGAATTAAAATCAGAGAAATTCAAAACTAATTCATTTTAAATCAGAAAAATGCAAATAATATATCAAAATGATTAGAAAAATGAGCGTATGTAACTAAGCTATAATCATGCATTGTTAAATAACTTCAACTGCAAGTTTAATTAGAAGAACCAAATGAACCCCGTAGGTGATTCCGAGGATCCTCCTGTTCTAGGGTTTGGACCCCTCGAACCCCGTTTAAAATGACCAAGCATGTTTAGGGTTTCAATTCTAATAACTTTTAAATTGTCATATCATCATTCTTGTCTGAGCATTGCATCGATGCCATGTGTTGATTGTTTCCCTTTCTTTCTGGTGTTTGGTTCTTCTTCGGTAGAAACGATATCGGAATCGAGATCAAGGTCAAAGCCTGAGATCAACACCATCGAAGCTCGAAGATCAATACTTGATCAACTATATTCATGTCAAGTACCAGATGTCCGAAGCTCTGCTTTCTGGATATCAACTGGCAAAGGCAAGCGAAGCCCCACACATACATATGAATCCTATGGTTTCAAAGTATTTCATTCTTGCCATGTCCATACGATTCCAAAGTCTTTTATCGATAGATGGGGTAATCCTATCTGATGCATGTTAACTTTCAAGCCTAAATTCCCTGATCCACTTCTCCTAGCATAACTAGGGTTTGAGCTTGTGAAGTGTTGCTAGAGCTGTTATTTTTGTTGTGCTTAGCCATGCTTAGCTGTTACCCCTGGTCCATCCAGTTGATGAATCAGAGCTGTGAATGAACCTAGTATGACAGGATGACGTGGTAAGATCAGAGATGAAAGTTAAACATGCTAAGGCTTGTATGGGAGGACACAGTGGGTTGTGGTTTTTGCAGTCCCATACTTGCCACTACTAGGACCTGAGTTCTTTCCTATGGTCCAAGATGAGCGTACAGCCATACGGGGGCCTGGAAACCCCCTCGACCAACTAACTTGCCTAGTAGATTCCATGAGTCACATAGTTCAGGCGTTCCATTCGAAATACGCATTCTGGATCTTATCGAAGGAGGTGCATTCATACAGGTAGGTAAGCGTGGTAGGGAATGGAAGATGCCCGGCATCCGTAATCTCAAACCCTGTTCACATCATTAGGGACCGACTTCGGGACTCGACCCGATATGGCGGCATCTCCCTAGTGCGTGACTCATGGTCTCGGTGAAAGAAAGGTAAAGGTCGTGTCTAACCACTCTCTGCCGGCCTTCCAAGGAAGAGGGCTAATAACGTTTGGCATTAAGAATCGGTTGGTACGTGTGGATAAAGTTGTACACCCCTGTAGGGTTAAATCTTTTCGAAAAGCCGTGTCCACGGTTATGGACAAAGTTGGAGACTAGATTCTAAGATCATAGGGAACTTTAACCTAATCATAAAACATGGAAGATCAATCTATGATTAAGGATGCTTCCTCATGGGTGCGACAGGGTGATCCTAGTTGGTAGGTTCAGCTGATAAAGATTTGGTGGATATCAAAAGATGATCAAAGCTAGAGATACCGCTCTCTTATCCCCTTTTTAAATATTCTGATTAGTCGAGATTCTTCTCCCTCTTGTTTTACAAAACAAAGATGGCTTTATGAAAAATAACTCCACCAGCCATAAGTCTTGTGGAGTACACCTTGTACTCACCCTTGCTTTGTTGATACATTTGCAGCTGAGTAAGTGTTACCATAGAAGATGAGTTCTTCACAGCATCGACATCGACGAGTAGTTTGGAGTTCCCAGTCGGCAGTCTGGGATCTATGGATTGGACGTCATCGTTATGCTTTAGGCCTCTTAGGCCATTTGTTAAGTTTGCTATACTTAATAGCATAATTTGCCTTCCGTAGTTTGATGTTTGTTATCAGTGACCTCTGCTTGTAATATTTTGGTTCTCTGCTCAGTTATGAGCTCGCTGTAATAATTTTTGTGTCGTAGGTTCACTATTGTTTTACTGATTTTCTCTCTGTACTCTTTCGAGATTTAGGTTAGGCTTATTGATGTCTACGCACTTCTATTCTTGTAGACAGTTGTTGGGCCTCCAAGTGTAGAGGTTTGTAGAATAGTAGCAACTTTCCCTTAAGTAGATCACCCAAGGTTTATCGAACTCAGGGAGGAAGTGGTCAAAGGTATTCCCTCTCAAGCAACCCTGCAATCAAGATACAAGAAGTCTCTTGTGTCCCCAACACACCCAATATAGGTGCACTAGTTCGGCGAAGAGATAGTGAAATACAAGTGGTAACAGTGCCGGAAAATAGCTTCTGACTTGTTGACGTGGGGTAACGGTGCCAGAAAAGAGCTTGACATGGAGGAAAGGTAACCTCCCCGCCAAATGGAATAACGATGGAAGCAAGCAAACATGCAACAGATCTAGTAGCAAACGGTGTTTCAATGCTTAGAAACAAGGCCTAGGGTTCATACTTTCACTAGTGAACACTCTCTCATATAAATATCCTCTCTTCATGATACTACTCTTAAGTACTCTCCGGTTGGACACTCTAATCCAAGGTAGGGCTATAACAACAAACCTCAAAGTCCGCCTTCCCCAATCTAGATAACCACACACTGTCACCTTGAGCGCTAGAAGGATCCAACAAACACCACAATTTCATAGAGACATCCAACTGCAAATATAGATCATAACAAATATTCAAGCTAGCCAAAGTGCCTCACACGGTATGCATGCTGTCACTTTCACACATGTGGGGAAAAGCATAGATCTATTAAAAGCACAAAGAGTATTTATGTAGACTCAAGCCTAAGTGCCACCATGGCGTGCACGCTGTCACTTTCACACACATGGGGAGAGCAGAGATCTAATGAAGCACTTGAGTAGCAAGGTACATCTACTAGATTACAAATCTCATGACCACAACAAGATCATGCATAGAGAGAGAGATGAACACATAGCTACCGGTAGAGCCCTTAACGCTGAGGAAGAACTACTCCCTCCTCATCATGGGAATCAGCAATCATGATGAATATGGCGATGCAGATCGATGGATATGGCTCTAGGGGAACTTCCCCGTCCCAACAGGGTGCCAGAACAGAGACTTTCTGTCCCCCGAATATCCCCTTCGGTGGCGGCGGCGCAGCGGAACTTTTCATGGACTTTTGCTAATTGCCCTATGGTTTTTGGGTCGGAGGCTTCATATAAGCGCATGAATCAAGGTCGGTGGGGGTCCAGGGGGCCCACACCCCCTCCAGGCACCCCCAGGGCTCGCCCGCGCCTAGGGGGGTTTGGCCACCCTGTGGCCCCCATCCGGATCTGGTTCGTGGTTCCGTGTTCCTCCGGGAAAATAATAACTTTGGCTTTTGTCCCGTGCAATTCAGAGAATATTGATTTTCTGCCTTCCTGGAACCACAAACAGAAGAAAATAGGCAACAGGCATTGTGGCAACTTGTTATTAGGTTAGTTCTAGAAAAGATATAAAAACACCTCAAAGTGTTGACAAAACATAAGACAAATGATACAAAACAAGCATGGAGCATCAAAAATTATAGATACGTTTCCGACGTATCAAGCATCCCCAAGCTTAACTCCTTCTCGTCCTCGAGTAGGTAAGTGATAAAAAAGAATAATTTTTGAGGTGACATGCACAATCAAAACCAAGATCAAACCATTTGCAAGCATTGAAAGCTGGGATCAAAGAACTCTAAACATGTGCATAAAAGATGGAGTTCTAACAATAGGACATAGTAACTGCATGCAACATGTCAAGGTACAAACAAAGATCATGAATAACATGCATTGAAAATCATTTGTTGTTTCACATACAGAAAACATAGCATAGTGGCAATCATCTTGTCCCTCATAGACTAGCAATATAGATGCATGGGACACCTGCAAAGTTCACAAGGGTGACTAGAAACAAGTAGCACAAGAACAAGTAATACCACAATATGCATCAATTAATAAGCTTTGGGACACTACACACAGAATGACAACTTTGCTCTCTTAATGGTGCCTAAAGGTAGAAGGTGGAGACTCAATAATGGTGGAAGAAAGGCCTTTTTGCAAAGGAAGCAGGGATTACAAGTTTCAAAAAGAGCTTCCAAAAATTATGGTACTTATTAGCTTTCAGCCCTCATTGCCCCTATCATAAGCATCTTGAAGTGGTTAAGGTTAAAGTGGCAAAGCTGGAGTATATGCTTGATGAAGTATAAGTTGGCAATCTCAAGTCCCTTGAATATGAGGGCTACACCTCATGGATACTCAACTTAGGGCCCAGGCAAGTTCTTGTCACTTTAAGTATTTGCATATCATTGAGAACCGCTAACGGGGTACCCCTTGCACATGGTACAAGAGCTTTCCCATAAACAAAATGACAAGGCAAGCAGACAATGAGCATCTTAGCAATCTTTTTATTTACCATATGCATAGATTTTTATTGAGGATGCTTCATAGATAGCTCAGTATGGTGATGCTGCAAGTTTCCAACATGATTAGGCATGGATTAGGCTAGCGGCCCAGGCATTTCTCTAACACAGAATACAAACTCCATGGAATTACAAGTTCCCACTTCATTTCACACCGGTAACATCCATAGACAAAAGAGCATGATATCAACGGAGTACAAAGAGTACAAGTGCAATGTTGAAAACGTTCCCCGTGACAGCACAGTTCTGCTAATCCCAACTTATAAGTGCAAGCATATACAACAAAGTTTTCTCAATGGTTCAGGTTTATTAGGGGGCAAAGAATAAAATGTGTCATCAAGTTCGTGAGGGGTTTAATCACTAAGTTTTCACATAACAAAATAGTTTTTAATTGGAAGATAGTTGAAAACAAGAATACTTGGAATGGTGTAACACACCATGCATATGAATTTATAGTGGACACTGTGGAATAACTTGGTTTCTTGGGAGTTGGATGCATGAGTAGAGCTTACTCATACACGTGGAGGCTAGCAAAAGACTGGGAGCAACCAACTAAGAGAGCATAATGGTCATAATCATGCAGAGCAACAAAGCATACTAATCAAAGCAAAGAGTGGTACTACAAGTCAAGGACTAAATGATCGTAGAGGATATAGTGACTTGTTCATAGTCATAACATGGTGTGAGCATGTGCCAAGTCAACCCAAAAAAAGCATCAAAGGAGAATACCACAATACTATGCTTTTGCATGCTAAAACAACGCATAATTTCTTCAAGGCACACTAACCAATCCCAATTGTTTGGAACAAGACATGCTACAGCAATAATCACTAAGCATAAGGTCAAAACAAGATCTAGCATGACATGATAGTCTAAGCCACAATCAAAGCAAGCTCATTTTTTTTACCACTTAAGCATGAAGCTTCCTACTCTTTTCCAACACCAAACAACTTATTTGAAACAACTCATAAAGATAATAATCAATAAAGATCAGTGAGCTTGACTCACAAATCCACAAAGAAGAACTAAAAGTTCTAAGCTGAAAGCACAAGAAAACTAAGGCGGAACGCTGTGCTAGCAAAAGTGAACACTCACAGAACAATAAGAGTGAAAACTAGAGTGTTCTAGGCAATGAAAACAGAGTGTGTATCTCTCCAAAAGAAGTGTGTTGTGACCAACCAATTTACTCAAGAAAACTAAGCAAATGAAAACCAAAAACTAAAACTAAGACGCTCCAAGAACAACACAACAATGCATGAAACAATAAAAACAAAGTGTCTAGAAAAACCTGAGCTTTTTATTGATGAAGAAGGGGATGCCTTGGGCATCCCCAAGCTTTGACGCTTGTACCTCTTGGATATTTCTTGGGGTGAAACCGGGGTGGCATCCCCAAGCTTGAGCTTTTGTCCATTCTTCATCTCATTACATAATTCTCTATCTACACCTAAAAAATTTCCTTCATACAAAACTTCACACAATCTTCATTAGCAACATTAGTGTATTCAAAAGATAATAGACCTTTGGGTTTAGCTTTGGAACAGCAAAAAATTTCACTAAAAACACAAGCTAATGTAGCAACCCCTTCAAAAAGCTCAATTCCCCAAAAGAGAACTCAAAAAGGAATCAATAAGAAGCAAATGCAAATAATGGCAGAAATCTGTCAAAACAGACCAGCAGGTAGAAACTGATTTTTTAGAAAATCTTCTGTTGCTTAAATAAAAAAGTGTTGAACTAATAAAAGTTATCTAACATACCGTGGGATTTATGCGCAAAGTTTCAGCTCAATTCGAGTTACAGATATTCCTCACGAATTTTTATGGTGGAGGACAGAAATCTGTTTCGGGACAGCAACTCGCCAAATCTTACTTCCCTCTCATTAGAGGTCATTCTTGGCACAAAAAAGCAAAGAAAAAGGATAAGGAGAGGTCATTACTGAAGTAATAACTTCCAAGACTCAAGAAAACTCTTGGGTTATCTCCCAATAAGTACTTTTCTTTAACGCCTTTAAGTTAGGCTTGATAGTTTGAGAAGATGCTCACATAATAAATATCAATTGAAGTAAAAGAGAGCATCAAGAAGCAAATTCAAAACACATTTAAGTCTAACACACTTCCTATGCATAGGAATCTTGTAAAGAAACAAGTCATGAAAGCACAAAGCAACAAACATAGAAAAGCAAAACAAGTGCAGCTTAAAAAATTTCAACATAAAGAGGGGAAACTTAATATTTTGGAGACGTATAAAACCATGTTTCCCTCTCTCATAATAACTTTCAGTAGAAACATGAATAAAATTAACAATATAATTATCACATAAAACATTTTTATCATGAGACACTTTCATATAATAAGTATTACTCTCCACATAAGCATAAGCATTCTTATTTATTGTAGTGGGAGAAAATTCAACAAAATATCTATCATTACTATTCTCATCACCATAATCATCAAATATAGGAGGCATATTGTAACCACAATTAATTTTCTCCTCAATAGTAGGTGAACTGAAAATATCATACTCATCATTGGAAACATCATATATTGGAGGTTTGGTATCATCATAAGCAATAGAATAGTTATCTTCCAAAGCTAGGGGACTAAAAAGATCACTTTCATCAAAACTAGCTTCCCCAAGCTTAGACTTTTCCATAGCATTAGCAACAATGGTGTTCAAAAAATTCATACTAATAACATTGATATTAGCATGGAAATAAAGTTCCATAGGTTTTTTAATTTTCTCTTCAAACACTTCATGTCCTAAATCAAGATAAACACTATAAAGATCTCTAATTTTGTTGTTGTTTTCCATTAAGCCTAACTAGTGAAAACAAGAAACAAAAAGACAAAATTGCAGAATCTAAAGGAAATAACTTCGAGCACTCACACCGGAGGATGTGAGTACCTTTTACCTTACCTCCCCGGCAACAGGGCCAGAAAACTTGATGCAGTGCTGAGTTGATGGGAGGAAGAGGTTGAAGTAGATTCCTCCGACAACGGCGCCAGAAAACTTGATGATGCACATGTGTAGAGCACTTCGTTGGGAACCCCAAGAGCAAGGTGTGAAGCATCAAGCAGCAAGTCTTCCCTCAGTAGAGACCGAGGTTATCGAACTAGAAGGAGGAAGGAAACGTCACACAGGTGTTGGAAGCAACGTGGAGACCTTCACAACACAAACTAAAGACTTTGCCCCAACGAATCAGTGAGGTTGTCAAGCTCACCGGTTTGCTGTAACAAAGGATTAAACGTATGGTGTGGAAGGTAATGGTTTGCAGCAAGTAAACAAGTAACATTGGAAGATGTATCAATGGTAAAGATTGGACCAGGGTCCATAGTTCACTAGAGGTGCTCTCCTTAGATAAACAACATGGCATGAAGGGTAAACAAATTACAGCGAGGCAATTGACAGGAACTGAGCAAGGCATAACAATGCAATTACTAGCCAGAAAGATCCTATGAAGTTGATTGGGAAATACAACAATATACATAGACCGTCATCCAACTGCATCTATGACTAGAAGTCCACCTTCAGGTTATCATCCGAACCCCCTCCAGTATTAAGTTGCAAGCAACAGACAACTGCTTTAAGCAAAGAGTGTAAGATAAACAGTCCACATGTTCCATGAAGAAGAGACCGTTGTTTTCCCCCTAGTAGCAACAACACATCTACAACCGAAGAGATTATTGTCACTTCCCTTGGAAACTAGAGGCATGAAGCCACTATCGAGCATAAATACTCCCTCTTGGAGTCACTAGCAACTACTTGGCCAAGATAACCACTGGCAACAGAGAGCATGCAAGATCACAAACAACACAGACATGATAGAATCATAAAGATAAAACCATTAATTAAACCAACATAATAATCTCAATATCCATCGGATCCCAACAAACACAACATGCATGATTACAAATAGATTAGATCTTGATCATGAACGGAGCTCACCAGATCTATACATGAAAGCACAAAGGAGGAGATACAACCATCTAGCTACTACATGGACCCATAGTCCAAGGTGGAACTACTCACGAATCATACCGGAGAGAAGGCCTCCGGGATGATCTGCCCTCCGATAGGGTGCCGGGAAGAGCTTCAGATCCCCCCAATCTAGGGACGATGGTGGCAGCGGCTACAGACGGTTTCATGGAATATTGATCGGGTACCGAGAGTTTCTGCATCGGGGGATTCTTATAGGCGAAGGGGCGAGACCGGGAGGCGGCGAGGGCCACCAAAACCTAGCCAGGCATGGGCCTACCTATGGCCGCGCCTAGTGGGGTGGCCCCTCTAGCCGGCCTCCCCGGCTCCCCTCTGGAGTTCTTGTTCCCCACGGAAAGTTATTGACTTTGTCCTTCGTCCCGTCCAATTTCGAGAATATTTCTTTACTGACTTTTCTGAAACCAAAAACAACAAAGGCATCTGGCACTGTTGCAACTTGTTAATAGGTTAGTACAAGAAAACATGTAAAAAGCAACTCAAAGTGTAGACAAGTAAAGCAAAGTAGATACTAAACAAGCATGGAGCATCAAAAATTATAGATACGTTTTTGACGTATCAACATCCCCAAGCTTAACTCCTGCTCGTCCTCGAGTAGGTAAGTGATAAACAGAATAATTTTTTAGGTGAACATGCACCCTCACAATAAAGATCCAACCATATGCAAGCATTGAAAGCTGGGATCAAAGAACTCTAAACATGTGCATTACAGAATGTAGTTCTAACAATAGGACATAGTAACTATGCATGCAACATGGCAAGCTACAAACAAAGATCATGAATAATATGCATTGAAAAACGTTTCTTTGTTTCACATGCAGAAAAATAGCATAGTGGCAATCAGCTTGTCCCTCATAGAGTAGAAAGATAATGCATAGTACACCTTCAAAGTTCACAAGGGTGACTAGAAACAAGTAGCACAAGAACAAGTAGTAACACAATATGCATCAATTAATAATCTTTGGAATACTGCACACAGAATGACAACTATGCTCTCTTAATGGTGCCTAAAGGTAGAAGGTGGGGCCTTTTTATAAAGGAAGTAGGGATTCCAAGTTTCAAAAAGAGCTTCCAAAAATTATGGTACTTCTTAGCTTTCAACCCTCATTGCCCCTATCATAAGCATCTTGAAGTGGTTAAGGTTAAAGTGTCAAAGCTAGAGTATATGCTTGACGAAGTATAAGTTGACAATCTCAAGTCCCTTGAATATGAGGGTTACACCTCATGGATACTCAACTTAGGGCCCAGGCAAGTTCTTGTCACTTTAAGTATTTGCATATCATTGAGAACCGCCAACGGGGTACCCCTTGCACATGGTATAGGAGCTTTCCCATAACCAAAATGACAAGGCAAGCAGACAATGAGCATCTCAGCAATTTTTTTATTTACCATATGCATAGCTTTTTATTGAGGATGCTTCGTAGATAGCTCACTATGGTGATGCTGCAAGTTTCCTCATGATTAGGCATGGCTTAGGCTAGCGGCCCAGGCGTTTCTCTAACACAGAATACAAACTCCATGGACTTATAAGTTCCCACTTCATTTCACACCGGTAACATCCATAGAAAAAAGAGCATGATATCAACGAAGTACAAAGATACAAGTGCAATGTTGAAAGCGTTCCACGTGACAGCACGGTTCTGCTAATCCCAACTTATAAGTGCAAGCATATACAACAAAGTTGCCTCAATGGTTCAAGTTTATTAGGGGCAAAGAATAAAGTGTGCCATCAAGTTCGTGAGGGCTTTAATCACTAAGTTTTCACATAACAAGATAGTTTTTAATTGGAAGATAGTTGAAAACAAGAATATACTTGGAATGGTGTAACACACCATGCATAGGAATTTATAGTGGACACTTTGGAAAAACTTGGTTTCTTGGGAGTTGGAAGCATGAGTCGAACTTACTCATACAAGTGGAGGCTAGCAAAAGACTGGGAGCAACCAACTAAGAGAGCAATAATGGCCATAATTATGCATTGCAACAAAGCAAACTAATCAAAGTAAAGAGTGGTACTACAAGACAAGGAATAAATGATCATAGAGGATAATGGTGACTTGTCATAGTCATAACATGGTGTAAGCATATGCCAAGTCAACCCAAGCAAAACATCAAAAGAGAATACCATAATACTATGGTTTTGCATGCTAAAACAACGCATAATTTCTTCAAGGCACACTAAGGGGGTGTTTGTTTGGGCTTTTGACCACTTCTCCACAGGAAAAAGGCAAAAAAACGAAACAAACGGGTTTCTGTGGGTTTGGCTTTTGCTAAAGTACTTCTATAAAACAGACCTACTGGGCAAAGCACGTCTGGGGGTGCTTTCCGTAGCTTCCCGCAGCTGCGAACGAACCGTTTTTTTATTTGGACGTATCGTTCCCTCAATTTACATCAAAATGCCACCAGGACTGACCCCGTACGTGACCCCGGCTCCTAGAAAAAAAACGCCCCACGCACCCCCTCCCCCGTGTTCTCGCGATTCGTCTCTGGCGAGAGGATAGGGTTCCCCTCGTCTAGTCGCAGCGCCGCCGCCGTCCTCCCTTGGCTCCTCCCCGCGCCGTCCTCCCTGCCTCCTCCCCGCCGTCCTCCCCGACGTCCTCCCTCCTCCCTGCCTCCTTCCCGTTGTCCTCCCTCCTCCCTGCCTCCTCCCCGTCGTCCTCCCTCCTCCCTGCCTCCTTCCCGTCGCCCTCCTCCCTACCTCCTCCCTGCGAGTCATTGCCTCTCCTGCAGACGACGTACAGGGAAGGCTGTTCGTCCGAGGAACCCACCGTTTCCTTCAGCGAGGTCTCGAGCATGGGCAGCTTCTCCTCCAGGGTTGCGGGCGGGATGTTCAGGGACCGAGGAAGCGAGACTATGTGGAAGTGATGGGCAGGACGTACGTCTAGCAGCAGATGAGGCTCGCCCTTGTCGATCAGACTCTTGTACTCTATGTAGGTGACGCGGGCGCTTTCTGGTAGCAGGTTCAGGCTCGGCGCCGACTGCATTAATATAAACAATAATAGGTGAAAATGTCGTACCTTCTCAACCTGGAACAAGAGTACAGCAGGCATTGGCCTGATTTCCGCCGCAGCCAAGACTGTCGTACCCCGTCCTAGCTCAGCTACATCCTTCCTGTCCCCGCCAATCTCATCTCGTCCCTGTCCGACCTCGTCCCCGGTCGACCTTGTCCTAGTTCAAATGCGAGGACCCCATCCGCACATGGTAGTGCTAGTGCTTTTTTTTGCGGGTGAGACACGGTAGTGCTAGTGTTGTGCTAGTGCTCGAAATTTCATATTGTGGTAGTGTTGCTCGAAATTGATACGTGCCTCTCTTGATGTGATAGTGTTGGTCGAAATTTCATTACGATGATTTCTTATTTGTGTAATGGTCAGATATGTATTTTGAACAAACCAATATGTGACATATGGTATTTAACGATGATATATGCGATTTATGCACTTCAATAATGAAGTATATGTGTTATATGAATTATAGGGACATAACAGGCAATTCCTTACCACACAGCCAGACAGCCAGCCAAGTTTCCAAACAGTCAAACTCAGAGAAATAGCTTTCCCTGCACAGCAGCATAGCCAGCCACAGCCAGCCAGCCACAGCCCAAACAAACAGGCCCTAAGCAATCCCAATTGTTTGGAACAAAACATGCTACAGCAGTAATCACCAAGCATAATGCTAAAACAACACCTAGCATATCATGCTAAAGTCTAAGTCATAGTCAATGCAAGCTCCTCTTACTATTAGGAAAATGTCTGTTTGTGGCGCACATGGAATGGCCATCGGTGGCGCACTAGCCGTGCGCCACTAGCCTCGCGCTACGGCTAACTCCTAGCCATGGCACACTGCCTAGTGCGCCACGGTTGTGTCGAGATAGGCGTAGCGCACCTGCTAGTGCGCCACGACTATGTGGGCAGGTGCGCTACGCGTTGAATCTTCTGTGGCGCACGTCCCAGTGCGCCACTAAGCTGCTGAGGTGCGCTTTAGACGTAGTGCGGCATAAAAGCTAGGTCATGTGCGCCACAGGTGTTTTTTTGTTTTTTTTTTAATTTTAGAGCCAGATTATATACAATACAGATTATATACAATATTACAAGCAGATATACACACACAGATACAAGATATACAATTATATATATAAATACACAATTTGAAAAACAAGATTGAAACAAACACATATAGGTAAGTCTCATACATGAATACATAGTATAAGTTACATTGTTTCGATCAAGTTACAAAGTAGTTGGTGACATGCGAATACATGTGTCGATCGAACAAGTTAGAGCTCGGAAGCTCGCCTAGACATCTAAACTAGCTAGACACAAACACGGGATAAACAACCAAAGAAGATAAGCATGATCACCGCCGTGACGAAGGTGTAGGTCTTCATCCGGTTCCTTGTCCTAACTCCCGCTAGATAGCGCGTGTATCTAGCTTCCGCCTCCGCCATAGTGTTGTACCCTTTATAGCTATTGCCGATGAAACGGTGCACCTGTCTCCGGCAGTCTTCCCAATCATCGTAGACTCCGGGAACCCGTCCCTTGTACACGACGTACCACGTCATCTATAAGTTGACAATAATAATTAACCGATGATTGAAAAAAAACATATATAATTAAAGTCGCATATGAAGATACACTTATAGAAAGTACTCCTAAATCAAAAAGACCAAACTCAAAAAGCATGCCTCATATATAACTAGGTTGTTCGATACAGGAATATGCTACGATGGAACTGTGAGCCAAGTAGGATGCACAAGACCTAGACTTGTGCATATCACAAGTCTCGAAATCCCGTCGTAGCACATTCACATATATATTGTGCCAAGACATTTCAATCATCGGCATTATTCTCTAAAAAGACCAAAATAACTCGAAAAGAATGCCTCATATATATATACATAGGTCGTTGGATACAGGAATATGCTACGATGGAACCGTAAGCCAAGTAGGATGCACAACATATAGACTTGTGCATAACACAAGGCTTACAGTCCCGTCGTAGCACATTCACATATATATTGTGCCACGACATTTCAATCATCGGCATTATTCTCGAAAAAGACCAAAGTAACTCGAAAAGAATGCCTCATATATAACTAGCTAGGTCGTTGGACACAGGAATATGCTACGAAGGAACGGTTAGCCAAGTAGGATGCACAATTCCTGGACTTGTGCATATCAGAAGGCTAACTATCCCGTCGTAGCACATTCACATATATATTGTGCCACGACATTTCAATCATCGGCATTATTCTCGAAAAAGACAAAAATAACTCGAAAAGAATGCCTCATATATATACATAGGTCGTTGGACACAGCAATATGCTATGATGGAACCATGAGCCAAGTAGGATGCACAAGACCTGGACTTGTGCATATCACAAGGCTCACAATCCCATCATAGCACATTCACATATATAGTGTGCCACGACATTTCAATCATTGGCATTATTCTCGAAAAAAGAGTAAGGAAAAAAAGGACCAAAGTGAGCAAAGGACCAAAGAGTAAGCAAAAAAACCAAGCATTGATTGATATATAATAATAATAAGCAAAAGAAGTAAGCGATGATTCATAAACCTAATAATATAAGTATAGTAGCATGTACACTTGTCCACACACACAAAGGTCATCTATAGTTTGTAACTACAACTAGGCCAACATCAAGCCTTCTGGCTCGGCTTAGGGAACGGGAGGATGCCTTGTCTCGTCATGAACTTCCTATAGTCACCCTGCATCTCTAGGCGATCTTCTATGTCACGGTTATTCGGGATATTTCCTCCGTAGAAGATCCCCCCCGAAGTCATGACATCACGAAAGTTGATTGCCCCAAACTGCTGCTGGATGTGATACATCTCTTGTCTAATATCTGAATCAGTGATCTTGGCCTTTGCTTCAGCCCACTGTTTGAGATGATCTGGCAACGTAGAATTCTGCTGGTCAAGTAGGAACGCCCTCATGTGATGGAGTGCGTAGTAGGCTTCCTTCTTACTGTTTTCCGGCTGCTTCATGTAGGGGAACTCCGTTACGTGGTTGAAGACGTGCTTGCCGAACTTGATCTTCGTACGCACGAAGGTGGTTCCTTCCGCCGAGGCAAAGCCAGTGAGAGAATCATCCAGAACTTCCTTGATCTTGTCGTAGTTTTTCTTCTTTTCTAGACTCCCCGAGTCAAAATACGTGGCATGGGAATGCTTCGGCGATAAGGAGATGAGCATGCAGTGTTCATCTCTGCACAAAAAAGTCAAATAGAATGTGTTGGAAAAAGAATGATGATAATCTAATAAAGCCAATCGACGGTGGCGAGTGAATAACGACTTACTCAGGAAAGTAAGGCACGAGAATGTATTCCTTTGTCTTGTTCGCCACGAGGATTCTTTTTAGGTACGAGGCCACGATACGTCGTTCGGCGGGGGAACCCAAGCAGCCGTCACGCATGTAGTAGGGGTCCACTATAGCGATGCCCGGTGTGTTCTCTCTAATGATCTGCATGGCCAGGCTGAGAGAAAACAGACGGACCATGGTATAGTGCAGCGGGTATAGGTGGAACAAATTGAAGATGTCGTCGAACCGCAGGAAGAAAAGATCCGCAGGGGCATTGTCGACGAAGCCCAAGCCTGGTGGCACCTTAACCACAAATACCGGGTGCGAGGGATCTTTCTCCGATAGAAGGCGTCTCTCTTTCGTCAGCACGCCGTCATGCACACTCTGCAGTTCCGAACTGGCGAGCTTCCGCAAATTCTTAGGTAGCATGGGCTCACCCGCCACATGAATCCTCCACATAATACCCTCGGGTCTTGGTGGCCCGTCCCGAAACCTGATCGGATTCGCAGTTGTTGACGCCACCGGCTGGCTCGAGCTGCTAGATTTTCTTTTCCTGCCCTTTTTTTCCTTATAGATCTTCTTCTTTATCCAGGTTCTCCAGCTGGCTAGGGCGGTGCTCATCTTTGTGAGGGCGGATTTGTTTACTTCGTTCCCATGATAATTTGTGTTCTGATACTTAGCAGGGAACTTGTATCTTGCGTGCAGCTTCTCGAAGAGGAGTGTGTGCAAGTGGCCATTATCTTTATCCCGGAGTTTCTCGGTGTTGATCGATATGGTTGTCCGGGTGATCGACGCCACTTTCCCAACGTACCATTTGACGACAAGGGCGGGCTCCAAAGGAACCCCTAATGGGATCACTTCGGTAATTTCTTCCCTGACGGTGCCGACCGTGTTCGGGCGCCGTTCCTTCGGCTTCTTCTTCTTCTTCTTAGGAGGATTGCTACCACCCCCTGTGCCCTCACCGCCATCAGTGGTTTCATCATCCGCCGTTCCTTTGGCTTCTTCCTCCGCGTCTTCCATCTCATCATCCTCGCTCTCCGAAGGATGGTATTCTTCATCGTCTTCTAGCCGCTGGGCCGCCTCCCAGAATGTCAATTGTTTATTCGAAGGTCTGAGTTCTCCTTCAGCGCTAATGCGCTTAGAACATCTAGCCTCGTCGTGGTCACACATCTTTGCACTAATAAAAAACAAATAATTGGTTAAATGCACGGAAAAATCCGGCATGACCTTTGCTAATTTTCTTAAACTAGGAGTGCCCGATTTCTGCCGAAACGGAAGTTAATCAACATTCCGGCAAAAATCGGGACTCATTTCATACAAGAACCTGCATACACGACATAATAAAGTGCTTCATATACAAGCACAAGCACAATTTCAAGTGCTACAATTATATCACCACAGATCAGTACTACTTGACCATCACCAACAAGCAAACCAGTACTAAAACCATCACAAGGATCAGTACTAACACCATACAACATAACTAGGATTTCAGCATGAGCATTTCATCAGTATATACATATTGTTTCATCAGTATATACATCATAACTAGGATTTCAGCAGGAGCATTTCATCATTATATACACATTGTTTCATCATAACTAGCATTGCAGTAACAATATAAGATGCACTGCATCCCAGTGGCAGTGCTTGACAATGTCTCTGTTGGGTAGAGTCTTGACACTTTGTTAGGTGGAGGAGTAGTAGTACTGGTACTCTGGTAGGGTTACTAGGGTCTGTAGTATATATTGTTCAGGTGTTTGTTTAGGAGATGTTAGCTGGCTGGAACAGGACACTTGAACAAAATAAGGGGCTTGCAAAAGCAAGTACCAGCTCAACATCAACACCATAACATGTCTCTATCAGTTGTTCAGAAGCAGCTGGCTCTGCAAAAGATTAACAACTGGAGCCATCACTTGAACAAATGGAGCCATCAGCATCAGATTAACAACTCATTTGACAGTAGAGTTTATTTATACAAGGGAGACCTCTGGCTCTGCATACATGGCCAGGATGCCATATTCCAAGATGACATGTGATGCTGTTTATTTGATTGATTGATGCTCACATGGAGACAGAATATTGGAGTTCTTAATATGAAAGTGCCAACATGCTCAACTCATTTATCCAGTGCATATGAAAATGTATATGGGCATGCATATAACATGGTTGTTTTGTGAAAAGATAAATAACATGGTTTTGCTTCAGGCTGTCGGACAGGGAACATTCAGTAATGAGGGCTCTGTTCTTCAACAAAGAATGCATATCACCATTCATGAAGTACACCCTCTATTTGATACATTAAAAGTAGTATATGTTTGATACATAATGGATTCGTCTCTTATCAGTTATCAATAACTTGCAGCTCTAAACCCTAATTCCCAAATACAACAAGAGGCTGCAGCCCCAAGATTGTTCCTCCCACAGGAGCCCCAAAGTAGTATATGAACAACTTGTATTTCAGTCAACTACACCATTCTAACTACTTTAAATTGAAATACACAAACCAGAGCTTCTCTAGGGCATAACACCTGAACAACTTGTATTTCAGTCAACAAGAGGCTGCATCGAGAATAACTTCAATGTTGAGCAGGATCTAAGGATCAACAATAACTTGGAGGCATAGTTTAATTGTTTACACCAGAGCTTCTCTAGGGCAAAGAAAATAGGCATTTTCATCTGTTCATTGCAGGATCTAAGGAACCGTGTGGGCAGGGAGAGAGGGAGAGAGGGGAGGCTCACCTCCTCTGAGACGAGGATGACGATGATCACGTGGGAGAGGCGGCGGCCTCCTCCTCCTCAGCCTCGAGCGGTGGCGGTCTCCTCCTCCTCGAGCGGCGACGACCTTCTCCTCCACGGATCGGCAGCGACGCGGGCCTCCTCCTCCTCGAGTGGCACGATCCTCCTCCTCCACAAGCGGCGCTGGCCTCCTTCTCCTCCACGTATCGGCAGCGGCGCGGGCCTCCTCCTCCTCAAGAGCGGCGGTGGCGGATCGAGAAAGCAGCGGCGATGGCGCAGCGCGGCGGGGCTCGATGTGTGGTGTTTGTGAGATGGGGATGAGAGAGGCGGACGTGGCACGCGCGGTTGACTAGTCCAACCCACATAGGCGTAGCGCACCCTGGCCAAGTGTGCTACGGTAACCGTAGCGCACTTGGCCAGGGTGTGCTATGGCTATGTGGGTTGGACTATCAGATAAGAGGGCGGCCACCCCACTAGTTAACACTAGCACTGTCTTATCCCACTGGTTTTGCCCACTGCTCTATTCTAAACTTGTGAGCACCCAGGTTCGAATCCTGTTACCCCACTTTTTTATTTTTATTTTAAAAATACTTTTAAATGTTCTAGAAAATGCCCAAAAGTGGTGATATATGCCATAGAAGTTTTGTTTTGTTTTTAAAATACTTTTAAATATTCCAAAAATGCCCAAAAGTGATAATATATGTCATAAAAGTGGTACAAATATGATTCAAAGTATAACTAAATTTCATAATAATTTGTCCATGAATATTACAATCTTTTTCGACCACGCGTTTTACAATATTTTTTGAGCTAGCGTTTTACAATCTTTTTTCCCTTCTTTGTCGGGGTTGAATAATTTAGCCCTGGCACTTTAATGTTTATTCTTTCGAACGGGCTACCTTTTTTGGGTAGGGTTGTCCTTTTTCTTCTTGTGATGTATGTTGCTGCATCGTAGTCGTCGTCATCTTCAATCTTTGGATCGCCCGTCTGGTGAAGTCTTGCTCGTTGGCGACTCCGTCCATTCCGATGATGTTTCTATTTCCTCTCCTCACGACAACACGGCTAGGCTTTGTCGGGTCGGTAATGAAAAAACAATGGTCCACTTTGGTAGCCAAGACCACGGTTCATTTTTCGCGCCACGTTACCAATGCCTTGGATTTGGCTACTTCGGGTATAACCATGGTTGTGAAATACCGGTCTTCTCTTTCGACGCTCTTTTCCCATCTGACACGGAACATCGGCACCTTTTCTCCATAGTAGTCGAGCTCCCAGATCTCCTCGATTCTTCCATAGAATCTTTCCTTCATGTTGTCATCAGTGTAGAATTCCGACGTTACGCCTGAGTTCTGATAATCACACTTGTTGTCCTTTTCCTCCGTGTAGAATGTGTAGCCGTTGATATCATACGCCTGATAGGTCACCATGTTTTGCATCGGTCCCTGCGACAAGGTGAATATGATCTTTTCCGTGTCAGAAGAATGCGATCGCGGGGGATTATCAAGGAGCATCTGCCTAAACCAACACGTGAAATCTGAGTTGTGCTCTTTGATTATTTCTCCCTGCGTCCTCTATATGCCCCAGTCACTGTACTTCTTCTCGATTAACCTTTTGTGCTTCTGTACCCAAGGATCGACCAGTTCTAAATGCTGTATCGCGACGAGGTTTGCTCGATCAAAGTCTGCGCGTCGAAAATCGAAGTCTGCATGTAGTATGCGACGACCCTCTCGGTGACCAGATCCGTCGAGCTTGCCAAGGTGCCTGTTGACGGAAGACCGGCGGTGGTTCTCGATGTCTAGATAATTCGTGCGAAAGAGATGCACTCTTCGCCGAAAGCCCTTGGCTATGCTTCCATCTGGACGGGACCTGTTGCGAACGTATCCTTTGATGTGTCCGTTCATCCTTTAGAACACCATCATGCTGCGGAGGAACATCGGCCCGAGTTGTACGATGTCCTCCACGACATGGACCAGCAGATGCACCATAATGTCAAAGAATGCGGGTGGGAAGTAGACCTCAAGCTCACATAGTATCACCACGATCTCCTCATGTATCCTCCCGAGCTGATTCATGCCAATCGACTTCCTAGAGATGACGTCGAAAAACTTGCAAAGGCCAAATAACGTTTCACGGACGTGCTCGTCCATTATCCCTCTTAGTGCGACCGGAAGTAACTGTGTCATTAGCACGGCACAGTCGTGAGACTTCATGCCATCAACCTTCACGCCTCGTCTAGGTATCTGCTTATCTTGCCCGCGTAGCCGTAAGGAAATTTAACTCCTAGAAGGCACTTGAAAAACTGTTTGATCTCATCTTGGCTTAGAGTGAAGCAAGAAGGAGGCCAGTAATATTCGTTCTTCTTGAACTTTTTACCCTTCCGACGACCTTGTGTCGTCTCCGACTCATGATCATCGTCATCTTCCTGATCATCGAGAAAAGGCGTCCTCCGTGAAGCTCCTTCTGGATACCCAAGCATATCAGGTCGTGCCTTGCTTTCGGACCATCTTTCGTCCTATCTGGCATGTTGATTATGGTGGCGACCAGAATCTCGCACACGTTTTTCGTGATATGCATGATGTCGAGGCTATGAGGCGTGCGGAGAAACTTCCAGTATGGCAACTCCCAGAAAACAGATCTTGTTTTCCATACCTTCATCAGCGGCTTGTATTGTTGCTGCCTCTTTTGCTTCTTTCCAGGCTTAGGACAATCTTTCCAGTTTTTCAGCAACTCTTCCACTTCTTCGCTGCTCCTACGCTCTGGTATTCCTCGGGTCTCGGATTTGCCATCGAACAGGTCTCCACGTTTTCTCCATGGATCATTCTTGCCGAGCCACCTCCGGTACGCCATGAACACGGTTTTCGATGACCCTGGATCTTTCTCTAGTTGGAGATAGCTTGTGTTATCCATGCACCTAATGCATGCGCAGAATCCTTGGATAACCTTCCCCGAGATATACCCGCAACCTGGATAGTCTTGCATCGTAGTGACCAATGCGGATCTCATAGTGAAATAATCTTGTGCGACGGCGTCGTAAGTATTTGCTCCAGATTCCCATAACGTGGCTAGCTCCTCTTTCAATAGCCCGAGATACAGATTGATGTCGGTACCAGGTTGTTTCGGCCCTTGAATTAGCATACTCATTTGTATGTACTTCTTCATGCACAACCATGGAGGGAGGTTGTACATCCATACAAACACAGGCCAAGTGTTGTGCGTGCTACTCTGGCTACCGAACGGATTGAGTCCATCGGTGCTCGCACCAAGCCTGATGTTCCTCGAATCTCCACCAAATTCTGGGAATTCGAGGTCCAATGCTTTCCACTGGCTAGCATCTGAAGGGTGCGTCAGCAGCTCATCCTTTTCGGGGTCATCATCATCATCTCCTGGCTTCTTCCTTTCCGCATGCCATCGCATGAGCTTCGCTTCCTTAGGGTCCGCGAAATAGCGCTGCAGACGAGGAGTGATAGGAAAGTACCATACCACTTTTCAAGGTTCTTTCTTCCCTTTCTTGTATCGACTCACGCCACACACCGGACAAGTGGTTTTCTCCGTGTCCTCGCCCTGATAAATGATGCAATCGTTGATGCATACGTGATATCTAACGTGCGGTAGATCGAGAGGACAGACGATTTTCTTGGCGTACTCGATACTAGTTGGACATGTGTTCCCCTCCGGGAGACGATCGTGCCAGAATGCCATCATATCGTTGAAGCTTGCGTCTCTCAATTTGTGTTTTGCCTTCATCTCCATAGCCTTGAGCGTTACATTCAACCGGGTATCATCGGGCCTGCATCCTTCATACAATGGAGTAACCGCGTCTTTCTCAAGTTGCGCAAGCTTGGCTTTCTCTCTCTAGCGGCGGCAAGCGTTACTAAATGCAGCTTGAGAAGCAGCTCTTGCACATAAGGGTCCCACACCTAGCCTGACGTTGTTCCATCATCGTCTCCTCCTCCAGCATCTAGATCATCATCTTCCCGGCCTGCTTCCGCACATTCACCATCTCCAGGAGACTCTTCATCATCTCGCCCGTTCTCGCCGTGATGATGATCATCGTCATGTTGCCCACCTTCACCGTCTCCATCGTCTTTGTCATCGCTTATCCAACGAGTGTATCCATCCATGAAACCATGGCGGAGCAGGTGCGCCTACAGATTCCCGGAATCTGGGTCGATCACCCAGTTGATTTTGCATCTTCTGAACGGACATCTTATCTCCGTCTTGTTATTTCGTATCATGTCGGCCGTCGCACATTTCAAAAATCTAGCCACAATGTATTCGCTCATTATGAGCACCATTTTTGCCTGCACGGTGTACACGGTACAATTAGAAGTCTATTAGAACCACATAATCAATGCATGCATGCAATGGTCGATAGAAAATTTCTGCATGACCTATCCTAAAATTAGGACCTTTGCAAAATGCCAAAGTCTTGCCAAAATGGAAATGAATCAACATTTTGGCAAAACAAATGGCAACTTGTTCACATACAAACACAAGAGAGAGAGACCGATCCATACACACATGAACATATCATTATCCTCTCCATACACACATGCATGAGCATCATCGATACTCTCCATATACACACACATATGACCATCGATCCTCTCATACACACATCATGAGCATCGATCATCTACATACATATGAGCATATCATCCATATACACATGAACACATCCTTACATGGACAACTTACCGAGATGAGAGACCAATCGCGAGAAAGATGGAAAGGAGAGGTGCGAGCGAGACCGGAGAAGGAGATGAGAGACCGGAGACCTTCCTCTATTACTTATGTAACATCCAAGGCAAGTTCTACATGCTAAAAATGGTGAATGGGTGGAGAAATTGAGGTTGGAAGGAGAAGATCCCGACTAGATCTAAGGAGGAAGAAGAAGGGGAAAGTGAAGTGTGGGGTGGTGGATGATCACACATGTGCACATAAAGTGGAGCTGCCAAAAAATCGCATCATCCGTGCGCGCCATGTGGATTAGTAACATCCGTGGCGCACATGCCATAGTGCACCACGGATGTGTCTGGCCGTTTTACAGCGCAGAGGGGCATGCGCTTAGGCGTAGCACACCCCCCCCAACGTGCGCCAGGATAACACCAACAGGCGTAGCACACCTACCCTACGTGCGCTATGGATGTCTGGCGTGCGGCCAATAGGGCCCTGGCCCACACATATCTGTGGCGCACTATGGTCATGTGCGCCACGGTTGTTCTAGTTACTAGTAGGGCATTGCCCATAGGTGAGCCACGCCTGTTTTAGCCGTGGGGCACTTCAACCATGTGAGCCACGGATGTGCTGATTACCTATAGCCATTTTCCTAGTAGTATCTTGCACTTCAAGCAAGAACTTACTACTCCTTTCCAAACACCAAGCAACCTTATTTGCAAATCAACACAGTGAGAACGAGGGTCCAAACTACTTTATTCAAGCAAACTAAACAATCGAAGCAAAGCAAACAAAAACTAAGACGCTCCAAGAACAACACAACTGTGCATGAAACAATAAAAGTGAAGTGTCTAGACAGACCTGAGCTTTTTATTGATGAAGAAGGGGATGCATTGGGCATCCCCAAGCTTTGACGCTTGTACCTCTTGGATATTTCTTGGGGTGACACCACGGTGGCATCCCCAAGCTTGAGCTTTTGTCCATTCTTCATCTCATTGCATCATTCTCTCTCTACACCTGAAATTTTTCCTTCATACAAAACTTCACACAATCTTCATTAGCAACATTAGCTTATTCAAAAGATGACCACTAGCAAAGCTTTGAAACGGCAAGGATTTTCACTAAAAACACAATCTACTGTAGTAACTCCTTCAAAGAAACTCAATTTACGTGAAGAGATCTCAAAAAGGAATCAATAAGAAGCAAATGCAAATAATGGCAGAAATTTGTCAAAAAAGACCAGCAGGTAGAACCGAATTTTTTCGAACATCTTCTGTTGCTCAAATCAAAGAGCGTTGAACTAACGGAAGTTATCTAACATAATGGGGGATTTATTCATAAATTTTGAGCTTAATACGAGTTACAGAGCCTCCTCACGAATTTTTTTGGTGGAGGAAAGAAATCTGTTTCGGGACAGCAACTCCCCAAATCTTACTTCCCTCTTATTAGAGGTCATCCTTGGCACAAAAAGCAAACAAAAAGGATAAGGAGAGGTTATTACTGAATTAATAACTTACAAGACTCAAGGAAACTCTTGGGTTATCTCCCAACAAGTACTTTTCTTTAACGCCTTTAAGTTAGGCACAAGAAGCAAGAAGAATCAAGTATTTTCAAATGAGGAAGCATTAACATCAAATCTTGCTTTCAAAAGAGGAGCAAAAAGTAACTTCTCTCTCTTCATAGGGAAGTGTTCAATACCTTTCTTGAATGGAAAATGATATTTGATGGTGCCTTCTTTCATATCAATGATGGCACCAACTCTTCTAAGAAAAGGTCTTTCCAAAGTAATAGGACAAGAAGCATTGTATTCAACATCCAAAACATAGAAATCCATAGGGACATAATAATTATTAACCATAATGAGAACATCATTAATACTCCCCATGAGTTTCTTTTTAGCATTATCATTGAGTGGGACATCCAAATAACAATCTTCTAATGGTGGCAAATCAAGCATTTCATAAATCTTCCTAGGCATAATAGAGATACTAGAACCAAGATCACATGAAGCTTTGAGATCAAAGTCATTCACTTGCATATTAATAATGGGTTCCCAACTATCTTCTACTTTCCTAGGAATAGAAGATTTGTGTTTTAACTTCTCTTCCTTAATCTTAACAAGAGCATCTGTAATGTGTTTGGTAAAGGCAACATGCATATCACTAGCATCAGGACTTCTATCAAGCTTTTGTAGGAACATACTCACTTCAAAAATATTGCAACCATCAATATCAAAGTCAAACTTAGCATCACTAGTGGTAGGCATAGTAGGAGGAGTAATAAGGGCTAATTGTGGCTTAGTGGTGATAGTGCACACACTATTGTTTCTATCAATTTCAGCTTCCCTTTCCCACCAAGCATGAAGTTGAGCAAATAGCCTAATATTTTCATCAATAGTAACTTGTATGGCATGAGCAGTAGCAAAGGTGTTTTCCATAGTTTCAGGTTTAGCAGCCATTTTATTAACCAAGGGAGTTTGAGCTTCAAATAAAGAGGATATATTTTTCTCAACAGTTAAAAGCTTTTCCTCTATAGTCTTATTAAAAGTGGTTTGTTTACTAATAAAGTCCTTGAGCATGACTTCAAGTTCAGAAGGGGCACTTTTAGCATTATTTTAGGAGCTTCCATATGAATTGCCATTATTAGGAGGATAAGGCCTATAATTGTTGTTGCCACCAAAATTATTCCTATAGGAATTGTTGTTGAAATTATTGTTTCTAATGAAGTTCACATCAACTTGCTATTCTTGAGCAACTAAAGAGACTAAGGGAACACTATTAGGATCTAGAGGAGCTTTCCCATTAACAAGCATAGCCATAATAACATCAATCTTTTCACTCAAAGAGGAAGTTTCCTCAACAGAATTTACCTTCTTACCATGTGGAGCTCTCTCAACATGCCATTCAGAGTAGTTAAGCATCATATTGTCAAGGAGTCTTGTTGCAGCACCCAAGGCGAGTCCCATAAAAGTACATCCAGCTGCAGAATCCAACGGGTTTCTTGAGGAGAAGTTCAAACCTGCATAAAAAGTTTGGATAATCATCCAAGCAGTGAGTCCATGAGTAGGGCAATTTTTAACCAAAGATTTCATTCTTTCCCAAACAGGAGCAACATGTTCACTATCAAGCTGTTTAAATTTCATAATGTCACTTCTCATAGCAATAATCTTAGCAGGAGGATAGTACTTTCCAATAAAAGTATCTTTGCACTTAGTCCAACAATCAATACTATTTTTAGGCAAAGATAGCAACCATTCTTTAGCTTTTCCCCTCAAGGAGAAAGGAAAAAGTCTAAGCTTAATAATATCTCCATCTACATCCTTATACTTTTGCATTTCACAGAGTTCAACAAAGCTATTGAGATGGGCAGCAGGATCATCAGAACTAGCACTAGAAAATTGCTCTCTCATCACAAGATTCAACAAAGCATGCTTAATTTCATAAAAGGTAGCATTAGGAGCAGGTGGAGCAATAGGTTTGCTAAGGAAATGATTGTTGTTGGTGCTAGTGAAGTCACACAACTTGGTGTTATCAGCAGAGTTCATTTTGGCAAAGGTGGGCAAACCAAAAACAGTAGCAGCAGCTAGAGCAGGAACTAATTTTTTGTGTGTTTTTGAGTAAAGAAAGCAAACCAAACTAGACTAATTTTTTTGGGGTTTTTTGGAAATAGGGAAACAAAACCAAGCAAGAGAAACAAAGCAAACTAAAAACAAAGTAAAGAGAAAGTAAGTGAAGGACTCCCCTTGTGAATATGTCCTTAGCCTCCCCGGCAACGGTGCCAGAAAAGAGCTTGATGTCTACGCACTTCTATTCTTGTAGAAAGTTGTTGGGCCTCCAAGTGCAGAAGTTTCTAGAACAGCAGCAAGTTTCCCTTAAGTGAATCACCCATGGTTTATCTAACTCAGGGAGGAAGTGGACAAAGGTATTCCCTCTCAAGCAACCCTGCAATCAAGATACAAGAAGTCTCTTGTGTCCCCAACACAACCAATATAGGTGCACTTGTTCGGCAAAGAGATAGTGAAATACAAGTGGTAACGGTGCCAGAAAATAGCTTTTGACTTGTTGTTGACGTGGGGTAACGGTGCCAGAAAAGAGCTTAACGTGGAGGAAAGGTAACCGCCCCGGCAAACGGAATAAAGATGGAAGCAAGCAAACATGCAACAGATCTAGTAGCAAACGGTGTTTCAATGCTTAGAAACAAGGCCTAGGGATCATACTTTCACTAGTGAACACTCTCTCATATAAATATCCTCTCTTCATGATACTACTCTTAACTACTCTCCGGTTGAACACTCTAATCCAAGGTAGGGCTATAACAGCACACCTCAAAGTCCGCCTTCCCCAATCTAGATAACCCCACACTGTCACCTTGAGCGCTAGAAGGTTCCAACAAACACCACAATTTCATAGAGACATCCAACTCCAAATATAACTCATAACAAATATTCAATCTAGGCAAAGTGCCACACACGGTATGCACGCTGTCACTTTCACACACGTGGGGAAAAGCATAGATCTATTAAAGCACAAAGAGTATTTATGTAGACTCAAGCCTAAGTGCCACCATGGCGTGCACGTTGTCACTTTCACACACATGGGGATAGCAGAGATGTAATGAAGCACTTGAGTAGCAAGGTAGATCTACTAGATTACAAAGCTCATGACCACAACAAGATCATGCATAGAGAGAGAATGAACACATAGCTACCGGTAGAGCCCTTAGCCCTGAGAAAGAACTACTCCCTCCTCATCATGGGAATCAGCAATAATGATGAAGATGGCGATGTAGATCAATGGATATGGCTCCAGGGGCACTTCCCCGTCCTGGCAGGTTGCCGAAACAGAGACTTTCTATCCCCCGAATCACCCCTTCGGTGGAGGCGGTGCAGCGGAAATTTTCATGGACTTTTGCTGATTGCCCTAGGGTTTTTGGGTCGGAGGCTTCATATAGGTGCAGGAATCAAGGTCGGTGGGGGTCCAGGGGTCCCACACCCCCTCCAGGCGCCCCCAAGGCTTTCCCGCGCCTAGGGGGGTTTGGCCACCCTGTGGACCCCCTCCGGCTCTGCTTCGTGGTTCCGTCTTGCTTCGGGAAAAATAATAGCTTTGGCTTTTGTCCTGTCCAATTCCGAGAATATTGATTTTCTGCCTTTCTGGAACCAAAAAAAAAGAAAACAGGCAACAGGTATTGTGGCAACTTGTTAATAGGTTAGTTCCAGAAAAGATATAAAAACACCTCAAAGTGTAGACAGAACATAACACAAATGATACAAAACAAGCATGGAGCATCAAAAATTATAGATACGTTTCCGACGTATCACTTATGTTCAGAAGAAGGTCTAGGATTTGTCTAGCCCTAATCCGGGGGTGTCACAGGTTTTCGTATCAGAGAAGTACCGACTGTAGGAAACCCTTTCTATTGGTCGATGTTGAGTCTAGTGCTTGTGAAAACTATTTTCAAAGATGAAAATTATGTCTGAAAACTCTGGTATGCTTCTTTTTCTCCTTATCCAGTTTCGCTCTAACTCTGGGTCATCTTATCTTGTGTTGATTTGAAAAAGTTTTGCCATCTCGTCTCTTTCTTCAAAGTTTAGGTGCCTTCTCAGGCATGTCGGTTCTCAACCAGTTGACCTAGTGATAAGTTCTCTAGAGTCTGGTGTGTGTGTGTGTTCCTTGTTTCCCTTTTTCTATTTTTTCTAGGAGATTTCTTTCCATCATGATCTCTGTGTTTTATGGGACCACAACATCATGTTCATGGTTCCACAATGTTCAGTTCTAGGCTTCGAGGTTTCCTTTCACCTTGTGTGCCTTCTTTTTATTTTTTTGGGTACTTGAGAAGTCATTTCTTCTCTTGGAAGCTACTTCGTGATTACTATCTTGTAGTGTACGCTATGTCACTCAAGTAGTAGTTATTCCTTTCTTTGGGTTTTAACCCTAGGACTTGAACCTAAGATCCCCGATTGTGCTGGATTCTGGTTTTGTGAATCTTGTACATGAAGCTGACCTTTAACTCAACATCCATTGTTTACCCCTGTCGTTAATGTTTACACATTACTTTAGAAGGGCTAGAACATTCTAGTATAGCCTTTAAGCTTGTGGATATTGTCGCTATTGAACAAGCGACAATAAATACTTCCCCTACCACTAGCTATGGTAGATGTTCTTTAATAGAACCAAATAGATCACAATAAGAGTGCTCTTCATGAGTCTCAGTCCTACACTCGTGACTCTTCCACACCTTAATTTTTCTATGCATCGGGTTTTGGAAGATTGTTGACTTATGCATCCACATCTCGGGATTCTATCTTGAGTATGTTCTTCATTTACCTTTGTTGCTTTCCAACCATTGCCTACCAGTTGGTAGCCAAGTAGTAGTGTGCACTGGTATCTTCTGATGCAAGCTACTCTTGTGGTACATCATGATAAACCATTTCGGGTTGTCAGGAGAAACAAACTCCAGTACCTCATCATTTCTAAGACCAGGTCAAAGTGTTGTAATCCGCAGATCAATAAGAATTCATTAGTTTATGTTCTGTTCCACCTTAAAGTGTCACACTCTTTTATACTAAGAGGTCGAGCTGAGTTTCATGACCCTCTTAATGAAGTGATGCTCTTACACATATTACCCACCCTTCCTCTGAGTTTTTGCGCTCAGGAATGATGCGTGTGCGTATTGATGTGGCCATCTAAGATTCTTAGAAATTCTCATCGCTTTGAACTCTAAGGACATTTGTGTCATTCTTAGCATGACTGGTTAATCCTATCACTAAGCAAAAGATGATTGTGCTACCAAGTCCGTTATTCTAGTGCACGCTCTTCATTCATAGAGTTAGGCTCGTACCGACACTCTGAGGCGATGTCATCTTGCTTTACCAAGAAAGTTTCTCTCTTGAGCTCTATGACATATCGGTGGTCCGTGATATTCTGGATGTCTTCTAAAAGTATCGCCATGTTGCCACATGACCGTGTTGTCAAAGTTCTTGAGCAAGCATGTTCTCTGAACTGCTCCTTTGTCCAAGGATCCATACTGGATACCCCTGAACTAGTTAGTTAAACTTAAACAACAACTTGGAGAGTTGTAAGATAAAAGTTCTATCCAACTCAGTTCCTTCTTAAAGGGATGTCTAGTTGTGTTCGCGTTGAAGTAAGATAGTATCTCATTTATGGATATGTTATCTTTCCTGCCTTTGATTTGATTTGGGCTATCGTCAAATCAAACTCAGTTCCAAGGACTATCCTGATGACGTACCTATTTGTGATGTTTCACCTGAGCACATCTTCATGTCCTCTGGTCTAACTAATGTCTATGCCTCCTTCATACAAAATTTGAGTCTGTATTCTTGGAGTGTACACGTAAGTTTGTTATTGAGCCCATCGATGACATCCTTATTTTCTCCATGTTATATGAGATCCATATGAAACATTTGTCATTAATGTTGGAAACTTTTGAGAACCATCTTCGTGTTATCTCGAAGTATGTGTTATGGATGGTAGAAGTAACCTTCTCCGATTCAAGTGCAAATGTTCAAAGTTGGCACCGTGTATTAGAGTAAAGTTATATTTATTTCCTCGGGAATCATTTTAAGTTAGTCAAGGATGTGCGATGAACTCTTGATATGGTAGGATGATACCTTCACATCTTGAGAAGATTCTCCAAGCATCTTAAGCCACTTACTAATTTGTCATGGAAGATAAGAAGTCCCACAAAACTTCTATATCCTCCTAAACATTCCCAATAAGGATTTAGTTATGTTCGTTGCAAACAATTCATGTAGGTGCAATTGTCCTCTGATAACTCGCTAATATGTGGAATTTGCAATCTAGCTCATATTTTGGAGCTTGACGTTGAAGTCCGTGTCTTGAGAATCTAGTGACTTTACCTCTGTGGTAAATGTTGCACCCTTTCTATTCGGACATGCTGAGTATGAAGTATCTCTCCACTTAACCAAAGCTGAATCTCAAGCAGCAATGATGGTTGGTGTTCCTCAAGGTTATGACATAGATCTCTCTATACATCCGGCAAGGTTGATGTAATGGTTGGCATAATCAGTCGGAAGACCTATTGTCATACATCCTTGAATCAGCAATAACAACCACTCTTCATGAGGCCTCTTCTATATTTTATTATAGGAGTTGTGCTTATGGTTTCCTTTGTATCCAAAGTCTGACCTTTACTTGATGACTGGTTAAAGTCTTGTCAGTAGCCTACTATCGGTGTTTCGAACATCAAGGATAACATTTAAAGTAGAGTTGCTAAATGTCTCTCGGTCAATCCTCCGGACCCTGTTATGATGGCAATCATCTTGTTATGACAAGTACTTGGAGTCTGAGAATGAAGTTTCTTTCGTCTGGTGTAATCATGAATCTTCTTAACTATTCATCTTGGTGGTGTAAAGTGATATCATGATCTTTGTCAAAGATTTTGATAGCCCTAGATGAATAAATAGTTTCCTTCCCGCTTTCCTAAACATGTTCGAAGAACGACCATGATTTTGGTGATCAATAGTTTCTCTTGTTACATGTTCCTTGTGGCTCTTACGAGTCCTCTCCACCAAAACACCTTTCTGCCTTGGCCTTCTGCTGAACCAAAGAATGACCCTTCTCTGTCAAAAGTAGTTCAACAACTTGGTTTTGTTGGTATCTATATTTTCCACCTGTAAAGCTCTATTAAGCTGTTTAGTAGAGGTTTATCTCTCGAAGTCTGTGGTCATGTTTCATCTGTTGGAAGTCTCCTTCCCTCAAAAGTCAAAAATCTTCTGCAAGTTCCATGGTCTGAATCCTTATGAAGACCAACTATCTGTTACCTTGAAAACCTTCTCCTTTTGTTTCCTTCGTTACCTTGGCATGTTTCATGTCGTTGGCTCTAGAGATGTTTATGAAAAATCTATCCAAGAGTTGACCATGAGATACTCAGTTCGTGGTTCCGTGTCGTTCCCTCTCTTCCTTAGTGTGAGCAGCCACCTTGAAGATTATGAAGCGCTTAGTCCACTCGTCATGGTGGCATAGATCAACCTCTTCGAGAGGATCGTTGAAGTTTAGTGTGGCCTTGTTCCTTCTATCTTCCTACCTAGGAATCTCGGGTCGAGATTCTTTAAAGGGGGATAGAATTGTAACAACCCTTGTTTTATTAAATGGTAAATAGGATTGGTTTGTGCATTCATGAGCATCATCTTAAAAATGCATGCAAGAAATAATAGCAAAACCTTAATCCTAACTCCTTTCCTCTTTATTTGAAATGTATTCAAATGGCTTTTGAATTTTGAAAACCACAAAATTATTTAGAGCCCAAATGGTTATAAGGGCCCTAGAATATGTTCAGTTTATTATAGAAAAACCTCTGGTATTTTAAATATTTAAAACAGATATGAACTTGAAATTCAAATGGCCCTAGTTTTATTAAATGGTAAATAGGATTGGTTTGTGCATTCATGAGCATCATCTAAAAAATGCATGCAAGAAATGTATTCAAATGGCTTTTGAATTTTGAAAACCTCAAAATTATTTAGAGGCCAAATGGTGATAAGGGCCCTAGAATATGTTTAGTTTATTCTAGAAAAACCTCTGGTATTTTAAATATTCAAAACATATATGATTTTGAAATTACAAAAAGAGAAAACAGAAAAGAAAAATGTTTCTGTAATAAAAACATTTCCTAACCCTAACTAGGCCGCAGCCCATCTTCCCTTTCTCTTCTTTGTCGCTCTGCGCAGCAGCAGCCCTCCCTCTCTCTTCCTTCCCTGCGGCCCACTCAGCCCATCTGCAGCCCAGCCAGCCCGCGTACCCCTTCGTCGTCTTGTCGATCGTCTTCCTTGCCGACGGATCGAGCAAGCAGCTCGCTTTCGAGCTCCGCCGCACCGGCGTGCGCCAGGATTCGTGCCACCTCCCGCCGCATCTACAAGTACTCGACGTTGCAGCCAGAGAACCCTAGCACGCACTTCCCCCTCCCTAGCCTCTCTCTTCCGTGTGAGGACCAAACCCTAGTCATCGGGAACTGCCAGTTGCCACTGTCTCAGAGCTCCTCTCGACCAGCCGAGGCCAACCGCCTCGTCGCCCTTGTCCTCCCCGTTAATGCACGCAAGCTAGGAACCCCTCTACTGGCCAGAATCGAGCACGAAGCATTGTCGGCCACTGCAGTTCTTGCCATCGATTCGCCGTCGTCCGGCCTCGCCTCGCCTCCCCGACCCCTCCACTGTGCTCCTGGTGAGATGCTGGTCCTCGTGGACCCTCTCCCTTTCCTCCTCTCGCTCTGGTTCTTCCTCCCCACGAGCACCTGCCACTGCCGCCGCTGTTCTTCATCGCCGCGTAGCTCCGGTGACCCCCTGCAAGCGGCGCGACCACCATTCAACTCCCCTCGACGCCCTCTATCCAACGCCCCCAACCACAACCTCTCGCACGCACTCAATCACCAGTTCCATCATCGATCTGAGAGCAAATCCATGGATGATGTCAGCATGACATCATCATGATGGCATTAAGCCTTTTTATTTTTCTTTAATAATTTCTGTAATTAATAAATGCCTGACATGTGGGCCCCTATTGTAAGTCAAATAAACATTTTCAAAAATGATTTATGTTTAATAAAAAATTTAAAGTAATTTCAAAATGTAAATTATTTTATAATATTCCAAAAATGATTTAAAATGAATTAAAATTGGAGAAATTCATAACTAATTCATTTTAAATCAGAAAAATACAAATAATATATCAAAATGATCAGAAAAATGATATTTGTCTAACTAAGCTATAATCATGAATTGTTCAATAACTTCAACTGCAAGTTTAATTAGAAGAACCAAATGAACCCCATAGGTGATTCCGAGGATCCCCCTATTCTAGGGTTTGGACCCCTCGGACCCCGTTTAAAATGACTAAGCATGTTTAGGGTTTCAATTCCAATAACTTTTAATTTGTCATCATCATTATTGTCTGAGCATTGCATCGATGCCATGTGTTGATTGTTTCCCCTTCTTTCCGGTGTTTGGTTCTTCTTCGGTAGAATACGATATCGGAATCGAGATCAAGGTCAAAGCCCGAGATCAACACCGTTGAAGCTCGAAGATCAATACTTGATCAACTATAATCAACTCAAGTACCAGATGTACGAATCTCTACTTTCTGGATAGCAACTGGCAAAGGCAAGCGAAGCCCCACACATACATATGAATCCTATGCTTTGAAAGTATTTCATTCTTGCCATGTGCATACGATTCCAAAGTCTTTTATCGATATATGGGGTAATCCTATCGGATGCATGTTACCTTTGAAGCCTAAAATCCCTGATCCACTGCTCCTAGCATAACTAGGGTTTGAGCTTGTGAAGCGTTGCTAGAGCTATTATTTTTGTTGTGCTTAGCCATGCTTAGCTGTTACCCCTAGTCCATCCAGTTGATGAATTAGAGCTGCAAATGAACCTAGTATGACAGGATGACGTGGTAAGATCAGAGATGACAGTTAAACATGCTAAGGCTTGTATGGGAGGACACGGTGGGTTGTGGTTTTTGCAGTGCCATACTTGCCACTACTAGGACCTGAGCTCTTGCCTATGGTCCAAGATGAGCATACAACCATATGGGGGCCTAGAAACCCCCTCGACCAACTAACTTGCCTAGTTGATTCCATGAGTCACATAGTTCAGGCGTTCCATTCGACATACGCATTCTGGCTCTTCTCGAAGGAGGTGAAGAAGGTGCATTCATACAGGTAGGTAAGTGTGGCAGGGAATGGGAGATGCCCGGCATCCGTAATCTCAAACCATGTTCACATCATTAGGGACCGACTTCTGGACTCGACCCGTTACGGCGGCATATCCCTAGTGCGTGACTCATGGTCTCAGCGAAAGCAAGGTAAAGGTCGTGTCCAACCACTCTCTCCCGGCCTTCCAAGGAAGAGGGCTAATAATGTTTGGCATTAAGAATCAGTTGGTACGTGTGGGTAAAGTTGTACACCCCTACAAGGTTAAATATTTTCGAAAAGCCGTGTCCACGGTTATGGACGAACTTGGAGACCAGATTCTAAGATCATTGAGAACTTTAACCTAATCATAAAACTTGGCGGACCAATGTGTGCTTAAGGATGCTTCCTCATGGGTGCGAGGGGGTGATCCTAGTTGGTAGGTTCAGCTGATAAAGATTCGGTGGATATCAAAAGATGATCAAAGCTAGAGATACCGCTCTCTTATCCCCTTTTAAAATATTCTGATTAGTCGAGATTCTTCTCCCTATTGTTTTACAAAACAAAGATGGCTTTATGCGAAATAACTCCACCAGCCATAAGTCTTGCGAAGTACGCCCTATACTCACCCTTGCTTCGTTGATACTTTTGCAGCTTAGTAAGTGTTACCATAGAAGATGAGTTCTTCACAGCATCGATATCGACGAGTAGTTTGGAGTTCCCAGTCAGCAGTCTAGGATCTATGGATTGGACGTCATCGTTATGCTTCAGGCCTCTTACGCCATTTGTTAAGTTTGCTATACTTAATAGCATAATTTGCCTTCCGTTGTTTGATGTTTATGGTCAGTGACATCTGCTTGTATTATTTTGGTTCTCTGCTGAGTTATGAGCTCTCTGTAATAATTTTTGTATTGTAGGGTCTCTGTTGTGTTACCGATTTTCGCTCTGTACGCTTAGGTTAGGCTTATGTTCAGAAGAAGGTATGAAATTTTTCTAGCCCTAATACCGGGGATGTCACAACCATTGACCAAGTTAGAGTGGTTTGTGAATACCTAGACGTATTCCCAGAAGTATTTCCCGGTATGCCCCCAGATCGGGATATCTATGTTATCATTGAACTAATCCCTGGAACTGGACCCATAGCTCATAAACCTTATAGTATGAACCCATCTGGATTAGTGGAGCTGAAGAAGCAATGGATGTTATGCTGGAGATAGGTCCGATTCTACCAAGTGCGTCGCCATGGAGATCACATGTTTTGTTTGTAGATAACAAAGATGGAGGTAACCGTTTGTGTACGGATTATCGGAAGCTAAATGATGTCACTATTAAGAACACGTACCCACTGCCAAAGATAGAAGATCTGTTTGATCAGTTAACCTGTGCCAAAGTGTTTTCTAAGATTGATCTTGGAACTGGTTATCATCAACTCAAGATTCACGCAGAGGATATTCGAAAGACTGCCTTCACCACTAGATATGGACTGTATGAGTACACTGTCATGTCTTTTAGATTAACCAATGCCCCCGCTTATTTCATGAATCTCATGAATAAGATTTTTATGAACTTCCTGGATAAGTTTGTCGTTGTTTTCATTGATGACATTCTGATCTATTCCAAATCAGAAGAAGAACATGAGCTACACCGAAGGACCTTCCTTGAAACCCTTAGGGAGCATAAGTTGTATGCCAACTTTAGAAAATATGACTTCTGGTTACAGGAAGTAGGATTCCTAGGACACATTGTTTCGTCCGGAGGAATTGCTGTCGACCGTGCCAAGGTTAAGGATGTTGAAGAATGGCAAGCCCCAACCACCCAAACCCAACTTCATTCATTTCTAGGATTAGCGGGATATTACCGCAAGTTCGTAGAAGGATTCTCGAGTATCGCAAGACCCCTGACCCAATTAACAAATGTGAAGCAAGGTTTCAAGAGCTCAAGAAGAGATTGATTTCATCCCCAATCCTGATTATGCCGGATATCAAGAAGCCTTTTGACGTGTTTTGTGACAGATCCAAGATTGGTCTTGGATCTATGTTAATGCAAGAAGGCAAAGTCATATCCTATCTGTCCCGACAACTGAAGCAACATGAGCAAAATTACCCTACCCATGACCTTGAACTAGCAGCCGTAGTTTTAGCCTTGAAGACATTGCGGCATTACCTCATGGGTAACCGCTGTGAGATTTATTCGGATCACGAGAGTCTGAAGTATATATTCACCCAGAAGGAGATAAATATGAGGCAAAGGAGATGGATAGAGCTAATCAAGGACTATGACCTTGGCATTCACTATCACCCCGGCAAAGCCAATGTGGTAGCAGATGCTCTTAGCAGATTTCCGTGTCGATTGAACACTATGATAAAAGAAGCCCAGCCAAGTTTGTATGAGGAGATGGAGAATTTCAGAATGGAACTAGTGAGTGAAGGATTCTTGGCTAGCATAGAACATCAACCCACTTTGAGCAATCAAATCAAGGAGGTGCAAAAAGAAAATGCTAGTATCGACGGAATCAAACCTCATATCGGTACAGGGAAGGTATCCGGATTCACCGAAGATGAAGAAGGAGTTTTGTGGTACAAAGGATGTATCTGTGTACCAGCAGATTCAGAGTTAAAACAAGATATTTTAGAAGAAGCCCATGATACTTTTTATTCTATTCACCCTCGAGGAACGAAGATGTATTAGGATTTGAAGGAACAACTTTGGTGGCATAAGATGAAGAGAGAAATCAGAAGCTACATAGCCAAGTGTGATATCTGTCAGAGAGTCAAAGCAGGACATCATAGACCCGCAAGTCTTCTGCAACCTTTGCAGATTCCGGAATGGAAATGGGATTCAGTTGGAATGGATTTTATGACCGGTTTGCCTACGTCTAGTAGGGGAAATGACTCTATTTGGGTCTTAGTGGATAGACTGTCCAAAGTCGCTCATTTCTTACCTGTTAAGACCACTTATCAGAGCTCGAAGCTAGCAGAGTTGTACATTGCTAGAATAGTCACATTGCATGGAGTCCCTAAGAACATTGTGTCGGATCGAGGAACCCAGTTTACCTCGAGATTTTGGAAGAAAGTCCAAGAAGGATTAGGAACAGGACTGGATTTCAGCACAGATTATCACCCGCGGACTGATGGACAAATGGAGCGAGTAAACCAGATACTCGAAGATATGTTGAGAGCTTGTTTGTTGGAATATGGATCAAAATGGCAAGATTGTCTGCCTTTCGCAGAATTCTCATACAACAACAGTTATCAAGCCGGTTTGTAAATGGCCCCATTAGAATTTATATATGGAAGAAAGTGTCGCACCCCATTGAATTGATCGGTAGTAGGAGAGAGTCAGATTTTCGCACCTGACATCCTAAGAGAAGCCAAAGAGAAAGTTCACAAGATCTGTGAGAGGCTCAAGACTGCCCAATCCAAACAGAAGAGTTATGCCAACAAGAGACGTCGAGACCTAGCCGTCAATATCAGAGATTTTGTGTATCTCAAAGTATCACCCTTGAAAGGAATGCAATGTTTCCAACTAAAAGGGAAGTTAGCCCCCAGATATATTGGACCCTTCAAGATTTTGAATCACCAAGGAGAAGTATCATATCAAATGGAACTGCCAGAGGAGATGTCAACAGTGCATGATGTGTTCCATATCTCGTTACTTCGCAAATGCCTCGAAGTACCGGAGAACACCAAAGTTTTCAAGAATATTGATCACAGGACCATAGAGCTCAACAATGACCTAACTTATCGCGAAGTACCCATTCGTATTCTAGAAGAAGCCTTCAGAACCACTAGAACCCAGAGTATCAAGTTTCTCAAGATCCAGTGGAGTAACCATACTGAAGAAGAAGCTACTTGGGAACGAGAAGATTACATTAGGACTGAGTTTCCAGATCTCTTTAGTTCCTATTTTTCTTTTTCTTAAATCTCGGGACGAGATTTTTATTAAGGAGGAAGGTTTGTAACATCCCAAAAATATTAATCAAGATTATCAAGTTCCAATCACCCAAGTATAGGGTTAACAAAAACTTTTATTATTAAAATTAATATGAATGCATGTGTGTGTGATGATAAATGCATGAATGATTGAGATTGCCATGTTTGATTGCTATGAATGGAAAGGATTGGTTTAAAGATGAAAAAAACATCATATAGATCATTTCCAAGCATAATCAAATGAAGAGAAAATCAAATATAAGATATATAAGCAAATGGTCATTTTGACAAAAGTTAACCACTGGACCACTTTGAGTGTTCCTAGTACAAGATTCCTAACAGAAACAAATCCAATTCTTTTCACCCCTAGCTAGACCAAGTAAAAGTGGACCCAATCCCACTTTACAAACCAACAGAAACAAATTCCAAAGCTATGCAAAGGAAAATTCAAAATTGACTCAAGTTCTTATGGTAAGATCACCATTTTGCAAAAACCACCCAAATCAATTCACCTTGACTTTTCCAAGCAACCAGAGACTACCAAGGCTGTGACCAGAACACTCACCAAATTTCATTCAAATTTTTCAAACTTAAATTCTTTCGTCCATTTCATCAAACACTTGGTGAGCACAGTAATCCCTGTCTAACTATCACTGTTTTTGAGCAATGCATTGTCCAATTCTTGTCCCCAATTATCTTCCCTTGTCTCCCCTAGTGACTACCAGTGCTTTGAAAGAGCTACAAACCCTACCATTGCACCAGTGCCGCACCACCCGAAGCCCCATGGCCAGCCGACCATGGCTAGCACACAGGAGCACACGCTGCCCTCTCCCATGATGTCCAGAAGACATGCGACAGTCCATCGCCACCCCTTGTCCAGCCCTTGCCCGCAGCCAGGACATGGACCACCACAGCATCGCCGTGCCCACGTTCTCTGTGTCGTGCCGAGAGCGCGCCAGAGCGCCGCACCCGGCCAGCTCACGTGTGTCACGCCTCGCAGTCACCGCGTGTGCACACACTCGCCTTAACACCATCTAGCTCCCAGACATCCCCGTTCATCATCGCGCGACCCGTAGCCACAGTGCGCCATCTCGAACACCGCCAGTTCAGCGCAGAGCACTACTCGTGCCTGACCATCCTCGAACGCCCCTTGCCGTGCCATTGCGCCAGCGACGACCGCCAGGGAACACCGCACTGGCCTACGCCCTTCTCCATGCCTTTAGCTCACTTCACCGTCATCACCGACGAGCTCTGACCATGCCGCACTGCCCCTCTGGATCGACTATAAAAGGAGGCCCCCTCCGCCTCAATTCACCACACCATCCCACTCTACAATCCTCATAGAACCTCTCACACCTCTCCCCAGAGCAAGGCGATCTCCGCACCGCCGGAATTTCACCGGAGTCTGCCGCTATAGAAGAAGAAAGGAGCCGTCGATTGGAGTCTCCCCAGGAGCCGCCGCGACCACCGTTCGAACCGCTGTCATCGACAACGTCGTTCGCCCCCATCGCCGACCCTAGCTGGAGCCCTGGTGAGCCTCACACGACCCCCACCGTTGCGTTATGGTTTAGACCTCGCCGGAGCTGTTCGTCATCGACGATGAACCTCAGTCATAGGATTCTAGTCTAATCGTGTGGCCCAGATTGAAACTTACCGATTCGCGTAGTTAGAGTCGCTAACTAGTGGGACACCCCTGTCAGTAGCCCGATGCGCGCGCTGTGCAGCTAGGCCGCCCAATAGCTTTCCCGCGCATAGCCCAAGAATTCAAACAACCTTTTTCCAATTTATTCAAACCCTAGTTCAGTTAGTAACTTTGAAAATCAATTTAGGGATATTCACTGAACCAAATTGCATAAAATCAATTTTGTTAGAAAGGTATTGAAATTATTAGTCCAAGACCATTGGATTTAAACCATTTGGAATTATAGATCACATATAGTAAAAATAACAAGACATAGACTTTTATCCGTTCAAACATTGTTTGAAAATCAACCATAAATGCTTTTGAGTTGATTCCAACTATCAAAAATCACATTTGACAAGATCTTCTGAATATGTAAAAATATTTAGGTTTACATGCAGTGATCTTGGACTAGTATTAAAAGAATGCCCTATAGGCATTTCTATTCCCTTTGATTAATTAAACTAATAATGTTCAACCTTATTAAATTGTGACACCACTTTAAATCACATTCCCAAGTATTAAAATATGTGGTGATAACATGTGTCAACATGAGCCCACATTCTAATTGGAGAATATTAAATCTTAATTATTTTTCGATGAGTAGAAATTGCTTTTTTAAACTAAATTAAATAAGACTAGGTCTTAATTTTATGTGGTGATTGTGATGATGCTAGATCATCTAGTGTGAACTTTTGTGTGCCAAATAGAAGTAGTTAAGTATTATTTGGTGATTGTGTACCTCGTATTTATTTATAGACGCTAGTACCGACTAAGACTACGAGGAGGAGGAGTACTACGAAGAGGAAGAAGAAGAGAAATGTAACATCCCAAAATTTTCCACATTTTGGAATGTAAAAAAATAAATAAATTATGAAATAATTATTGTGTGTTTCACTTTTACTTAGATGAATTTCTGAAGAATTTATAACTTTTTGTGGACTAGTTTAACTTTTCCCAAACCTTGACCAAGATTTTCAAGAGAGGATTAAAATGACTATCCCAAATTATAAATCATGGTTTGAAATATTTTAAACAAATCAAACATGATTATTTGATCTTGATGCCTTTAAATATTTGACCAAACCATTATCAAGTATTTAAGAGAGGGGATAACATGACTTTACCAAATAATATTTATGTTGGGAAAATATTCCATTTTGGGGTTAATTGAGTTTTATTGTGTTTTGGATTTTTTAAATATATTTAAATGCATTTCCGAAAAATGATGAAATAAAGAGAAGAGAATAATATGACATTCTCAAAATAGGTTGGAAATTATTTAAATATATTTTATATTAATTTTTTTTATTTAGAAAATATCCGTGGTTATTTATAAAATCCTAAAACTAAACTAGGGAATTTATAAAGACCATAAAACAAAACAATTTACTAAAAAAATATATTGGACTGGAAATACTATATCTTCATTCCAATATAATTATTTTGATTTGTTGAGTTTTTCTAAAAAAATTGGGTTAAACACTTAAACTCGAGCAGTAAATAAGACAATAGTAAATAGAAATATCAATTATAATAAAAAGAACAGGTGACCAAACCAAACGACCGAACTAGTCAAAATGGACTGACTTTTTACTCTACCTCACCGTGATGGACAACCCTTTATTCTCTTTCCCATTATGTTTTTCTGTAGGCCTCTTTTTTTCTTGGCCCAACTAGACGAACCAGCTGAATCGGTCATCCTCCTCATGTTATGACACTTCATGTTTTACAAAAACTGAAACTGCACGCCATGAAACCTTCCCCTAACGATTCCATGGATTCTAGACCATGTAACGTCTGTCTATAAACACGGAAATTACTCATCCATCAACGACGGTTCCATTCAGGTAGTTAATTTTGTTTCAGCGCACCTTAAATCTTCCGCGATTGTCCCATTACATTGTCGTGATGGTGGCAGACTTAAATCGACAGCTTGGCCAGACAACATCAAACGCCCTCGACTTCTCCCTCTCTATATAATCAGAGCACGAGCCTGCCCACGATTTTCTTCGTTTTCCACCCATATTCACGTCCAATCACTATAGCATCAAGTCTGATTTCATAGCTGAAGTTTTGACGGCCACGGCGAGTCATCTTCGATTTTGTCGGGTACGAATGGACTCAGGCCCTATTCCTTCTCCCTTTCATTTTTCCTTGTCCACCAGAATCTAATTTGATCAAAAAATATCATGTTGTGCAGCCTGTGATCCTCCACGATGATAGCCGAAGTGAGTTCCATCACCACTTCACTCATGCTAGAAACATCGGGAAGGACCTCCGAGGATTCCATCATATAAGCGTCGACCAATTTATTGACTCCTGAATAGTTTCCTTCAACACCTCTGTCTATCCCTGTTAGTGCGACATCGTCCTCGACATTACGATCCAGCACATGCGCCATCATCGGTATTGTCTTCTCTTTCCATTTTTTTGTTCCCCGTTGAAGTTGTTAGACTGACCACAGTTCGTCTTCAGTAGATGTCGATCCCACCTCGTCAAGATAAAATCTTGATTATAGTTTAACTAAATGGTGCTGATGTGTTCTAAATCACGTAGAAGGGATTTAGAAAAAAGGGGGAAAATAAATCTCACACATGCGCCGTGCGCCTGCAAACTAGGATCCTAACTAAATTAGTTAGTGCGTGTGTATATAACGGCCACTCTATAAATTATTTGTTGCGTTCAATCCATCTACTATATGATCAAATCAATCGGACGGAATTACCGTGCACTTAAGCACACCAAACATTCCTCTTCTATCCTTTAGAAGCCACGAATTCTGTAGAGTATAGGCTAGTTCAGTGTAAAAGTGTAGACTAATTCAGCATTTAGACTCCTTCAGAGTCATCCACACACATGATTCCCCTAGTCATTAGGATGTTAACTATATTCTGTACGCATAGTTCTTCTATATCCCTTTATACCTTCTATATAAACTTTGTGTAAATGGTTGATTATTATACAGTGTGCGTGTCTAGTTGAATTCTTCACAAACCAAGCCAAACCGGTATGGTACCATATCATTTAAATTTTCTCGGTCCATGCTATTTCACTTAACTGAAACGGGTACCTGCCACATGAAACAGGTCACGTATTGCAAAGTCTTTGACTAAACTTTAACATAATATCTACAGAGAAATACTCAAAATTAACTAGGGTTTAATATTAATATGTTTATACTTTCTACTGATTATTAAAATGAACAATTTGATTTATTTTTGGAGTGTTGTGCTTGTGTGTGTGTATGTTTACATATAGTATTTTTTCGTTGAGATAGAATTCACGAAGAGCGACAAGGATAAATTATCGAGGTTAAACTATTATGGATAAATTAGTGAGGATATAAATTATCAAGGATAAATTACCTAGGAATTCCAAAAGGCAAGTTATACCATTCATCATCCTTTCCCTATGTTTTATACTTGCATGATTTGTTTATAAAATGGTAGTATGCATGTGTAGGTTTGTAGTTGTATTTTGATACAAGTCTATTTGCAACGTTGGAGTTTGCAAAATTTTAGCTATGACCTTGAGTAGTTATAAACATAAGTTCCCCACACAAACACTCCTTGGCAACTTAGGAAAATTATTGATTTTTTTGTGTGCTATGCCATGGCGCAAAAATGGATTTTTGGTTAGGGGTTCAAAGCAAAGGAATATTCTAAGTATATGAGCTCGGGATATGAGCGTATATTTTGGACAAGCATTTTTCAAAAGTAAAATTTTTTTGTTTGAGAGGAATGGTACGACCGGTATCTACAAGGAGTTGCATGATATCCATGACCATGGAGAAGGACAAGTTGAGGAATTGAAGACCGGGGCCGTTGAAGGATCTCCTCTTATCTTATTTCTAACTAAGTTGTTTTGATCTGTAAACTGTCAGATAAATCTTGTGTAGTGCCGATAGTCCGTCAGGTAAATCTTGTGTAGTACTGAAGGCAGATTCATTTGTTTGACCTCTATTCATCGGATAAATCTTGTGTAGTACCGATGGACCGTCAGGTAATTCTTGTGTAGTACTGGTGGCAGGTCCAATACTTTGACCGGTAAACCGTCAGGTAAATCTTGTGTAGTACTGACGGCATGACCATTTCTTTTACCGGTAATTTATTTATTGGGTAAATCTTATGTAGTACCGATGGCCTGTCAGGTAAATCTTGTGTAGTGATGATGGGAGATTTAAATTGAAAGTTAATCTTTTTATCGTCGGGTAAATCTTGTGTACAGAAATGCTGGAGTAAATATTATGAAACATGGATGACATGTATATTGAGTTTTGAGTGGAAGTTTCCACCAACCTTATGTTATTCAATTTATCAAATGATTTTTAAAGTAGGATTAAGAAAGTTTTACTAAGTTTTATAAAATTGGCTTTACGCGAATAAACCATATGGCCTCCATAGATAGCCTCTATGCATGTAGAAATAAGCTTAATACCATAGGTGGTTTAGCTTGCCAATACATTCAAAGTATTGACCCTTTGTGGCTGCAACCTATCATATTGCAGGGTGTTCTGTTGACAAGTGAGAACTACTAGGATCACGGGCCTATACTCAATAAGCCCTATGGTGTTGATGGTGCCCAAGATTATCGATTTTGTTTCCGCTATAAAGTGAGCCAACCACTATATGTTGTAACACCCTCGCCTGATAAGGCTGAGTTCATGTGTATAGTGTCAATCCCTGGATCGGTTCACTGGCACACACAGTACAAAATGGTAACAAATATAACTGTGCATCATAAATACAATGAATATGATCCAGAATTTACATTATATTACACAAGTACACAGCGGAAACATATACAAGGTAGATCTCCATTCTTCAAATGTGCCACAGGCGAACAATCATTGAGTGGAGTCTCGCGACCTATAACGATCACTTAAAAACGATATAACCTGCAACATGAAAGGTTGCAGCCACGAATGGTCAATACTTTGAATGTTTTGGAAAGTAGAACTAATGAGTACAAAGGATCTATCAACTACATGCATATTTGGCTAAGTGGAGTTCAGGCTCATTTGCTAAAAGCAATTTAACTTTTCCCTACTTTCAAAATACTTTTATTTCGTCAAAACAATCTTCTAAGGACATACCAGCATAAACCCATGTAGAAACAAGAAAATTTAGCTTTCGTATGCTCCTAAACCCATGTTCACCCATCAAGTTTTAGTAATTAAGAAATTGGGATGAGTGAGATCTTCCAAACAGTTCCAGGCCCAGTTGCTCATAGTTGTCCATAACCAGGGACACGGCTAATCGATTAGATTTATATCTTCTGCAGAAGTTGTACACTTTACCCACACGACCCAGTCAGCCCGCTCTTACCACTACACTCATTTTGTGCCATGGTAGGGAGAAAACCAAGACGAAACCTTTCAGAAGCAGAACCCTGAGCCCTCAGGATGGACCCATACCAACCTACATCCCCTACATCTGCTAGTCACGTTGGGTCAGGTTCCCAGAACTTACTTAGTCAAGACAAATAATGACATGCAGCTGTACTGGAAGCTACTACACAAGAAACCTGTCCAATCTCTGAAGCCTAGGTGTGCTTTCCGCAATAAACCATCCAAAAAAAATCAATCCATCACACCTAGGAGATTCATTAAATTCCAGTTGTTTTCATTATAACAAAACATAACTTTCCATACCACATTCAATCATGAGTTCCCTTTTGCGCATCTAATAAGGATGGCTAAGCAACTACAATACGATGGCTCAAAGGAAATCATGTCATGGAGATATGGCAATCATGCCTGGGTGTCATAGCATAGCATAGTAGTAAAAACACCTACACATGCATCACTACTGAAAATCATACTACATGCATAAGAAAAATAGTAGGACATTTATGATAGCTCTACTTACCTTTGTTGTAGATGTAGTCATTCAGATAGTACTCGCAATATAAAAGGTTGCACTCGTCACAATCACAAATGTTGCACTCCTCGCAATCTATCGATCAAAACAAGTGCACAACAAGCACACCATTCAAAACAATGCAATTATGCACAATAGAACAAAACAACGATGGACAAATGCATGCATGATGATTTAATATATCACAATGGCTGTAATTAGTTGTCTAAACATTACTAGAATACATGATGCATGCAGGAGATCATTTGATGCAATAGGGTATTTGTTATTAAATCTTTATTGCCAATATAGGGGTTTTAATAGTTCTGTTGTAACGCCTATCTTAACTGCCGAAATAAATTTGTTTCTGGTGTTTACTGGATAGAGGACGTCAATATGAACCAGTAGGCGTTGGATTCACCTTAATCGGAGTTATAAATCTTTTCTTATGATTTAAATAGTCTTTAATGGGTTTTAAAATATTTATATAGTTTATGTTGCCTAAAAGTAAAACTAAAATTATATCTGTAATCTCCACGGAATTGTGATTCCAGGAACATATTATTTGTAATTTTCTCAGCAGTAATCGAATTACTATGATTTTAATACTCTAAATAATCCATTAAACTATTTATTTAATTTCTACAAAACCTTATAGTATTTGCCTGAACCATTTGCATATTGATGATCTACATGGAACCAGATTTCCATCGGTATATTATTTATATTTTTCAGGTTTATAAATTATTTACTATGATTTTTATAGTCAAAAAGTTCATTAAAACTATTTAAATTACTACAGTAATTTCTGCACTGTAAAAGTTGGATCCAACAACATATTAATGTTGTATATGAAATTACTAATCCATAGACACCTTATTTGTATTTTTCTGACCAACAAATATTTTACTATGATTTATTTAATCCAAAGTTTCCATTAAATCATTTAAATTATTACAGTAAATATATACTGTAAACACTATCTCTAATCTCATTAATGTTCTACGCAATTTCATGAATCCAACCATATATTATACGCTATTTTTGGACATGTATTCGATTTTATATGAATTTTACAAGATTGGATTAATATCTGGCTATTTAAACAATTTCTTCAATTAATAGACGGGCATGGCCACGTGGCCTAACCTGGTTGGCTGCGCGAGCTGAGTTGGCGCTGTCCTGGCTGGTTGATGAGCTTGCTGACTGGGCTGCCACGCGGCGTACACTGGTTGGCCAATACCGCTTCAGATGAGGTTTTCGTTGTTCTGAGATCGGTTGGACATGGTTGATTGCTTCCTACTCACCGACGGCAGACAGCGGACGACGGCGCCACGACCTCATGTGGCGATCGTGAAGGTGGTCCTGGTGCTCACCAGAGAAGGGTAATAGGCCGACGAGATTCTGGAGGCTGCGTCGGGTGCCCTGGTGACCTTGGCGCGTCGCGTTGCTTCCCCGGGCGACGGAAGGGGGCGGCTGGCCTGCTCGGCCCGATCCGAGCTCCGGCGAGCAATCGGAGGAGATGTAGTGATCTGTGGAGGGTGATAAGAGGTCAGGGAGGCGCGATACTGGACGTAGAAGAGGATCAGAGGGAGAATATGGAGCGGGGGTGCTCAGTAACCTCTATAGCCAGCTCGGCGACGTCCTGCTTTTCTGGCGAGATCGGGAGATCGTCTTTGCGGTGGCTAGGGTTTGGGAAAAGAGGAAAAATCGGAGGAGAACGAAGCAGGGGTCTTATATGAGGAGTTTTACGTGCAGGTGGGGTCGGATTGGAACGGAATCGACGCAGATTTTGCGGGATTTTGTTCGGTGGAGATGAACTCGTGGGGTTCCTGGTCTCTGACCGGAGGTTGGGGATGAGAAGGGTCTGGGCTGTCGGCCAGAGAGGAGAGAGGAGGCTGCATCTGCGGGTTGGGCTCTTGCTGCTCATAAGCTTTGGGCCAGCCAGCTGCGGTGGCTTCTTGCGTCTTTGCTCTGGTGCGAGCGGTAGGGAGGGAGTGGCCGTAGCTAGGGGCTTAGGTGGGCTGGACCAGGGCGGCTTCGGTTAGGGTTAGGTTGGTTTTGTTTTCTTTATTCTTTTTCTGTTTTAGTATTTCTTTTGTATATTTTGTTTTATAACTCCAAATGACTTGAAATTTGTTTCTAATTTTTTGTAATATCCTGTAGATCATCTTAGGATCATTTTTTACATTTTTATTTAGTTCCATAACGTTGGATTTATAAAATCCATGTTTATTCCTTATAAGAATATTTGCCAAACCAATTAGGGTTAGGGTTTTCCCAATTCAATTCTTGCTATTTTGTATGTATGCAATGCAATGCTCATGAATGACATGTAAAAACAATTTATTATTTTTCTAGTCCAAATTTCAAATATCTGGGATGTGACATATGTTGTGCAACTTGTATTATGTAAACTCTGGATTTATCGATGAGTAATAAAATGATATATGTTATATCTTAGTATTCATTTGTTACTGTGTGTGCTAGCTATGATCCAGGGATAGCACTGTAAACATAGAGACTTCGAATTCTACCGGGTTCGGGTCGCTACAAGAACTTCAACCACTTCACCAATCAAGGCAAGATAAGCTAAACCATGCAAGTCATACTTGCAAGCCTAACACTAAACGATAACTTATGCAATGCATTAGGCATGCTTTGGTTATGCAACCTTGATTATACTAAATCCCAGTTTTACTTGCATGCTTTACTCTTTTATTTCTTTATCAAAGTTCTTTATTACTTTTATTTAGTATTTTTTTAGTTTTGGAAAGATATTATAGGTAGCATAAAGAGCATAAAAATTGGCCTAAGTAGTTATAACTAGATGTCATACTAAGGCATGAGACTAGATTTGGATAGTCACACTTGATTAGCACCCCTGATTAGTGATTACCCTCAACTTTAGTGGCTAGTGCTAAGCATAAAATTTGATCACTTTAGATGGGAATACTTGGTGAAAATTATTATGAAAACCTTGGAATGATAAGTCATTCCAATGAAATGTTTTAAGATGTGTTATGAACACCAGATGATTTGATGGTGAAAATGTTGAGGCATTAGCCTTAGCCATTTATAAAACTGATGGTTGGGTTCGGATGCGATACCATTCCAATTTTGCCGTATAACCACAATACCCGAATTTTGGTAGGGCTTGACTAGAAGTTTATATATCTTAGTATGGGTTCCCTTCCGGAGGAGGTTTGAGCCGATGCTACCTCTTGATGAATGTCCACCTGTGGAGTTCCCAAGATGACAGATGGTCATGGTTGGGAGGCCAAACTCATAGGGGAGGTGCCTATACTAGGGTGTGTAATTGAAAGGTTAGGATTGATTATCCGCATACTGAGTATGGTGATCAGGATTGTTCCTGACGGATGTATCGAATGTTGTGGTGAAAGTGTACCACCTCTGTAGAGTGTCAAAATATTCGAATAGCTGCGTCTGTGGTTATGGACAGTTGGAGTGGCCATACTGTTCCGTCCTCAGATGTTTTCAAATGACTTGTGAAATGAACTATGACTTTGACTTGACCACAACAGTGTTGTAAACTTGAAAACTAAGTTCCCACTTAGGTGTTGTAAAACATTAAACTAGTTTTCTTTGCTTCTAAACTCAGTTAGAGATAAACCTTGCTTTTTGCAAATAAACCTAGATCTTAGGATTCCTACTTGAACTACTTTACTTGTTAGTGATAGTTTGTGAGTACTTAAAGAGTACTCATGGCTTTGTCCCTGGCTATTCCTATGGCCAGACTATGAGGAGGACTACCAGGATGATAGATAGCAGGAAGTCTATGATAACTAGGACCATCTACCACCGTCAGCATTGCCTGTGACCTCGAAGATGGAGCCGTGACCATGCTACTACTATTATATTCTGCTGAGTTGATTGTATTAAGACTGGATCATGAGATCGTTTATTTGTAAGACCTATATAATGGTTTGTAATGTATGATGTACTGTGATATCAATTCTGTTATGTCTCACAAAAATGGTAATCCTGCGATTGCGATGTATGGCATAATAGGCATCTGGGATTAAAAATCCGGGTGTTGACATTGGATCCCCTCTTTCAATGTGATTTTATCAAATAAGTTGATTGGTGATGGAAAAGAGTAGAAATTTTCATGCTTATAGTGGTAAAAAAGTGAGCTTGCTTTGAATGTGTCTTAGACTTTAGCATGTCATGCTAGATGTTGTTTTGACCTTATGCTTAGTGATTATTGATGTAGCATGACTTGATCCAAACAATTGAGATTGCTTAGTGTGCCTTGAAAGAATCATGCGTTGTTTTAGCATACAAAAGCATAGTATTATGGTATTCTCCTTTGATGTTTTGTTTGGTTTGACTTGGCACATGGTCACACCATGTTATGACTATGAACCAGTCACCTTAGCCTCTTTGATCATTTTGTTTTTGACTTGTGGTACCACTTTATGCTTTAGTTGATAATGTTTTGTCGCTTAGTTGGTCGCTCCCAGTCTTTTGCTAGCATCCACTTGCATTGAGTAACATCTACTCATGCATACAACTCCCAAGAAACCAAGTTATTCCAAAGTGTCCACTATAAATTCCCATGCATGGTGTTTTACACCATTTCAAGTAAATTCTTTTTCTATCTACCTTCCAATTAAAAAGTATTTTTTTATGTGAAAAACTAGTGATTAATGCTCTCACAAACTTGATGGCACACTTTATTTTTCTTGCCCCTAATATACTTGAACCATTGTGTCACCTATGTTGTATATGCTTGCACTTATATGTTGGGATTAGCAGAACCGTGTTGTCACGGGGAACGCTTTCAACACCTGTAAATATCTACCCAGTTGATATCATGCTCTTTTGTTTATGGATGTCGTCGGTGTGAAATAAAAGGGGACCTTGTAAGTCCACGGAGTTATGTATATGTGTTAGAGAAACGCCTGGGCCGCTAGCCTAAGCCATGCCTAATCATGGTGGAAACTTGCAGCATAACCATAGTGAGCAATCTATGAAGCATTCTTCTTATAAAAAAGAGATATAATATTGATGACCCACAAGAATAGGGTGTGTATCTTAGTACTTTCGATAAATAGGAGTGTCGATCCCAACGAGGATCCGAAGGTGCTGAGTAGTGATATTGGCTCAGGAATTCTCTATAAATACTAGCAAATGGATTTTTCGGGGTTTTTGATAAAGCAAAGAAATAAAGTGCAAGTAAATATAGACAACAAATAATTGCAGCAAGTGGCCCAATCCTTTCTTAGCAAAGGACAAGCCGATGATATTACTTATGAGGACCAAACGTTCTCGAGCACACATGGGAATTATATCAAGTCCTTTCGCTTCATATAGCTGAGTAGTCTTCTTTGGTTGGGTAAGTGTTGTGTGGGTGAACCTGTGCTAATGTACTAACCTTACTTGGACTAATACATACTTGTGATTAAACCCCTTGCAAGCATCCACAACTACAAGAAATAAGATAAAAACCTAACCACAACCTTAAACTCTGAGATCCTACACTCCCTTGTGCAAAGGTTTTCTAATGGGGTTCAGGTTTCTGTCACTCCATCAACCCCACAATTAGTAGCCAGATACACAATGCATTCCCCTAGGCCCATAAATGGTGAAGTATCATGTAGTCGACGTTCACATGACACCACTAGAAGAATAGCAACACAACTTAAATATCAAACCATTGAATAATATCTCAACACAATTCCACTACAAACAACATGACTTCTCCCAAGTCCTGAAGAACTAAACGAACTACTCACGAGACATCATATGGATCAATATCAGAGATGATATGATTATGGGTAACAATCTGAACATAAACAATAATTCAATGGCTCCACTCACAACCATCAACTACAATAGTAATCAACACCAGGAAAGTTTCCCCTAAGAACTATACAAGATTCAACACAATTGTTATAGCGGTACGAGGTGGTAATAAGGGCGCTGGTGGAGATGATGGTGTGGATAATGATGATGATCCCGATGAAGTCTAGCTTGATGACGGTGTTGATGGCGATGATCTCCCCTCTCCGGGGAGGAATTTCCTCGGCAGAAATATGTCTACCGGAGAGCTCTTTCTCTCTCTATAGTTTCCGCCCCGCAGAGGCGACGGAATCTTTTTGTGATCACTCCCCCAACTTTAGGGTTCCGTGGAGAAGATATAGGCGAGAGGCGGAGCTAGAGGTGGGCTAGGGTGGCCACACCCCCTGTAGGCATGGCCAGGGTGGCCCGCGCTTGGGGGGGTGGGCCCCCTGTGGCCCAACTCTTCCTCCCCTTCTGGCATCTTTCGTCTTCCGGGAAAATATAAGTTTCCATTATTTTTCTGGTATTTTTCATATCTTCACGAATTTGCATCAAAACACCGCTTTTTCCATCAGAACCCTGACTCTGATAGTCCATCCTCCAAGAATCATCCAACATGTAAAAATAGATGAAAGTAACATAAGTAACACCTCTTAATATGCAATATATCAAAGAATATAGGAAAATTATGATATAGAATAGTGATACAAAATAGACGTATCAACTCCCCCCAAGCTTAGACCTCGCTTGTCCCCAAGCGAAAACTAAGCTCAAGAAACATGTCCACGGGTTTATGGAGTGAAGTGTCGATAAAAAGAATACAGACAAGAAGCATCACACTTACCAGTTCACAACTCATAGTAGAAAGCAACTCACCACTATATAACCTAAATTGCAACAAGTATGTGAGTCACAATAAAGATGCGTAAAGACAAATCATAATTGGGAATGGCAAACTTTGTTCTTGGTCAGAGAACAGTTGACAAATCAAATAGTTTTCAAGCAAAGCTTTTGCAATGAAGTTTTGTAACAAGAGTATTTTTTCTCAACATAAAAGTTTTTTCACAATGGTAGCTTCCAAAGTAATATTCATTCAAATAAGAGTCTTGTGCAAACAAGGAAGATAAAGAACATGATTTGAAAAATCATCATATGAATGCTTGAAACACAACAACTCAAATGCTTGCTGGAGATAGAGAGGAATATGTTTACTGACTCAACTTAGAAGTAAAAGAAAGGCCCCTTCATAGAGGGAAGCAGGGATTTCAAGTTCATAAAGAGCTTTCAAAAGATTATGGTACTTACTAGCTTTCAGCTCTCATTGCCCCTATCATAAGCATCTTGAGGTGGTTAAGGTTAAAGTGAACAAATATGGAGTATATGCTTGACGAAATATAAGTTGGCAATCTCATGTCCCTTGAGTACGAGGGCCGCTCCTCATGCTACTCAACTTTAGTTACCCGTAAATTCTTGTCATAGTAAGTACATGCGTATCATAGAGAACCTCCAACGGGGTAAGCCTTGCACATGACATGGGAGCTTTCCCATATCACAATGATAAGGCAAGCAGACAATGAGCATCTTAGCAATCTTCTTATTTACCAAGGAAATATGGTGTTTCTCTCTCTTTCCTCTTTTCTCATATTTTTTTTCTTTTTTGGTATCTCATATATATTTTTTATAAGAAGAATGCGTCATAGATTGCTCACTATGGTGATGCTGCAAGTTTCCACCATGATTAGGCATGGCTTAGGCTAGCAGTCCAGGAGTTCCTCTAACATAATGTACATAACTCCATGGACTTACAAGCTTCCCTTTTATTTCACACCGATGACATCCGCAAACAAAAGAGCATGATATCAACTGGGTATGAATTTACAGGTGTTGAAAGCGTTCCCCGTGACAGCACGGTTCTGCTAACCCCAACGTATAGATGCAAGCATATACAACTTCGATGACCCAATGGTTCAAGTTTATTAGGGACAGGAAATAAGGTGTGCCATCAAGTTCGTGAGAGCTTTACTAACTAGTTTTCACATAAAAAAATAATTTTTAATTTGAAAGGTAGATGAAGCTTGATAATTTGCTTGGAATAGCAATAATGCTAATAGGTAGATATGGTGGACACAAATGGCACAGGTTTTGGGTTAAAGGAATGGATCCATGAGAAGTATTCCCTCTCAAAACAGGTTTTTGGCTAGCAAGGCTGGGCAGCAAGCAAACGAATTGAAGGAAACAAGCAAACATACAAGTGATAAATTCAAACATGCAATCTTCCTTGAAGACACAAAAGATCTTAAATAAAGAATACTAACTTATGAGCCAATCAAGAAAGAAAGAAACTTAATTAGAAGTACCTGTAAGTGCTTTTCTCTTTTCCTTTCAAACCTCAAAAAGTGTTGCTACTGATCAGATCTTGGTTTGCCAAAACCAATTTAGATTTAATTGATGCTCCGAAAGTGATACCAGTACTAATCAACAAGATCCATCACATAATAGATATTGCAAACTAAAATGATAAGTGGAAAAAGTAAAAGATGAAACTTCTCATTAATATTCCAATAAAGGCAGTCACACCAAGGGATACATAGATAACCAACTAAAGGAGAGATACTTCCACAATGGAAAACATCCTATATGATAACTTCTCTAGACAAGATATGAGTCTACTACAAAGAAAGTAAAGCAAGAATACGTATAGGCATTTCGGCCATGTGTTGGTCAATTTGGAAATGCAGAAACAACTATATTTTTAACAATGCTGGAGTTCCATCTTTTTTGCAGGTTATTCTTGTGGCGGTTACTACGGACTTTTCAGCCAATTTCGTGGCGTCATTCTAGTAGAGTGACTCATATCTAGCTACTCCTTTAGAGTTCGATCTCGTGTGAGAATTTTTATTATTTCCAAGGGTTGGTGTTTGTATCAACCTCGTATGCTCTTTTAGTTGTAATACTTTTGGCTACATTTTGAGACTTCATTCAATAAATGGCTATGCGTATCCTTGGATGCAGAGGCCAGGGAATACCCCATTTCGAAAAAAAAGATATGAGTCTACTAAAAAGGTAAAAAGTTATAAGATAATGTGATACCGCGGCACTCCCCCAATCTTGGAACAGTCTAAGGGGATGTCAAAACCTGATGATGAATTACTCCTTCGGTGGTGGTGGTATCCTCTCGATAAGCTTTTCAATCAGTTCCCACAAATCCTCAATCCCAAAGGCTAGAGTACGAATCATCTCCGAGTTATGCTCAATACGGTTCATGATCATGTCAGACCGAGAATCCCAGTCCTTGTAATTCTTTCCCTGCTTTTTCTCTTGAGAGTGTTCTTTCCCTCCATCGTTAGAACGAGGCATCTCCCAACCAGAGGGCAACTTCCCTTTGGGAACCCTTTGGTATTGTTGCTCATGTACAAGAGTATGGAAGGGGTTCTTGGTGCGTGGAGTAAGTGATCGTGGAGAGAGGATATGACGCGGAGGTTTCCCTCCTGTAGATATCCGTGTTGTCCTCCTGAGCTTGATAGGGTTTGCCACCACTTCAATGCTTGCAATGGTAGTGTGGGCGTCCGGATGCTTGTCCGCCTTCACTTATTCTTCATCCTCTAACAATATTTCCTCCTCCTCCTTGGGGTCTTGAAGATCTTCCACAGGCTTCTTGCCCTTGTCGTTGATGGAGACCATGATGCCTCTAAACTTGAGATTGTTTCCTGATAGAAACAGATCAAAACAAAAACACGACGAGAACACGATATACGAACCTCGGGGGGTCCGGGTGATTATATATTACGAATTTTCACACATAAGGAAGAGTACAGAACAAAAACGGGGTGGAGACTGACTCCAGGGGGCTCACACCCCCTGGTGGCACGGCCAGCTGGGGCCCGTGCCACTGGTGGGTGTAGCCCACCTGAGCTCCTTTTCCTCCTCTGTTTCGTCTTGTAACCTTCCATATGTAATAAAAACAACAAAAATATAAAGAAAAGAGTTTTTCACGAACCTTTATTTTTTAGTACTTGTACCTATTCGCAGACGGACTCTGCAGATTCCTTCTCTCCAACACTTGAAAGTTCCTTTCATACAAAGCTCCACAAAATCTTTATTAGCAACATTAGTGTATGCAAAAACAATAAACCCCTTGAGTACAAATTTTAGCTAAATACCATTAAGAAAAAAACCACTGAAACAACTCCGTTCAAAAGCCCAAAAATAATTCAAAAGGAAATCGATTTAAGAGGCAAATGCAAATAATGGCGGAAATCTATCAAAACGGACCAGCAGGTAAATATTGATTTTTTAAAAAATCTTATGTTGCTCAAATAAAAAAGTGCTGAACTAATGAAAGTTAGCTAACAACTGAGACCACAAGCACAGAACATTACAGCTCCATCTGATGTACTGAGGTCTCTCACGAATTTTTACAATGTAGCACAAAAATCTGTCCCAGGACAGCAACTTCTCACAACTCACCTACTTCTCAAAAGAGGTTGATCTTGACACAAACACCAAACAAAAAGGATAAGGAGAGGTTATTATAGAGGTAATAACTTCCAAGACTCAAAGAAACAAAACAAACCGAAAGCAAATAAAAGGGGTTGTCTCCCAAAGCTCTTTCTTTATAGCCATTAAGATGGGCATGATAATTTCAATGATGCTCATATAGGAGATATGGATTTGAAATGAAATATAGCATCAAGAAGCAAATATCCAACACATTTGAGTCTAACCCACTTCCTATGCAAGGGAGTTTCGTAAGAAAACGAATTAGTGAAACAAAAGGCAACTAGCATAGGAAGACAAAACAAATGCAACTTCCAAGCTTTCAACATAAAGCTAGGAAACGTAATATTATTGAGATGCATAAAACCATGTTTCCCTCTCTCAAAATAAATTTCAGTAGCACTTTGAACAAAGTTTACAATATAACTTTCACAAGAAACATTCTTAACATTAGAGTGAGCAAACTTAAAATCATCAAAAAAGAGTTTTATGGTCATAAAGATTATCAATAGAAGCAAGTTGGTCAACTCTAGCATTCTCAATAGGCAAATTATTTTCAAAAGGAGTTTTAACAAACTTCGAAAAGTTAAACTCATAAGACTCTCCATAAAACTTGGTTAAAATTTTCTCCTTCCTGAAATCTATAATAGCTCCACAAGTGTTCAAAAAAGGTCTACCAAAAATGATAGGGTAAGTTTTACTAGCTGTTGAACCAAGCACTAGAAAATCAGCAGGATACTTAATCTTACAACAAAGAACATCCACATCCCTTACAATACCAATGGAACAAATGGTTTCCTTATTAGCAAGGTGAATAATGTAGCGGACCCGAACCCGGCTTGGTTCGAAATCCCTGTGATTACAGTGCTAGTCCCTAGATCGAATAGCTAGCACCCACAGTTTAAGATGTATATCAAGATACAAAGGTCATTTTACATCGCATGATCCTGAATATAAATACTTATTACAATCTCATAGCCATAGGCTATCTTATTACAAAGCAGCAGCATAAAAGTAAAGCATGGAGTGCTTCATCTTCATGTGCCACATGCAAACATGTTGGATGCAGACTCGTAACCCCTACTCATCGAACATCACTATCATCAAGTAATCATGCAACATCATAAGTTACAGCCACAAGGGTCAATACATTTGAATTGTATTGGCAAGTGTCACTACTATGTGGAAATAAGTTGGAGTTTGTCAATACATGCATATTTGGCTAAGTAGAGTTTAGGCTCATTTGCAGAAAGCAATATGGTTTTATCCTATCTTTTCAAAATAGTTTTGATCTTTCAATATTTTTTCTGAACTCCTTGGCAAACTCCAAGTGCTTCTAATCCCTTGTTGACACCATCAAGTTTTACTTTGAGAAATTGGAATGTTGAGATTTTCCATAGCTTCAGGCCTTAGTTGCTCAGAGTTGTCCATAACCGGGGACACGGCTAAGTACTTAGAATTTTATCTTCTGCAGAATTGTACACTTTACCCACATGACACAATATCTTCTTGACGCCACCAGTGGCCACTGGATAAGTACACACCAAATGGAGTACCGGCAGATCGATAATGTGACAAAGTCTTTCCATAGAAGTTCTCCCAATACATAATGCTAGCACGTCTACCAGGCACCAATGTAAGGATATACTTCCAATACATAATTCTAGTTAACCTGAATAGGTACCAATGCAAGGTTTTTTCACTATGTAATTGACTAAGCCAGAGCCCATTTAGCATGTGGCTGTACACGGAAGCCACTTTACGAGAAACATGTTTAATCTCTAAGTCCCTGGGTGGTATTCTTCTAGTGCACACACGAAAAATACAGCCATAGATATGGTTCCATTCATTGCCACCTTATTCACAACTGAGTATCCACATTCCACCCAGGTGATTCATTGAGTACTTGTTTTATTATATAAAACATATCTTTTCCAATACTTCATATAATCATAACATGATATTCCACCCTGAATCTATAGCAAGGCTTAGAATACTACAACTACGATATTTCCACTAAGGAAGATATAAAGGATAACCTAATAGGACATAGCATAGCATAGTAACATGGTAGCCCTATCATGCATACTACGAAAATTCCACTAAGTATAATGAAACTAGTAGGACATGGATGATTGTGCCACTTGCCTTAGTAGTTGGCGGTGTTGGTACACTCTTCGCAGTTACAAACTTGGCAATTCACACAATCTATTAAAGAAAACAACCAAGACAAAACATACACAAGATCAACTCTAATGGCAACACAAAAATCATGCAAAATATGCAAACATGCAAGATGGCAATTCTTATTGTACAAATTGTTATTACAAGGTTCTAAACATCATGAAGTGATATCTGAACATTTTATATTTTCAAGATTACAAAAGCAACCATTTGTGCAATTGTAGCAATTAGCAATATTTTCTAACACTTGGAAAGCCATTCTCACTAAATAATTGTCATGGTATTATTTATACTAGAATAAAATTATATTTTTTTCTTACTGTATATAGGGTTCAATATACAACTATTTGCAAAAGGATTCACTTAAAAATAATTTACACAACAATTTTTATACTCAAAATACTCCACAAATGGTTCTGTATAAAACGTGATTTTAGCAGACTCAAAAATACCAAATTATGGCTCCACTGTGTTCTACTCGTTTTTGTTAATCCATAGACATATTATTTGCTAAATTCGGATATACAGAACTAAAGATATGATTTTTACAAGTTTCTATGTAAATCTGTCTAAAATGAACGAAAATAGGAATAGACATGACACTTGGAAGATTCTGATTGGAGGATACCCCTTCGTTTATGTGATTTATGATGACCTTTCGATGAAGATCAAATGGTCTAGGATGGCTCACCGCAAAAGCTCTTCGGAGAAGTTCGCCGGATTTGCGGGCACGGGCTTGGCGTTGTCGTTCCCGTCGCTAAGGACGTATCCGGGGTAGAAGAAGATGCAGACGACGTAGAGGACGTCGAGGCGGTGCTACTGGACGTGATTGAGAGGTCGTTCGTCTCCAACGGTGAAGACAATCCACAATTGGAATGATGCGTGACGTCGGGCGGCGCGGCCAACTACAACAATATGATGAACAAACATGTCCTAGAGGTAAGAAACATCAAGAGTATTCTTATGGTAGAAGGAATCAATGAGGGACTCATCGAGGACGCCAAGATCTGATGATGAACTCTGTTTTTAGGCTATTGCAGACCATATATTCATTAATAGGATGCAACACACATACAGTAGGTGGACTAAACATGGTGATCCATATGATCAACATGTTCTTGATCCTCTAGCTAATGGTGGTCTGCCTGAAGCTCATCAGATCGAGGATGAGGACCTTTCTGGTTTATTAAGGGACCTGTACCCCACTGCAAGCAAAAAGGGTGGCCCTTCTCTTAAAAGATCACCTTTCTCTGACCTGATAGAAGATGCCAAGTGTTCAGTGGACCCTGATTCTGGTATCTCAAGATTCAAAATGGTAATGAAATTACTAAAGGAAAAGTTGTACAACAAGGTTACCAACAAAGCTTTCGATGTAGTGATTAAGGTGTACAGCGAGTCAATCCCTAGAGAAGGACTTCTAAAATCCTATTATGAGATGAAATAGTACATCAAGGTACTCAGACTATCATATGAGAAGATCCATTTTTGTCCAAATAACTGTGTACTGTTCTAGAGGATTATGAAAACCTCGATGAATGCCCGGTATGTAACGAATCAAGATGGAAAATGGTGATAAAAAAAGAAATGTCCTTGTAAGGTTCTTAGATATTTTTCAATTATAGATAGATTGCAGAGATTGTTTCAGTCAGAACAAACATCTAAGGAAACAATATGGCATAAAGAGGTTCTCAAGCCAGACGATTACTTACTGAGACATGTAGCCGATGGCGATGAATGGAAGAATTTTGAAATGGCTCATCCAGGATTTGGTGCAGATCCAAGGAACCTAAGACTTGGCCTAGCTACAGATGGATTTAACCCATTTGGGAACATGAGTAACTCGTACAACATGTGGTCAGTACTTGTTACAATTTACAACCTGCCTCCTTGGGCATGCACTGATCAGTGAAACTGCTTGCTGACTTTAATCACATCCCAGGTCCCAAATCTCCTGGTAAAGATTTTGATATGTTCATGCGGCCTCTTATACAAGACATGCAAAAACTATGGAAGGGTGTCATGACTCCTGATATCCTTGCAAGAGAACCTGAAGATTCCAAGTTCCCTCTGCGTGTTGCTGTGTTGTTCTGCACCCATGATTTTCTAGCTCTTGGCACTATGTCAGGCAGAGTGACAGGAGGTTACAATGCATGTGTTCGCTGTGCGTCAAAAAAGGTCGTAGTGAGGCTACAAAATAAGACCGGTTACCTTGGCCACCGGGTTTTTCTTCCTGCAGGACACAAACTCCAAAAAAACTTTAAAAAATTGCAATTCTATGGAAAGATGTTTGAGTATGGCAATGCACCATGAAAGTTCATTGCGGATGAGTTGCAGGCGCATCTAGAAAAGGTCAGAAATGTCAAACCAGGAAAACAACCAGTTGCCAAACGAGGTGAAAGAAAGAATACAAAAGAAGCACCGACAGTAGGAGCAGCATCCAAAAGGAAGAGAGCATAAGAAGTAGCAGCAGCTGCCCAAGGGAAGGAAAAGGAACCACGAATATTTTATAAGGACAGATCCATTCTATGGGACTTGACGTATTATGCTGTTAAGACGCTTCAACATAATATTGATGTCATGCACATGGAGAAAAATATACGTGGCAAAATTATAGGCACATTACTCAACATTCCAACCAGGAAAAAAGATAGCTATAATGCTAGTCTTGACTGCGAAAAACTCAATGTTAGCAACAACTTGAAGATGCATCCTGAAGATACAGTTGATAAGATAAGGGTGGTGAAAACATTACAAATTTTGAGATGCAGAATTTACCTTGACGATGAATAAAAGGGTACTATTTTGTTACTTCCTACGTGGTGTAAAGTTCCCATCTTGATTTGCTTCCAATATTGCACATTGTATCAATGCAGAGGGGAACAAGCTCCAAGGCTTGAAAAATCATGATTGCCACATCCTACTACAAAGGCTTTTAGCTCTTGGCATTAAAATGTTTAGTGAATAAGGAGTTCTACAACGTGCTTGCAGAATTGGGAAAGTTCTATAGGGAACTTTGTAGAAAAACTCTAGACAGAAGAGTTGTAGCGCGTCTTCAAACGGACATAGCAGAAATCCTGTGCAAGCTTGAGCTGATATATCCACCATCCTTCTTTGATATGATGGTGCATTTGGCTTTTGATCTTCCTAAAGATGCACTTTATAGAGGTCCCGTATAGTACGGATGGATGTATCCTATAGAACGTCGACTTTGCACTTTCAAGAATATTTCTAGGAACAAGGCTAGAGCACAGGCTTGCATTGTAGAGGCATATATTGCTGTTGAAATATTTGCATTTTTCTCAAGATACATTCCTGATCGTAAAACGATATCCAATCTGGGTGGCAGAACTGAAGAAGTTGAAAAATCTGTTTTTAACCATGGTGTTCGCCTAGTAGGAAAAAAGGAACATAGAACATTAATGAAACACGAATATGACCAACTCACTTGGTATGTGCTGAATAACGCTGATGAGGCTGAAAACTTTGTTGTGTGAGTACTATTCATACATATCCTCACATATATGAAATGAAACTTGTAGCAAGATATGTTCAGATATCTGACTTGAGTATCATTTTTGTAGGTTTTTTAAAGAAACCAAAGGAAAATATTATGTTGCACCAGTATGTGGGGGTTGGTTTCAGGAATGGTTTAGGAATCATGTAAGATGTTTAACTAAACTTTGAATTGCATATGAATTATGCACATGAGATGACCTCTTGATAATTTTGTATAACTGCAGATCACGAAGTGGCATGAAGAGAACCCGAGCGATGTTAGTGATGGTCTCTATGCCCTATCACGTGGTCCTGCAAATAGTGTGCAGACAGCTTTAGCTTGCAATAACTATGGTATCCACTAGAACACTTATGAGCATGAGAAACATTTGAAGACACAAAACAATGGCATCACTAACAAAATGAAGAAGTCAGAGGACTGTGATCATTATGGTCACATAAAAGAGGTTATTGAGTTGAACTATAATGACAAGACTGATGGTCAATCTATGGTTCTATTCAAGTGTTATTGGTATGACCAAGATCTGAACAAGAAAAGAGGACCTAGAAATTATTGGAATTTCATATCGATCAATATTAGTGTTGAGTGGTACAAGGAGGAACCTTATATTTTGGTAACTCAAGCTTCCAAGGTAATATTCTTGGATGACAGAGATAATAATGACTGGCAATATTTGCAAACTTTTCAGGCAAGGAGCACCTATGATGTGAATGAGTATGACGAGCCAGTCACCATTGATGTTGCCCACCAAGATGATCCCAGTGTTAGTATGGTAATTAAAATGGCTGACGTCGTTGAAAATTTGATTGCCAGAGGCGGCTCTGCGCATGATGGAAAAGTATATTTCACTGTTGAGGTTAGTGTAGTGGACAAAGACAGGAATAAACTGGTTCTACCTAATGAATCTCAGGACATGTATGATGAATGTAAAGAGAAAGAAGATCTAACCCGGTCAGAATATGTGGATCTATAATGTGGCGGTGTTGAAAGTGATGATGGTGACGATGATTAGCCTGTTGTTCCAAATTATGCAGTGAGATGACGAACATTGATTCCTTTTGGTTTTACCATTTTAAAATGTATGAGACATGATGAAATTTTCTTGTTGGATTATAATCCTAGACTAATTGTTTTCCCTGCCTAAATTGGATAAAGCTTAATTCAACAAGTGCAAACATATCTAGAACAGGTTCAATACATTAATTACTTAGCAACCACATGACCAGGTTTCATACAGGAGGAGTCATATGCACCTCGTGTTAGTAGATATGGGCGAGCACATTGTCTCGACAGATAGCGCATCTGGCATTGGTCTCAAACCAAGTGAAGATGCACTTGCGGTGGTACAGATGGTTGCATCCCCAGAGACGCACCATTGTGCGCTTTGACATCACCTGCATGCATATGGTGTAGTGGCCATCCTCCTTCTAACCAGGTACCAACTTTCTTGAAGTGCCGGCAGGTTGACAATGAGACGAAGGTCGATGCTGAGGGTTAGGTGGAAGTGCAGCCTGTCGACACACACACACACACACACACACACACCTCATGCCAGATCCAGTGCAGAATGTCGTAAGGCATTATGATGTCCCACTCCTCCGCCGTGAGTTGCAGGTTCTTTAGCAGCCATACATACAAAGAACCTTCCACATAGTTCCCACGACCTTTGTAACATCCCAAAAATACTAAACTTGGATCATCAAACTCTAATCTTCAAAATTTAGGATTAACAAAAACTTTCCTAAATAAAAATATGAAAGCATGCATGTGTGTATGCATCCCATTTTGAATTCTTTTGAATTGCCTTGTTTATGTGTTTCTTTGCTTTTAAAAGGATTCTTAGGTGAAATAAACATCATCTAAACAATTCCCAAACTTTTCCCAAAGACAAATAAATCAAAACAAGCCAAATTGAGTGAATGGTCATTTTGACCAATTTAACTCCCATGCCTACTTTGGCTGTCTCAAACTTTCAGAACTTAACAGAAACTTGTTTGGATCTTTAAGCCCCTTGATTGTACTCATAACAAAGTATCAAGGCCCACTTTGTGATCACCCAGAAACTTTCAAATGCATAGTTTAAATGACAATTCAAAATTGAATCTTTATCATATGGGAAGATCCCACTTTTTCAAAAACCACTCAAACAAGCTCAACTTTCAAAACCCAAGCATCTGCAGACTCACCAGCACCAATCTAGCACACCCACCAAAAATCTTTTCAAAATTCAAAACTTGAATTCTTGCGGCCATTTCATTGAACACCTTGCAGATACAAATCAAACAAAATCCAAACACTATTGTGAGCAGTGATTCTTGCCTAACTTGTTCCCTCTCTGGATGCAACTAGGCTTTAGTAGATCATCTAGCTCAATTGCAAACATTTAGCATCACTGTAAGCTTAGCAATGTCATCAATGGTGAGCAGACCGAGTTCACCCTTGTCACCCCCATGTCGACAGCAAGCTAGGAGAAGAAACAAGCCTAGCAAACATGTCTGGGAGCAAGCCAACACCCCACCGCCACTCCCTGTCCAGCGCTCGAACCTTGCCAAACCCTAGACCACACGCACGGACCATGCCAAGCTCGCTAGCAACGATGCCGAGAGCGCGCCCCGTGCGCCACGCTCGACCGACGCCCACACACCGCGCGCCGCCCTCGCCGCGTGTATACGTGATCACCACCGTCCCAGCAACCCCGCAGACACGCTCGTTCGCCGCCGCGTGGACCATGCACGCTGTGCGCATTAAAAACCTCCGTCGGGCACGCGTAGAGCACCGCCGCGTTCCGACCAAACCGTACCACACCACGCCTCGCCAACATGTCATTGAGCATCACCAGGAGCACCCGCACCCCTGAGTCTCCCCACACCCCGAGTATCCCTCCTGCCCACATTGAGCACCGCGCCGCCCCCTACCGCTCCCACCGACAGCCGTCGTCTGCTCGACCACGACGAGCTCACCTTGCACCCCATCGGTCCCCTCTCGCCACTATAAATAGAGGCCACCCCCAGCCGAATTGAGCACACCACCTCACTCCCCTCTCACCCAGAACCACCTCACCCCGTTCCTAGAGCAAGGCGAGTAGCACTTCGCTGGAATTTCACCGGAGCCCGCCGCCTCTGGAGAAGAAGGGAGCCAGCGATTGGAGCCGCCCCAGGAGAAGCTGCCGGTACCAGGAGGTTCGCCATCGTCGACTTCGTCGTTCGCCCGCCTCGCCGACCCTCGCCTGAGCCCCGGTGAGCCCCCGACGACCCCCACCTGCCGCGTTAGGTTTCTGTCTCGCCCGCGTTGCCCAACATCGACGATGACCCTCAGCCGTTAGATTAGAACAGGATCCCACGACTCACATCTCCCCATACCGCTTCGCACCCCCTCGTCTCACAGACGTGTGGGGACAGCGACTTAACCAGCCCGCGTAAGCATTGTGCTTAGCAGGCCGGCCCAGTATCGCTTCCCGCGCAGCCCAGTCATTTGAATTTAACCTTTTCCATTTTATTTCAAACACAGTTCTGTACCTAGTTTCAAAAATCAACCCAGCTCGATTCAGTGAAAGGTCTGGAAGTGCTGAATCCAAGCCCGTTGGATTTATATCATTTGGATCTGTAGATCACCCTTGGTAAAAATAACAAGGCAGAAGCTTTTCTGCATTCAAACATTTTTCAAATTTAAACCATAATAGCTTTTGAGTTGATTCCAACTCTCAAAAATCACATTCAACCATACCTTTCAGAATTTATAAAAATATATAGGTTTACTTACAGAAATAATGTTCAAGTAATAAAAGAATGCCACATAGGCATTTCTAGTCACTTTATTTAATTAAAATAAAAGGGTAAAACCTTATTAAATTGTGACACCACTTTAAATCACATTCCCATGGACTAAAACATGTGGTGATGACATGTATCAACATGATACCATGTTTGGTTTGGAGAATATTAAATCTTAAGTAGTTTTTCAATGAGTAGAAATTACTTTTCTAAAAATAAAAGGAATTAAACCAAGCTTTAATCTTGTAATGTTAGTGATGATGCTAGATCATCTATAGGACCCCTTTTTGTGATGATTGCAAGTAGTTAAGTATTGTTTGGTGATTGTGTACCTCGTATTTATTTATAGACGCTAGTACCGACCAAGGATATGAGGAGGAAGGAGGATACTACGAAGAAGAAGCCGAGGAGAACTTCAACCACTTCTCTGCTCAAGGCAAGCCTAATACTACTAGTTGAATGTGCAAGCTAACACTTGCAATTGTGAAAGTTAGATAACCTATGCAATGCACTAAGCATGCTTGGTTAGACATATTTGATGATACCCAATCCTAGTTTTACTTGCAAGCTTTCTACTTTATTTCTTTATCAAAGCTATTACTTAGAGTTTACTTAAGTAAATTGTAGATACTAGAAAGATAATTGAAGGTTGCATAAAGAGCATAAAAATTGGCCTAAGCTAGGTACTCTTTATGTCATCTTAAGGCATAAGATTGAACTTAGTTGAAACTCTACTAGTTTACCACCCCTCATTAGCACTCACTCCCCCTTGTAGATGCTAGTGCTAAGCATAAAACTTGGTCAACTTTAGATGGGAATACTTGGTGGAAAAATGGTTATGAAAACCTTAGAATGATGGATCATTCTACTGAGATGTTTTAACATGTGTTTCCGAACACCAGATGATTTATGGTGATGAAAACGTTGACGCATGAGCCTTAGCCCCTTATAAAACTGATGGTTGTCTGGATGCGATACCATTCCAATTTTATCGTACAACCACAATACCCGAGAATTGGGTAGGGCTTGACTGGAAACTTATATACCTTAGTATTAGTTCCCTCACGGCCAAGGTATGAGCTGAGGCTACCTTGTGAAGATTGTCCACCTGTGCAGTACCCAAGATGACAGTTGGTCATGGTTGGGAGGCCAAACTCACAGGAGAGGTGCTTATACTAGGGCATGTAATTGAAAGGTTAGGATTGATTATCCATCATCGAGTATGGTGAATTCAGGATTTGTTCTGACGGATGTATCGAATGTTGTGGTGAAAGTGTACAATCTCTGCAGTGTCAAACTATTCGAATAGCGCGTCATGATTATGGACGATTAGTGGCCATACTGTTCCCCCGTCAGATGTTTTCAAAATGACTTGTGAAATGAATTGAGACTTTGACATGACCATAACAGGGTTGTGATATGAAATACAAGTTCCCCCTTAGGTGTTATAAAATTTGACTAGCTTCTTTGCTTCTGAACTTAGTAGAGATAAATCTGGCTTCTTGCAAAACAACCGTAGAGCCTAGTGTCCTATTACCAAAAAAACCCACTTGTTAGTATTAGTTTGCGAGTACTTAAAGAGTACTCATGGCTTTGTCCCTTTCTATTCCCGTGGCCAGACTATGAAGAAGAGTACCTGGAGGATGGACCCCAGGAAGTTTACGACAACTAGGATCATCTCCCATCGTCAGCATTGTCTGTGACCCCAAAGATGGAGCTTCGCCTACGCTACCGTTATTATTACGTATTCCGCTGCTTGAGTTGTATTAAGAACTGGATCATGAGATCCTTATTTGTGTAAGACCTTATGTATGGTTTGTAATGGCTAATGTACTGTGGTATCCAATTCTGTTATGTCTCGCAAAAATGGTATTCCTGGGATTGCGATGTATGGCATAACAGGCATCTGGGATTAAAAATGCGGGTGTTGACAAGTTGGTATCAGAGCCATCCTGACCATAGGAGACCCTAGTTAGACTGGACGTTTGAATCAAAAACTTAGTTTCAAAACCAAAAGAAGCAAATATTTACAAAAACTTATTCCCATTATTACCACTTACTTCTTTCATGAAAATTCATGTTCCTCAAAAATTCTTGCAAAATACATAAAAATTTGACACACCTGAGCACTCTACTAACTTACTCATCTTATATTCTTTTAGATGGACGTGAAGTACAGCAAGTTTTACCAGTTGGAAAATGGAGGAGACCTTATCTTTGAGAGGGATTTGGACCAGCTTTCGGAACTTCTGGAGCATCCGCACCCCGAGTTCTTCGGAGCTCAGCTCAATGATCAAGGAGGAGAAGATCTGCAGTGGCTAATTGTTGCAAGTCTCTGAGCAAAGATTGAACCCCCCACTGCTGAGGGAATTTAGTTTACCTTAAGAGAGAACAACTGGCTCGATGGACTTGCCAGGGCCATGCAGGAAGCTCTTGCCCGTCTGTGTGGGCAGAGTATCAACCAGATCAAGGGAACCCGCTTTGAGTTTTGCCCAAGGCATGATGCTAATGGACAACCACTGGAAGCCCCATACCATCACGAGCTGAAGACCCAATTGGACCACCCCAGCTTCATGATGTACGATCGTCAGCAGGAGTTGGATAACTGCCGTGACTACTCCAACCACAAGTCTGCCATCATCAAGACGAAGGACCAAACCATCGCCATGCTAGCGAAGGATCGCAAGTCTCGCTGTCGTCAGCTCGACAAGAAGGAGCGCATCATTGCCCGTCTTCGCAACCGTATCTTGTCTTTGGAGGAGACCATCCACGAGAGAGACATGCAATTGGAAGAAAGGGAGAATGCCGGAGAGGATCTTCGTGGAGACCCCTACTCCTATCTCAGCGATGATGATGATTTTCTGGAGGATCAGACTATGGATTTCTTCACCGATGAGGATGATTACGCCTTCATCGATGACGACGAGGATGATGAGGATGACAACTACACCGACTCCGAGGAGTAGTAGCACTTGAACACTAGCATAGCGAGTAGTATTCGGTCCCACTGTATCGTAGTTTCCAGAATGGTTCTTAAAACCATCTGTTTTTCTTTGTTGTGGTGTGTGTTGTACCGTGTGCTATGAATGAATGAATGAAAAGCAAGTTACTAGAAAATCTGAGTGAAACTTTAGAAACTTTTCAAAACCCCAAAACCTTAGAAATTTCCCTCTTTTCTCATGATCTATCTCAATCTTCAGATGCCACGCGGAGGAAGTGGTTCATCCCTGGACTCGATTGTGCAGATCCTGCAAATGCTGGTTTCCGACCGCGAAGCTGAAAGAGCGGAACGCCAAGCCAACCTAGCCACCCTGCAACAGACAGCTCAGCTTGCCCACAATAATCAAAGCCACGGAAATGAGGACAACCATGGATCTAAGCTCAAGAACTTCCAGAATACCAACCCACCTATTTTCACTAAGTTATAAGAACCCCTAGATGCCGACGATTGGCTACAAACCATGGAAAATAACTTAGAAGTCGCTGGAGTGGAAGCCAACGAGAAAGTTCTGTTTGCCACCCATTATCTAGCCGGAGATGCCAGAGCATGGTGGAACAGTGTTCGTGCAATGACCGGAGGCTAGATGATAACCTGGGAGGAATTCAAGGTCAAGTTCAGCAAAACCCATGTGCCACCGGGTTTAATCAAGAGGATGAGAGACGAGTTCAGAGAACTGAAGCAAGGAAGGATGACCGTAGTGGAATACCGTGAAATTTTTTTGTCATTAGCTAGGTATGCCCCGGATGAGATCGACACCGAAGCCAAGAAGAAAGAGAGATTCCTGAATGGTCTGCACGATGAGATGCAGACTATGTTAGTCAATATCCCCTTTGATGATATTGAAGCCCTTGTCGACTCTGCCATCCAGATGGAAGGAAAGATCAACCAAGCCAATGAGAGTCGCAAGAGTCGCATGATGCATCAGCCAGGAACCCATCAGACCCCAAAGTATCGCCCTAACCCATCTCCAGGATTTGCCCCAAGAACAAACAGACCCCCGATGAACCGTCCGACCTATCCCAACCGTGGAAACCCTAGGCCCAGAGGAAATAACAACAACCCTGGCAACTCTAGCAATTTCAACCGTGCCCCACCCAAGTTCAACAACAACCATGCTGCCACCAACCCCAACACTGCCCCGAGGACTGGAAGCAATGTTGTGCCTGTAGCAGCAAAGGACAAGTCCCAGGTGACTTGTTATGACTGTGGAAATAAAGGCCACTATTCCAATGAGTTCCCCAACAAGAAGAACGCCACAGCACCCAATGCAAATGCCCCAGCTCAGCAGCAGCGTCCTGTTCAGCCTGGAAGAAGATTTGCCCCAGGGAATTCACTCAACCGCAATGGCCGTCTTTTTCTCATGCATGCTGAAGAAGCTCAGGAAGCGCCAGACGTTGTGCTGGGTATGTTTTCTGTTAATTCAGTACTTGCTCGAGTGTTGTTTGCTTCTGGTGCATCGCACTCATTTGTCACCGAAGAATTTGCATGCACTAGTAAAATTCAACCAACCAAACTGAAGCATGTTATGATTGTTCAAATTCCCGGTTCAACCACCAAGGCTAGGCAAATTTGCAAGGCCGTCCCTATCCAAATCCATGGCATAGATTTTTATGCTAATCTGATAGTACTCGGAACTAAAGGTTTGGAAGTAGTACTAGGAATGGATTGGATGTCCAAACATAAAGGATTGATTGACTGTGCCAAGAAAGCCATCACCATGACCAGTACATCCGGAATATCATTCGAGCATATGTCTGAAACCTTACCTCGCCAATTCAAATGCAACAAGAGTATAGCCCAACCTACCATTGACCAAGTCCGGATAGTCTGTGAATACCCCGATGTATTTCCAGATGTTTTGCCCGGTATGCCCCCAGATCGGGATATCGAGTTTATCATCAAACTAATCCCTGGAACTGGACCCATAGCCCAGAGACCATATAGTATGAACCCGTCGGAATTAGCAGAACTGAAGAAGCAACTGGATGCCATGCTGGAAATTGGATTAATTCAACCAAGTGCGTCACCATGGAGATCACCTGTCTTGTTTGTGGACAAGAAGGATGGAGGTAACCGTTTGTGTACGGATTATTGGAAGTTGAATGATGTCACTATCAAGAACAAATACCCCTTGCCCAAGATAGAAGATCTGTTTGATCAGTTGACCGGTGCCAAAGTGTTTTCTAAGATTGATCTTAGAACTGGCTATCATCAACTCAAGATTCGTGCAGAGGATATTCCCAAGACTGCCTTTACCACCCGATATGGATTATACGAGTATACCACCATGTCCTTTGGATTAACCAATGCCCCCGCTTATTTCATGAATCTCATGAATAAGATTTTTATGGACTTCCTGGATAAGTTTGTCGTTGTTTTCATCGATGACATCCTGATTTATTCCAAATCAGAAGAAGAACATGAGCTACACCTAAGGACCATTCTTGGAACCCTTAGAGAGCATCAGTTGTATGCCAAGTTTAGCAAATGTGAATTTTGGTTACAGGAGGTAGGATTCCTCGGTCACATTGTATCAGCCAGAGGAATTGCCATTGATCCCGCAAAAGTGAAAGATGTAGAAGATTGGCAAGCCCCAACCACTCAACCCAAGTTCGTGCATTTCTCGGATTGGCGGGATATTACCGCAAGTTCGTAGAAGGATTCTCGAGTATAGCCAGACCCATGACCCAATTGCTAAAGAAGGACAAGAAGTTTGAATGGACCGACAAATGTGAAGCGAGTTTTCAAGAACTCAAGAGGAGATTGATTTCAGCCCCAATCTTAATCATGCCGGATATCACGAAGCCCTTCGATGTGTATTGTGATGCATCCAAGATCGGTCTCGGATGTGTGCTACTGCAAGAAGGCAAAGTTATATCTTATCTATCTCGACAGTTAAAGCAACATGAGCAAAATTACCCAACCCATGACCTCGAACTTGCAGCCATAGTTCTAGCCCTGAAGACATGGAGGCATTACCTGATGGGAAATTGTTGTGAGATTTATTCGGATCACAAGAGCCTGAAGTATATATTCACTCAGAAGGAGATGAATATGAGGCAGAGAAGATGGATTGAGCTAATCAAGGAATATGATCTGGACATTCACTATCACCCCGGTAAAGCCAACGTGGTAGCAGATGCCCTTAGCAGATTGCCGTGCCGCTTGAACTCCATGATCTTATAGGAGCAACCAAGTTTGCACAAAGAGATGGAAGATTTCCGAATGAAATTAGTGAGTTAAGGATTTTTGGCTAGCATAGAACTTCAACCCACTTTGATTAGCCAGATCAAAGAGGCGCAGAAAGGAAAGCATCGTATCGGTATAGGCAAAGTACCCGGATTCACCGAAGACGAAGAAGGAGTTCTGTGGTACAAAGGACGCCTTTGTGTACCAGCAAATTCTGAGTTGAAAGAAGTTATTCTCAAGGAAGCTCATGATACTCTTTATTCTATCCACCCCGGAGGAACTAAGATGTATCAAGATTTGAAAGAGCAATTTTGGTGGCATAAGGTGCCAAGTGTGATATATGTCAGCGAGTCAAGGTAGGACATCAAAGACCCGTTGGATTGTTGAAACCATTGCAGATTCCGGAATGGAAATGGGATTCTATTGGAATGGACTTTATCACCGGATTGCCTACTTCTAGTAGGGGAAATGACTCTATCTAGGTCATAGTTGACCGATTGTCCAAAGTCGCCCATTTCTTACCCGTCAAGACCACATATCAGAGTTCGAAGCTAGCGGAGTTATACATTGCTAGAATCATCAGTTTGCATGGAGTCCCCAAGAACATTGTATCAGATCGAGGAACTCAGTTTACCTCGAGATTCTGGAAGAAAGTTCAAGAAGGTTTAGGAACCCGCCTAGATTTCAGTACCGCGTATCACCCTCAGACTGATGGACAAACGGAGCGAGTAAATCAAATACTCGAAGATATGCTGAGAGCATGTGTGTTAGAATATGGATCTAAGTGGGAAGACTGTCTGCCGTTTGCAGAATTTTCGTACAACAACAGTTACCAAGCTAGTTTGGAAATGGCCCCATTTGAATTCATGTACGGAAGGAAGTGTCGCACCCCTTTGAACTGGTCAGAAGTAGGAGAGAGTCAGATTTTCGGACCTGACATCCTATGAGAAGCAGAAGAGAAGGTTCACAAGATTCGTGAGCACCTCAAGACAGCCCAGGCCAGACAGAAGAGTTACGCCGACAAGAGACGTCGAGACCTCGCCTTCAACATTGGAGATTTTGTATATCCGACGGTGTCGCCATTGAAGGGAATGTAGCGTTTCCAACTCAAAGGAAAGTTAGCCCCAAGATATATCGGACCCTTCAAGATTCTGAACCGTCGAGGAGAAGTGTCGTATCAATTGGACCTACCTAAAGAGATGTAAGCCGTGCACAATGTGTTCCATATCTCATTACTTCGCAAGTGTCTCGAAGTTCCAGAGAAGACGGAAGTGTTCAAGAACATCGATCACCAGACCATAGAGATCAACAATGACCTGACCTATCCCGAAGTACCCATCCATATTTTGGAACAAGCTTTCAGAACTACCAGAACCCGAAGAATCAAGTTTCTCAAGATTAAGTGGAGCAACCACACCAAAGAGGAAGCTACCTGGGAGCGCGCAGATCACATCAGGACGGAGTTTCCCGATCTCTTAAAATCCTAAGTAATCTTTTTGTCCTTTTTCAAATCTCGGGACGAGAATTTGTTTAAGGGGGTAAGGTTTGTAACATCCCAAAAATACTAAACTTGGATCATCAAACTCTAATCTTCAAAATTTAGGATTAACAAAAACTTTCCTAAATAAAAATATGAAAGCATGCATGTGTGTATGCATCCCATTTTGAATTCTTTTGAATTGCCTTGTTTATGTGTTTCTTTGCTTGTAAAAGGATTCTTAGCTGAAATAAACATCATCTAAACAATTCCCAAACTTTTCCCAAAGACAAATAAATCAAAACAAGCCAAATTGAGTGAATGGTCATTTTGACCAATTTAACTCCCATGCCTACTTTGGATGTCTCAAACTTTCAGAACTTAACAGAAACTTGTTTGGATCTTTACACCCCTTGCTTGTACTCATAACAAAGTATCAAGACCCACTTTGTGATCACCCAGAAACTTTCAAATGCATAGTTTAAATGACAATTCAAAATTGAATCTTTATCATATGGGAAGATCCCACTTTTTCAAAAACCACTCAAACAAGCTCAACTTTCAAAACCCAAGCATCTGCAGACTCACCAGCACCAATCTAGCACACCCACCAAAAATCTTTTCAAAATTCAAAACTTGAATTATTGTGGCCATTTCATCAAACACCTTGCAGATACAAATCAAACAAAATCCAAACACTATTGTGAGCAGTGATTCTTGCCTAACTTGTTCCCTCTCTGGATGCAACTAGGCTTTAGTAGATCATCTAGCTCAATTGCAAACATTTAGCATCACTGTAAGCTTAGCAATTTCATCAATGGTGAGCAGACCGAGTTCACCCTTGTCACCCCCATGTCGACAGCAAGCTAGGAGAAGAAACGAGCCTAGCAAACATGTCTGGGAGCAAGCCAACACCCCACCGCCACTCCCTGTCCAGCGCTCGAACCTTGCCAAACCCTAGACCACACGCACGGACCATGCCAAGCTCGCCAGCAACCATGCCGAGAGCGCGCCCCGTGCGCCACGCTCGACCGACGCCCACACACCGCGCGCCGCCCTCGCCGCGTGTATACGTGATCACCACCATCCCAGCAACCCCGCAGACACGCTCGTTCGCCATGCCTTCCACATACGCCGCTGTGCATTAAAAACCTCCGTCGGGCACGCTCAGAGCACCGCCGCATTCCGACCAAACCGCACCGCCCCACGCCTCGCCACCATGTCGTTGAGAATCACCAGGGAGCACCACACCGCCCCCTACCGTCGCCCACACCGATAGCCCTCATGCGACCACGAGGCTCACCTTCGGTCCCCTCTCGCCACTATAAATAGAGGCCACCCCCAGCCGAATTGAGCACACCACCTCACTCCCCTCTCACCCAGAACCACCTCACCCCATTCCCGGAGCAAGGCGAGCAGCACTTCGCCGGAATTTCACCGGAGCCCGCCGCCTCTGGAAAAGAAGGGAGCCAGCGATTGGAGCCGCCCTAGGAGAAGCTATCGGTACCAGGAGGTTTGCCGTCGTCGACTTCGTCGTTCGCTACCTTGCCCTACTTTGAGCCGGTGAGCCCCCGACGACCCCCACCTGCCGCGTTAGGTTTCTGTCTCGCCGGCGTTGCCCAACATCGACGATGACCCTCAGTCGTTAGATTAGAACAGGATCCCATGGCTCACATAGCCCCATACCGCTTCGCACCCCCTCGTCTCACTGACGCGTGGGGACAGCAACTTAACCAGCCCGCGTAAGCTAATATGTTGAGCCGTCGATGTCGCTTCCCGCGCAGGCCAGTCATTTGAATTTAACCTTTTCCATTTTATTTCAAACACAATTTTGTACCTAGTTTCAAAAATCAACCCATCTCGATTCAGTGAACCAAATTTAATGAAACCAATTTTTTAGAAAGGTATGGAAGTGCTGAATCCAAGCCCGTTGGATTTAAATCATTTGGATCTGTAGATCACCCTTGGTAAAAATAACAAGGCAGAAGCTTTTCTGTATTCAAACATTTTTCAAATTTAAACCATAATAGATTTTGAGTTGATTACAACTCTCAAAAATCACATTCAACCATACCTTTTAGAATTTATAAATTATATAGGTTTACTTACAGAAATAATGTTCAAGTAATAAAAGAATTCCACATAGGCATTTCTAGTCACTTTATTTAATTAAAATAAAAGGGTAAAACCTTATTAAATTGTGACACCACTTTAAATCACATTCCCATGGACTAAAACATGTGGTGATGACATGTGTCAACATGATACCATGTTTGGTTTGGAGAATATTAAATCTTAAGTAGTTTTTCAATGAGTAGAAATTACTTTTCTAAAAATAAAAGGAATTAAACCAAGCTTTAATCTTGTAATGTTAGTGATGATGCTAGATCATCTATAGAACCCCTTTGTGTGATGATTGCAAGTAGTTATGTATTGTTTGGTGATTGTGCAACTCGTATTTATTTATAGACGCTAGTACCGACCAAGGATACGAGGAGGAAGGAGGATACTACGAAGAAGAAGCCGAGGAGAACTTCAACCACTGCTCTACTCAAGGCAAGCCTAATACTACTATTTGAATGTGCAAGCTAACACTTGCAATTATGAAAGTTAGATAACCTATGCAATGCACTAAGCATGCTTGGTTAGACATATTTGATGATACCTAATCCTAGTTTTACTTGCAAGCTTTCTATTTTATTTCTTTATCAAAGCTATAACTTAGAGTTTACTTAAGTAAATTGTAGATACTAGAAAGATAATTGAAGGTTGCATAAAGAGCATAAAATTTGTCCTAATCTAGGTAATCTTTATGTCATCCTAAGGCATAGGATTGAACTTAGTTAAAACTCTACTAGTTTACCACCCCTCATTAGCACTCACTCCCCCTTGTAGATGCTAGTGCTAAGCATAAAACTTGGTCAACTTTAGATGGGAATACTTGGTGGAAAAATGGTTATGAAAACCTTAGAATGATGGATCATTCTACTGAGATGTTTTGACATGTGTTTCCGAACACCAGATGATTTATGGTGATGAAAATGTTGAGGCACGAGCCTTAGCCCCTTATAAAACTGATGGTTGTCTGGATGCGATACCATTCCAATTTTATCGTACAACCACAATACCCGAGAATTGGGTAGGGCTTGACTGGAAACTTATATACCTTAGTATTAGTTCCCTCACGGCTAAGGTGTGAGCTGAGGCTACCTTGTGAAGATTGTCCACCTGTGCAGTACCCAAGATGACAGTTGGTCATGGTTGGGAGGCCAAACTCACAAGAGAGGTGCTTTTACTAAGGCGTGTAATTGAAAAGTTAGGATTGATTATCCGCATACTGAGTATGGTGAATTCAGGATTTGTTCCTGACGGATGTATCGAATGTGTGGTGAAAGTGTATAATCTCTGTAGAGTGTCAAACTATTCGAATAGCCGCGTTCGCGGTTATGGACAGTTGGAGTGGCCATCTGTTCCCTCGTCAGATGTTTTCAAAATGACTTGTGAAATGAATTGAGACTTTGACTTGACCACAACAGGGTTGTGATATGAAATACAAGTTCCCCCTTAGGTGTTATAAAATTTGACTAGCTTCTTTGCTTCTGAACTTAGTAGAGATAAATCTGGCTTCTTGCAAAACAACCCTAGAGCCTAGTGTCCTATTACCAAAAAAACTTTTCACTTGTTAGTATTAGTTTGAGAGTACTTAAAGAGTACTCATGGCTTTGTCCCTTTCTATTCCCGTGGCCAGACTATGCAGAAGAATACCTGGAGGATGGACCCCAGGAAGGTTACGACAACTAGGATCATCTCCCATTGTCAGCATTGCCTGTGACCCCGAAGATGGAGCTTCGCCTATGCTACCGTTATTATTACGTATTCCGCTGCTTGAGTTGTATTAAGAACTGGATCATGAGATCCTTATTTGTGTAAGATCTTATGTATGGTTTGTAATGGATGATGTACTGTGGTATCCAATTCTGTTATATCTCGCAAAAATAGTATTCCTGGGATTGCGATGTATGGCATAACAGGCATCTGGGATTAAAAATCCGGGTGTTGACAACCTTGCTCGCTCTTTGCAGCTTGCTAGGAGGCATGGTGAGATTCAACACTTCCTCTTTGCAGGGTGTGGCCACGAGATTGTCCTCCTCCAGAGGGGCTGGGAGGGAGCCAAGAAACCTCCTGAGCTCATACGTCCTCGAGAAGAAGATATGTATTGTCATTTTGTACGACATCTCCTTGTCAACTAATTGTGGCTCGACGATGGAGAAGTCGGTTGTGGCTGCGGAGACATAGCAGGCACGGAATACATGGGTGCCAGACTCGATGATGTGCTCATGTGAGGAGCACTCGAGTTCTGGCGGCAGTGCCATTTGGGTATTTTTTGGTAGGGGTGGGGTGGGGGAGGGGTGGGGGTGGCTAGTCGATGGCGAGGATTTAGTTTTTAAATTTTGGGTTCTCTAGCTTTGGCCTGGATGAGGGGGAAGATTCCAGGGGAAATGGGTGAGAGGATAGAGCTCGAACACGAGGTCGCGGTAGCTCGTCACTCCCCAATGTCTGCCCAGGCTCATCCTCTATCCATTGTTCTACTATATTATTTTTAATTATTTTTTGAGGGGCTCCATGGTTCTATTATTTTAATTATTTTTTGCGGGGGCTCCATGGTTCTATTTATAGGGGAAAGTCTAAAAAAACATTGAATTTCTAGGGTAAATGTAAATTCGAACCCCAACGCCAAATCCTCGAAATTGGCACTCCAAACTTATCAATCCTGGTCTGTTTTGGACCCTGGATCTATTTGAGATGGGATTTTGTTCTCCCCTTTTATGTTAAATAAACTATGTGGATGCGGTGGTAACACCCAAGTTCTATGAATTTTCAAGATTTCTAGCTAAATGAGAGAAACTATGTGGATGCATAGGCTGGTGGTACTTCCCCTTATTATCGGTAAAAGAGAGAAGCTATGAGGATGCGATGATGATTCAATTTATTTAAAACATAACTAGTACAGGTACTCCATAACCATGGTAGAACCTAAATACCATACTCTAGACGAAATCAGCACACATATGGACACCCGCATGTCATACGGTTCTTTTCCATCAAGAACCTATGGCGCCCTCGCGTGTTCTATTTACTCAAAGTAGTTGTCGCTCATGGCACACCCTTTGTTCCTGCAAGTGCACCTTACTGCCGAGGACAGCCGATCCACAAAAGTTTTGGTTCGAAGATGCCTCCATGCTCACATCCCGATCACTTGCCATCGGATAATTTTCCAACGCATTCTGTGCATGCCATGTGTGCATATCCAGTGCACTGCTCATGCAAGAAAAAGGGATTTAGCCCAAAAAACAACATTTGTATCGAACTAGTGTGACATAGAAGGAAAACATCTAGAATAAAGAAGTACTTAACCATGTATGCAGGACGGCGAACAATTTGAGAACAAAGCCTGCAGCTGAAGAACTAAATTGTATGAGTCCAGTCAGTCATAACTTTATCCCACTTGTCCGCCATAGAGCCGCCACTCATGTCAATCGTATCTTCAACTGCGGATCTGAGAGGGATTTTCGAGACCGAGCGAGAGAGCCGAGAGAGAGGTAGGGTTGATGAGAGAGAGCGGGAGATACTGGCAAGTTAAATAGTTCTACTACTAGTAGACTCGTCATCTCACTCTAGGGAAGTGAAAGATAAAAAGACTAGCGCGAATAAAACTAGGGAAGCGTTGTGTTTCCCGAGTAGTAGTAGGTGCGGAGTTACTCCAGTTTTTAATTAATCTCTGACCCGGTGTACATGACGCTTTGACAACCTAGGGCTATGTGCAAGACTAATACAGTAGTACAAGTACATATTAGGAGGAAATGCACTTTGGTCCTTGGCGGCAAAAAAATCAAACTTTTCCGGTTTCAAAATTTTTACTTGCTTCCCAAACATCGGGAGGGAAGGTTATTCAAAAGATCCACCATTCACGGTAGTACTTCTTATCTTATCTTTATCTTGTATTATCTACTCTCGCAGAGTACCCAAATTCACACTTCTACTCATTGATAGTACTAGTAGTACTCCTAATTACTACTCCGTCTGTTTGTGGCCGTTGTGTTGGTACCAAGAACTGGCCTAGAAAACAGGTGGGAAAATCTTGGAAATGTTTGAGCTAGCCTCTTAACTGCACCTTAATTATCTCCCTTTGTTTCTTTTCCCATGCTTGTAGCTCATGCACATGTCAATTTTTTAGGGGAAGCTTGGTGCCTTGGTCAAAAAAAGAACACAAAAATTGAGTTCCCCTTATTTATTCATTGTAACAGAGGGAGTAGGAATACTAATAGTAGTACTGGAGTAGTACTCCGTACTTCTCCTCCGCAAAAAGCAGTTAAACTTCTCCTTCGTGCTACTCTCCGGTGAAATTTCTTTATTCCCAGAAAGGCATGTTCCCTTCACAAATACTTGAAGGAATCCCGATGGACTGGATGCGTCGGAGGTCTGCTTCGGCGCGAGGCTAGTCTCAGGAACAGTTCATCCGTCGGGAACATGCCGCCTTGGAGCCGCCTCTGTAGGGCACCTGGACGTCCGCGGTAAACGTGCGATGGACGTGCCGGATGGCTACGCGATTTCGGTCCCCCTCGAGGGTATCAATCCTACACTGGCCGCATCACGAAGGCGTCAACATGGTAGCCGAAGAAAAGTGGACCTCTACAACAAAGCGCCAATGTGATTCCACTTCCACTATGACAGAGCAGCGTCCGGGGGGCGCTCTGGATGGACATCAACCTTGGCCAAGTTAAGCCCATGCGACATAGCGGGCAATCCTTCCGCCGGGAACTTGCGGCCAGTGACCGGGGCAGATAACTCGGGTAGGCACCAGGTAGCCCTGGCCGTCGCAGACCACCCAGTCCTAGGTTCCCTCGAACCTACTTTTCCAAGCTAAATTTTAGGCCCTTTGTGATAATTGTATGGACTTGAATGTAATTTCTATTTTTTATGTCCTTGATGTAACCTTTAATTCCACTAACCGTGTTGATTGAAGCATGTACACTGGTTAAAAATAAAGAGAATGCCACCACCACAATTTTAGGATTTTTCAATCTTTATAACTAAAACTTCACACACTTTAATGATTGTATGTCAATAATACGATATTAGGCAAAACTTGAATACATGTTAGAATGATAGACTATTACTCTTAAAAATTTCCAAAATTCTTCCGAAATTCAACCACTATTAATAACCATAATCACAAGTTTCAAAAATTCTCAAAAGTAACAATAATTAATATAGGTCCACAAACCACCTTGTGGTGACTCTAGCTCTAGCGCGATAATTGAAGCGTCTCGCTCCTCTAGGACCTACGGTACCCCGGTTCCAAAAAATTAAATAAAGTATGCCACCATCCCAATTTTCAAACAAAGTGCCATGCTCTCTTACAATTCCCAAGTTTTAGGATTTTCCGAGAAGGCATAGAAAGGTTTTTCATTTTATTCATGTTTAATCTTCTTACTTTTTGACGAGGTTGCTGCATCGTGATGCTAGATGTTGTATAGTTTAATCTATAGGTATTGTATATGCTAGTATAAGGCCTTCAGTAGATGACATGTCACTTTGTTATACCTAAGACTTAGTTATACTATTGAACTTCCTCTCGCGCACTTCTTGTAGATTATTAAATTAGACCTAATTTGAAATATCCACATAAAGTGTTCTGACTGGGTGAAATTAGGTAGAAAATTAAGCTTGAAAAATATAACATGTAAATTATCCAACCACTTTCTGTACTATAAAATAAATGGCAACTATGAACTATAATTTAGCCATATTAACCATACTTCCTTCTTAAAAAAACTTTTAGTTCTTCACCATGATAACTTTTACTTGATAGGACGGATATATTTCTCTGGCGTGTTCGAAACCTGCGTTGGTGTGGGTAGGAGGAGTAATACATAAGAAGTAAACCACTTTGGTTCTTGGAGGCAAAAAGATTCAAACTTTTCAGGTTTAGAATTTTTCACTTGCTTACCAAATATTGGGAGGGAAAGGATATTCAAAAGACCGGCCATGCGCAGTAGTACTTCTTATCTTATCTTTTTCTAAAAAAACTATATAGTGTACTGATAACTTTGAACATGATCCGTTGGATCAACACCGGCAAATCCAAACATTGCTAACCGCTGGATCTACTATTCCATTCTTAGAATCCAGAAGATTCTATTGATAGTATGTATCACAATGAACGCTATTATGGACAAACCTCCAAACACACTTCAGTGCATATTTTCAGGGATCTTGTGCTAACTACATGGACTTGGATGTAATTTTCATTTTTTATGAGGTCATCGATGTAACTCGTACTTCCACTGACCGTGTGTACTGAAGCACCTCGCTCCTATGGAACCTACAACAGTTAGAAGAAAATGAAATCGCCCCAATTATCACAAGAAGTGGACCACGGTTTCTTATATTTCTGTTTTTCAAGATTCCTAGATAACTTCGCACACTTCACTGACTTCTTGCCGATTTAACAGAATTATTAGGCCAAACTTGATCTACAAGTTTGCGCAGTACATTGCTCTTGAATTAGATGTCTTTTCTGAGGTATATGGGTGCATCTTCTCGTAGTAAAACAATACCGTCGGTGTGAGTTTCCAACTATCTGGAAAAGAACATTCTCAATTTCTCGAGTGATGACGAGATTGTTCTTTTACATAAAGAAAGCCCAAGGAACATGGATCTTAATGCCACAAGCCAAGCTACCTAAAATATTAAGTATACCAACATGTTTTACTTACGATTCCCATATTTAATGCTATGAGTTTTGAAACTTCGTCCTAGCAAACTCTGCCCAGTTAATGACTTTATGCCGATTTATCGAAATTAGGTCAAATTTGAACTAAAAGTAAATTGTAGGTTGCTTTGAAATATTTATGAATTTTTCTGGAGGTAACCATCAAGGGGTCATTTAATATATCACATACCACCATCGAGAATTTTTACAATATCTTCAACTTCTTACTAAGATTTTGCATCTTGACAATTTAACAAAATTAGGTCAAACTTGAGCTACAAGTAAGTGCGATGGATTTCTCTCGAATTAAATGTCATTTCATGGGTAGATGAGTGCATCTTCTCGTAGTAAACAACACCGTCGGTGTGATTTTCCAACTATCAAGAAATAACATTTTAATTTTCCACAGATGACACACGTAGCTTACGATTCCCACTTAAATTACACTACTCCCTCTGATTCAAATTAATGTTTGCCAAATTGTGAATAAGGTCAACATTTTCCACAAGGTAGGACACACATAGCTTGGAAATATTGCTCCATGCAATAGAGAGTAGAGAGGGGATGCCCTAAGGAAAAAAGCAAATAATGGGCCAACTTGGTAGTGTAAAACTCCTATGTAGAAGTTAGCCTCTTCGGTTTAGTGGGTCCCACGAATCATCTTGTTTACACTCCTATGTGATTTTCCAACTTACGATTCCCACTTAAATTACACTAACCCTCTGATTCAAATTAATGTTTGCCAAATTGCGGATAAGGTCAACATTTGCCACAAGGTAGAACACACATAGTTTAGAAATATTGCTCCATGCAATAGATAGGAGAGAGGGGAGAAGATTTTTCTATTATCTATGGGCAACCCACAAGCTTGAGGTATAACTTTATTTTCTCCACAATGTACTACTATGTGACGTAATGTGTACTTTTTTTACACATTGCGGATGCCCTAAGGAAAAAATCAAATAATGGGCCCACTTGGTAGTGTAAAACTCCTATGCAGAAGTTAGCCTCTTCAGTTTAGTGGGTCCCACAAATCATCTTGTTTAGACACTATCTAAATGGTGGAGCTTTTTACTCGTAGTTGGACATATGGTCACCTCTATCCACGCGTAGTACATGCGAAGAGAATAAAACATAGGCAGGGGAATAAGGCAACAACAAAGAGAGAAAAGAAGTTGAAGGCGGTTCGAGGTCAGAGCATTTATGATGGGTTCCTGACACGACGTACTCCTGCCGCCTTATAGTGTCCACTCTACTAGTAGTAGTAAATTTCAGGACATGTGCACACAAAAAAGAGTGTTTTTTCTATATCCTTCGCGGCCTCTCATATCTCCCTTCCCCACTCCCCTCGCGCACCGGCCCGGCTGATCTCTCCCCCGTCCACAGCGTTGTGTTGCACAAGTGTGCCTTGGTATGACGGCTCTGTTTCTTTTTTTAGAGGGTGCAGCTCTGTTTATCTGGTGTGTTCAGCAGCCGCATTGGTGTGGAGTAGGTAGGGTGTTAAGTGGGGATACCACCAAAATCCCACTTCTAGTTCATTTTCCAAAATCTAGTGTAAAATTTTGCTTACAAATTGAACAAGATTTTGACAAATGAATTAGAAGTCCGATTTTGGTTGGATCCCACTTGACACCCTATGATTAGTACATAGGAAGGAACCCTTTGGTCCTTGGCGGCAAAAAGATTCAAATTTTTCAGGTTTAAATTTTTTAACTTGCTTCCCAAACATCGCGAGGGAAAGTTTATTCAATAAGACCGGCGATGTGCAGTAGTACATCTTATCTTATATTTTTCATAAAAAACTATATATTATACGGATAACTTTGAACATGGACCATTGGATCAAGACTAGCAAATCTAAACATTCCTAACTATTGGATCTTATTTTCCGTTCTTAGAATCTAGAAGATTCTATTGATAACCTTTATCATAATGAATGCTAGTATGCACAAACCCTAAAAACATACTTTAGTGCATCATTTCAGGGGCCTTGTGCTAGATGCATGGACTTGGATGTAATTTTTATTTTTATGAGGTCCTCGATGTAGCTCGTACTTCCACCGACCGTGTTAACTGAAGAACCTCTCTCCTACGGGACCTACCACAGTTAGAAGAAAATTCAACCGCCCCATTTATCACACGAAGTGGACTACGATTTCTAATAGTTATGTTTTTCAAGCTTCCTAGCTAACTTCGCACGCTTCACTAACTTCTTGCTGATTTAATGGAATTATTAGGTCAAACTTGATCTACAAGTAAGTGTAGTACATTGCACTTGAATTAGATGTCTTTTATGAGGTAGATGGATGCATCTTTTTGTAGTAAAACCATGTCATCGGTGGGAGTTTCCAACTATGTGGAAAAGAACATTCTTAGTTTCTCGAGCGATGACGATATTGTTCTTTTACGTAAAGAAAGCCCGGAGAATATGGATCTGAATGTCACAATCCAAGCTTGGTCACATATTAAGTGGATCAACATGTTTTACTTATGATTCCCATGTTTAATGCTATGAGTTTTCAAACTTCGTCCTAGCAAACTCTGCCCACTTGAATGACTTTATGCCGATTTAACGAAATTAGGTCAAATTTGAACTAAAAGTAAATTGTAGGTTGCTTTGAAAGATTTGTGAATTTTTTTGGAGGGAACCATCGGGAGGTCATTTATTGTATCACAGACCACCACCGGGAATTTTGATAACAGGTTCAACTTCTTACTAAGTTTTTGCATCTTGTCGATTAACGAAATTAGGTCAAACTTAAGCTACAAGTAAGCGCTATGGATTGCTCTCGAATTAAATGCCATTTCATGGGTAGATGAGTGTATCTTCTCGCAGTAAACAACACTATCGGTGTGAGTTTCTAACTATCAGAAAATAACATTCTAAATTTCCACAGCGATGACGAGATTGGTCATTCCCGAAAAGAAAGTCTGAAGAATATGGATCTGAATGCCACAAGTCAATCTTTCAGACATATATAGTGGACCAAGATGTTGTACTTACGATACCCATGTTTTATGAGTTATCTAACTCTATCCACTTGAATGACTTTATGTCCATATATCGAAATTAGGTCAAATTTGAACTGCAAGTAAACTGTATATTTCGTTGAATGTTTTGCGAATATTTTTGGGAGGTAACCATCGAGGGGTTATTTAATATATCACAAACCACACCATTGAGGGTTTTGACAACAGGTTCGACTTATCGCTAAGATTATTCATCTTGATAACTTAACGAAATTAGGTCAAACTTGAGAAACAAGTAAGGGCGACAGATTGCTCTTGAATTAATTCTCTTTTTTGAAGGTAGATGTGTGCATATTTTCCAGACATAGCAGACCATGCATGTTTTATTTGTGATTCCTATGTTCTGTGAGTTTTCAAGCTTCATAGTTAAATTACACTACTCCGATTCAAATTAATGTTTGCCAAATTGCGGATAAGGTCAAAATTTTCCACAAGGTAGGACACACATAGCTTGGAAATAGTGCTCCATGCAATAGAGAGGAGAGAGGGGAAAATAATTTTCTATTATCTGTGGGCAACCCACAAGCTTGAGGTATAACTTTATTTTCTCCAAAATGTACTACTATGTGACTTAATGTGTTGTTTTTTTACACATTGCGGATTCCCTAAGGAAAAATTAAAATAATGGGCCCACTTGGCAGTGTAAAACTCCTATGCAGAAGTTAGCCTCTTCAGTTTAGTCAGTCCCACGAATCATCTTGTTTAGACACTTTCTAAACTGTGGAGCTTTTTACTCGTAGTTGGACATATGCTCACCTCTATCCACGAGCAGTGGAGAGAATAAAACATAGGCAGGGGAAGAGGGCAGCAGCGAAAGAGAGAAGAGAAGGTGAAGGAGGTTGGAGGTCAGAGCATTTATGATGGGTTCCTGACACGAGGTACTCCTGCCTCCTTATAGTGTAAATTATAGTAGTAGTAAATTTCAGGACCTATGCACAAAAAATAGTGTGTTTTCTCTCCCCTTCGCTGCCTCTCATCTCTCCCCACCCCTCTCCCCTCCCGCACCGGCCCGGCTGATCTCTCCCTCGTCTACAACATGGCGTTGCTCACATGTGCCTTGGTATGACGGTTCTGTTTCTTTTTTAAGAGGGCACGACTCTATTTCTCTGGTGTGTTCGGCAGCCGCATTGGTGTGGAGTAGGTAGGGTGTCAAGTGGGTCCCACCAAAATCCCACTTCTAGTTCATTTGCCAAAATCTAGTGTAAAACTTTGCTCAAAATTTGAACTAGATTTTGACAAATGAATTATAAGTGGGATTTTTGTGGGATCCCACTTGGTTCTTTCTTATGGAGGTGAAGAACAACTCGTTGTAAACTGTTACACCGATGATAGTTGGAAGACCAGTCCGAATGACTCTAAGTCACAATCTGGATACGTATTTACTTTGAGTGGTGCAACAGTGAGCTGGAGGAGTGCTAAGAAAAGCGTTGTGGTGAGATCTTCAATTGAATCAGAATACATAGCTACTTCGGAGGCTTCACAAGAGGCGATATGGATGAAGGAGTTCATTACGGAGCTTGGTGTGGTTCCTAGTGCGTTGGACCCAATGGACATCTACTATGACAACATGGGTGCCATAGCCCATGCACAGGAGCCAAGGTCACACAAGAAGCTGAAGCATATTAAGCTACGTTTTCATGCTATTCATGAGCATGTCCAAGATGGTGACATAAAAAAATTTAAAATACACATAGACCTGAATGTGGCTGATCCATTGACTAAACCTCTCCCTAGGGAATAACTTGACCAACACTAGAACGCCATGGGTGTTAGGTGCATCACAATGTAATCTAGATTATTGACTCTAGTGCAAGTGGGAGACTGTTGGAGATATGCCCAAGAGGTAATAATAAAATGGTTATTATTTTATCTTTGTATTTATGATAAATGTTTACATCCCATGATATCTTTGTATTTACATAAAAGAGTCCCTAGTAAAGCCTCTTATTAGAATAGCTTGTTGATTAATAGATGATCATGGTTTCCTGATCATCAACATTAGATGTTATTAATAACAATATCATATCATTAGGAGAATGACGCGATGGACACACTCCTATAGTTAAGCGTAGCATAAGATCAAGTCATTTAAAAGTACGTTTGCTATAAACTTTTAAATACATAGTAACCTAATCCTTCGACCATGTGATCATGTTAATCACCATCACTAGATGGATACTTTAATGACATCAAACACCTCTTCGTAACTAGGTAGTTATAAAGGTGGCATTGAGTATTCTGAAAGTATGTGTTGAAGCACATGCATCAAGAGTGAGATTTTTCCATCCATATGACAGATAGATATACTCTGGGCCCTCTCGGTGGAATATCATCCAATTGGCTTGTAAGCATGTGACTAGGTCACAAGGGATGTCATATCACAGAATGAGTAAAGAGTACTTATAGGTAACGAGGTTGAACTGGATATAGAGATACTGACGATGAAACCTCGGATAAGTAAAGTATTGCGCAACAAGCGGAATCTATATTGTATGTAAATGGTTCATTCGATCACAAAGTAATCGTAGAAATATGTGGGAGCCATTGTAACACCCTCGCCTGATAAGGCTGAGTTCATGTGTATAGTGCCAATCCCTGGATCGGTTCACTGGCACACACAGTACAAAATGATACCAAATATAACCGTGCATCATAAATACAACGAATATGATCCAGAATTTACATTATTTATTCAAGTACACAGCGGAAAACGAATACAAGGTAGATCTCCATCCTCCAAATGTGCCACAGGCGAACAATTGTTGAGTGGAGTCTCGCGACCTATGAACGATCACTCAGATATGATATAACCTGCAACATGAAACGTTGCAGCTACGAATGGTCAATACATTGAATGTATGGCAAGTAGGCTAAAGTGGTTAACAACAGATCTATCAACTACATGTTTATTTGGCCAAGTGGAGTTCAGGCTCATTTGCATAAAGCGACAGTTTTATCCTAACATTTGTAACAAAGTAGTTTTCCAATACGATAAATAGGACACTCTGGTTCACTCCCAGGTGCTCCTACCCAATTATGTTCGCCCAACAAGTTTTAAGCAATTAAGAAATAAGGATGAGTGAGAAATATCATAGCATCAGTATCAGGTCGCTCGAATTGTCCATAACCGGGGACACGGCTAAGCACTTAGTTTATACACCCTGCAGGGGTTAGTACACTTTACCCATGTGACTTGGCCAGCCCAGCTCGTACCACCACTCTCATATTGGGTGATGATAGGGAGAAGTCCAAGAAGGAACCGTTCGGGAAGTAGCTCCCCAAACCCGACACGCACCGGTCCAACCTACACTATCTACATCTCTGGATACGTGGGTTCGAGTTACCACAACCTACTGAGTCCAACCAACCGCCCATTTCATTATTGGCACATGGTTGCACATGAAAGCTACCAAACAAAGAAGCCAATCCTTTCTCAGTGTCCTGGGCGGCATTCCCCACCATAATCCACACTCGATGACCCAATCAATGTCGTTCCGCCCAGGTGGTTCATTAAAATCATGTTGGTTTGTCATTTAACAAAATAAAATCCTTACAAAACAAATAACTTTTCATGGTATGATTCCCTTCCTCGTCTAATTAGCATAGCTAAGCAATCTACCAATACGATGGCTCATAAACAAGGAATACTAGGGAATAATATGGGACATAGCATAGCATATACACATCAATTCCTACAGATGCAATTCTACAAAAACATCTATAATTCATAGGAAAACACTAGGGCATTTATGACCAAGATAGCACCACTTGCCTTTGTTGTAGATGTAGTCGATTAGATAATCCTTACAATTATATTGGCCTCTTTCGTAATAACCACAATACTTGCAATCATAGTAGTTGCAATCACAGTAGTTGCACTCCTCGCAATCTAACGTTTGAAGCAAACACAACAAACACCATTCAAAACATTGCAAACATACAACATGCAACATACAAGAAAACAATGATGAACAGATGCATGCATGACGATTTAATGAGTCACAATGGTTGCATTTAGTGTTCTGAACATAGTTAGATTACATGATGCATGTGGAAAGTCATTTAATGCACTCAAGCTTTTGTTACTAAAGTTGTATCGGTTTAATATGGTGTATACCACTTTAATTGAACTAAATATGTTTATGTCGTATTAAATTGTGAACTAGATGCTACTGGATGGAGGTAATGCAATTTAGAGACAGTGGCAATTTGAATCACCTAAAAAGGAGTTATAGATATTTTCCTATGATTAAAACACTATTTCAATGGGTTTAAATATTTCTGTATGAATTTATGTTTTAACAGTACCAAATAATTTTTCATGAAATTTCCCTGTATAGATATTGTCAATACAAAGCCTTAGCACTTGGATTCACCCTAATCGGAGCTATAGATCTTTTTATATGATTTAAATAGTATTTAATGGGTTTTAAATTATTCATATAGTTTCTGTTGTCTAAAAATCAAACTAAAATTATATCTGTAATCTCCACGAAATTGTGATTTCAGGGACATATTATTTGTAATTTTCTGAATAGTATTTATTTTCTTATAATTTTATTACTCTAAATAAGCCACTAAACCATTTATTAAATAACTACAAAACCTTACAGTATTTGCATGAACCATTTGCATATTAATGGTCTACATGGAACCAGCTTTCCATCGGTATATTATTTATATTTTTGTGATATGCAAATAATTTACTATGAATTTAATGATTTATAGAGCCATTAAAACTAATTAAATTGCTACGGGTTAAATAATCCGCAAAGGCTAGATCCAACCAGATATTATTAATGTACATTACAGTAGCTTCAATTTGATATATTTTTCATATTTTTCGGAGTTATAGATAATTTCTTACGAATTTATTAAACTAAAATACCATTAAAACTAATTAAATTACTGCAGTAACCACGTACAGGAAAAGTTGGATCTATTTTTATAAGATGATTCTTCGTAAAATTATCTTCAATTTGATATATTATACGCAATTTTTGGACGTGGTATGAATTTCTAATGAATTTTACAAGTTAGATCTATAATGTGCAATTTTAAATTCGAACGGAATATTCCAGGGAATATTCCGCTGACTGGACAGGTTGACTTTGCATGCTGACTGGGACTAGATGTTGACCTGACGATGACGTGGCATTGATGAGGAAGCTGACCGGAATGACGACATGGCACGCACCGGTTTGATTGGATCTCGACCGTCTGGATAGGATCCGGTGGCTAGAAGAAGAGATTGACCCGATTTTGGCTCAGAATAGACAAGAAATAGATCTGTGTTAGAGAGACAAATCTGTAGGTCAAATTGAAAAACTTACAACATGAAAGTTGTGGGGAATCATTATTCCTACCTTCTCACCAAAGGAATTTGGATTTGAAAAAACGAGCGCGAGTACATCTTGGATTTACACCGTAAGATCTGAAATATTGCGATACGAAATTCTCCGGCTGTGGTGGATGAAAAAAGGTGAGGTTTGTTGGGATTGAAAGATTTCGACGAGTTCTACAACTTTCGTTTTTTTGACCGAAGGCAAACGACGAAGTCTAGATGGGTTAAAAAGCAAAATAAGATTCGGGCATATGTGGATTCGGGATTTCGAGAAGGGAAACTCGTACAGCTGTGGCTCCACGAGTTTATATGAAGGTTTGGGACGGTGTAGAGATAGGTATTGGAGTAGGGAACAAGTAAAAACAAACGGAAGTCGATTCGGAGTTGTAGATAAAAAGTTATAGCAGTTTGAATAGAGATAGGTTTGACAAAAACCGTTTTGCACGATTTTTAAAACAGCTGGACAGTCACCTACATGCCTGCCTGGGCACCGGTCGGCTGGCTGGGCCGGTCTGGTCCTTGCTGGGCCGCCGGCTGGCTCGGCAGGCCCGTTTGGTTTTTTTTCTTTTTCTTTTTCTATTTACTTGTTTCCCTCATATCTTTTGCATACGAACTTCAAATGACATGATTCTTGTTTCTAAAATTTTCTAAAATTGAATAGATAATTGTCGGATCATATTTGTAATATTTTTACTAGTTTGCAAGTAGTGGGTTTATAAATCCTTGTATATTCTATTTTATTTATATCTTTATTTGTTTGTATTTATTCCATAACTTTTTCATAATAGTTCCAAATGAGTCCAATTTTGTTTCTAAAATTTTGTAATATTAATTGGATCTTTTTAGGCTATAATTATCAATAATCGATGCCTTAGCAACAGTGGGTTTTATAAAGTCAATTTAATTTCCTTTAGGAACATTTGGGCAAATCAACTATAGGATTTAGATACCAGGATTTGGATTTAGTTTGTGAGAACTTTGTATGGATGTAATGAAATGCTTATGAATGCTTCATGATTTTCATTTTGAAATCTTGCACACCAATTCTACAATCCATAATCAATCCATGCCCTTTTTCCTATATGGATACTTAGGTCATAACAAAAGAATATAAGATTTTGAATTCAAGGTTGAGAGGATTTTCTATTCAAAAAGTTTCTTATCTTTGATAATTTTCAACATAGTCAAACAATCAATCAAACTTATTTATTTATTTCACATTCCAAAATTAGGAGAATTTTGGGATGTGACAGACTACCACCGTTAAAAGAAATCTCGTCCCGAGATATGGGAAGGATAGAAGGAAAGAAAGGTTCGGGATCCATTAGGATGCTACCACCCTTAAAATAAAATTGACTAGGTCATTTCTCGAGGATTCACTTAGCTCAGATTGGTTCTCCTTTAGACTTTTATTGGCACAATGTCTCTAGTACATTCTAAACATCATGATTGATAGTTTTTGAGAAAGCACTTCTTAAACTAGAAAAACTCTCATGGTGGGCAAATAGAGAACGTTTACTTCACGGTGCCCATAATTCACGGTTGGGATTCATCCTTACCGTACATTCCTATGCTTAGCAATGGATGCTTTTAGAAGGGTGTAACAATATACCATTTTAGGGTTTAGGCTCAACGCCGGCTCTCTGCTAAGGCTGAAAGGCACTCAAGATTCACAAAGCCAACAGTACAAGAGCGAATAATAAGAGTAGTAGGAATGGTGATCCATCCATCCTGCACCCAAATCATTACCCTGTATGAGGATAGGTGAATCACGTTTTTCTATCACTCGGGCATTCTCACTTGCCTTGAAGAATGTTTCTATGGGCACGAACTAATGCTCTATGTATACTCCCATGTATTCAATCAACAAAGCTACTACTAAAACTAAGCTATCGATACTTCAACTTTCAGGTTGCGTAATCTACTACATAACATCATGTGCAACACTTCATACTTCCACATCCTTTTTCCATTAGGTGAAGCATTCTATTTCATAAATGCATTGTGTTGTCAAACCTTCCGCTTAACACATCATTATATCTCCCAGGGTTCAAGATAGGGAAGAATAGATTCTATAGAAAAGAAATGACTAAGAAAATAATCCTACCCATAACTATATGAAGTCAATGTTACAAACAAGGAAACAATCATAGGCGATCAACACACAATAAAACGCTTTTATAATAACATTACAGGGGTCTAAATATAGCAGTATATAACCACAAAATAGTTTGAAAGCATTGGGAACAATACTAGAGTAAAACATAGCAACATATAAGCACTAAACTAAATCTGTCAAAACGGTACAGCAGACTTCATGAATTTTTATGACCGACCTAAACTCGTCAGGAATTTTAGCCAATATTTGTGCATGTACTACAGGTAATTACACTCCAGATAGTATTTTTTAGATTGTTCTGAGTTACCAATAAAATATGAAAAATCACGCGGTACAACAGGTCAGGCAGAAAACTGCAGCAGTTATTCCACGAATTTCAATCAATTCACACCATTAAAATAATTTTAAAACCACACGAAAACTCCAGCAACTTTAGAGTTTCAAAACAACAGATCCTAAACAAGGCATCACACGATATGGTTTAGTACAAACAAGCAAGCAACCTGTATTGTCATACCACATAAGTTGGTAAGAATAATATGCTAACACGATAGCGATGATCTCCTAAAGAGATAAAATATGGTGGTCCAGAACTAACCAAACTTGGTGAGATGTTTATTTATGTCATGTTATTTGTTCTTTACTTGTAGGCCAACTCTCATATAGTGATTTGCTTTATAGAAACTACTAATAACATTTTCCAATTCTTGTAGTTTTTATGGTAGATCACATCTTCTACTAATCAAATGAATGGACATCTACAAGTTTGAACAAGGAGAGGTGTTGGAAAATGATAGACAAGGAATATAAGAATTCTAATAATTATAAAATATGATAGTTCTCCTAATAGAGGTCTTCTATTGCTAATCCATTTCTAAGGCCACGATCTTACAGTCAACACACAGCTCTGATACCATCTTGTAACACCCTCGCCTGATAAGACCGAGTTCATGTGTATAGTGCCAATTCCTGGATCGGTTTACTGGCACACACAGTACAAAATGATACCAAATATAACTGTGCATCATAAATACAATGAATATGATCTAGAATTTACATTATTTATTCAAGTACACAGCGGAAAACGAATACAAGGTAGATCTCCATCCTCCAAATGTGCCACAGGCGAACAATTGTTGAGTGCAGTCTCGCGACCTATGAACAATCACTCAGATATGGTATAACCTCCAACATGAAACGTTGCAGCCACGAATGGTCAATACATTGAATGTATGGCAAGTAGGCTAAAGTGGTTAACAACAGATCTATCAACTACATGCTTATTTGGCCAAGTGGAGTTCAGGCTCATTTGCATAAAGCAACAGTTTTATCCTAATATTTGTAACAAAGTACTTTTCCAATACGATAAATAGGACACTCTGGTTCACTCCCAGGTGCTCCTACCCAATTATGTTCGCCCAACAAGTTTTAAGCAATTAAGAAATAAGGATGAGTGAGAAATATCATAGCATCAGTATCAGGTTGCTCGAATTGTCCATAACCGGGGACACGGCTAAGCACTTAGTTTATACACCCTGTAGGGGTTATTACACTTTACCCATGTGACTTGGCCAGCACAGCTCGTACCACCACTCTCATATTGGGTGATGATAGGGAGAAGTCCAAGAAGGAACCGTTCGGGAAGTAGCTCCCCAAACCCGACACGCACCCGTCCAACCTACACTATCTACATCTCTGGATACATGGGTTCGAGTTACCATAACCTACTGAGTCCAACCAACCGCCCATTTCATTATTGGCACATGGTTGCACATGAAAGCTACCAAACAAAGAAGCCAATCCTTTCTCAGTGTCCTGGGCGGCATTCCCTACCATAATCCACACTCGATGACCCAATCAATGCCGTTCCGCCCAGGTGGTTCATTAAAATCATGTTGGTTTGTCATTTAACAAAATAAAATCCTTTCAAAATAAATAACTTTTCATGGTATGATTCCCTTCCTCGTCTAATTAGCATAGCTAAGCAATCTACCAATACGATGGCTCATAAACAAGGAATACTAGGGAATAATATGGGACATAGCATAGCATATACACATCAATTCCTATAGATGCAATTCTACAAAAACATCTATAATTCATAGGAAAACAGTAGGGCATTTATGACCAAGATAGCACCACTTGCCTTTGTTGTAAATGTAGTCGATTAGATAATCCTTACAATTATATTGGCCTCTTTCATAATAACCACAATACTTGCAATCATAGTAGTTGCAATCACAGTAGTTGCACTCCTCGCAATGTAACGTTTGAAGCAAACACAACAAACACCATTCAAAACATTGCAAACATACAACAGTGCAACATTACAAAGAAAACAATGATGAACAGATGCATGCATGACGATTTAATGAGTCACAATGGTTGCATTTAGTGTTCTGAACATAGTTAGATTACATGATGCATGTGGAAAGTCATTTAATGCACTAAAGCTTTTGTTACTAAAGTTGTATCGGTTTAATATGATGTATACCACTTTAATTGAACTAAATATGTTTATGTCGTATTAAATTGTGAACTAGATGCTACTGGATAGAGGTAATGCAATTTAGAGATAGTGGCAATTTGAATCACCTAAAAAGGAGTTATAGATATTTTCCTATGATTAAAACACTATTTCAATGGGTTTAAATATTTCTGTATGAATTTATGTTTTAACAGTACCAAATGATTTGTCATGCAATTTATCTGTATATATATTGTCAATACAAAACCTTAGCACTTGGATTCACCCTAATCGGAGTTATAGATCTTTTTATATGATTTAAATAGTGTTTAATGGGTTTTAAATTATTCATATAGTGTAACATCCCAGATTTTATATTATGATGTTACTAGAAGCATGCATCATCCTTGCATCATTGCATCTTACAAATGAATTTTTACAACAAAATCCTAAACATCTAAACCTATCAAAACCCTAATAGAGATTGTCATATGTAAGCATTATTGTAGTGATCAAGTTTGACCCTTCTAAAAACTATGTAAAAAACATTAAACCATGGTCCTATGTTGACCACCTTGATTTTATAAAAATTTAGAAACAAATTTCATCAAGTTTGGACTTAGTATGCAAAAGATATTAAGGTTTTACTAAAACAGAAATTGAAAAATGTTAAAAGGAAAAAAAATAGAGGCAGCAGCTAACCTAGCTGGGCCGGCTCGCCAGCCCACCCCGCCCCAGCGCCCGCGCAGCAGCAAACTCGCCAGCGCCGCGCCAGCCCACACCCCCTCTCCGCCACCGACACGCGGGACCCACAGGGTCGTCCCCTACCTCGAGCAGGACTCCTCCTGTAGCACGCCTGCGAACCGAATCCGGTAGGATTCGCGCCGATCCGAGCCCCCTCGCCCAAGTCTCCACCCCCATATAAACCCCGCCACCCTCGGCTCACCTTGTTCGATTTTTTTCTTGCGAAAACCCTAGCCCTTCGACGAATCGCATCGCCGCCGTCGGGTCGACCTCGCCAAGACGGTTCGAAGCCCCCTCCCTTGCTCCTTCCTCCCTCTGGAGCTTCTCCATCCACCACTGATTCTCGCTGCGTGCCTTTCCCATCTCTCTCGCAGGAACACGCCCGCGATTGCTCGCCGGAGCACCGCCAGGGACGGAGGAGATCGGCGGGACTCTGCCGATAATCGAGGAAGCAAGGAGAAACGACGAGGACACGAGCGTGACCGCAGGGACCAGACGCGCCCTGTCGACCACACCGCCACCTCGGGGAGCCACCAGAGCACCCCCAACCTTCTTCACCGACGCCACCGCCGCCCAATGCCGCCGTCGCCACCGCGGTAAGTCGCCGCGCCCCTCTCAAACCGTCCGATTTGCAACCTACGGCCCAGATTAGATACAAACCCGAAGGGGTACCGGCAAATCCTATGCTGCCGCGTGGCAAAGCATGTCGTCACCGTGCCGCGTCACCCGCCTTGCCAGCTGGACCAACCAGCGTCTGCCACTTGGCAAGTTTTGAGTTTAGAATCAGATCTGTTTGCAGATTTAGTTTGAAACTTGCGAAATTCGTATAAAATTGAATATTTGGCCAAATGTAGCTTATAATATACCGTTGGATTCATAATTTTATGTAGAATCCAGATCTGCAATAATATTCCAAGTTTATAGTAAGGTTTTAGGTGTAGATTTTAATCATTAGATTAGAGTGTTTATTCTATTGAAAAATAATTAAAATTCTGTTTTAGTTGATTCTGGTTGCAATAACTTTGTTTCCACAATGCCTACTAGACAAAATTTTAAAACCTTGCTTGAGATAATTAGATCTAGTTTGGGGCTAATTAGATGGTTTGATCTCCTTTTAACCCTAGGAATTGTATTAGTGACCCAAATAGATCTAAACCTTTGGGAAATCAATCCTAGTGACACCCTTAACACTATTGCAACTCAATCTTGCTACCTTGGTCAATTTAGAAGAACCAATCTTGCATAAAATACCATGTTGCATGCATGCATGATTATCTCTGTGACCTGTTTTGAGCAAGTTGTGATCAGATCTATGTTTGTGATTCGTTAGATTGTTCGGAGTGCGCTAAGGAGTGCTATTGTGTAGAGTGCTGCTCGGATCAAGGCAAGTTACACCACTTGTTCATAACTTTTGTCCCAGTTTTGATTCTATGCATGTGATCCTCAAAATTCTGTAGTATGCATGTGTAGGATGTTCTAGTAGAATTTTCCTTAGTATTATTTTGCAAGTGCGATGATTTTTGTAGTATGCCATGAGTAGCTCTATACTTCGGATTTACCCTCCTAGTAGGTTACCCCTGTTTTTGCTAAGTATTGCTTGCTATGCTATATATACAAAGTATCGTTGGAGGGGTTCGAAAGACAAAGTATTTTTCTAAGTATAAAGGCTCTCTAGAGCAAACTTTTCTTCTCAAATCCACCTCAAAATAAAACTAAGTTTTCTTCTGGGCGGAATGGTTGTCGGGACAACGAGTGAGATTTTGGTGGAGGACGGCCGCCCAGGAATTAGAGAAGTCTGCCATGTTTCAGAATTCAGAAGCTTATGGTGCAACCACAATACATTATGGGCTCTGTCTTGGCCTAGTACCTAGTGGGAAACCTCACCTGGGTACCAACATTTGGAGGTTCTTGGCACGGTTGGATCCAGAAGGTAGAGGGGCAACTAAGGGAAAGCCTCGCCATGGTATTGTCTGTAAAAGGACTTGATCGTGGATTGTGGGTAAAGTGCACAAACTCTCGAGAGTATTGCAATCTGATCGATCAGCCGTGTTCACGGAAACAGAACAACATTGAGCATCTGAAGGATGGAGCCTCTGAAGGATCTTTCTCTCTCTTTTCTAAACAAAGTTTTAAAACCCCATGGCGTGAGTAATATCGCCAATGGGTGTGATTTTGGGAACTTGGTGTGTAATATCCAAGTGTCACTTGGTGCGTAATATCCAAGTGTTTGGTTGTTTGGACACTTGGTGTGTAATATCCTCGTGTGCCACTCGACCTTATTTTATCTAAGCAACTATTTACAAAGTAGGAAAATTTTCTCTTCTTATCTCTACTTAAGAAAACTAGCTTTGAGCAAATGAACTCTACAGCCTAAACTAGCCATGCATGTAGAGATAGTCTTTTCTCTCCTTGGTGTAATTTGCCAATACATTCAAAGTATTGACCCAAGTTGTTGGCTGCACGTCTTATGTGCAGAATCCGAAGATTGAAAGGTGCGTAGGGATCGCGAGTCTACACTCGAAAAGCCTGGGGCGTTGATGGACTCAAGCTGCTTTTATGTTTCCGCTGTTATTTGAGCTAGCTTAATGCTAAGCAAATTTTTAATAAATTCATACTCTGGATTCTTCGTGTAATAAAGACTTTGTGTTTTACATGATATTTCATCGACTGTGAGTGCTAGCTATTGATCCAGGGACTAGCATGTTAATCACAGGAACTTAGGATCATACTTGATCCGAGGTCACTACAGATGGTATCAGAGCACATCGTTGCCTGTAGGACGTGACCCTAGGATTGGAACCACCCCTAACTTATGTGCCTTACTTGCTTTTCTACTAAGTTATTTTCCGCATTTCTAGTATCTGCTCTCCTCTACTTGATTAAGTATCTAACTTTAATTCTTCTAACTTAAAGATGACAAGCTTCCTCTACGACACCGTCGCGGACATCGAGCCCCTTCGCTTTGGTGGATGCCTCATGGACCTACTCACACGTTTGGACCTTCCCCTCCCAACAATCCAGGGGAGCACAATGAAGAAACTCCACAAGGACGGCTGTTGGGGAGTCAAAGTCATCCAGCCAGGAAAAGAGCTAGGCAAGAACCCGGAGGAAGATTTAGCAATCCACATTGTTAGCGATTCCAAGGAGAAGGCCCTTAGCATCAGCTTGCAGCAGCTCATTGGTCGCCTATGTGGACGTCATCATGAAGCTTTCCAAGGACACTGCGGCGGCCTCTTTGGGAGACGAGATGAGGAAGGAATTCCCATGGAGTTAACCTTTGAGGAAAGAATTTCTACCAAGCGCCGAAGGACCCAATATCAAGATTTGGAGTGCCACATCCATGACCTTGAAAAAGGTACCTTCCTTGAGATTCTAAAGAACGACGAGCTATGCGCCCTCATCAAGGAGAAGGAGGAAATGATCAAGCAACAGGAGGATCCAATGAAGCTCCAAGAGATAAAGTTCCAGGACCAAGAGAAGAAGTTCGCTAACCAAGAGAAGAGGGTGATAAACAAAAACAAGAAAATTAGGGAACTCAAACAGCAGATCGATGGAGATGAAGTGCAAACTGAAGGCCTTTGCAAGATAATCAATGATGTGCGTGCTTCCAAGAGGGACTTGGCAAAGCAACTTGAAGCCGTGAAGAAGTCAAGCCTAGTGGAGGAGCTACAAAGCGAGAAGGAGGGACTTCAAGAGCAGCTAGAAGCCACCACCAAGAAGCTGTAGGTGTTGGAGATATGCCCTAGAGGCAATAATAAATGTAGTTATTATTATATATCTTTGTGTTTATGATAAATGTTTACATTCATGCTATAATAGTATTAACAAGGAAACATTAATACTTGTGTGATTTGTAAACTTAATTTGAAGTCCCTAGTATAGCCTCTATACTTCACTAGCTTGTTGGTTGATTGATGATTGTGGTTTCCCTATCATGAACATTGAGATGTTATCAACAACAAGATCATATCGTTAGGAGAATGATATGGTGGACATACTCCTATAGACAAGCGTAGCATAAAGATCAAGTCGTTTCAATAGTTCAATTGCTATATGCTTTCTGATACATAGTAACCTAATTCCTTCGACCATGAGATCATGCATATCACCTTTACTGGATGGATGCTTTGATGTCATCAAACACCACACCGTAACAGGGTGGCTATAAAGGTGGTATTGAGTGTTCGGAAAGTATTGGTTGAAACACATGGATCAAGAGTGGGATTTGTCCATCCATATGACGGATAGATATACTCTGGGCCCTCTCGGTGAAATGTCATCCAATTAGCTTGCAAGCATGTGACTGGCTCACAAGGGATCACATATCACGGGAACGAGAAAAGAGTACTTATCAGTAACGAGGATGAACTAGGTATGCAGATACCGACGATCATAACCTCGGATAAGTAACATATCGTGAGACAAAGGGAAATTGGTATCGTATGTAAGTGGTTCATTCGATCGCAATGTAATCGTGAGAAATATGTGGGAGAACCATATGAATTTCCAGATTCCTCTATTGGTTATTGTTCGGAGAAGTGTCTCGATCATGTCCGCATAATTCACGAACCGTAGGGAGACACACTTAAGGATTCGACGTTGTTTGAGTAGTTATGGTATTATGAGAAAGAGACCGAATGTTGTTCGGAGTCTCGGATGGGATCCGGGATATCACGAGGTGATCCGGAATGGTCCGGAGAATAAGATTCATATAAGGAAAGTCCCGTTTTGGAGTTGGGGAATGGTTCCGGTGTTTTCATCGGAACATTCTAGAAGGTCCCGGAATGTCCGACCGAGGGGAAGGGTACATGAATGTGTCATTACATATTGGAATGATTGCATCATGTACTAGGTGTCTTTTTCTGTCCAAAATAAAGGGTTTATTTAAATCCTAAATTGAAAAGTCAAACGGCTAGTTTGAAAGTCAAGCAAGTTTTGGAAAGTGGAAAGAGGAGGAGAAGAGGAACCGACTTGGGGAGGAGTCCCTTGGCGTGGCGCCTCCCAAGGCCGACTTGGGAGGGACTCCTCCCTGGCCGCCCTCCCACCTATAAAGGGAGGGGCAGGGCTGCCCCTCCTAGCACACACAAGTTTCCACCTCTAATCTCCGGTTTAGAGCCGTTTTGGTTTAGAGCTTCTAATTGCTTTAGCCAGCGGTTTAGAGCCTTCTAATTGGTTTAGAGCCTTCTAATTGGTGTGTCTAATTACTAGACCACTAATAGCCTCTCTCATAAGCTCCACCATACTGCAGACCGCTTAAGGCGAAGCCTCGGATTTCCCTCTACTTCCTGTACCACGCCGTTGTCAGCCGGAATCGCGAGGAGAGTGCTACAACCTCCGCTGGAACAAGGGAGAGGAAGGTCTTCGCCGAAAATCTGAACGTGTGACCGACTACGGAGCGCCGAACGTGATACCGAAGGATCGTCTACGCGATCTTGAGATCGGAAAGAGTACGACTACATCACCCACGAGAATCTGCTCTCGTTAAACACTTTGGAATCTTCGAGGGTGAGTTATTCCATCGACTCGTTGCCGCAATCTAATAGATAGATCTTGGCTTGTTTGTTTGTATGCGATAGAAAATTTTTGTTTTCCATGCTACGAACCCCTACAGTGGTATCAGAGCCGTGTCTATATGTAGATCTGTTGCACGAGTAGAACACAATGGTCATTGTGGGCGTTGATGCTTTTATTGTAGATTGATTTTTGTGTACTTTGCATCTTGCGGTATGTTGGGATGAAGCGGCCCGGGCTAACCTTACATGACATTGTTCATGAGACTTGCTCCACGCTTGACATGCAACTCGTATTGCATAAGTGGCTTTGCGGGTGCCTGTTTCTCCTAGCATAGTAAAGATCCAATTTACAACGGGTAATCAACAATGCTAGTATCAATGTTGTGGTTCTTGTTCGTAGGTTAGAACGACACTTATGGAAAGCCCCAAACCACGTAAAATATGCAAAGAAAGTAGAAGCGTCTAACTTTGTTTTGCAGGGGTGTGCAGTGATGTGATATGGCCATGATTGTGATTATATTTGATGTATGCATTTTTCCTTTTTGTAAGTTGGCAACCGGAATGAGCCATATGGTTGTCTTTAATTTCTGTTAAGACCTGCGTGTCTATTCAAAATAGTTGTAATAGTTGAAGCTGGTGGACGACAACCATGAAGAAGCGTCATTGACCTTGATGCTATGCCGGTGATGATGGAGATCATGTTCGTGCTTGAAGATGGAGATCGGAAGCACAAAGAAGAAAGGCCATATCATATCACATATTATGAATTGCATGTGATGTTAATCCTTTATGCATCTTGTATTGCTTAGTAGACGACGGTAGCATTATAAGATGATCCCTCATGCACATAAATTTCAAGTTCTAAAGTGTTCACCCTTATTATGCACCGTTGCCAAAGCTTGCTGCTCAAGCACCACGTGATGATCGGGTGTCTTTGTTTCCACTGGTGAATACAACGTAAGCAAGCCAGATTTGCTTATGCGGTAGCTAAGGTTTGATCTTGACGAGCCTAGCATGTACAGACATGGCCTCAGGAACACGGATCGCCGAAAGGTAAAGCGTGAATCATATAGTAGATATGATGAACATGATGATTGTTCGCCATTGAAACTATATCAACTCTCGTGATGATCGGTGTTGATGTAGTGGATTTGGTTCGTGTGATCACTAAAACAATGTGAGGGATGTTGTTTTGAGTGGGAGTTCACCTAGTTTAATTTCATTAATTAATTTGAACTCAATTTGTCATAAACTTAGTCTAAACTATTGCAAATATGTTGTAGATCAATGGCAGCCCCTACCATCAATTTTAATGCCCTAGAGAAAGAAAAGTTGAAAACAATGGAAGCAACTTCGCGGATTGGTTCCGCAATTTGAGGATTGTCCTCACAGCTGGTAATTTGACCTATGTGCTGGATGCACCGCTGGGTGACCCACCTGCAGCTGATGCTACCGATGAAGTAAAGAATGTTTACCTTGCTCGGAAGAATCAATACTCCATAGTTCAGTGTGCTATCTTGTATGGTTTAGAATCGAGCTTCGTAAAAGGTTTGAAGAGTCGACCCATATGATATTGTCGAGGATCTCAAATTAATTTTGAGACTCATGCGCAATTGAAAGTTATGAAGCTTCTGAAAAGTTCTTTAACTGCAAGATGGAAGAGGGCAGCTCCGTCAGTGAGCATGTGCTTAAGATGTCTGGGCACGCAAATAAACTTCAAAGCTTGGGTATAGTGATTCCTAATACTTTGGGGGTTTACCGCATCCTCCAATCACTACCACCAAGTTACAAGAACTTTGTGATGAACTACAACATGCAGAACATGAACAAAGAGTTGCCAGAACTGTTTGCTATGTTAAAATCTGCAGAAGTGGAGATCAAGAAAGAGCACCAAGTGTTGATGGTCAATAAGACCACCAAATTCAAGAAAGGCAAGTCTAAGAGGAATGTACACTTCAAGAAGGGTGGTAAGAAAGTTACCACGCCGAAGAAGACCAAGGCTGGACCTAAGCCTGAAACTGAGTGCTTTTACTGCAAGGGAGAAGGTCACTGGAAGCGGAATTGCCCAAAGTACTTGGCGGATTTGAAGAACGGCAACATCAAGAAGAAAGGTATATCTGATATACATGTTATTGATGTGTATCTCACTAGTATTCGTATTAGTGCCTGGGTATTTGATACTGGTTCGGTTGCTCACATTTGTAACTCGAAACAGGAGCTGCAGAATAAACGGAAGCTAGTGAAGAACGAGGTGACGATGCGAGGAAACGGATCAAAGGTTGATGTGATCGCGATCGGCACGCTACCTCTTCATCTACCATCGGGATTAGTTTTATACTTAAATAATTGTTATTTGGTGCCTGCGTTAAGCATGAACATTATATCGATCTTGTTTATTAAGTAGACGGTTACTTGTTTAAATCCGAGAATAATGGTTGTTCGATTTATATGAGTAATATGTTTTATGCACATGCACCTTTGATAGATGGTCTATTCTTGTTGAATCTCGATAGTAGAAATACACATATTAATAACATTGAAGCTAAACGATTGAAATCAAGCGATAACTCGACCTATATGTGGCAATCGCTGTCTTGGTCACATTGGAGTGAAGCGTATGAAGAAACTCCATTCCGATGGACTTCTTGAATCACTTGATTTTGAATCACTTGAAAGATGCGAGGCATGTCTGATGGGTAAAATGACTAAGACTCCGTTTTCTGGTCTAATGGAGCGAGCTACGGACTTATTGGAAATCATACATACCGATGTGTTTTGTACAATGAGTGTAGCATCACGCAGTGGTTATCGATATGTTCTTACCTTCACGGATGACTTGAGTAGATATGGGTATATCTATTTCATGAAACATAAGTCCAAACTTTCGAGAAGTTTAAGGAGTTTCAAAGTGAGGTAGAGAATCAACGTAACAAGAAGATTAAATTTCTACGTTACGATCGTGGAGGTGAATATCTAAGTTACGAAGTTTGGCGAGCATTTGAAGAAATGTGGAATACTTTCAGCTGACACCGCTGGAACACCACACAGAATGGTGTGTCTGAACGTCGTAATCGAACTCTCTTAGATATGGTTCGTTCTATGATGTCACTTACAGATTTACCGCTATCATTTTGGGGTTATGCATTAGAAACAGCCGCATTCACTTTAAATAGGGCACCGTCTAAATCCGTTGAAACGACACCATATGAATTATGGTTTGGGAAGAAACCTAAATTGTCGTTCCTTAAAGTTTGGGGATGCGAAGCCTATGTAAAGAAGTTACATGACAAGCTTGAACCCAAAGCGGAAAAATGCGTCTTCGGAGGATACCCAAGGAAACTATTGGGTATACCTTCTATCATAGATCCGAAGGCAAAATCTTCAAGGTTAAGAATGGATCCTTTCTAGAGAAGGAATTTCTCGAAAGAAGTGACTGGAAGGAAAGTAGAACTCGGCGAGGTTGTCGAACCTTCTCGAATTGAGTAGCGCAGCACCGGAAGAAGTTCCTGTGGTGCCTGCACCAATAAGAGAGGAAGCTAATGATGGTGATCATGAAACTTCGGTTGAGGTTACTACAGAGCCTCGGAGGTCAACGAGAACTCGTACCACTCCAGATTGGTATGATTCCGTTATGAATGTCATGGTGGTGGACAACACCGATGACCCCGAGACATATGAGGAAGCGATGATGAGCCCAGATTCCAATAAATGGCAAGAAGCCATGAAATCCGAGATTGGATCCATGTACGAAAACCAAGTATGGACTTTGGTGGACTTACCGGATGGCGAAAGGTCATCGAGAACAAATGGATTTTCAAGAAGAAAACAGATGCTGATGGTAATGTTATCGTCTATAAAGCTCGACTTGTCACAAAAGGGTTTCGACAAATTCAAGGAGTTGACTACGAGACTTTTCTCACCAGATGGCGGCTAAAATCTGTGAGGATTATGTTAGCAATCGCTGCATATTATGATTATGAGATATGGCGATGGATGTCAAAACAGCATTCCTCAATGGAGACATTGATGAAGAGTTGTATATGATGCAACCCAAAGGTTTTGTCGATCCTAAAGATGCTAACAAGGTATGCAAGCTTCAACGGTCCATCTATGGATTGAAGCAAGCATCCGAAGTTGGAATCAACGTTTTGATAAGGTAATCAAAAGTTTTGGTTTTATACAAACTTATGGAGAAGCTTGTATTTACAAGAAAGTGAGTGGGAGCTCTGTAGCATTCTTAATACTGTATGTGGATGACATATTGTTGATTGGGAATGATGTAGACCTTCTTAATAGTGTCAAGGAATATTTGAATAATAGTTTTTCAATGAAGGATCTTGGCGAAGCAGCTTACATATTAGGCATAAAGATTTATAGAGATAGATCGAAGCAAATATCATTGTCACAAAGTACATATTTGGACAAAGTTCTAAAGAGGTTTGGAATGGAAGATAGCAAGAAAGGGTTCTTGCCCATGTTTATATCGACCTTGAGTAAAACTCAAAGTCCGACATCGGCGAAGATAGAGAAAGGATGAGTAAGACTCCTATGCATCAGCCATAGGATCTCTAATGTATGCCATGCTATGTACTAGACCCGACATTGCATATGTCGTTAGTTTAACTAGCAGATATCAAAGTGATCCAGAGTGGATCATTGGACAATGATCAAAACATCCTTAAGTACTTGAGAAGAACTAAGGATATGGTTCTTTCTTATGGAGGTGATGAACAGCTCGTTGTTAATGGTTACACCGATGCTAGTTGGAACACCGATCCGGATGATTCTAAATCACAATCTGGATACGTATTTATTTTGAATGGTGCAGCAGTTAGCTGGAGGAGTGCAAAGCAAAGCGTTGTGGCGAGATCTTCAACTGAATCGAATACATGGCTGCTTGAGGCTTCACAAGCGATATGGATGAAAGAGTTCATTACAGAGCTGGGTGTGGTTCCTAGTCTTGCTGGACCCAATGTCTATCTCTTGTGATAACATGGGCGCCATAACCAATGCGCAAGAACCAAGGTCACACAAGAAGCTGAAGCATATCAAGCTGCGTTTCCACGCTATTCGAGAACATATCCAGGATGGGGATATAAAGATTTGCAAAGTACACACAGATCTGAATGTGGCGGATCCATTGACTAAACCTCTCCCGAGGACAAAACATGACCAACACCAAACTGCCATGGGTGTTCGGTATATTACCATGTAATCTAGATTAGATGACTCTAGTGCAAGTGGGAGACTGTTGGAGATATGCCCTAGAGGCAATAATAAATGTAGTTATTATTATATATCTTTGTGTTTATGATAAATGTTTACATTCATGCTATAATAGTATTAACAAGGAAACATTAATACTTGTGTGATTTGTAAACTTAATTTGAAGTCCCTAGTATAGCCTCTATACTTCACTAGCTTGTTGGTTGATTGATGATTGTGGTTTCCCTATCATGAACATTGAGATGTTATCAACAACAAGATCATATCGTTAGGAGAATGATATGGTGGACATACTCCTATAGACAAGCGTAGCATAAAGATCAAGTCGTTTCAATAGTTCAATTGCTATATGCTTTCTGATACATAGTAACCTAATTCCTTCGACCATGAGATCATGCATATCACCTTTACCGGATGGATGCTTTGATGTCATCAAACACCACACCGTAACAGGGTGGCTATAAAGGTGGTATTGAGTGTTCGGAAAGTATTGGTTGAAACACATGGATCAAGAGTGGGATTTGTCCATCCATATGACGGATAGATATACTCTGGGCCCTCTCGGTGAAATGTCATCCAATTAGCTTGCAAGCATGTGGTGGCTCACAAGGGATCACATATCACGGAACGAGAAAAGAGTACTTATCGATGCGAGGATGAACTAGGTATGCAGAGATACCGACGATCATAACCTCGGATAAGTAACATATCGTGAGACAAAGGGAAATTGGTATCGTATGTAAGTGGTTCATTCGATCGCAATGTAATCGTAGAAATATGTAGAACCATATGAATTTCCAGATTCCTCTATTGGTTATTGTTCGGAGAAGTGTCTCGATCATGTCCGCATAATTCACGAACCGTAGGGAGACACACTTAAGGATTCGACGTTGTTTGAGTAGTTATGGTATTATGAGAAAGAGACCGAATGTTGTTCGGAGTCTCGGATGGGATCCGGGATATCACGAGGTGATCCGGAATGGTCCGGAGAATAAGATTCATATAAGGAAAGTCCCGTTTGGAGTTGGGGAATGGTTAGGTGTTTTCATCGGGAACATTCTAGAAGGTCCCGGAATGTCCCACTCGGAGGAAGGGTACATGAATGTGTCATTACATATTGGAATGATTGCATCATGTACTAGGTGTATTGCTGTCCAAAATAAAGGGTTTATTTAAATCCTAAATTGAAAAGTCAACGGCTAGTTTGAAAGTCAAGCAACAGTTTTGGAAAGTGGAAAGAGGAGGAGAAGGAAACCGACTTGGGGAGGAGTCCCCTTGGCGGTGGCGCCTCCCAAGGCCGACTTGGGAGGGACTCCTCCCTTGGCTGCCGCCTCCCACCTATAAAGGGAGGGCAGGGCTGCCCTCCTAGCACACACAAGTTTCCACCTCTAATCCGGTTTAGAGCCGTTTTGGTTTAGAGCTTCTAATTGCTTTAGCCAGCGGTTTAGAGCCTTCTAATTGGTTTAGAGCCTTCTAATTGGTGTGTCTAATTACTAGACCACTAATAGCCTCTCTCATAAGCTCCACCATACTCGCACCGGCTTAAGGCGAAGCCTCATGGATTTCCCTCTACTTAGGTACCACGCCCGTTGTCTTTGCCGGAATCGCGAGGAGTGCTACAACCTCCGCTGCCTGCTGGAACAAGGGAGAGGAAGGTCTTCGTCAGTACCGAGCGTGTGACCGACTACGGAGCGCCCTGCCGGAGCGTGGCCGGAAGGATCGTCTACGCGATCTTGAGATCGGAAAGAGTACGACTACATCACCCACGAGAATCTGCTCTCGTTAAACACTTTGGAATCTTCGAGGGTGAGTTATTCCATCGACTCGTTGCCGCAATCTAATAGATAGATCTTGGCTTGTTTGTTTGTATGCGATAGAAAATTTTTGTTTTCCATGCTACGAACCCCTACAGTAGGATGAGATTAAGAACCTCCAAGAGAAGCTTGAAGCCACCACGAAGGAGATGGAGTTGTATAAGACAACCCTAGAGCAGGAAGGCTACTCGTTCGAGGACGAGGAAGAGGAAGGCGTGGAAGATGTGTAATAGTTGGACCACCTTTAATTCTATAGTAGAACGTTATTCGCGATTGTAATAAATACCAAGACAATTCTAGTTTAGTTAAACTTGGTTGTGTGTCTTGTGTGCTTGGTGTGTTTTCATAAGGGTAGGAGTTTACTACTTAGTCTTTCTGTCTATTTCTTAACTTTTCTCTTAAACCCCACAGATGCCACCAAGACGTGCGAACTCCGAAATCCCTCCAGAAATAGCACAACTTTTGGCCACTCAGAACCAGCTGATCCAACTGCTCACTCAGAACATGCAAAACAACAACAACAACTGCTACCGCCACCACCTCCGCCACCACCCCAACAGGATCGCTTGACTCGGTTTTTGAGGCTGAACCCGCCTACCTTCACTAGCAGCACTGAACCAATCATCGCTGATGACTGGCTGCGTACGATCAACAAGAAGCTAGATACCGTTCAAGCTATCGGAGCCGACAGGGTACGTTACGCCGCACACTAGCTTGAAGGACCTGCTGTAGAATGGTGGGATAACTACCAAGTCACCCACCCAGACATTGATGCTATCACTTGGGATCAGTTTGAGTTATCTTTTCGCACTCATCATGTGGCTGCTGGTATCATGACTCTGAAAAGGCGCGAATTTCGCGACCTACACCAGCTGCACCATTCTGTCACCGAGTATGGTGAGCTTTTCAACAAGCTAGCCCGTTATGCACCCGACGATGTTTCCACTGATGCCAAGAGACAGGAAGAGTTCCTAAGAGGACTCAATGATGAGATATCTATTTAGCTTGTGGCTCAGAAATTTGACAACTTTCAGGAACTTCTAGACAGAGCCATTGTGGTTGAATCCAAAAGGAAGAGCATAGAAAACCGCAAGAGGAAGTCTAACCCTCACAAACACTCTGTTCCGTACCAGAAGCATCACAATTCCTCACCACCACCTTATAACAATAATGGCCACAACCACAACGGTCATAACCATGGTGGCCACAAAAGCAATGGGCATAAAAACCGCAATGGGAATGGCAGCAATGGAAAGGATCTCAGTGAGGTGACATGCTTTAAGTGCAACAGGACAGGGCACTATGCTACCTCTTGCCCCGAGAAGAAGAATGGCAATGGCAATGGGAATGGAAATGGACACAACCATGGCAATGGAAATGGGAAGAAGACAAATCCGTTTGTCAAAGCCACGGTGAATCATGTCTCTATGGAGGATGCTTGTGATGCACTAGACTCTGTGATTGGTAAGTTAAAACTCAATTCTATTCCCGCAGTTGTTCTTTTTGATACTGGTGCATCACGTTCATTCATATCAAGGGTATTTGTGGATAGAGGCAAGAGACCTACGGAGACTATAAACTTTCCTCTAAGGGTAAGTTCTCCTGGGGGAGAAATAGTGGCAAACTCCGGTTGCCGGGGATTAGAACTAAGGATTGGGACACACATCTTTCCCACAAGTCTAGTAGTTCTAGAATCACAAGGATTAGACATAATCTTGGGCATGAACTGGATGACCGAATATGAAGGAGTCATAGATTGTGCAAAAAGGACTATCACGCTCACAACACTGGAAGGGAAAAGGATTCGCATCAAGTCGAATTTCGCACTTAAGGAAGTCATGGTGAACTCTCTTAAGGGGGTTAGCTTGGAGGAGGTACCTATTGTAAAGGAATACCCAGATGTCTTCCCGGAGGAACTACCAGGAATGCCCCCCGACCGTGATATCGAGTTCCTCATTGACTTGATGCCAGGCACGGGGCCGATAGCTAAGAGACCATAAAAGATGGATGTTGACGAGTTGAAGGAACTCAAGAAAAAACTTAGGGAACAATTGGACAAGGGATTCATCCAACCCAGTGCGTCATCTTGGGGAGCACCTGTCCTATTTGTGGAAAAGAAGGATAAAACCAAGAGGCTGGTTGTGGACTACCGCTCGTTGAACGAGGTGAAGATCAAGAATAAGTATCCTCTACCCAACATCAATGACTTGTTTGACCAGTTAAAGGGAGCCAGTGTATTCTCAAAGATCGATCTGCGATCAGGCTACTTTCAGCTAAAGATTCGAGAACAGGATGTGCCCAAAATAGCATTCACCACAAGATACGGATTGTATGAGTACACCGTGATGTCTTTTGGTCTAACCAATGCCCCAGCATACTTCATGACCATGATGAACAAGGTGTTCATGGAATATTTGGACAAGTTTATCATGGTATTCATGGATGATATACTCATATACTCTAAGGATGAGAAGGAACATGAGAAACATCTGCGCCTTATTATGGAGAAACTAAGAGAACACAAGTTGTATGCCAAATTCATCAAGTGCGAGTTCTGGTTAAAGGAAGTGGGATTCCTTGGTCATGTTGTGTCAGCAAAAGGAGTTGTCGTAGATCCTAGTAAGGTAGCTTCCGTGACGGAATGGGAGTCAACCAAGAATGTGGGGGATATTAGGAGTTTCTTGGGCCTCGCAGGATATTATCGGAGGTTCATTGAAAACTTTTCCAAAATAGCAAAACCCATGACAAAACTATTGAAGAAGGAAAAGAAATTCCTATGGACCGAGGCATGTGAAGCAAGTTTTCAAGAGTTGAAGAAACGCCTTGTAACGGCGCTAGTTCTATGTCTGCCTGATATCCAGAAGGATTTTCAAGTCTATTGTGACGCTTCTCGACAAGGACTTGGAAGTGTATTCATGCAGGATGGGAAAGTGGTATCCTATGCCTCCCTACAACTTAACAACCACGAACACAATTACCCCACACATGATTTGGAACTTGCATCTGTGGTTCATGCACTCAAGGTATGGAGACACTACCTCATGGGCAAACATTGTGATGTGTTCACAGATCATAAAAGTTTGAAGTACATCTTCACCCAAAAGGAGTTGAATATGAGACAAAGAAGATGGCTTGAACTAATTAAGGATTATGACATGGATTTACAGTACCATCCCGGAAAGGCAAACGTGGTGGCTTATGCCTTAAGTCGTAAGGTGTATGTGAATGGACTTACCGCAGGGGAACTTCCAGAGGATTTATACAAACAATTCAGGGATCTCAAGAGATAGTTCCGAAAGGACACGTAGCGACTATGGAAATAGTGTCCACCTTCCAAGAGAGAATCAAGGAAGCACAAAAGGGAGATAAAGAGTTGGAAGAAATAAGAATCAGGATAAGTGAAGGAAAGACTAAAGAATTTCGTCTGGACGAACAAGGAACCCTCTGGTATGGGAAGCGTTTGTACGTTCCCAATGACCCCGATATCAGGAAGATGATTTTACAAGAAGCTCATGATTCGCCATACTCAATTCATCTAGGTAACACGAAGATGTACATGGATGTGAAGGATAGATTTTGGTGGAATAACCTAAAGAGAGAAATTGCAGAATATATTTCTCTGTGTGATGTATGCAATAGAGTTAAAGCCGAGCATCAGAAACCGGCAGGACTGCTTCAACCACTACCTATACCCGACTGGAAGTGGGACAAGGTAGGCATGGATTTCATCACGGGATTGCCCCGGACTCGTTCTGGATTTGATTCTATCTGGGTAGTGGTGGACCACTTCACCAAGGTGGCTCACTTCATCCCCGTAAAGACCACGTATACAAGTGCTAAGCTTGCTAAGATATATATGTCAAGAATTATAAGTCTGCATGGTGTTCCCAAGGGAATTGTGTCAGATAGAGGCACCCAGTTTACTTCAAAGTTTTGGCGACAACTACATGAGTCTCTTGGAACCCGACTAGAATTCAGTACTGCCTTCCACCCTCAGACAGATGGCCAAACAGAAAGGGTGAATCAAATTTTGGAAGATATGTTGAGAGCTTGTGCACTAGACTATGGGTCTAGTTGGGACGATAACCTGCCGTATGCTGAGTTCTCATACAACAACAGCTACCAGACAAGTATCAAGATGGCTCCGTTTGAAGGTCTATATGGCAGGAAGTGTAGGACTCCGCTGCTATGGAATGGAGTTGGTGAACGCAGTCTTTTTGGACCTGAATTGATAAAGGATGCCGAAGAAAAGGTACGACAGATTCAGGATAGGCTAAAGATAGCCCAATCCCGACAGAAGAGTTACGCTGATTCCAAGCACAGAGATGTGGCCTATGAAATAGGGGACCGTGCGTATCTCCGAGTTTCACCCCTATGAGGAGTTAAGAGGTTCGGAATCAAGGGCAAGTTAGCCCCTCGATTCATAGGACCATATAAGGTTCTGGCCCGTAGAGGAGAAGTTGCTTATCAGTTGGAGTTACCGGAAGGACTGACTGTTCACGATGTGTTTCATGTGTCGCAACTAAAGAAGTGTCACCCGGAGATGGCCGAAACACCGCTAAGAGACACTGTTTCCCTATATGAGGTTCAATTGGAGAATGATCTTACCTATGAGGAAAAACCCATCAAAATACTGGAAATGGCCGAAAGGATTACCCGCACCAAGACTATAAGATTCTGCAAAGTACAATGGAACCACCACTCTGAGGAAGAATCTACGTGGGAGCGTGAAGAAGACTTGAAGGCAGAACACCCACACCTATTTGCTAGCCAACCCGAATCTCGGGGACAAGATTCTTCTTAAGGGGGTAGTTTTGTAACATCCCAGATTTTATATTATGATGTTACTAGAAGCATGCATCATTGCATCTTACAAATGAATTTTTACAACAAAATCCTAAACACCTAAACCTATCAAAACCCTAATAGAGATTGCCATATGTAAGCATTATTGTAGTGATCAAGTTTGAACCTTCTAAAAACTATGTAAAAAAACATTAAACCATGGTCCTATGTTGACCAACTTGCTTTTATAAAAATTTAGAAACAAATTTCATCAGGTTTGGACTTAGTATGCAAAAGATATTAAGGTTTTACTAAAACAGAAATTGAAAAATGTTAAAAGGAAAAAAAATAGAGGCAGCAGCTAACCTAGCTGGGCTCGCCACAACCACCCCGCCCAGCGCCAAGCAGAAGCTCCAACGCCACCAGCCCACACCCCCTCTCCGCCACCGACACGCGGGACCCACAAGGTCGTCCCCTACCTCGAGCAGGACTCCTCCTGCAGCACACCTGCGAACCGAATCCGGTAGGATTCACGCCGATCCGAGCCCCCTTGCCCAAGTCTCCACCCCCATATAAACCCCGCCACCCTCGGCTCACCTCGTTCGATTTTTTTCTTGCAAAAACCCTAGCCCGTCGACGAATCGCATCGCCGCCGTCGGGTCGACCTCGCCGAGACGGTTCGAAGCCCCCTCCCTTGCTCCTTCCTCCCTCTGGAGCTTCTCCATCCACCACAGATTCTCTCCGCGTGCCTTTCCCCTTCTCTCTCGCAGGAACACGCCCGCGATTGCTCTCCAGAGCACCGCCAGGGACGGAGGAGATCGGCGGGACTCTGCCGATAATCGAGGAAGCAAGGAGAAACGACGAGGACACGAGCGTGACCGCAGGGACCAGACGCGCCCCGTCGACCACACCGCCACCTCGGGGAGCCACCAGAGCACCCCCAACCTTCGTCACCGATGCCACCGCTGCCCAACGCCGCCGTCGCCACCGCGTAAGTCGCCGCGCCCCTCTCAAACCGTCCGATTTGCAACCTGCGGCCCAAATTAGATACAAACCCGAAGGGGTACCGGCAAATCCTACGCTGCCGCGTGGCAAAGTGCGTCGTCACCGCGCCGCGTCACCCGCCCTGCCAGCTGGACCAACCAGCGTCTGCCACTTGGCAAGTTTTGAGTTTAGAATCAGATCTCTTTGCAGATTTAGTTTGAAACTTGCGAAATTCGTATAAAATTGAATATATGGCCAAATTTAGCTTATAATATACCGTTGGATTCATAATTTTATGTAGAATCCAGATCTGCAATAATATTCCAAGTTTACCGTAAGGTTTTAGGTGTAGATTTTAATCATTAGATTAGAGTGTTTATTCTATTGAAAAATAATTAAAATTCTGTTTTAGTTGATTCTGGTTGCAATAACTTCATTTCCACAATGCCTACTAGACAAAATTTTAAAACCTTGCTTAAGATCATTAGATCTAGTTTGGGGCTAATTAGATGGTTTGATCTCCTTTTAACCCTAGGAATTGTATTAGTGACCCAAATAGATCTAAACCTTTGGGAAATCAATCCGAGTGACACCCTTAACACTATTGCAACTCAATCTTGCTACCTTGGTCAATTTAGAAGAACCAATCTTGCATAAAATACCATGTTGCATGCATGCATGATTATCTCTGTGACCTGTTTTGAGCAAGTTGTGATCAGATCTATGTTTGTGATTCGTTAGATTGTTCGGAGTGCGCTAAGGAGTGCTATTATGTAGAGTGCTGCTCGGATCAAGGCAAGTTACACCACTTGTTCATAACTTTTGTCCCAGTTTTGATTCTATGCATGTGATCCTCAAAATTCTGTAGTATGCATGTGTAGGATGTTCTAGTAGAATTTTCCTTAGTATTATTTTGCAAGTGCGATGATTTTTGTAGTATGCCATGAGTAGCTCTATACTTAGGATTTACCCTCCTAGTAGGTTACCCCTGTTTTTGCTAAGTATTGCTTGCTATGCTATATATACAAAGTATCGTTGGAGGGGTTCGAAAGACAAAGTATTTTTCTAAGTATAAAGGCTCTCTAGAGCAAACTTTTCTTCTCAAATCCACCTCAAAATAAAACTAAGTTTTCTTCTGGGCGGAATGGTTGTCGGGACAACGAGTGAGATTTTGGTGGAGGACGGCCGCCCAGGAATCAGAGAAGTCTGCCATGTTTCAGAATTCAGAAGCTTCTGGTGCAACCACAATACATTATGGGCTCTGTCTTGGCCTAGTACCTAGTGGGAAACCTCACCTGGGTACCAACATTTGGAGGTTCTTGGCACGGTTGGATCCAGAAGGTAGAGGGTCAACTAAGGGAAAGCCTTGCCATGGTATTGTCTGTAAAAGGACTTGATCGTGGATTGTGGGTAAAGTGCACAAACTCTCGAGAGTATTGCAATCTGATCGATCGGCCGTGTTCACGGAAACAGAACAACATTGAGCATCTGAAGGATGGAGCCTCTGAAGGATCTTCCTCTCTCTTTTCTAAACAAAGTTTTAAAACCCCATGGCGTGAGTAATATCGTCAATGGGTGGGATTTTGGGAACTTGGTGTGTAATATCCAAGTGTCACTTGGTGCGTAATATCCAAGTGTTTGGTTGTTTGGACACTTGGTGCGTAATATCCTCGTGTGCCACTCGACCTTATTTTATCTAAGCAAGTGTTTACAAAGTAGGAAAATTTTCTCTTCTTCTCTCTACTTAAGAAAACTAGCTTTGAGCAAATGAACTCTACAACCTAAACTAGCCATGCATGTAGAGATAGTCTTTTCTCTCCTTGGTGTAATTTGCCAATACATTCAAAGTATTGACCCAACTTGTTGGCTGCACGTCTTATGTGCAGAATCCAAAGATTGAAAGGTGCGTAGGGATCGCGAGTCTACACTCGACATGCCTGGGGCGTTGATGGACTCAAGTTGCTTTTATGTTTCCGTTGTTATTTGAGCTAGCTTAATGCTAAGCAAATTTATAATAAATTCATACTCTGGATTCTTCGTGTAATAAAGACTTTGTGTTTTACATGATATTTCATCGACTGTGAGTGTTAGCTATTGATCCAGGGACTAGCATGTTAATCACAGGGACTTAGGATCATACTTGATCCGAGGTCACTATATATAGTTTCTATTGTCTAAAAATCAAACTAAAATTATATCTGTAATCTCCACGAAATTGTGATTTCAGGGACATATTATTTATAATTTTATGAATAGTATTTATTTTCTTATGAATTTATTACTATAAATAAGCCATTAAACCATTTATTAAAAAACTGCAAAACCTTACAGTATTTGCATGAACCATTTGCATATTAATGGTCTACATGGAACCAGCTTTCCATCGGTATATTATTTATATTTTTGTGATATGCAAATAATTTACTATGAATTTAATTATTTATAGAGCCATTAAAACTAATTAAATTGCTACGGGTTAAATAATCCGCACAGGCTAGATCCAACCAGATATTATTAATGTACATTACAGTAGCTTCAATTTGATATATTGTTCGTATTTTTCGAAGTTACAGATAATTTCTTACGAATTTATTAAACTAAAAGACCATTAAAACTAATTAAATTACTGCAGTAACCACGTACAGTAAAAGTTAGATCTATTTTGAGAAGATGATTCTACATAAAATTATCTTCAATTTAATATATTATATGCAATTTTTGGACGTGGTATGAATTTTTAATGAATTTTACAAGTTAGATCTGTAATGTGGAATTTTAAATTTGAACGGAATATTTCAGGGAATATTCCGCTGACTGGACAGGTTGACTTTGCATGCTGACTGGGACTAGATGTTGACCTGACGGTGACGTGGCGTTGATGAGGAAGCTGACCGGAATGACGATATGGAACGCACCGGTTTGATTGGATCTCGACCGTCTGGATAGGATCCGGTGGCTAGAACAACAGATTGACCCGATTTTGGCTCAGAATAGACAAGAAACAGATCTGTGTTAGAGAGACAAATTTGTAGGTCAAATTGAAAAACTTACAACATGAAAGTTGTGGGGAATCATTATTCCTACCTTCTCACCAAAGGAATTTGGATTTGAAGAAACGAGCGCGAGTACATCTTGGATTTACACTGTAAGATCTGAAATATTGCAATACGAAATTCTCCGCCTGTGGTGAATGAAAAAAGGTGAGGTTTGTCGGGATTGAAAGATTTCGACGAGTTCTACAACTTTCGTTTTTTGATCGAAGGCAAACGACGAAGTCTAGATGGGTTAAAAAGCAAAATAAAATTCGGGCATATGTGGATTCGGGATTTCGAGAAGGGAAACACGTACAGCTGTGGCTCCACGAGTTTATATGAAGGTTTGGGACGGTGTAAAGATAGGTATTGGAGTAGGGAACAAGTAGAAACAAACGGAAGTCGATTCGGAGTTGTAGATAAAAAGTTATAGCAGTTTAAATAGAGATAGGTTTGACAAAAACCGTTTTACACAATTTTTAAAGCAGCTGGACAGTCAGGTACGTGCCTGCCTGGGCACCGGTCGGCTGGCTGGGCCGGTCCGGTCCTTGCTGGGCCGCCGGCTGGCTCGGCAGGCCCGTTTTTTTTTTCTTTTTCTATTTACTTGTTTCCCTCATATCTTTTGCATACGAACTCCAAATGACTTGATTCTTGTTTCTAAAATTTTCTAAAATCGAATAGATCATTGTAGGATCATATTTGTAATATTTTTACTAGTTTGCAAGTAGTGGGTTTATAAATCCTTGTATATTCTATTTTATTTATATCTTTATTTGTTTGTATTTATTCCATAACTTTTTCATAATAGCTCCAAATGAGCCCAATTGTGTTTCTAAAATTTTGTAATATTAATTGGATCTTTTAAGGCTATAATTATCAATAATCGATGCCTTAGCAACAGTGGATTTTATAAAGTCAATTTAATTTCCTTTAGGAACATTTGGGCAAATCAACTATAGGATTTAGATACCAGGATTTGGATTTAGTTTATGAGAACTTTGCATGGATGTAATGAAATGCTTATGAATGCTTCATGATTTTCATTTTGAAATCTTGCACACCAATTCTACAGTCCATAATCAATCCATGTCCTTTTTCCTATATGGCTACTTAGGTCATAACAAAAGAATATAAGATTTTGAATTCAAGGTTGAGAGGATTTTCTATTCAAAAAGTTTCTTCTCTTTGATAATTTTCAACATAGTCAAACAATCAATCAAACTTATTTATTTATTTCACATTCCAAAATTAGGAGAATTTTGGGATGTGACAGCCATAAAGGATTTCTAGATTCCTCTAATGGTTATTGATCGGAGAGGTGTATCGATCATGTCTGCATAGTTCACGAACCATAGGGAGACATACTTAAGGATTCTATGTCGTTTAGTAGATATGGAATATGAGTTGGAGACCGAATGTTGTTCGGAGTCTCATATTGGATCCAGGACATCACGAGGAGATCCGGAATGGTCCGGAGAATAGAATTCACATAAGGAAAGTCACTTTCTGGGGTTTGGAAATGTTTTCGGTGTTTTGATCAGAAGCTTCCTGGAAGGTCCACCACCCCGGGAGGGGGTACTTCTGCATGACTCGCATGACTCGCTCAAACCAGGGAAATCAGTGGGATTATTCTTCAAGGCTATATCTCCTGCATGACAATCTCAGATCAGGGAACTCACATGCAATGTTCACTCAACTAGCAGAGTGATTTGTGCCTCGTATTTGTTCAGAGCAATGTTCAGGCAACTAGAAGAGCTTAGATATGTTATCATGTTCTTCTGTAAGAGTGCCACATCTTGGTTTAGTTAGCTACTTCTTCAGATACACATGTATATTGTGCTCAATTCCTTTTCTGCTACCACATAGATAATTAGACAATATTTTACTAAATTTCACATGTTTTGCTGATTTTCACTCCCTTTTGTTGGGAGCGGACTTATATAGGTATAGTGTTGTAACATCGATACTTAATTTACTGAAACGGTAGAACGGAACCATGACAACTAATTATTTTTATGCTTTCATCTTAACCTACAAACTACATTTATTATTCTGCAGCTCGGGTAGACACTTCGCAGTTATTAGCAAATTAAGGCCAAAGTATGTTCCGTTTTGTTTTCTTCTACCATGTTTCAGTAGCTAGCAGAAACAATTATCGAATCTTAGATCTGAATTAGCTAAGAGTGCAAGCACATATCTAATATTGTGCCTGACGACCTGCAGGTCAAGTCCTTCTATGTTGGCAAAAACCATGTTGGGGATGTACCTTTGTACAAGAAGAAGATTGCTGCTGACTGGTACCCCCATCATATTCATATATCATCCTCACACAATTCAATTGTTCCTTCCAAGCGAAATGAAATATCTAGCAAAACTAAATTGGACATGCTCAGGTGCCCTTGCAATCGCTGTGGCCAACTCCACTAACCTTGTCAAGGTCAGGCTTCAGTCCGAGGGGAAGCTGGCACCTGGTGTAATGAATGCTTATGCCACCATTGTCAGGCAGGTCAGTTTCATCTTCCCTTGTACTGCCAGCTATATGTGGAATGCTATATATTTTCTGAATTGATTGCTTCACATCTGTCTTTATCATCTTCAGGAAGGGGTTGCCGCTCTGTGGACTGGCATTGGTCCGAATGTTGCACGTAACGCCATCATAAACGCTGGTGAGTTGGCCAGTTATGATCAAGTGAAGCAGGTTCTCTTCTTGCATCTAATTTCTTTCATTTCCTTCTCAGTCTCTTGTAATACGTGCTGACTTTCTGTCACTATCATGCAGTCCATTTTGAAACTTCCTGGGTTCAAAGATGACGTGGTCACTCATCTTGTCTGGTTTCGGCGCTGGCTTCTTTGCTGTTTGTGTTGGTTATCCGGTCGATGTGGTTATATGTCCTTGCTATGTGATCAATTATCCCTACTCTAGTGATCTACTATTGCATATTAGTTATTGAGAGCAGTGTTTCTTGGTCTATTTATACCCTACTAGGTAGTAAAGTAGTGTCTGTTACCAAGACCAACTGCAAATTAGTGTTTGGGAGCAATGCTTTCTTGTCTTATTTATCACTAGGTAGTAAGCTAGTGTCTATTACATATTGTGATATACTGGTATATGACAGTGTCATACACTATTTCAAGTTTGAACAAAGATAATTTCATACATATTCATAGTATTTCCAGTACTTGGTTCTCTTAGTCTGGTCTCTTTGTTTGCATAGATGACGCGGTATGTTGTGTACAAGAGCAAGGCTCCCGGAGTCTACGACGACTAGGAAGATTGTAGGAGACAGGTCCACCGTTTCAGGGTAACAGTTACAAGGGCTACACCACTTTGGAGGAGGCGGAAACTCGATACGCCAACTTTCTAGCGCGACGGAGGAGACGGATGATCCCTTTGTCGTGATGATGCTCGCAGCCACCACCGCCTCTCTAGTCTATTATGTCATTGTTGTTTAGCTAGGTCGTGCAACTCCGGAGACTTGTGTCTATGTTTGTGTAATATTTGCTAGTTGGAGTCGAAGATTTAACCATATATGGTCGACTTTCTACACTTGCATTATCTATTTGTGTTATTGATGCATACTATGAACATTTGGGTACTTCCTGTATATGATGTGTCACTGATGTGCATATTTTGCTGTCATTTTGGTATTTTTGTGCATATTACTATGATTATTTTGGTGCATATACTGTGTATTTCGAGCAGTTTTTTTACTCCTATTAATAATACCACCGGCGAACAGACACACTACCCTTAGAGAGTTGGTGTTTGCCGGTGGTAGGGGCACTACCGCCGGCGAAAAAGGAAGGGTGCGGGTGGTAGGGGCACTACCCCGGTGAAAAGGGAAGGGCGCCTGTGGTACTTCAGCACCCCTGGCGAATAAGCCTATTCGCCGGCGATAAAAGAGAATACTCCCGGCGAATTTCGGCATACGCCGGCGATATGTCATTACCACCGGCGAGCCCAAACTCGCCAGCGCTAGGCCATTTTGGTGCGCCGGTGGTAGGATTTTCTATACTAGTGATGGCCCCGAAACATGAACCGAAAGGTAAAACACAAGTCATATGGATGATATGATGCCCATATGATATTCTCCATTGGAGCTGCGCAACCTCACTAACTCCGTGAAATTCAATAAGTAGTATTGAATCTAGAGTAACAAATTCCAGTGTTAGTATCTAAGTATCATGCTTGCCTCCATGATCTTTGATATTTGAAAGTTGTTTCAGTATCAAGGTTATCTAGGAGCTGAAAGAATTATTTCAGAAACCATCATGCCTGAAAGATATTGTGATATCTAAAACAATATTTAGTTGTAATATGAAAGAATATAATTTTAGTAAGATACATGTTCTCATATTGTATGAGAATTTACAAAGGTTGAAGATGCTAGGCGTCCTGATCTCCCAAAAGGTTTTGGGAACTAACATTATATTCGCGGTTCCTCCTTATGACCTATAGTAGCTTGATCGTGAAAGTTGTCATGATAAGGATAAATAGAATATTGTAACATACCACCTTTTATTTAATATAAATAAAGACATGTTTGAGCATGGCATGCATGCATTACACTTACACCTTGATTTAATCAAATAAGAACAAACAAAACCCTAATTTTTCTCCCTCTCAAAACCATTCAAGTGGTTTTTGTATTTTAAAAACTAACCAAATGAGTGGAGCCCAAACTGAATAAAAGGGTCCCACAATATCTTTATAGTTTTACAAAAGTCTTTGGTAATTTTTAAAATATCCAAAACAGATTACAAATGAAAAATACAAAAAAAAGAAAACAGAAAAGAAAAAGGTTTTAATAGACAAAAATAGAACCCTAGCTCTACCGGGACGCAGCCCAGCTTCTCTCCTCTCTCCTTCTATCACTCGCGCGCGCAGCCGTAGCTAGAACCAGCTCACCCGGGGCCTAAGCGCAGCCCACGACTGCCTCGTACCTCTTCGACACTATGTTCGTCATCTTCGTAGACGACGGCGAGCAGCTGCGTGTCCAGCGCACCGCCGTCGATCGTCGCTTGCTGTTGCGATGCACGCCGCCGCCCCCGAGCGCCTACAAGACCCCCTGGCCGCGCGGATGAACCCTAGCCGTGCCCCACTTATCCTCTTTCTCTTCCTCTCTCGTTTCGGCGCCATGGCCGACGAACCCTAGCTTCTAGTCGTCGTGCTCGCTGTATCCGGCCACCCCAGACCAAGCCGATGCCACCGTTGAGTTCCTCGTGCTCGACTCTCTCTCCCTAGCCACTCCTCTCTCTCGCGCCCGACCCCAATCGGTTGAATCGAGATCTCCGGCCATCGTCGGTCTCCGTCGATCCCCGTCTCTCCGAAGCTAGCCTTGCCTCCTCGACACCACCGTCGTGCTCAAGGTGAGATACTGGTCCTCGTAGACCCCTTCGTTTCCTCCCTCTCCCTCTGTACCGTCCTCCCCGCGTGAGCGCGACGCCGCCGCCACTGGAGCTCATCGGAGACGATGCTCCGGTGATCATTTAGGGGCGGCACTACCACCGTTCGCCTCCTCTCTCCAACGCACCCACTCGCGCGTCCAGGCGTGCACGGGAACGACAGATCCGTGCTCGACCTGCGAGCTTGGCCATTGCATGACGTCAGCATGATGCAGTAATACCTTTTTTCTTTTATTTAAATTGTTTTGTAATTATTTTCTAGAAATAATATTAACCCCTGTGGGCCCTACCTGTAAGATATTTAATCTTTTTCATAAATGTTTTCAAAAATGAATAAACTTATGACATGTGGGCCCAAGTTGGAAAATAATTTAAATATTCCAAAAATGATTTAAAATGAATTAAAATTGGAGAAATTCATAACTAATTCATTTTAAATTAGAAAAATACAAATAATATATCAAAATGTTTAGAAAATTGAACTCTATCATTTAAAAATGTAAGCGTCCACATTCATACAACTTTGAACCCTAACTTATTTAGAGGAACACTGACACCCCCTAAGTACACTGGGTCGATGGTTTGCCTATTTAGGGCATTCCATAATTCATTTATTGATTATGCATTTAGGGCTACTCTATCATATGTAATAATTCATGACATCCATATTGTATGAGCATTGCACATGCCATGTGTTGAATGTTGCTTTTCCTTTCCAGTGATTGGTTCTTCGCGAATAGGAACTGAACCCGAGGCTGAAGTCAACGCCACCGAAGAGCAGTACCAGTCCAACGACGGACAAGGCAAGCGAAGCCCCACTCATACATAAGAATCCTATGTTTACAAAGTATTTCATTTTCGCCATATGCATTCGATTCAATAGTCTTTTATCAGTAGATAAAGTAATCCTATCCAATGCATGTTTCCCTCTGTGAACTAAATACTCGACCCACTGCTCCTAGCATAACTAGGGTTTGTCTTAGGAGCATCGCTAGTGACACAATTCAGCCAAGCTTAGCCATGCTTAGTGGTCCAATGCTTGATCATTCAGATGATGCACTGGAGATGTGAATGAATCTAGTATGGTAGGATGTTGTGATATGATCAGAGGTGGATAATAAACATGCTAAGGCTTGTATGGGGGGCCACGTGGGTTATGGTTTTTGCAGTCCCATACATGCCACCCTTAGGACCCAAGGTTCTTGCCTTTTGAACCAAGATGAGCGTACAACAACACGGGGGCCTGGAAACCCCCTCGACTCACTAACTTGCCTAGTAGATTCCATGAGTCACATAGTTCAGGCGTACCATTCGACATACGCATCTTGGTTGTTCTTGAATGGAGGTGAAGGAGGTGGACACATAACAGGTAGGTAAGCGTGGCAGGGAATGGGAGAGGCCCAACCTCCATAATCTCAAACCCTGTTCACATCGCTAGGGACCGACTTCGGGACTCGACCCATTACGGCGGCATCTCCTTAGTGTGTGACTCATGGTCTCGGTGAAATCAAGGTAAAGGTCGTGGCCAACCACTCTCTGCCGACCTTCCAAGGAAGAGGGCTAATAATTTGGCATTAAGAATCAGTTGGTACATGTTGGTAAAGTTGTGCACACCCGCAGGGTTATAATCTTTTCAAAAAGCCATGTCCACGGTTATGGACAACTTGGGAATGGACGTGATTATCATAGAAAACTATAACCAAATGATAAAACTTCACCGACTAATGTGATATCCGGAGTACCTTCTCGGGGTTGTTTGAGGGGGTAGTCCGAGAAGAGAGGTTCAGTTGATGATGGTACTTGGTGGATACTGGAGATGATTATAATATCTAGAGTTGTAGTCTTCTTATACCCTTTCAAAATGATCTAACTATACGAGATTCTTATCCTCATTGTTTAGAAAACAAAAATGGCCTTATGCAAAACAACTCCACTAGCCATAAGTCTTGCGGAGTACACCCTGTACTCAGCCTTGCCTCGTTGATGTTTTTCTACAGATGAAGCTATGCCAACTGAAGGTGGTTTCTACATCGATGTCGACGAGTAGTCGGGGTTCCCGGGTAGCAGCCTAGGATCTATGGAAGGGTCGCTACTTCTGTTTAAGGCCTCTTACGCCCTTTGCTAAATTTGTTGTTTAGAACAACTTGTTTGCTTCCGTTGTTTGTTGTAATTTTTGGTCTGTGACCCCTGACTTGTATGACTGGTTTTGTAACTCTCTTAAGAGTTTACCTTATTAATGTATGGTTTGTACGTTCTGTAATGTTATCGATCATTCACTGCGCGCTTCAGAATTTAGGTTAGGCTTATATCATATGAAGATCTGGTATTCGTCTAGCCCTGATCCCGGGTTGTGATAAATTTTGGTATCAGAGCAGGACTGCCTGTAGGAAACCCTTCCAGCTGGTCGATGTTGAGTCTAGAGTTGAGAAAACTATTTGAAAGCTAAAAATTATTTGCAAAACTCTTAATAGGACTCTTTTTACTCCTTATCCAAGGTTGTTCTATTGCTGAGTTATCTTACCTTGTTGTTTAGCAAAGGTTTCATTTCTTGTCTATCATTTCAAATTTCTAGGATATACGGGTTTGGGTTGTTTTTTCTAGTACTCCGTACTCGGTTGGAAGGATCAGTGTTTCCAAGATACATCTGTGCATCTGAAGCATCGTTTTCGACTTTGCTAAGGATGCTTATAATCCTACTCTCTATTCTTTTGTACTTGTTGGTATCATATCATGCTTGCATTCCATTGTTATGGTTTGTATCTAAGTTGGTAGCGTATACGTTTCGTATCCTTGTTCTACTGCCATACTTAATGCATTGATATAATCTTCATCCACATGTTCACCTCTACCATGATCTTTCTACATGGTTTATGTCATCCTTTGATGTACCATTTTTGGTGAATCCATTCTGATGGTTTCTATTTTCTCCTTAGGATGTCGTCTGGTACTCGTGGTTTTGTTGGCCGTCGAGGGAACAACAATGCTGAACAGGAACTTCCGCCACCTCCTACAATGGCCGAGGTTCTCAACAACATTGAGACCAACCGTCTGAGGAATGAACGCCTTCTTGAGCATGTGGCGTAGAACACTGAATGTCGTCCCCACGACTGTGTCACACTTGGAGATTTTGTCCACTCTTTTCTTCCAATATTAACTCACCCCAAGGAGCCCCTTGATGCCGATGACTGGCTTCGCACTATAGAGCACAAGTTCAGTGCTCTTTGTGTCCGTCCAAATGACCGTGTCAACTTCGCCACCTATCAACTGGAAGGTGAGGCTGGTGTTTGGTGGGAAGGATTTCTAAGTCTGCAAGCTCAGGGACATGTTGTTACTTGGGAGAATTTGTTGCAGCTTTACGTGCTTCCTATATCCCTAAGCCCATCATGGATCTTAAAAGGAGGGAGTTTCTAGATCTGACTCAGGGGCGCATGAACCTTGAAACATATGGGCTTGAGTTTACTCGATTGGCTCATTATGCAACTAGGGATGTGACCAATGCTGAAGATAAGCAAGAGCTGTTATGTAAGGGACTTAACCCTGCACTTCGCTATGAGTTGCTACCTTTCAAGTTCCAGTCTTTCTAGGATTTGCACAACCAGGCTCTTACCTAGGAGCATGGAAGAAAGGACATGGAAGTTTCTCAGAAGCGTGAAGAAGGAAATTCTTGTGCTTCTTCCTATGGTAACAAGAATCATCGTGTCTTTGTTCCATACAGCTTTGTGCCTCGTGCTCCTTATGCACCCAAGACTTCTGGCAATGTTTCTCGTCAGCCACAGACAAATACTGGTGGAGAAAATTCTCGTCCTCCTGCTGGTTCTTACACTGGAGTTACATGCTACTCCTGTGGTAAGCCTGGTCACTACTCAAGGGAGTGTCCCCAAAGGGATGTCGGTCACATTGATCAACCGGCAAAGAAGAATGATAAATCTCAAGGTGTTGGGCATGGTCGCCGGACCCATGTCACTGTTGCAGAAGCTCAGGAAGACCCAAGTGTCATTCTTGGTACGCTTCGAATCAATTCCTTTCCAGCAATAGTGTTGTTTGATTTTGGAGCATCGCATACATTCATGTCACAATTGTTTGCTCAAGAGCATGGGATAAATTTTGAACCTCTGTCCATCCCTTTGACCATCCATTCCCCGGGTTCTAGCTAGTTCACCACTATGGTTAGTCACGAAAATGAGATTGACATATCCTATCAGAAGTTTCCCACGTCTTTCATTGCACTCAAGTCAAGTGACATTGATGTCATTCTGGGCATGGACTGGTTAACCAAGTATCAAGTCATCATTGACTGTGCACTTAGAACAGTTACTGTGATCTCTCTTGCTGGCATAACTGTCAAGTACTGGACTGATGGTTCAAAGTCTCCGTCGGTAGTTCCTAAACCCTTCTCGGAGTTGTATGCCATGGATGTTTTACCTTCTCTCGAGGTCCAAGATGTCCATGTAGTCTGTGATTTCCCGGATGTCTTTCCTGAAGAGTTGCCTGGCATGCCACCTGATCTAAGTATGGAGTTTGTCATAGAGCTAGTTCCTGGAACTGCTCCTATCTCCAAAAGACCTTATCGCATGCATCCTCATGAGTTGGTGGAGTTGAAGAAGCAACTTGAAGAGCTAGAAGGACTAGGCTACATCCAACCTAGCACATCCTCTTAGGGTTGCCCTACCATCTTTGTCAAGAAGTGGGATACAGATATTCCAATATTGGTTGTAGACTACCGTCCACTCAACGCGGTGACAATCAAGCATAAGTACCCACTTCCCCGGATAAATGACCTCATTGATCAATTAAGTGGTGCCACTGTCTTCTCCAAAATGGACTTAAGATCAGGGTATCATCAAATCAAGATCAGGAAAGAGGATATCCCAAAGACAACATTCACAACTCGTTATGGTTTTTACAAGTATACAGTGATGTCTTTTGGGTTAACCAATGCCCCTGCCACTTTCATGAGGATCATGAACTCCGTCTTCATGGAATATCTCGACAAGTTTGTCGTTGATGGGGATATGCCGAGTGGGGTATACCCGGCAGGACATTCCCTACTGGATTATACTCTCAGCGAGTGGGTCTGCAGGACAGCGACTGGACCATGACCCAAGACGAAGCCTGGCGACTTGAAGCTGAAGGCCCAGAAGTGTAGTTAGGCCCAGTCGGATTAGGTCAAGAACCTCCGAGTCCTTATCCAACTCGGTTGTAGATCTGTAAACCCTAGCAAGGTGACTCTATATAAACCTCCCTAGGGCACACATAGCACTTACGTTCCATCATACACCCCATCGACTCGCCGCCTAGTCGCCGAGCTCTCTCCTTGTAATCTCTCAGCAATACAATCTAGCAGGAGTAGGTCTTTACCCTCTAGGGTCTGAACCTGGGTAAATCCATGTGTCTTTGCCCTCATCTCGCACCGCAAATGGCTGGCCGCCCTTGCCCCCCGTTCTACTACTCGCTGCCAATCGAGCATCTGCCGTGGCCATTCCCATGACAGAGGCGCCCACCGTGGGGCTTGGCCGGTCAGGCATGTGTTCTGCGGCGAGACCCTACTTAACCATCAACCGGACGATCGCCACCGGCCACATGATCGCCATCGGCGATATCCTCCAAATCTTGCCCAACAGCTATGTCCCGGCATCGCGCCTGGTCACGCACAGCATGATCATGCCGGTTGGCACGATCAGCCTCTTCGTCGTCTTCACCGACGTCATCGTGTCGGAGGACTCGGCGTGCGTCAGCGAGTCGCCGCCATGTGATGGGATCGCTGAGATCCAGGTTCGCACCATCCACCGCCTCGCCTCCGAGTACGACTCGGCCAATAGCAACGTGGCTGGCACCAACGCGGCCCTCCACGACGACGCCGGCTCGGCGACCCAGGCTTCGGTCACCGGATCCATTGTCACCGCGTCACCCGCGGGATCCATCACCCAAGTCTCCAGTGTCGGGGATTTCGAAGATCCATCCATCCTCGGGATCTTCAACTCCGATTCCGGATCAAAAAACTCCGGCAATCTCTACACCGGATCTAGTCGCTTCGTCGCGGCCTACATGGCGGGCGGCGCGAGTGCCCGGCCAGACCCCTTCTCCACAACGATCCCGCCAACCACGACAGCGGGAGAGGTCGAGGAGGCATGCCTACGCCTAGAAGAGGCGGTGCGCAAGGAACAGGCCGAGCGCAATTTTTTTTGCCTCGAGCAGCTGAAGGCGCAGGAGATGTTGCTCTACCACCAATGCCACATTCGGATACGCCTGAACCCCACCGTGCAGGGCCGCGCCCTAAACTTCGACAATGAAAACGACCCCGCCTACGTGGCCGAGCGGGTGGTCTGTGAGAACGCGCGTCCAGGCTTCAGTGGCCGCCCGCCACCCGGAGCACCAGTGAGTGGAGCTCCCCCACCGCCACTCGGCCTCGCGTCGTCCCCCCATCCAACCGAGAATCCTCATCTCCCTGCACGAGCGGGACGCGAACGGCCTCCCGCTATACTCCAACCCAATGGACAATGTCATCGCGGGGCAGGCAGTGGTGGCCAACCTCAACGTCACAGGGGAAGGTGCGCTACAGATCCAGTATGCCAAATCCTTTCTCGCCAAGGCCGTCGAGCAGCAGTTCGCAGGAGCCGACTCACGGGGGCGCGTGTACTCCCGCTCTTCCGAAAGCAGGGCGGCCTCGAGCGGCCGCCCATCGATGGCAAACACCCTCAACTGCCCGCCCCCGAGCCCTTACTGCACCAGCCGCGCGTTGCGCACCCAGCGCTCTCCTCCAACGAGCCGCGTGCACCGAACAACACGTTCACCGCCAACAGGCATCCAGTCGATGCGAGCACCCACATCATCAGCAACCAGTTGGCGTGCTCGCCAACCCAACGACTTGCGACACACCCTCACCAACCGCCACGATGGCGAGCCAAGGGGCTCGCTCAGTCGAGTCGGCCCCTAGTGCTTCGGACCGATGATTCGAGCCAAGAAGTACCCGGCAAACTTCAAAGCGATGAAGGAGATCTAAAAATATGATCCCATGTACGATCCGGCCCTGTGGCTAGACACATACCTCATGGCGATGGGAATCGCCGGCCACACCGACCTCCTCTCCGCTCGCTACCTCCCCGTGATGATGGAGGGAGCGAGTCGGCAATGGATCAACACCCTCCCCGCGGACAGCATCGATTCCTGGGAGGACATGCGCGAAGCCTTCGTCAGGCACTTCGAGGGCTCCGACACCCACACCACCTCCATCGAGGACCTAGAACGATGCATCAAGGGACCCCGCGAGTCGACCCGTAGCTAGGTCCAACGATGGCGAGACTTTTGGTTCAACGCGGCCGGTATCCACCCGGATACGGCAATCCATTTCTTCAAGACCTCGTGCCTCTATGAGCCCCTGGTCGCCAAACTTAAGAGGGTGCACAAGACACTCGACAACATCCCATACCTCCTTGAGATTGCCAAACGGTACACGGAGGAGTACCCAAACCAAGAAACCGACGACGAGTCGGGTGGAAATCGCTGCCCAAGCGGCCACGACAACGGGAGGCGACCCGAGCTACGTTACAACAACACTCGCCTCACCGGCAAGCGCCGTAGTGATGGGAAAGTCGACTTCGTTGCCAATGCCGGCTACGCGCCACGCGACCCCAAGAGCTTCCGCCGCGACGGAGTCCAACACCACGACAGCGGAAACTACAAGGCGAGGCCGAAATTCGACCCAGTCGCTCTCCTCAACCAACCCTGTGTGTTCCACGACAGGAAGGGGAAACCAGCCATGCACACGACCGCCGACTGCCACTCCTTGAAGGAGATCAAGAAGGCACGGCGCGCATGGGAGGACCCCAACAACAACCCACCCAACGGCGGAGCATTCGGCAACGACGTCAGCTCGCTCCACACCTTGACCGGGCTCGGCACCAAGCGCGAGAAGAAGGTCCTCTCCCGCGCCGTCGCTGTCAACACGGTGTCCTAGGTCGACGTCCCCCGCTTCCTCAACTGGTCCGAGCAGTACATCACGTGGAGCCGCGAGGACTACTCGCCGTGGATCGAATATCCTGGGCGAGTCTCCCTGGTGGTCAAGCCCAAAGTGGGCGACTACTGGCTCCCAAGACATTGATGGACGGCGACTGTAGCTACCACAGTCGATGATCTAGACAACTCTCACCACCTTCCACGACATCATCCCCGGTTGGAAGGCATACCCGATCGGCAAGGTGACGCTGCCAGTCATCTTCGGAACACCAACCAACTTCCGCACCGAGCGGATCATCTTCAAGCTGGTAAACTTCAACAGCCACTACCATTGCGTCCTAGGGCGGCAAGCGTTCGCCAAGTTCATGGCAGCGCAACATTACACGTACAACGCGATGAAGCTCCCAGAGCCATGTGGCATCATCACCGTCCATGGAGACCCCGACATGGCCATCGAGTGCGAGGAAAAAGGCGCACGGCTCACGGATGCCGTAATCGCCGCAGAGGCCAACCACGCAGAAGAGCTCTCCAGATACGCGAGCGGGGTCGAGAAAGACAACCCCACAATACTGAAGAAGCCCAACGTGGACGGCAGATCGATCGCGTTCGAGGCCACCACGCACACTCGCGCTTTCAAGCTGGTCCCAGGTGACTCCAGCCAGACGGTGACGATCAGAACAGGCATGAGCCCCACATAGGAAAAGGCGTTCATCAAGTTCCTCCGTGCGAATCGCGACATCTTCTCATGGAAGCTATCCGACATGCCAGGTGTCCCGAGGGAACTCGCTGAGCACAAAGTCAACGCCGACCCCAAAGCACGACCTGTCAAGCAGTCGCTACGGCCCTTCAATGAAGAGCGCCGTCGATCAATCACCAAGGAGGTGCAGCGTCTAATCGCTGCAGGCTTTATTTGGCCCATCAAATACTCCAAGTGGCTGGCAAACCCAGTCCTAGTCGAAAAGAAGAATGGGACCTAGAGAATGTGTATCGACTACTGGTTGATTCACTTCGACGGGTCCACGAACACAGACGGTGCAGGAGCAGGAATCATACTTACATCCCCCAAAGGCGACAAGCTCCGCTACATGTTGTACCTCGATTTCACCCCCTGCACCAACTACATGGCCGAGTACGAGGCCCTCCTACACGACATGTGAGCCGCCAAGGAGGTGAACATCAATCGCCTGCGGTGCTACGGAGACTCTGACCTCGTCGCCACACAAGTCGCTGGTACCTGCGACGCCGTCTCCCCCACCATGGTGGCATACTGCCAAGCAGTGGACCAGCTGGGTGGCCACTTTGCTGGCTACTCCGTCGAGTGGATCGATCGGCGCAAGAACGAAGAGGCCGATGCCCTCTCTCGCATCGGATCGTCTTGTCAAACGCCACCCGCCGGCGTCTTCCTCAACACCATCCACAAGCCCTCCGTCTCTCCCCCGAAGGAGATCGACCTCGGGATCCTGCTGCAACCGGGCCCCGCCCTGGTCGCCATGATCGCAGAACCCAGCGATTGGACGGTGCCATACGTCGCCTACCTCGAGGGAGGGACCCTGCCAGTAGACGAGACGGAGGCGCGTATGATCGCGCACCACTGGAAATCTTTCATCGTCATTAACAGCAAGCTCGACAAGCGCAGCGTGACAGGCATGTTCCAACGCTATGTGTAGCCGGGGGAAGGGCGCCAGATCCTCCAAGACATCCACGCAGGCGACTGCGTCCACCATGCTGGCGCCCGGTCCCTGGTCGCCAAACCCATGCAACACGGATTCTACTGGCTCAACGTGCATGCCGATGGGATCGACATTGTCCAGCGCTGTGTCGAGTGCCAGAAGTACGCCAACCAGACGAATGTACCCAACTCGGCGCTCAAGACCATCCCCCATCACCTGGCCATTCGCCGTATGGGGCATGGACATGGTGGGAACCTTCAAGAAGGCACCCTACGGCTACACCTACCTCCTAGTCGTCGTCGACAAATTCACAAAGTGGGTGGAGGCCAAGCCAGTCCGCAAGTGTGACGGGAAGAGCGCGACAAAATTCCTCGGCGAGCTCATCTACCGCTACAGATTCCCGAACAACATCATCACAGACAACGGCACCAACTTTGCCAAGGGCGCCATAGCGGAATTTTGTGAGGAGCATAACATACGGCTCGACCTCTCCTCAGTCGCCCACCCGGATGTAGGGGTTCGTAGCATGGAAAACAAAAAAATTCTACCGTATGCACACAAACAAGCCAAGATCTATCTACTACATTGTAGCAACGAGTCGATTAGAGTACTCACCCTTCAAGATTCCAAAGCGGTTAACGAGAGCAGATTCTCGTGGGTGATGTAGTCGTACACTTGCCGATCTCAAGATTGCGTAGACGATCCTTCCGCGCTATGCTCCGCGTTCGGCAGCGCTTCACATCGCTCGTTGAATTGATGAAGACCTTCCTCTCCCTTGTTTCAGCAGGCAGCAGAGGTTGTAGTTCTCCCCTCGTGATTCTGGCAGCACGACGGCGTGGTGTCAGAAGTAGAGGGAAGATCCCGTAGGGCTTCGCCTAAGCCGGTGCGAGTTATGGTGGATCTAGGGTTTTCTGGCGATCTAGGTTTAGAAGGCCGGAGAGGAGGAGGTGGTGTCGGTGGTGGCTAGGGCGACGGCGACGAGGCGGCGGCACACATGGTGGGGCGGGCTGGCTCTTGTGGTGTTTGGGGCATCCCTCCCCCTCTATTTATGAGAGGGGGCAGCCTTGGGAGGGGAGAGTTTGAATCCAAACCCAAACACAAGTTGGATTGAAGGAAGGACTCTTTCCTTCTTCCACTAGGAAACCATTGTTCCAGTTTGACTTTTCAAACCTCCCTTTGACTTTCAATTTAGAGCTTTAATTCTCTCTTGCAAATGCCCAAACCAAGTGACCTAGGATATGATCCAATCATTCCACTTACCCATGACACAATCATGGACCATTCCCCTTCCGGTCCGGTGAACCTTCTAGAACCTCTCCAATGAAAACATCGGAATCATTCCCAAACTCCAGAATCGGACTTTCCTTATATGAATCTTATTCTCCGAACCATTCTGGATCTCCTCGTGATATCCCGGATCCCATCCGAGACTCCGAACAACATTAGGTATCCCTATTTAACATTCCATATTTACTAAACAACATCGAATCCTTAAGTGTGTTTCCCTATGGTTCATGAATTATGTGGACATGACCGAGACACTTCTCCGATCAAAAACCAATAGAGGAATCTGGAAATTCATATGGCTCCCAAATATTTCTACGATTACTTTGCGATCAAATGAACCACTTACATACGATACCAATTTCCCTTTGTCTCGCGATAGTTTACTTATCCGAGGTTTGATCGTCGGTATCTCTGCATACCTAGTTCAACCTCGTGACCGATAAGTACTCTTTTCTCGTTCCCGTGATATGTGATCCCTTGTGAGACAGTCACATGCTTGCAAGCCAATTGGATGACATTCCACCGAGAGGGCCCAGAGTATCTATCCGTCATATGGATGGACAAATCCCACTTTTGATCCATGTGCCTCAACACATACTTTCCGAACACTCAATGCCACCTTTATAGCCACCCCGTTATGGTGTGGTGTTTGATGTCATCAAAGCATCCTTCCGGTGATGGTGATTAGCATGATCTCATGGTCGAAGGAATTAGGTTACTATGTATCAGAAAGCTTATAGCAAACAAACTATTGAAATGACTTGATCTTTATGCTACGCTTATCTATAGGAGTATGTCCATCATACCATTCTCCTAATGATATGATCTTGTTGTTAATAACATCTCAATATTCATGATCGAGAAACCATAATCATCTATTAACCAACAAGTCAGTATTATAATGAGTCTTTACCAGGGACTCTAATTTAATTTACAAATCACACAAGTATTAATGTTTCCGGTTAATACTGTTATAGCATGAATGTAAACATTTATCATAAAGAAAGATATAATAATAACCACTTTTATTATTGCCTCTAGGGCATATCTCCAACAGTCTCCCACTTGCACTAGAGTCAACTAATCTAGATTACATGGTAATATACCGAACACAAATGGTGGTTTGGTGCTGGTCATGTTTTGCCCTCGAGAGAGGTTTAGTCAACGGATCTGCCACATTGAGATATGTGTGTACTTTGCAAATCTTTATGTCACCATTTTGGACATGCTCTCGAATAGCGTGAAAATGTAGCTTGATATGCTTCAGCTTCTTGTGTGACCTTGGTTCTTGGGCATTGGCTATGGCGCCCATGTTACCACAGTAGATAGACATTGGGTCCAGCGCACTTGGAACCACACCGAGTTCTGTAATGAACTCCTTCATCCATATCGCCTCTTGTGAAGCCTCCGAAGCAGCTATGTATTCCGATTCAGTTGAAGATCTCGCCACAACGCTTTGCTTTGAACTCCTCTAGCTAACTGCTACACCATTCAAAGTAAATACGTATCAGATTGAGATTTAGAATCGTCCGAATCGGTGTTCCAACTAGCATCGGTGTAACCATTAACAACGAGTTGTTCATCACCTCCATAAGAAAGAACCATATCCTTAGTTCTTCTCAAGTACTTAAGGATGTTTTTGACCGCTGTCCAATGATCCACTCCTGGATCACTTTGATATCTGCTAGTCAAACTAACAGCATATGCAATGTCGGGTCTAGTACATAGCATGGCATACATAAGAGATCCTATGGCTGAGGCATAGGGAGTCTTACTCATCCTTTCTCTATCTTCTGCCGTTGCAGGACTTTGAGTTTTACTCAAGGTCGTATTGGGCAACATGGGCAAGAACCCTTTCTTGCTATCTTCCATTCCAAACCTCTTTAGAACTTTGTCCAAATATGTACTCTGTGACAATGATATTAGGCGTCTCGATCTATCTCTATAAATCTTTATGTCTAATATGTAAGCTGCTTCGCCAAGATCTTTCATTGAAAAACTATTATTCAAATAATCCTTGACACTATTAAGAAGGTATACATCATTCCCAATCAACAATATGTCATCTACATATAGTATTAAGAATGCCACAGAGCTCCCACTCACTTTCTTGTAAATACAAGCTTCTCCATAAGTTTGTATAAAACCAAAGCTTTTGATTACCTTATCAAAACATTGATTCCAACTTCGGGATGCTTGCTTCAATCCATAAATGGACCGTTGAAGTTTGCATACCTTGTTAGCATCTTTAGGATCGACAAAACCTTTGGGTTGTACCATATACAACTCTTCATCAATGTCTCCATTGAGGAACACTGTTTTGACATCCATCTGCCATATCTCATAATCATAATATGCAGCGATTGCTAACAAAATCCTCACAGACTTTAGCTTTGCTACTGGTGAGAAAGTCTCATCGTAGTCAACTCCTTGAATTTTTCGAAACCCTTTTGTGACAAGTCGAGCTTTATAGACAGTAACATTACCATCAGCATCTGTTTTCTTCTTGAAAATCCATTTGTTCTCGACATCCTTCCGGCTATCCGGTAAGTCCACCAAAGTCCATACTTGGTTTTCGTACATGGATCCAATTTCGGATTTCATGGTTTCTTGCCATTTATTGGAATCTGGGCTCATCATCGCTTCCTCATATGTTGCAGGGTCATCGGTGTTGTCCACCAACATGACACTCATCACGGGATCATACCAATCAGGAGTGGTATACGAGTTCTCGTTGACCTGCGAGGTTCCGTAGTAACTTCAACCGAAGTTTCATGATCAACAACATTAGCTTCCTCTCTTATTGGTGTAGGCGCCACAGGAACTACTTCCGGTGCTGCGCTACTCGCAAGTTCAAGAGAAGATTCATCAACCTCGTCGAGTTCTACTTTCCTTCTAGTCACTTATTTTGAGAGAAACTCCTTCTCTAGAAAGGATCCATTCTTGGCAACGAAGATTTTGCCGTCGGATCTATGGTAGAAGGTATACCCAATAGTTTCCTTCGGGTATCCTATGAAGACGCATTTTTCCTCTTTGGGTTCAAGATTGTCGGGCTGTAACTTCTTTACATAAGGTTCACAACCCCAAACTTTAAGGAACAACAATTTAGGTTTCTTCCCAAACCACAATTCATACGGTGTCATTTCAATGGATTTAGATGGTGCCCTATTTAAAGTGAATGCGGCTGTTTCTAATGCATAACCCCAAAACGATAGCATTAAATTTATAAGTGACATCATAGAACGAACCATATCTAAGAGAGTTTGATTACGACGTTCGGACACACCATGACGGTGTGGTGTTCCCGGCGGTGTCAATTGTGAAAGTATTCTGCATTTCTTCAAATGCTCGCCAAACTCGTAACTTAGATATTCACCTCCACGATCCGATCGTAGAAATTTAATCTTCTTGTTACGTTGATTCTCTACCTCACTTTGAAATTCCTTAAACTTCTCGAAAGTTTTGGACTTATGTTTTATGAAATAGATATACCCATATATACTCAAGTCATCCGTGAAGGTAAGAACATAATGATAACCACCGCGTGATGCTACACTCATTGGACCACACACATCGGTATGTATGATTTCCAATAAGTCCATAGCTCGCTCCATCATACCAGAAAATGGAGTCTTAGTCATTTGTCGTGGTGGTGGCACGGCAGATGCCATGGGTAGGCTAAAGTACGGGGCCAATGGATGCTAGAGGGATCTGGGGAGGGAAGATGTAGCTGATTCTACACACAAAAGACTAAGGTAAAGATCTTTATTTCTCCTTCTTTGGTCTACAAGTGCTCCTTGAGCTGTATACAAGGAGAAAGGGAGACCTCTATCAGCCTAACGGTACTAAAAATGAGTCGGCCCTTCCTCAGGGTCCAAGCCTCCCCTTATAAAAGAGAACCTTGGGTTCCTTTAGGGCTGACGTGGCAAGCATATTCGAGGAATATGCTTGTCCCAATATAGTAACTCGGCGACCTCCTTTCCGTGTCGCCCTTCTAATGACGGCAGGGTTCCAGAGGGCCCCTCCTGCGTGCCTCGGGCTTCAGGACTGTCACCTCCGTGACCTCCTTCTGCCCCTCTGTCGCTCTGCGCCTTTGTCCCTTGTGCTTGGCTCTGCTCAGATTCTCCCTAGCATGTGGCTAGAGTTTGACTTTAGGCTTATCCTTCTCCTGTAAGCTTTGTATCATTCGGCCCTGCCTCACGTAACTCGGCTCATCCTTTACCCGTATTAAGATTACTCGGGCTAACCCGGCCGACTTACGCAGTATCTCGGCCGGGTAATGCCTTGCCATCATCATAAGGGTCCTGCCCTTTCATATCTTGGCCGACCTCTACAGGATCCGGCCGACTCAGGCTGTAACTCGGAAACTGGACGGGGAACATCCTTTCGTCTTTCCCCATCTTTACCCTATCCGAGGTCACCTCCTCAACATTAGTCCCCGAAGCTGGTACGGCCCCGCCGGTAACTTCGGCCGGGTCGTATCAGTTTCATGATATTCGTTTCCCAATGTTTCTGAGTTATCTTTTTCTCGTTCGAGGTATCATCTTATCTTCTCATGTACGCCTCGTCTTACGTGTCGTACTCATCATTGTCTGTCTAGCTTTTTGCTCTACTACATTTACTGATAGGCTACAGTTATTACTGTGCATGTCGCGTCGGCGCTGCGACGCCTCGCGTACCGTTTCCGTCAGGGATCTTGGCTTTCTCTTTCATCGTGTGGTCGCCTGTGCGGTTCCACTTAGCTGCGTGTGGTCGCGCCGCGTACATGATCTACACGGATAACTGCCACACCCACGATCGCACTACCTCTCTGGCGGCGCGGTTATAAAGAGGGGCACGGGACTGGGGGATTCACTTTCCCCTTTCCCTTACTTGCGCCCTTCTTCTTCCTCTCGCCTCTGATCCCTTTCGTGCTTCCGCTGCCGTGCGCTCACCTGGGTCTCTGACGGCAGGGATCCCGCCGCATTGCTCCGTCGGCCCCGTTCCTGTTTGCTTGCTCCGGCGTCGTCGCCGGTGAGTTCTTCCGGTCCTATCGCCTAGGATCTCCTCTAGACTCCTCTGTTTCCCTTTTGTTTTTGCGCAGCAGTTCCTTCGCTGCTCCGCCGCCGTTTCCGTGTAGAATTACGATGGGGCCGTGCAGTTCTAAGTTTTCCTCCGCCGCTAGTTCTTCCTCCGTAAATTTCTCCGGTGACCCCATGTTGAGCTCCGTCAGCGGTGCCCTTATTGAGGATGACGATGCTGCCTCTGGGCCCGAACGGGGCTCGTGGCAGGGCTCTGCTGTCACCCGCTGAGAGATTGAGTGGCTAATCCGAACTCGTCGGATTCCTGCCGAGGTAGCTTGTCGCTTACCCGGCAGCGAGTCCTCTCCAGTTCTTAGGGAGGGCAAATATGTAGTCTTCATGTCGCATTTTGCTCGCGGGTTTGGTCTCCCTCTTAGCGATTTCGCTAGGGAGTTCCTTGATTACTTCGTCCTTCAGCCGCATCATCTTCCTGCTAACGCCATCGCCTCTCTTTCTGCCTTCATCTCTGCCTCGGAGGGATACTTCGGCCTATGGCCATCTATGCATGTTTGGTCAAAGTTTTTTCAGATTCGATCCCATGTCATCCCAGACAAATCTCTGCAACCCTCCGAGAAGTTGCTCACCCAATGCGGAGCCACATCCATCATGCCTCGGAGGCAATCCGTATTTCCTCGCGTCGCAGGCCTAGAATCATGCAAGAAATGGCATAAGTCATTCTTTTATGTCAAGAACTCTGGGAGTGAAGATAAGATTCGGCTCCCCGCTTTTTCCATCGGCCCTCCTTCCAAGCAGAACTGGACCTATAATCCGAGGAAGAGTCATGCTCTGGCCGAGGCCTTTGAGATTCGGCTGAAGGAACTAATCCGCTCCGGGCTACGCGGTGAGGATATGATGACTACCTTCATCAGCAGCCGGATCTTCCCATTTCAGAAACGCACACACAAGCTCTGCTATATAAGCGGTCCTCTCGATCCCAACCGAGTCTCGATGGTGGAGCTGGACAACTACCTCATCTTCAAGCGCGTCCGGGCTATCTTTAAGATGGAGATGCCGGAGGATTGGGCCTGGGGATTGAAGCCGTTCACCCGCGAGCATCCCCCTCCCGAAGTAAGTTTACGCATTTGTGTTTTGCTTCCTAATCGTGTTCGTAACTCTTTTTGCTAATTTTTCTCTTTCTTGTCCTGCAGAGGTTTGAGGAGCAGAAGACTGAGGATGCCGAGGTTTTGTCACTCCCGTGGCCTGCGGATCGGAATACTCCAGACAGCGGGGAGCCGGACTCAGAAGAGTTCGTTCCTAAGTCGGATCTCGCTCCGGCTCGCCCTCGCGGCAAGACCTCGGCACACGAGGAGGAAGGTGATTTGGACGAGGTCCAAGTTCTAGAGGTAGTTGCCGCAATGCCAATTTCTTATGCATTTCCGGCTTTTACTTTCTCAGCTAATCCGGCCGGTCAGGTTCACAACGCCGAGCCTCTTGCCTCCCGGCCTCCTGTTACCTCGGGGAAACGTAGCGCTCCGGCTGGTGCCTCAGGAGCGGCTCCCAGGAAACGAACAAAGAAGTCAGCCCAGCACCCTCCAAAGCTCAAAACTATGCCCGGGGTTACTGGGTGAGTTGCTTTTGTTTTTATTTCTTGTTTCTCTCTTTCCGCTTTTTGACCTAATCTTCTTGTCTTTGCAGGGCTCCTCTTTCTGTTAAACCCAGCGGTCCTAGCATGACGAGTCGTATGACTCGGCCGCCTTCTCCTCCGCCTCTTGAGGATATCAGAGTTCTGAGTCCTGCTCGCGTTGCTTCTCCTCCTGCTCCGAATCAGACACCACCTTGCCATGATGCGCCTGAAATTTCTCCTGTTGATGCCGATACACTTCGGCCAACAGATATTCCTACCGAACCCGCTGCCTCCTCCGTGAACCCCGATGTTTCTGTTGAGATTCCTTCGACCCCCGCGGTCTCTACTGTGACACCAACTCCAGCCGAGGATATCAATATCTCGGCGCCCTCTGCAACCGTAATTCCTCCAGCTCCCAAGGACGCTGCTCCAAGTGCCGAGGTATCGGCTCCTACCGACGCCTCTCTTAAGGCAAGGAAGGTCGTTGTTATGAAGCCTGCGTCCTCTCAGAAAGGACTTGCCAGCTCATCTCAGCCTACAATTGCTGATGCGCTGCGCAAGGGGGCTTCCTCTGCCAAGAGCACTATTACCCCGGCCGCTGACACACAGCTTGCCCTCCATAAGAGTCCCGCGGCAGCGGCGGTTACCCAACATGTCCGAGGTAAAGTTCTGACTCGCACGGAAAGTGGGAACAGTCTCGGCTCGTTGGTCGAGTATGCCCATAATTGGAATGCTGCCGATCAGCTCGAGGGTAATCCAAGCAACCAGCCGTTTCAACTTTCTGACATCAGCAGCCGCCTACATCTGGCTGCCAAGATCATTCTTGACAGTGACAAGATGAATGAGGTAATTGTTTTTATGGAGTTTTGATTAGTCCTCCGGATGCTATTATATATACTCTAGTCCCCGAAGCTTGCAACCGAATAACTTGTTATTCGTTTGGAAGTTTTATGATGCTTTACTTAGTTCAGTTTTGTCTTAGAGTTCGAACCTCCATCCAACTAGATCTGCATTAAATTCTGCTTGATTTGGGTCTGTCTGAGCCTTGAATATCCAGCCACTTAGGTCCGAGTTAAGTCTCACTTCACTTGGATCTGTCTTAGCTTTGAATATCCTGCCACCTAGATCCGAATTAAATCTTGCTTGACTCGGATCTGTCTTAGCTTTGAATATCCAGCCACCTAGATTTGGGTTAAGTTTTGCTTGACTCAGATCTGTCTTAAGTTCAAATACCTTATTACTATTTGCTTTATTGCTTAGGTTGCACATGATCGGTGGACCGCCGAATTCCAAAGGCTGCTTTTTGCGCATAAAAAATTGCAAGAAAAGTACGAGAAGGTTGTGCCTGTGGTGAAGAAAGATGGTAAGTTGACAAACTCTTGCATCATCTCTGAAGCTCTTATTGTTTTGTGCATGAGATGTCGGCTCACTTTGTTGGTAAACAGGGAACATCAATAATCTTAACATCCGTCTTGAGAAGAAAGTCAAGGCCCTGGAAGGTTAGTTACTCTTTTACTTTATATAATCCCCTTTGAAATGTGCATTAAGTTTCTTTTAACTCTTTTGGCTTTGGTAAAGCCGAGTTACAAACCTTTGCAGCGTCTCACCAAGATTGCACGCCCATGCCTGATGTGATGCTGCATTTTTTTAGAACAAGCCGCTACTCACTCGGCGCAGCTGAAGGATAAGGATGACGAGATAACTCGCTTGCACGCCGAGGCGGAGTCCCTTAAGCTCTCTCAGAAGTCTGAATTAGAAAAGGTCGACCAGGAGTTCTCCGAGGAGAAGAATCGGCTAGCTCTGCAATTTCAGAAAAATAAAGAGCTCCTCGAGGCTGCCGAACTAAAGGCACGGGGGATGAGTGAGGAGATCACTCGCTTTGAGAAGAGCAAGAATGACTGGGCTAAAAATCTTCAGATCATGCTGAGCTATATTCATCGTAAGCTTCTGACATAGGCCGAGTTATCTTTTCCCTTGCTTACTGTTGACCGACGCCTTTCTGTTTTGCGCAGACCATTTTCCAGAAGCTAAGCCCGTGAGCTCTAACACGGTGATTAATGCTCGTGTGCGCCGAGGTGTTCCTGCTGATGCGGGCTCAGAGTACTCGATGGAGGATTTCTTGGTTGCTGTTGGCACTGCAGTTGGTCCGATGAAGATTATGGGCAGGGATTTGGTGCAGGCAGCTATCCGAGCCTACCATGTTCTCTGGACGAATACTTCTAGGACTCCTGATATTGATGAGGTCAAAGTATTGGTGGAAATATTAATGGCATCTGAGAAACAGCTAAGTCTTTGGAGGGAATCGGCCGGACGAGCTGGTGCTGATATGGCTCTCACTGTCATCCTATCATGGTATGAAGATATTTCTCTTCATATTTTGAGAAATTTGCGCACTGGTTCTCGTTGGGTTGAGGACCCAGACTTTGTCGCTCTCCGGCAAGCTCGTGCCTTCCAGCTTGTTGAGTATGCAGACGTGCATACCTGGAATGAAGGTCCGAGTTTCCTTCCTAACCCGGAGGACGAGGTCGAAGTTGAGGATGCCTCGGATGATAACTCAGCTGATCAGGGCGAAGATGAGGGTAACTCGGCTACTTCTGGTGATTCCAGTTCGAGCTTGGATGGTAACAGCGACGCGCGATCCTCCTCCAAAGGTACTGGGCATTCCACTGCGCAAGCTGACGCTCCTCAACAGCCTCGGGCTTCTTTCGAAGTCGCTCCTGGGTCTGTGGAGGGCGAGGCAACCTCAGCCGAAGTTCCAGCTACCTCGGAGTGCCCAGCCCCTGACCAAGTCACTTCCTTTCCAGCTAAAAAACTTTAAGCCATTTCTTACCCCTGGTATGCCGGGCGTATGATGTACGTCAAACATTTGTCCGTCTTTTGTGCGGTATGAATTTCTTTTGCCGTATGCCGCTGATACACATGTGGTTGCAATCGTTATTAATTTGTTTGACTGGTCCTATTTGTCCGAATCCTTGCTTTGGGGGCCTTCAACTTCATGAGTTTGGAGTATATATTTGCCTTTGTTCTCCCGTAGTTCGGCGTCCAATGTTGCCTGACTTTGCCACTTGACCACTGTGGCTTGGACTGTTAAACTGGGCGTAAAACTTGAAGACCGTATTTGGGGAGAGCAAAGTAATATCACTCTGAGAGCCTAGGTTTGATACCCACTCTTGCCACAAAGGATAACCCATACTTAGAAATAATATAGGGTCCCCGAGGCACTGCTCAAAGCAATAAGTTTAATATATAAACCAAACTTAGAAACAATATAAGACAGTCCCCGAGTCACTGCTCAAGGTGCCGAGGTTTAATATATAACACAAAATTAAAAATAATATAGGTCAGTCCCCGACCACTGCTTTAGCGCCGAGGTCCAATACCTGAATCAAACTTAGCGACAATGTGGGGCAGTCCCCGAGTCACTGCTCAAGGTGTCGGGGTTTAATACATAAACCAAACTTAAAAACAATATAGTGCAGTCCCCGAGCCGCTACTCAAGGTGCCGAGGTTTGATACATATCATGAAATTAAAAACAACATATGGCAGTCCCCGAGTCATTGCTCTGGACGCCGAGGTTCAATACATAGTTGGTGCTCCATCCTGAGGCATCATTTTACAATGTGTCATAGATGACTCCTACGAGTAAAATGGACGAAGTAAAGCTACGTTCCATGGTCTTTTCGATTCTTCGCCGGCTTTGTCTGCCCTGTTCTTTCCTGGTGATTGCGCATCGATTAGGTAATACGCATCATTGTGCAATGCTTTGCTCACGATGAATGGTCCTTCCCATGGAGGCGACAGCTTGTGCATGCCGGCCGTGTGTTGCACCAGCCGGAGAACGAAATCTCCTTCTTTAAACACTCTTGGATTCACCTTCTTGCTGTGATATCGTTGCAAGTCCTGCTGATAGATAGCTGATCTTGATAGCACCAGCTCTCTAGCTTCTTCTAGCAGATCGACATCATCTTGCCGAGCTACCTCATTTACTTCAGCGGTTGTATACTGGGTAGCCCTTGGTGAGTCATGTATTATGTCGGCTGGAAGCACAGCTTCTGCCCCATACACTAGAAAAAATGGTGTATAACTTGTTGATCTGTTGGGGGTAGTCCTGAGGCTCCATAGTACTGCTGGTAGTTCCTCAATCCAACATCCTGCCGACTTTTGCAGCGGTTCGACGAGTCGTGGTTTTATTCCAGACAGTACTAGTCCATTAGATCTTTCTACTTGCCCATTGGATGTTGGGTGAGCCACAGAGGTGACATCTAGTCTTATGTGCTTTTCTTGACAGAATCTAGCGAAGGCTCCTTCTGCAAAGTTTGTACCGTTGTCTGTAATAACACTGTGTGGGTACCCATATCTTAAGATAATATCTTTGAGGAATTTCACTGTTGTGGGCCCATCACATTTCTTTATTGGTTTCACTTCAATCCATTTTGTGAACTTGTCCACCATTACTAATATGTGGGTCATCCCGCCTCGGGCCGGCTTAAATGGTCCCACCATATCTAAGCACCATACAGAAAATGGCCAAGTAATTGGTATTGTTTTTAACTCGGACGAAGGCATATGTATTTTGCTGGCATATCTTTGGCAACCATTACATTTGTCGACCAGTTCTTTGGCCTCTTTCAACGTTGTTGGCCAATAAAACCCATGCCTGGATGCTTTGGCCACTAAAGCTCGGGATGAGGCGTGATGTCCGCATTCTCCTTGATGTATATCTAGGAGGATCTCCTGGCCTTCCGCCGAGCTCACACATCTTTGCAACACACTTGTGACACTCCTTTTATACAGCTCATTGTTTATGATTGTATAAGCTTTAGCTCTTCTCACTGTCTGTCTTGCCAATATCTCGTTATTCGGCAAACTCGCATCTCTAAGGAAAGAGAATATGGGTTGCGCCCATGTAGGTGTGATTTTCTCTGGTGTAGTCTCACTATCTATTTTCATGTTTTCTGCCGACATAACTACCTCGGATTTCTCTATACTCATCCTTGCATCGTCTGGCCTTATTTTTGGAAATTCCGGGTTGCATTGCCTGTCAATTTCCATCGGCACATTATCCTCTCTTGATTTTGCCGAAATAAAGATGGATTCGGACTCTGGAGACGGTGTTATTGATGGCTTCCTCAGGTGCTCTAGGGCGATACCTGGGGGAATTGACTGTCTGGTTGATCCGAGTTTTGACAATGTGTCTGCGGCGTCGTTTTCTACCCGAGGTACATGATGAAATTCAAATCCATCGAAGTATCCACTGAGTTTTTGCACATGAAACCTATACAAAGTCACATTGTCATCCAACGCATCCCAATTGCCTGAGACTTGCTATACTACTAGATCTGAATCTCCATAGCACAAGATTCGGTGTATGCCAATCTCTTTCGCCACCTTCAATCCATGGACTAGTGCCTCATATTCGGCTACATTGTTTGACGCGGCAAAATGTATTTGCAGCACATATCTCAGCTGGTCTCTTTTCGGCGAGGTTAACACTATTCCTGCCCCCAAACCATTTCTTAGTTTGGAACCGTCAAAGTGCATCGTCCAATAATTCGGATCTGGTAATGGTGGTTCGTATTGTACCTCGGCCCAATCTACGAAGAAGTCGGCCACAGCCTGAGATTTGATTGCGTCTCACTTGTCGAATTGCGGAGCATAAGGCGACAATTCAATTGCCCATTTTGCTATTCGGCCACTTGCATCTTTGTTGCTCAATATGTCGGCTATAGGTGCTTCACAAATCACCTTGATGGGGTGCTCTTCGAAGTAATGTTTAAGTTTCTTTGCTGACATGTACACCCCATATGCCATCTTCTGATAATGTGGGTAATTTTGTTTTGAAGCTGATAGTACCTCGCTTAGGTAATACACCGGCCTTTGTACTGATTTATCATCTTCAATTCGTTCCACCATGATTACCGTGCTCACTACTCTGTTGGTGGCTGCTATGTAAAGTAACATAGGCTCTTTCAATAATGGAGAAGCTAAGACCGGCGCTGTGACCAACATCTTTTTCAATTCATGAAATGCATTGTCTGCCTGTGGAGTCCAAATGAATTTATCCGATTTCTTCATCAACTGATAAAGGGGTAGTGCTTTCTCTCCCAGCCGACATACAAATCGGCTGAGCGAGGCTAAACAACCTGTGAACTTTTGTACGTCATTTAGACATCTTGGCAATTCCATCCTTTCCACTGCTTTTATCTTAGTTGGGTTGGCCTCTATACCTCGGCTAGATACGAGAAAACCGAGCAATTTTCCTGCTGGCACACCAAACGTGCATTTTTCCGGGTTAAGCTTCATTCGGAACCTTCTCAGGTTCGCGAAAGTCTGCCGAATATCATCCAGTAGCGTTTTGCTTTCTTTGGTTTTGATAACTACATCATCTACATATACTTGTAAATTTTTCCCTATCTGGTCATGTAGACATTTTTGCATGCATCTCTGATACGTTGCTCCTGCGTTGCGCAGGCCGAATGGCATGGTGCGATAGCAATAAGACCCGTACGGGGTAATAAACGCAGTCTTTATTTGATCGGTCGGATTTAACGGTATCTGGTGAAAACCAGAATACGCGTCTACAAATGATAATAGTTCACAACCAGCGGTCGAATCAATGACTTGGTCTATCCTAGGTAAAGGAAAAGGATCTTTTGGACACGCCTTGTTCAGGTTCGTGTAATCGATACACATTCGCCATACAATGGCTATGTTGGGGTCTTCCTTATTCTTTTCCACTAGCACCGGGTTTGATAACCAATCTGGATACAGCACCTCCATGATGAACTCGGCCGCGAGGAGCCGAGCTATTTCATCCCCTATTTTTTTTCTCCTGTCCTCGACGAAGTGGCGGAGAGGTTGCTTCACCGGCCTTGCTCCTGGCCTTACATTCAAAGAGTGCTCAGCCAACTCCCTCGGCACACCTTGCAGATCCTGAGTTGACCATGCAAAGATATCCCGATTCTCACGGAGGAAGTTGGTGAGCTCGCTTTCCTATTTAGCATCTAGGCCGGCACCAATGGTGACGGTGCGCTCTGGGAACTGCTCATCTATCTGGAACTTTTTTGTTTCTTTAGTCGGCTGAAAAGAGACACTTCCATGCGGGTTGGCTAATGCCAGCATATTCAATTGTGACAACTGAGCGAGGGCTGCCACCTCCTGAATCCTTCTTTTTTCTCTTGCTATTACCAATGACTCGGCGAGATTTGATCCGGCTGAAGCACATTCCATTGACTTCCTGTAATCCCCTGCTACTATTATCACCCCTTGCGGTCCGGGTAACTTCATTTTCAGATAACTTATATGGCAGCTGCCCATGAATTTGGCCAATGCTGGCCGTCCGAGTAGAGCATGATAGCAACTCTCTAGATCCACCACCTCAAACTCTAAATTTTCTTCTCTGCAATTCTCTCTTGTGCCGAATAAGACATCCACTCGAACCTTACCAATGGGTTCGCACGAAAGCCCTGGTACTATCCCATGGAAAGTGGTCCTCGTGGATTGCAGCATGTTCTGCGATATTCCGAGTTTATGCATTGTATCTTTGTACATGATATTGATACTGCTCCCATTGTCAACGAGTACCTTTGAAAATTTCACATTAATGCTTGGTCCGCAAATGTTGGATCCAACACGAGTGCATACGACCCTGGACTCGGCATTATCTTGGGGAGATCCTTTATGCTCCAAGTTACTTCTTGATCCGACCAAGGCACATATCTAGGTACTGCCGGCATAACCGCATTTACTTCCATATGCCGGCGCTGTACACTCTGCTTGTTTTGCTGTTCTGTTGTGAACACGCAATACGACTGATGATGTTCTCTGTAATCATTGCGCCCATTATTTCCTGGATTTGTCCTTCCATCCGGACCTTGGTTTATCACTTGATGCACCGCATCTCTCCGGTCCGAGTTTTCATACCTCGGGGGAGGAGGTGGTAACATTAGTTGCTGTGCATTTTCTCCAGTCAACTGTGCCTGATGCTACTGATGTGCCTGGAGAGGTGCTGCTTGTATGCCTGCGGGGTTACCCATTGAATTTTTCATCCATGCACATTGGCGGGTTGTATGGTTGGCTGGCCTGGCTGGGTTTGACGTGTGAAATTTACACGGCTGATCTAACATAGACTCAAACGTGTACTTTGGCCTTTCCTACCATTGCTTCTTTTGCTCTGGTGTCCACTGTCTTTTTCCTTCATTCCTTGGTGTCCATTGCTGAGGGCCATTATTTTGCCGTTGACTATTTCCGTGACTCGGCAGATCTTGCACTACTGCTGCCACCTGAGTTGAACCATATCTATAATCCGGTCTCTCTTCTCTTCTTCTTCCTCTGAAGTCATTGCGCCTGGATGACCCGGCCACGTCTCTTGCATATTGATCTTGATGTTCTCGATGATCTGCCGACATTAATTCTGGTTGCGTCGGATCTCCCAATGCATAGGAATCCGCTATCCTGATGGTTTCTGCCAATGTGGCTGACATATCTCTTTGCAGTCGCTGCCATAATACACTGGCATAGCGGCATCCTTGGGCGAACCAAGCTATTGCCTGTGACTATAACTACCTCGCACGAATTTCTCAGGTTACACCACCGAGTTAAGAATTCTCTGTCTGTCTCATTCGGCCTTTGCTTGCACATGGCTAGCTGCTGCGGCCTGTTTGGCCTCTTGTAAGTACTGGTAAAATTGCTAACAAACATTTCTTCAAAATCCAACCAACAGTTGATGCTGCCTGCTGGCAGGTTATTCAGCCATACTCTAGCTGGTCCTTCCAACATTTGCGGGACATATCGTACTGCCCATCGTAAGTTTCCACCAGCTATTTTTACAGCAGTAGCATAGTCAATCAACCAATCCTGTGGTTTAGTGCTCCCATTGTATGTTTTTGTGCCTCTTGCCAGCTGAAAGTTCGGCATAGGCGGCTCGCCCATGATTCGAGGTCCGAAGCATGCCGGACCTGGTGGACCCTGTTCTTCTAGCAGTTCGGATCGGTATAGCCGGTCTAGCTTCACTCTGGCGTCACTTGACGGCAAATCTCTGTACAGAACTCTCTCTTGCATTCCATAGTGGTTATTTCCACCATGAATCGCATATTCCATCTCGGAATATCCATCATTATACCTCTTATTCACCTGATTGTGGCGAATTGGTCTCACTTCTCCTTCCTGTCGAGGTTCATGTCTTGGCTGCGGGTTGGGTGGCGGTTCTCTCCTTCCTTCGACCGGGATATTGTTCTCGTGATTCCCTCTTCTAAGTTCTCCTCTTCCGAGATCTCCATTGCCTCGGCTTCCGCTGCCCTTTTCGGCATGGCCGGGGTTTCTCTCGCCACTATTACCTCGGCTTCCATTGCCTTTGTTCTCATTTGCTTTTCCGGCTATCGCCGGATCATATGGAACAATTTGCTTATTTCTCTTTCCCGAAGTTACCGCTCTGTCCTTTCACGCATTGTTTCCGGGTGAAGATGCTGCTGCCACAGATAAGGCAGGTGCAGCTCCAGCCGAGTGAACCATTCGCGAGGCACATGGCCTCGCCGGGTCTGCTCTGAGCATTTCTTCATTCTGCTGGTTCGCAATGCGCACCAGCTCATTCACTCTTTCTTGTTGTTTCTGCCGGGCTTCGCCGGTCAATCCTTCTAACTCTAATGCTGCGGCATTTGCCGCTCTCAGGTTCTTTGCCGGGGTACTGTATCTCGGCAAGCCTAGATCAACTGATTCTGCCTTATGAGCATCATGCTCCTTGTTGATATCATCTATGAGGTTCTTTCCTCGTAATCTTAACTCGTCAACTCGCTCGGGGGTGACGTCAAGCTTGTTTGCCCTGGCATATTCTCGTAGGGTCCTGTTTAAGGACTCCCGCAAGGCCGACACCTTTTTTGCCTCTACCAGCACCTTTTGCCTGGTTTCTTCCAACTCTGCCTGAGCATTTGCCGGATCAAGTATCGGTGCTACAGGTGTAGTCAGATTATCTATGGTTGCCTGAAGAATGTTTTCTGGTCTTTCTAGAGGTGGTATTACCCTTGGTGCCTTTGGGGTGGTCTCCTGCACCTCGGCCTGTTTGGCCACTGAAGGAATTACCTCGATGAGTTGTGGAGCTGTCTGCCTGGGAGCGACCTGCACCCCCGCCGCGGGGTTTCTGCTTGATCCTGCGCCTGCTACTCCCGCCTGCACCCCGGCTGCGACCATCACCTCGACGCTGCTGACAGGGCGCTCACATGGATCGCCATGGCGCTTAAGGGGAGGTTCTCTGCAACAACAACCTGGTGAGGATAAACGCCGGAGATGTCGAGATCTGGTGCATGCCCAAGCTGATGAAGACGCCGTTGCGCGGGGGAGCTTTTCCCTTGAAGCTGCCCGCGTTGTCGCTGACGTAGTCACAGAGATCAAATCTCCGGACCAAGCCAGAGACAATGCGCTCGCTAGTGTCGATGAAGTTTCCCGTCAGGATCATGACTCTAGCTAGCACCGCTGCTGGCCCCACGGTGGGCGCCAACTGTCGTGGTGGTGGCATGGAAGATGCCATGGGTAGGCTAAAGTACGGGGCCAATGGATGCTAGAGGGATCTGGGGAGGGAAGATGTAGCTGATTCTACACACAAAAGACTAAGGTAAAGATCTTTATTTCTCCTTCTTTGGTCTACAAGTGCTCCTTGAGCTGTATACAAGGAGAAAGGGATACCTCTATCAGCCTAACGGTACTAAAAATGAGTCGATCCCTTCCTCAGGGTCGAAGCCTCCCCTTATAAAGGAGAACCTTGGGTTCCTTTAGGGCTGACGTGGCAAGCATATTCGAGGAATATGCTTGTCCCAATATAGTAACTCGGCGACCTCCTTTCCGTGTCGCCCTTCTAATGACGGCAGGGTTCCAGAGGGCCCCTTCTGCGTGCCTCGGGCTTCAGGACTGTCACCTCCGTGACCTCCTTCTGCCCCTCTGTCGCACTGCGCCTTTGTCCCTTGTGCTTGGCTCTGCTCAGATTCTCCCTAGCATGTGGCTAGAGTTTGACTTTAGGCTTCTCCTTCTCATGTAAGCTTCGTATCATTCGGCCCTGCCTCACGTAACTCGGCTCATCCTTCACCCGTATTAAGATTACTCAGGCTAACCCGGCCGACTTACGCAGTATCTCGGCCGGGTAATGCCTTGCCATCATCATAAGGGTCCTGCACTTTCATATCTTGGCCGACCTCTACAGGATCCGGCCGACTCAGGCTGTAACTCAGAAACTGGACGGGGAACATCCTTTCGTCTTTCCCCGTCTTTACCCTATCCGAGGTCACCTCCTCAACATCATTTTACCCATCAGACATGCTTCGCATCTTTCAAGTGATTCGAAATCAAGTGATTCAAGAAGTCCATCGAAATGGAGTTTCTTCATACGCTTCACTCCAATGTGACCAAGACGACAGTGCCACATATAGGTCGAGTTATCGCTTAATTTCAAACATTTAGATTCAATTTTATTAATGTGTATATTTCTACAATCGAGATTCAATAAGAATAGACCATCTATCAAAGGTGCATGTGCATAAAACATATTACTCATATAAATCGAACAACCATTATTCTCGGATTTAAACAAGTAACCTTATCGCAATAAACATGATCCTGATATAATGTTCATGCTCAACGCAGGCACAAAATAACAATTATTTAAGTATAAAACCAATCCCGATGGTAGATGAAGAGGTAGGTGCCGACCGCGATCACATCAACCTTTGATCCATTTCCAACACGCATCATCACCTCGTTCTTCGCTAGTTTCCATCTATTCTGTAGCCCCTGTTTCGAGTTACAAATATGAGTAACCGAACCAGCATCAAATACCCAGGCACTACTACGAGTACTAGTGAGATACACATCAATAATATGTATGTCGGATATACCTTTCTTCTTGATGTTGCCGTTCTTCAAATCCGCCAAGTACTTTGGGAAATTCCGCTTCCAGTGACCTTCTCCCTTGCAGTAAAAGCACTCAGTATTAGGCTTAGGACCAGCCTTGGTCTTCTTCGCCGGCGCGGTAACTTTCTTACCGCCCTTCTTGAAGTTTGCCTTTTTCTTAGACTTGCCTTGCTTCTTGAATTTGGTGGTCTTATTGACCAACAACACTTGGTGCTCTTTCTTAATCTCCACTTCTACAGACTTTAACATGGAGAAGAGTTCGGGCAACGACTTGTCCATGTTTTGCATATTGTAGTTCATCACAAAGTTCTTGTAACTTGGTGGTAGTGATTGGAGGACACGGTGAATCCCCAAAGCATTAGGAATCACTATACCCAAGCTTTGAAGCTTTCTTGCGTGCCCAGACATCTTAAGCACGTGCTCACTGACGGAGCTGCCCTCTTCCATCTTGCAGTTAAAGAACTTTTCAGAAGCCTCATAACTCTCAACTGCCGCGTGAGCTTCAAATATCATTTTGAGTTCACGGACAATATCATGTGGGTCATGGTTCTCAAACCTTTTCTGAAGCTCTGATTCCAAACCATACAAGATAGCACACTGAGCTGTGGAGTACTGATTCTTCCGAGTGAGGAAAACATTCTTTACCTCATCGGTAGCATCAGCTACAGGTGGGTCACCCAGCGGTGCATCCAGCACATAGGTCAAATTACCAGCATTGAGGACAATCCTCAAATTGCGGAACCAATCCGCGAAGTTGCTTCCATTGTTTTTCAACTTTACTTTCTCTAGGAACGCATTAAAATTGATGGTAGGGGCCGCCATTGATCTACAACATATTTGCAATAGTTTAGAATAAGTTTATGACAAATTGAGTTCTAATTAATAATTAAATTAATCTAGGTGAACTCCCACTCAAAAAAATATCCCTCACATTGTTTTAGTGATCACACGAACCAAATCCACCACATCAAAATCGATCATCACGAGAATTGATGTAGCTTCAATGGCGAACAATCAACATGTTCATCATATCTACTATATGACTCATGCTTTACCTTTCGGTGATCCGTGTTCCGAGACCATGTCTGTACATTCTAGGCTCGTCAAGATCAAACCTTAGTTTCCGCATGAGCAAATCTGGCTTGCTCATGTTGTATACACTCGCAGAATCTAACACATCCGATTATCACGTGGTGCTTCGAAACAACAAGCTTTAGCAATGGTGCTTACTAAGGATAAACACTTTATAACTTGAAATTTTGTGCTAGAGGGATCATCTTATAATGCTACCATCGCGAACTAAGCAATACAAGATGCATAAAAGGATTAACATCACATGCAATTCATAATATGTGATATGATATGGCCTTTCTTCTTGTTCTTTCGATCTCCATCTTCAAGCACGAACATGATCTCCATCATCACCGGCATGGCATCAAGGTCAATGGCGCCGCTTCATGGTTGTCGTCCACCAGCATCAACTATTACAACTACTTTGAATAATAGACACGTGGGTCTTAACGAAATTAAAAGACAACCATATGGCTCCTACCGGTTGCCGACTTACAATAAGGAACATTGCATACATCATATATAATCACAATCATGGCCATATCATATCACAGCACGCCCCTGCAACACAAAGTTAGACGCCTCTAATTTTCTTTGCATGTTTTACGTGGTTTGGGGCTTTCAGTAAGTGTCTTTCTAACTTACGAACAGGAACCACAACGTCGATACTATTATTGTCAATCACCCGTTATAAATTGAATCTTAACTATGTTGGGAGAAACAGGCACCCGCAAAGCCACTTATGCAATACAAGTTGCATGTCAAGCGTGGAGCAAGTCTCATGAACGATGTCATGTAAGGTTGGCCCGGGCCGCTTCATCCCACCATCCCGCAATATGCAAAGTACACAAGAAGCAATCGACAACAAAAGAATCAACGCCCATAATGACCATTGTGTTCTACTCGTGCAACAGATCTACATATAGACATGGCTCTGATACCACTGTAGGGGTTCGTAGCATGGAAAACAAAAAAAATCTACCGTATGCACATAAACAATCCAAGATCTATCTACTAGATTGTAGCAACGAGTCGATTAGAGTACTCACCCTCAAAGATTCCAAAGAGGTTAACGAGAGCAGATTCTTGTGGGTGATGTAGTCGTACACTTGACGATCTCAAGATCGCGTAGACGATCCTTCCGCCACTGCGTTCAGCGCTTCCGATCGGTCACGTTACTTCGATGAAGACCTTCATATCCCTTGTTCCAGCAGGCAGCGGAGGTTGTAGTTCTCCCCTCACGATTCCGTCAGCACGACGGCGTGGTGTTAGAAGTAGAGGGAAGATCCCGCAGGGCTTCGCCTAAGCCGGTGCGAGTTATGGTGGATCTAGGGTTTTCCGTAGATCTAGGTTTAGAAGGCCGGAGAGGAGGAGGTGGTGTCGGCGGCGGCTAGGGCGACGGCGACGAGGTGTCGGCGGCGCGAGGCGGCGGCGGCGGTGCACAGGGTGGGGAGGGTTGGCTCTTGTGGTGTTTGGGGCAGCCCTCCCCCTCTATTTATGAGAGGGGCAGCCTTGGGAGGGGAGAGTTTGAATCCAAACCCAAATCCAAGTTGGATTGAAGGAAGGACTCTTTCCTTCTTCCACTAGGAAACCATTGTTCCAGTTTGACTTTTCAAACCTCCCGTTTGACTTTCAATTTAGAGCTTTAATTCTCTCTCGCAAATGCCCAAACCAAGTGACCTAGGATATGATCCAATCATTCCACTTACCCATGACACATTCATGGACCATTCCCCTTCCGGTCCGGTGAACCTTCTAGAACCTTCTAGAGCCTCTCCGATGAAAACATCGGAATCATTCCCAAACTCCGAAATCGGACTTTCCTTATATGAATCTTATTCTCCAGACCATTCCGGATCTCCTCGTGCTATCCCGGATCCCATCCGAGACTCCGAACAACATTCGGTATCCCTACTTAACATTCCATATCTACTAAACAACATCGAATCCTTAAGTGTGTCTCCCTACGGTTCATGAATTATGCGGACATGACCGAGACACTTCTCCGATCAAAAACCAATAGAGGAATCTAGATATTCATATGGCTCCCACATATTTCTATGATTACTTTGCGATCGAATGAACCACTTACATACGATACCAATTTCCCTTTGTATCGCGAATAGTTTACTTATCTGAGGTTTGATCGTCGGTATCTCTGCATACCTAGTTCAACCTCGTTACCGATAAGTACTCCTTTATCGTTCCCGTGATATGTGATCCCTCGTGAGCCAGTCACATGCTTGCTAGCCAATTGGATCATATTCCACCGAGAGGGCCTAGAATATATCTATCCGTCATATGGATGGACAAATCCCACTTTTGATCCATGTGCCTCAACACATACTTTCCGAACACTCAATGCCACCTTTATAGCCACCTAGTTACGGTGTGGTGTTTGATGTTATCAAAGCATCCTTCCGATGATGGTGTTTAGCATGATCTCAGGGTCGAAGGAATTAGGTTACTATGTATCAGGAAGCTACGCTTATCTATAATAGTATGTCCATCATACCATTCTCCTAATGATATGATCTTGTTGTTAATAACATCTCAATATTCATGATCAAGGAACCACGATCATCTATTAACCAACAAGATAGTATTATAAAGAGGCTTTACCAAGGACTCTAATTTAGTTGACAAATCACACAAGTATTAATGTTTCTGGTTAATACTGTTATAGCATGAATGTAAACATTTATCATACACACAAAGATATAATAATAACCACTTTTATTATTGCCTCTAGGGCATATCTCCAACACCGGAGTCCAACGGCCAGGCGGATCGCGCCAACCAGAGCATCATCCACGGCCTCAAGCTACGACTGCAAGTCCCCCTGGAACGAACTCCAGGATGTTGGGTCAAAGAGCTCCCCTCTGTCATCTGGGGCATCCGCACCTTTATCAACCACTCGGGGCTCACCCACTCGGGGACTTGCCGGCACAAGCGACCCGCACGCTCGGGGAACTCGCTGAGACAACAATTACATGGTCAAGAAACTCACCAATGAGTGGACCACAGTGCCCGGTGATGAAATCCTGAAGACCATTCAAATCGTCTTGCAGCCCTACGACAAGACCATCGGAGACCTTCCGCTCGTCCACAGCCGCATCAAAAGCAGCCTTGGCCCTCTGCTCCGATGAGCTCGCTTCTGCCTTAGCCGCCTGGATCTCCTTCTCAAGCTCGACAAACCGCTTCTGCGCGGTGCTGAACAACGATTGGGCAGCTTCCAACTCGTTGGCCGGGACAAAACCCTCGCGGGATTTGGCAACCGCGTCGGAATGCCCCTCTACAACAAATCAGGGGTTAGACCCCAATCGAGCACAAGCAAGGAATGCAAAAGGTTGCCAAGACACCCAGTACGGTCGCCTGCAACTGGTGGTTCACCTCCCACACGGAACGGAGGTCCTGTTCCAGACGTTCCTTAGCGGACAGTCGCTCCGACGATTCCCGTTGAAGGCCCTACAAGGATGACAGAAATAATCACACAACAAAAAAGTTCCTAAGTGCCTAGCCGCTTAAATTCAGTGACTAGCCACTCGGGGGCTGGACAAAGTAAAAGTTTCTAAGTGCCTAGCCACTGAAATTCAGCGACTAGCTACTCAGGGACTGGACAATGGAAAATGTCCTAAGTGCCTAGCCGCTGAAATTCAGTGATTAGACACTTGGGGACCGACAACGAAAAAAATAAGAATCTTTCCGCTGAAACTCAGCGAGCGGATCCTCGGGGACTGGTACCTGGATAGCTCCACCTAGCATGTTGTGCAGCTCGACCACGTCCACCGATGGCAGCATGAAGGGCGTGCGTCCTTGACGCTGCTCGACGTCCGAGCCTAATACCTCGGGCAGATGGGGCGACTGTGTCGTGGCACTCGCAGAGGAGGCCCTCACCATGAAGCGAGGAAAGGTCGCCACCTCTGCCCCCGAGGCACTCGTCGTGGGTCCTGACGACCTGACTGGTGCCGCTAGCTCAACCTTCTGTGACCCCGCGTCCATGTCCGCCTTCGTGGCCACGTCTACTCCAGTCGGAGCATCGCCTGGCGCGTCGGTCGGCTCGTCCAAAATGGCAATGATGTCATCGCCCTTCTGCTTCTTCGCGCCCTCGGCGGGTGCCCCAACGTCGTCGCCCTTCCTCTTCTTTGAGGAATCAGCCTCTTCCCTTGAGGCGATTGTTGGTACCTTGGCCACCGACGGGTGACCAATCTTCTTCACACCAGTCCTGGAAAGGAAGCCATCAACGACTCAAGCGACCTATACAAACTGATAATTCAGATCGACATGGCAAACACATACCTGGCGACTGGGATGTGACGTAGGATGGTGCGGATGTGTGCCGGCTTCTCCAATTCTAGGCCCAGCTTGCGGCGGATTCCCGTTTCGAACAAGGCTGGGGGCCAGTCACCGAGGCCTTCTTCATTGATGAGGCCACGGCAGCAGGAGGTTCCGCATCGATCGACGCGGGTGCCTCCCTCGATGGTGAAGCCTCTATGGTCGGAGCGGCCCCAAGACCCGTGACTAACGAGAACAGTGGGGGGAGCGACGCCAGCGGCACTTCGTCATCCACCACGGCCGTACCCGCTATCCCTGGCGCATTCGTTGACGCCTTGGCCTCTGCGTCGCCAGCCGCGATGGTCGCCTCGAAGCTAGTCGACTGAGGCGGGGACACCGGTCTAGGAACCTCCTTCTTCTTCGGCGACTTCTTCTTCGCCCCATCCTGACCCTTGAGGCTTTTGCTGGCCTCGAGCTCGCGTTGCCACTGCCCGTGAGTTTTCTGAACTGTGGGTGCGGCGATCTCCACGGCTTCATCGTCGTTGCCGTCATCGTCAGAGGAAGACTCGCTTTCGTCCCCCTCGACTTCATACGATCTCTCGTTGTCGGCGGGAGGGATCCAACCTTCCACAACTTGGAAAAACTGCAATAACAACACGTGTTAGTAAACCTCGACGCATCTCTACGACTGTGAAAATAAACAAGGTAAAACAGACTTACTGTTGGCGCCTTGCGCTTCGTGGTGTATGGGGAGATCCCCACTTTCAGGTCGCTATATTCCGCGTCCGTGATCTTCTTCAATGCGACGACGTAGTTGTCGCCCTTCCACTCGATGGAGCAGGCCTTGGTTTCGTCGTCCTTGCCAGTGTACTCGTACATCCAATGGGCGCGACTGTTCTAGAGGCACCAATCGGCGCCCGAGCCAGCAATTATATAAATTGATGGTCTCGATCCCATCCTTCTTCAGCTGACGAATCGTCATCAGCGTCTCGTCCAAAACCATCTTCTGGTCATGCGGGAGCTTAGCGGCTTGCAGCCAACGTGGCTCGCGTCATTTGGTGGAGTATGTTGGGAGCGGCACCTCGCCATCGGAGGTCGGCTCGCTCACGTAAAACCAATGTTTATTCCACTCGTTGGCCGCCTTCTTCGGAAGCATGAGGTCGAGGAAGGACGCCTTGGTCTTCGGCTGGAACGTGAGGCCGCCAGCAGCCAGCATTGGGCCGCCTGCCCCCTCGCGACTGATCCACCCATGGAACAGCTCCTGCCACATGGGAAAATATGGGCGGCAGCCCAAGTAGCATTCGCAGAACGCCACGAAAATGACGAGCTGCTCAATGATGTGGGGCCCCAGATCTGAGGGTTGGATGCCGTAGTAGGCGCAGAATCGACGGAAGAAGATCGAGGTCAGGAATCCAGGAAGATGGCTGGTGAAACCAATGAACTCGTCGGCACACGGATCTGGCTCCACCTCCTTGGCCGCGGGAATTTGCCATTTTCTAGCGTAGAGGATCCCTACATCTTTGAAGGATCTCAGCAGATCCCTAGAGCACTTGGACTTCCACCAGAGCTCCTTCGGAGGGGCCATTGGATCGAGAGTTTGGACTTGCTAAATCGCTCTGGAGGTTCCGGATCGGGAGGAAATGGTAGAATCAAGGTCGCTCGGAATCGGAGGAAAAGTTGGAAGTACTCGCAACTCACCCTTCACTCTCCTTATATAGCGGTTGTCTCCCGCCATATTCGAGGGAGCCGTTACCACGCGGTGATTACGCCGATGTTACCGTTGCATTACCCAACGGCTAGTTTGACCAGAAATGACGGTCCAACTTCGTCTACTCGAATCGCCAACCCATTTGCCATAGCAGCGACTTGATTACTTGCCAAAATTGGCGATTCAACTGGTTGTCGATATTGCGACTGGAGATGTATGCTTAAGGTTTGCTCTTTCAATGAAGGAGTCCACCGCCGATTCGACTGGGCGTCCAAATTGGTCGCGAATACTCCGACTTCCAAAGAACACTTGCGACGAATCAACGATGGCCTCGGGGACTACTGATGGGGATATGCCGAATGGGGTATACTCGGCAGGACGTTCCCTACTGGATTATACTCCCAGCGAGTGGGCCTGCAGGAAGGCGACTGGACCGCGACCCAAGAGGAAGCCTGGTGACAGGAAGCTGAAGGCCCAGAAGTGTAGTTAGGCCCAGTCGGATTAAGTCAAGAACCTTTGAATCCTTATCCAACTCGTTTGTAGATTTGTAAACCCCAACGAGGTGACTCTATATAAACCTCCCTAGGGCACGCATAGCACTTACGTTCCATCATACGCCCCATCGACTCTCCGCCTAGTCGCTGAGCTTGCTCCTTGTAATCTCTTAGCAATAAAATCTAGCAGGAGTAGGTCTTTACCCTTCGGGGGTGAACCTCGGTAAATCCCTATGTCTTTGCCCTCATCTCGCACCAAAGATGGCTGGCCGCCCTTGCCCTTCGTTCTACTACTCGCTGCCAATCGCATCATCTGCCGTGGCCATTCCCATGACAGTCGTGGTGTACATTGATGATATTCTAATCTACTCCAAGACCGAAGAAGAGCATGCCGAGCATCTACGTTTGGTATTGACTAAAATTCATGAGCATCAACTCTACGCCAAGTTCTCCAAATGTGAGTTCTGGTTGTAGGGGTTCGTAGCATGGAAAACAAAAAAATTCTACTGCATGCAAACAAACAAGCCTAGATCTATCTACTAGATTGTAGCAACGAGTCGATAGAGGAACTCACCCTCGAAGATTCTAAAGCGGTTAACGAGAGCAGATTCTTGTGGGTGATGTAGTCGTACTCTTGACGATCTCAAGATCGTGTAGACGATCCTTCCGGCACTGCATTCCGGCAGCGCTTCCGCAGTCGGTCACACGTTCGGTACTCGATGAAGACCTTCCTCTCCCTTGTTCCAGCAGGCAGCGGAGGTTGTAGCACTCTCCTCGTGATTCCGGCAGCACGACGGCGTGGTACCGGAAGTAGAGGGGAGATCTCGTAGGGCTTCTCCTTAAGCCGGGGCGAGTATGGTGGACTATGAGAGAGGCCTTGGTGATCTAGGGTTTAGAGGCACCAAGGGGGGAGCTTGGCCGACGGCTAGGGCTTGGGGAAGCCCCAACTCGGCGGGTTAGAGAAACCCTAGGAGGCGGCGGCGACTTGGAGGAGGCCGACGACTAGGGCTAGGGTTTTGGGTGGTGCTGGGTGTAGGGAAGAGGGGCAGCCCTGCCCCTCCTTATGTAGGTGGGAGGGCGCGGATTGGGAGGAGGGAGTCCTCCCCCAAGTCGGCCTACTTGGCCGGCGGGTGGAGGGAGACGAACTCCTCCCCAAGTAGGTTTCCTACTCTCCCTCCACCAAGCAAACTTGTCGTTTGACTTTTTCAAATTGGCGTTTGACTTTCAAACTAGGATTTGATTTCTTCCTTTATTTTGCCTAGCCAAGTGACCTAGTACATGATGCAACCATTCCATATTGTTATGACACATTCATTTACCCTTCCCCTCCGGAGTGCCGGACCTTCCGGACCCTTCTAGAACATTCCCAATGAAAACACCGGAATCATTCCCCAACTCCGAAACATGACTTTCCTTATATGAATCTTATTCTCCGGACCATTCCGGATATCCTCGTCATATCCCGGATCCCATCCGATACTCCAAAACAAAATTCGGTCTCTTTCTCATCATTCCATAACTACTCAACAACATCGAATCCTTAAGTGTGTCTCCCTACGGCTCGTGAATTATGCAGACATGATCGAGACACTTCTCCGATCAATAACCAATAGAGGAATCTGGAAATTCATATGGCTCCCACATATTTCTATGATTAGTTTGCGGTCGAATGAACCAATTACATACGATACCAATTTCCCTTTGTCTCACGATAGTTTACTTATCCGAGGTTTTGATCGTCGGTATCTCTCCATACCTAGTTCAACCTTGTTACTGATAAGTACTCTTTTCTCGTTCCCGCGGTATGTGATCCCTTGTGAGCCAGTCACATGCTTGCAAGCTAATTGGATGACAATCCACCGAGAGGTCCTAGAGTATATCTATCCATCATATGGATGGACAAATCCCACTCTTGATCCATGTGTCTCAACCCATACTTTCCGAACACTCAATGCCACTTTTATAGCCACCCAGTTACGGTGTGGTGTTTGATGTCATCAAAGCATCCTTCCGGTGATGGTGATAAGCATGATCTCATGGTCGAAGGAATTATGTTACTATGTATCAGAAAGCTTATAGCAATTAACTATTAAAATGACTTGATCTCTATGCTACGCTTATCTTATAGGAGTATGTCCATCATACTATTCTCCTAATGATATGATCTTGTTGTTAATAACATCTCAATGTTCATGATAGGGAAACCACAATCATCTATTAACCAACAAGCCAGTATTATGAAGAGGATTTACTAGGGACTCTAATTTAGTTTACAAATCACACAAGTAATAATGTTTCCTGGTTAATATTGTTATAGCATGAATGTAAACATTTATCATAAACTCAAAGATATAATAATAATTATATTTATTATTGCCTCTAGGGTATATCTCCAACAGTCTCCCACTTGCACTAGAGTCAACTAATCTAGATTACATGGCAATATACCGAACACCCATGGCAGTTTGGTGTTGGTCATGTTTTGCCCTCGGGAGAGGTTTAGTCAACGGATCCGCCACATTCAGATCTGTGTGTACTTTGCAAATCTTTATGTGACCATCTTGGACATGTTCTCGAATAGCATGAAAACGTAGCTTGACGTGCTTCAGCTTCTTGTGTGACCTTGGTTCTTGCGCATTGGCTATGGCGCCCATGTTATCACAGTAGATAGACATTGGGTCCAGCGCACTTGGAACCACACCGAGCTTTGTAATGAACTCCTTCATCCATATCGCTTCTTGTGAAGCCTCCGAAGCAGCTATGTATTCCGATTCAGTTGAAGATCTCGCCGCAACGCTTTGTTTTGCACTCCTCCGGCTAACTGCTGCACCATTCAAAGTAAATACGTATCCAGATTGTGATTTAGAATCATCCGGATCGGTGTTCCAACTAGCATCAGTGTAACCATTCACAACGAGCTGTTCATCACCTCCATAAGAAAGAACCATATCCTTAGTTCTTCTCAAGTACTTAAGGATGTTTTTGACCGCTGTCCAATGATCCACTCCTGGATCACTTTGATATCTGCTAGTCAAACTAACAGCATATGCAATGTCGGGTCTTGCACATAGCATGGCATACATTAGAGATCCTATTGCTGAGGCATAGGGAGTCTTACTCATCCTTTCTCTATCTTCTGCCGTTGCTGGACTTTGAGTTTTACTCAAGATCCTATTGGGCAACATGGGCAAGAACCCTTTCTTGCTATCTTCCATTCCAAACCTCTTTAGAACTTTGTCCAAATATGTACTTTGTGACAATGATATTAGGTGTCTCGATCTATGTCTATAAATCTTTATGCCTAATATGTAAGCTGCTTCGCCAAGATCTTTCATTGAAAAACTATTATTCAAATATTCTTTGACACTATTAAGAAGGTCTACATCATTCCCAATCAACAATATGTCATCTACATATAGTATTAAGAATGCTACAGAGCTCCCACTCACTTTCTTGTAAATACAAGCTTCTCCATAAGTTTGTATAAAACCAAAGCTTTTGATTACTTTATCAAAACATTGATTCCAACTTCGGGATGCTTGCTTCAATCCATATATGGACCGTTGAAGTTTGCATGCCTTGTTAGCATCTTTAGGATCGACAAAACCTTTGGGTTGCATCATATACAACTCTTCATCAATGTCTCCATTGAGGAACGTTGTTTTGACATCCATCTGCCATATCTCATAATCGTAATATGCAGCGATTGCTAACATAATCCTCACAGACTTTAGCTTCGCTACTGGTGAGAAAGTCTCATCATAGTCAACTCCTTGAATTTGTCGAAACCCTTTTGTGACAAGTCGAGCTTTATAGATAGTAACATTACCATCAGCATCTGGTTTCTTCTTGAAAATCCATTTGTTTTCGACAGCCTTCCGGCCATCTGGTAAGTCCACCAAAGTCCATACTTGGTTTTCGTACATGGATCCAATCTCGGATTTCATGGATTCTTGCCATTTATTGGAATCTGGGCTCATCATCGCTTCCTCATAAGTCGCAGGGTCATCGGTGTTGTCCACGAACATGACACTCATAACGGGATCATACCAATCAGGAGTGGTACGAGTTCTCGTTGACCTGCGAGGTTCTGTAGGAACTTCAACCGAAGTTTCATGATCATCATCATTAGCTTCCTCTCTTATTGGTGTAGGCGCCACAGGAACTACTTCCGGTGCTGCGCTACTCCCAAGTTCGAGAGAAGGTTCGACAACCTCGTCGAGTTCTACTTTCCTTCCAGTCACTTCTTTCGAGAGAAATTCCTTCTCTAGAAAGGATCCATTCTTAGCAACGAAGATTTTTCCCTCGGATCTATGATAGAAGGTATACCCAATAGTTTCCTTCGGGTATCCTATGAAGACGCATTTTTCCGCTTTGGGTTCAAGCTTGTCCAGCTGTAACTTCTTTACATAGGCTTCGCAACCCCAAACTTTAAGGAACGACAATCTAGGTTTCTTCCCAAACCATAATTCATACGGTGTCGTTTCAACGGATTTAGATGGTGCCCTATTTAAAGTGAATGCGGTTGTTTCTAATGCATAAACCCAAAACGATAGCGGTAAATCTGTAAGTGACATCATAGAATGAACCATATCTAAGAGAGTTCGATTACGACGTTCGGACACACCATTACGCTGTGGTGTTCCCGGCGGTGTCAATTGTGAAAGTATTCCACATTTCTTCAAATGCTCGCCCAACTCTTAACTTAGATACTCACCTCCACGATCAGATAGTAGAAATTTAATCTTCTTGTTATGTTGATTCTCTACTTCACTTTGAAATTCCTTAAACTTATCAAAAGTTTCGGACTTATGTTTCATGAAATAGATATACCCATATCTACTCAAGTCATCCGTGAAGGTAAGAACATAACGATAACCACCGCGCGGTGCTACACTCATTGGACCACACACATCGGTATGTATGATTTCCAATAAGTCCGTAGCTCGCTCCATCATATCAGAAAATGGAGTCTTAGTCATTTTACCCATCAGACATGCTTCGCATCTTTCAAGTGATTCAAAATCAAGTGATTCAAGAAGTCCATCGGAATGGAGTTTCTTCATACACTTCACTCCAATGTGACCAAGACGACAGTGCCACATATAGGTCGAGTTATCGCTCAATTTCAAACGTTTAGCTTCAATGTTATTAATATGTGTATTTCCACTATCGAGATTCAATAAGAATAGACCATCTATCGAAGGTGCATGTGCATAAAACATATTACTCATATAAATCGAACAACCATTATTCTCAGACTTAAACAAGTAACCGTCTCGCAATAAACATGATCCCGATATAATGTTCATGCTCAACGCAGGCACCAAATAACAATTATTTAAGTATAAAACTAATCCCGATGGTAGATGAAGAGGTAGCGTGTCGACCGCGATCACATCAACCTTTGATCTATTTCCACCGCGCATTGTCACCTCGTTCTTCACTAGCTTCCGTTTATTCTGCAGCACCTGTTTCGAGTTACAAATATGAGCAACCGAACCAGTATCAAATACCCAGGCACTACTACGAGTACTAGTGAGATACACATCAATAACATGTATATTGGAGATACCTTTCTTCTTGATGTTGTCGTTCTTCAAATCCGCCAAGTACTTTGGGCAATTCCGCTTCTAGTGACCCTCTCCCTTGCAGTAAAAGCACTCAGTGTCAGGCTTAGGTCCTGCCTTGGTCTTGTTCGCCGGTGCGGCAACTTTCTTACCACCCTTCTTGAAGTTTCCCTTTTGCTTAGACTTGCCTTTCTTGAATTTGGTGGTCTTATTGACCAACAACACTTGATGCTCTTTCTTGATCTCCACTTCTGCAGATTTCAACATGGAGAAGAGTTCTGGCAATGTCTTGTTCATGTTTTGCATATTGTAGTTCATCACAAAGTTCTTGTAACTTGGTGGTAGTGATTGGAGGACACGGTAAATCCCCAAAGCATTAGGAATCACTATACCCAAGCTTTGGAGTTTGTTTGCGTGCCCAGACATCTTAAGCACATGCTCACTGACGGAGATGCCCTCTTCCATCTTGCAGTTAAAGAACTTTTCAGAAGCCTCATAACTCTCAACTGCCGCGTGAGCCTCAAATATCATTTTGAGTTCACGGACAATATGATGTGGGTCATGGTTCTCAAACCTTTTCTGAAGCTCCGATTCCAAACCATACAAGATAGCACACTGAACTGTGGAGTACTGATTCTTTACTTCATCGGTAGCATCAGCTGCAGGCGGGTCACCCAGCGGTGTATCCAACACATAGGTCAAATTACCAGCATTGAGGACAATCCTCAAATTGCGGAACCAATCCGTGAAGTTGCTTCCATTGTTTTTCAACTTTTCTTTCTCTAGGAACGCATTAAAATTGATGGTAGGGGCCACCATTGATCTACAACATATTTGCAATAGTTTAGACTAAGTTTATGACAAATTAAGTTCTAATTAATAGTTAAATTAATCTAGGTTAACTCCCACTCAACACAATATCCCTCACATTGTTTTAGTGATCACCCGAACCAAATCCACCAGATCAAAACAGATCATCACGAGAGTTGATGTAGCTTCAATGGCGAACAATCAACATGTTCATCATATCTACTATATGACTCATGCTTTACCTTTCGGTGATCCGTGTTCCGAGACCATGTCTATACATGCTAGGCTCGTCAAGATCAAACCTTAGCTTCCGCATGAGCAAATCTGGCTTGCTCACGTTGTATACACTCGCAGAATCTAACACACCCGATCATCACGTGGTGGTTCGAAACAACGAGCTTTAGCAACGGTGCTTACTAAGGATGAACACTTTAAAACTTGAAATTTATGTGCTTGAGGGATCATCTTATAATGCTACCGTTGTTAACTAAGGAATACAAGATGCATAAAGGATTAACATCACATGCAATTCATAATATGTGATATGATATGGCCTTTCTTCTTATGCTTCCGATCTCCATCTTCAAGCACGAACATGATCTCCATCATCACCGGTATAGCGTCAAGGTCAATGGCTTCGTTTCATGGTTGTTGTCCACCAGCTCCAACTATTACAACTACTTTTAATAGACACGCAGGTCTTAACAGAAATTAAAGACAACCATATGGCTCCTGCCGGTTGGCAACTTACAATAAGGAACATTGCATACATCAAATATAATCACAATCATGGACCTATCACATCACAGCACACCCCTGCAAAACAAAGTTATATGCCTCTAATTTTCTTTGCATATTTTACATGGTTTGGGTCTTTCAATAAGTGTCATTCTAACTTACGAACAAGAACCACAACGTTGATGTTTGAACTATCAAGTGCCCGTTGTAAATTGGATCTATACTATGATGGGAGAGACAGGCACCCATAAAGCCACTTATGCAATACAAGTTGCATGTTGAGCGTGGAGCAAGTCTCGTGAACGATTTCATGTAAGGTTAGCCCGGGCCGCTTCATCCCATCATACCGCAAGATGCAAAGTACACAAAAAGCAATTGATAATAAAAGCACCACTTCGCACAATGACCATTGTGTTCTAGACACTTCTCCGATCAATAACCAATAGAGGAATCTGGAAATTCATATGGCTCCCACATATTTCTACGATTACTTTGCGATCGAATGAACCAATTACATACGATACCAATTTCCCTTTGTCTCACGATAGTTTACTTATCCAAGGTTTTGATTGTCGGTATCTCTGCATACCTAGTTCAACCTTGTTACCGATAAGTACTCTTTTCTCGTTCCCGCTGTATGTGATCCCTTGTGAGCCAGTCACATGCTTGCAAGCTAATTGGATGACATTCCACCGAGAGGGCCTAGAGTATATCTATCCGTCATATGGATGGACAAATCCCACTCTTAATCCATGTGTCTCAACCCATACTTTCCGAACACTCAATGCCACTTTTATAGCCACCCAGCTACGGTGTGGTGTTTGATGTCATCAAAGCATCCTTCTGGTGATGGTGATAAGCATGATCTCATGGTCGAAGGAATTAGGTTACTATGTATCAGAAAGCTTATAGCAATTGAACTATTAAAATGACTTGATCTCCATGCTACGCTTATCTTATAGGAGTATGTCCATCATACTATTCTCCTAATGATATGATCTTGTTGTTAATAACATCTCAATGTTCATGATAGGGAAACCACAATCATCTATTAACCAACAAGCTAGTATTATGAAGAGGATTTACTAGGGACTCTAATTTAGTTTACAAATCACACCAGTAATAATGTTTCCTGGTTAATACTGTTATAGCATGAATGTAAACATTTATCATAAACTCAAAGATATAATAATAACTATATTTATTATTGCCTCTAGCGCATATCTCCAACACTGGTTACAAGTTCTCATCTTCCTTGGCCATGTTGTGTCCGAAGTGGTGTTGTTGTCATACCGGATAAGGTTCAAACCATTCTGGAATGGAAGTCAGCTATTTCAGTCAAGGAAGTCCGAAGTTTTCTTGGAACGGCAGTATATTACCGCCGATTCATCGAGAACTTCTCCAAGATAGACAAGTCTATGTCTGATCTTCTTAAGAAAGATAAGAAGTTTGAATGGTCAGAAAAGGCAGAAGAAAGCTTCCAAGCTTTGAAAACTAAGCTAACCACTACTCATGTCCTTGTCCTTCCGGATACAAGTGATGACCCACAAGTATAGGGGATCACAACAGTCTTCGCGGGCAGTATTACCCAATTTATTGATTCGACACAAGGGGAGCCAAAGAATACTTGCAAGCCTTAACAACTGAGTTGTCAGTTTAGCTGCACCTGGAAATAGTTCTTTCTCACAGAAGTTTATCAGTAGCAACAGTTTGGTAGTAGCAAAAGCAGAGTAACATCAGCGGTAAAATAGGAGCAATGGTAACAGTAACGGTAACAGTAGGATTCGAGTACGGTAGGCATAGGTATGGATGGACGGGAATTGCATGGACGAGTCTAAACATGTAAATTCAAGATCTAGGGAAATTGCAGATAAATAAGAATAAGCATCCAAGTACTAAACAATCCTCGGCATGTGCTCCATATATAGTCATGCATGATCGCAATGAGAACTTTCACAACATCTTCTGTCCAGCCAACCCATTGAAGCGGGGCCTCTAGGGAACTACTGGCAATTAAGGTGCTCCTTTTAATAGAGCACCAAAGCAAAGCATTAACACTCCGGTTGTCCCAATTTCTGTCACTTCGGGGCCTTTGGATCCGGACAATGATATGTGTACACAACTTGCAGATAAGATAACAAACAATAATATCATAATGATTCAATAATAAGTTCAGATCTAAGATCATGGCACTCGGGCCCTAGTGACAAGCATTAAGCACAACAAGTTGCAACAAAGTCAAATAGCACTAATAGAGACACTAGGCACCATGCCCTAACAATCTTATTCGATTACATGATAGAACTCATCCAATCCCTACCATACCCATAGCCTACAGCGGGGGATTACTCACTCATGGATGAGGGAAACATGGATGGTTGATGGCGATGCATTGGTGATGATGATGGTGATGATCCTCTCCAAATTCCACGTCCCGACAGGGTGCTAGAACGGAGTTTCTGGTTCCGAATCGCGGTTTCTGGTGGTGGCGGCGCAGCGGAACTCTTTCTAGAAAAATGTCAAACCCCCCTGGTTTTTAGGTCAAGAGGCTTCATATAGGCGAAGAGGGAGGCCGAGGGGGTGCCTGGGGTGGCTGCACCCCCCCTAGGCGCGGCCAGGGCTGGCCCTCGCCTGGTAGGGGTGTGGGCCCCCGAGGCCTCCTCTCCGTCTCGTACTCTGGCTCCGTGTGTCTTCTGGTGAAATAGAATTTTTGTCATATTTTCCTGGATTTTTCCTGATAGTTGAATTTCTGCACAAAAACTAGACACCAAGGTAATTCTGCTGAAAACAGCGTCAGTCCGTGTTAGTTGAATCCAAATCACACAAGTTTAGAGGACACACAATAGAAAAAGTGTTCGGGAAAGTAGATATTTTTTGGATGTATCAACTCCCCCCAAGCTTAGCTTATTGCTTATCCTCAAGCAATTCAGTTGAAAACTGAGTGCGATAAAAGAACTTTCACAAACACATATGCTTCATATAATGTAAATATTCTCAGCACAGGAGTAGATGCTTAAACCATTCATAATAAAGAGTATGCAACTAAGTATACTCAATAGTCATTGCAAGCTATGAAGATATTCCAACTCAATAATAATAAGTAGCATGAAACATAAACATAAGCAACATTGCAATGCTCATAAGAAGGTATGTGATAAAGGGGTTAACCTCTTGGGTGGCCCGATCTTCACGGATCTCGTGGTCAAATCGATGGGAAAGCAAGGGGAAGGGAGAAGGTAGCGGAAGAGAACACACACCTCGCGAAGAACACGATGAACACACGCAAAACCCACACGATACAAGGCCGATTTCTCCCGAACGGCGGCCACCGGTCCGATAGAATCCTCGCAAGGAAAGATCGGTCAACGTGCTCCCTCAAATCCACATCGGAGAGGGAAGAACACCTTGGGGAGGGTCTTGACAACTTGGATACAAGACACCGAACTCCAAGGCCTTATTCAACGATGGATGTGTGATGCAAAGTCCAATCGAGGTTGGTGACGATAGTCGGTCCCCTTGTAAGGGGATGAGGCAAAACTAGAGATTCCACACAAGGGGGTTGCCTTTAGTCTATCATCTATGCCTAAGGGATACATGATGGGGTGGGGCACTATTTATAGGCCAGCCACATAAACAGGGGTAGTTTAGGGATAAAAATAGGGTTTGGACGAGCTAGAGGGGTACATGGGCCAAAGGCCCAGCTGGTGGCACGCAGGCCCATCTTGTGGGTCAGAGACTCCGGTGTGGTGGGACGGAGACTCCAGTCTGGGCTGGAGATTCCGGTCTGTCTCCGTAGTGGCGTACTGACTGTCCCCGGGTCGGTTGCTGGGGTCGGTCCGGAGGTCGGTCCAGAGACTCCGGTGCATAGGACCGGAGACTCCGGTGGTTCAGCCATGGCTTCTTCTGTCTCCTCTTCCAAGCCTCCATCTTGTCGGGCTTGATGTTCCGGGCTTCCTCCCTTGCCTCCGTACTTGTCGGTGTGAACCTATCATGCATATGGGACGGAGTATGAAGTAGTATACCATTCAATAGGGTAGGAAGTGGGCTCGCATAGAGGAACGGATTCACCTTTGGAGTCCATGACGACTTGGTGTAAGTTGGAGACCATTATGTGCTAGCGACCGTAGGTCGGTCTACATCAGCTCCCCCCTCTTCAAAAAGAGTCGTCCTCGACTCTACATGCTCATCACAAAGTATAAGAGGTTGAGAGACCTTCTAGATCCTGGGGTTCACCATATAGTCATCCTCGGGAAGATTGACTTGACAACACTTCAATGTTCTTTCACCTTCATTGAAGCCTACAAAGCTCACAACAAAAGCGAAGCAACACTCAAAGCATAGCCAATTCATGAAGATTATAGCATGAGTCCTCAAGTATAAGGAAGTCACCTTAGCTTGTAGAGATAGCTCGATGAAGGGTAGCCATAGGTAACTCTCTTTGGTTCTTCTTGTCAACACATGATTGGTAGAGGTTGACGTGTATGCATTTGTACCTTCACACAACGAAGACCAAGCAAAATATTTTCGTGCATGATAGAGGATCATGCCATTTGTGGCATGTCTGTAAGGTTCCCAACCTTTAATAAGGTAGAGATCCCTGTGTCTACAATGCTAGTACCTGGATCAATAGCTAGCATCCAAAGTTAAGATGTAATATCAAGAAACAAAGGTCATAATACAACTTTATAACCAGGAATAAAATAATTCATTACATCTTACATAGCTCATTTGGCTATCTCATTACAATGCAGCAGAAATAACTATAGCATGGAGTCCTTCATCTTAAAAGTGCCACAGGCAATCATGTTGGTTGTAGACTTGTAATCCTATTCAACACACTTCACTAACATCAAACAATCCTGCAACATAATAAGTTGCAGCCATAAGGGTCAATACATTTGAATTGTATTGGCAAGTTTCACTACTATGTAGAAATAAGTGGATCCTATCATTACATGCATATTTGGCTAAGTAGGGTTTAGGCTCTTTTGTAGAAAGCAATATAGTTTTATCCTATGTTTTCAAAATAGTTTTGATCTTTGTCAAATCTTTCTGAACTCCTTGGAAAACTCCAAGTGCTTCTAATCCCTTGTTGTCACCATCAAGTTTTACTTTGAGAAATTGGAATGTCGAGATCTTCCATAGCTTCAGGCCTTAGTTGCTCAGAGTTGTCCATAAATGGGGACATGGCTAAGTACTTAGAATTTGATCTTCTGCAAAAGTTGTACACTTTACCCACATGACACAATCTCGTCTTGTTGCCACCAGTGGCCGCTGGATAACTACTCACCCAAGATGGAGTGCTGGCAGATCGAGAATGTGACAAAGTCTTTCCATAGGAGTCCTCCCAATACACAATGCTAGCTTGTCAACCAGGCACCAATGTAGGGTTATATTTCCCTTACACAATTCTAGTTAACCTGAAGATGCCAATGCATGGGTCTTCCACTATGTAGTTGACTAAGCCAGAGCCCATTTAGCATGTGGCTGTACACGGAAGCCACTGTACGAGAAACATGTTCAATCTCTAAGTCCCTGGGTGGTTTTCTCCTAGTGCACATACAAAAAGAGATAGCCATATAAACATGGTTCCTTTTGTTGCCACCTTGTCCAAAACTTGAGTATCTTCTTTCCACCCAGGTGGTTCATTGAGTACTTGTTTTATTATATAAAACATATATTTTTCCAACACTTTATATAATCATATCATGTATCCCATCCCAAATATATAGCAGGGCTAAGCATACTACAACTACAATGTTTTCACTAAGGAAGATATAAGGATATCCTAATAGGATATAGCATAGCATAGAAATATAGTAGTCCTATCATGCATGTTACAAAAATCCACTAAGTGTAATGAAAATAGTAGGACATGGATGATAGTGTCACTTGCCTTTTTAGTAGAGAATGATGGTTCACTTCTTGATCTTGCAAATATCACACTCTTCTAACTTCACTACAACTCAATCAAGCAAACACAAATTTAACTAGCATTCAAACAATTTCACCACATAAAATAACAAAAACAAGGTCATGCATGCAAGCATGCAAAAGATAGTTTTATTTGGAAAAGTGGTTCCTACTAGGCTCTAAACATTTTCAAGCTCACATTGGTCATTTACAAAAGTGGCAAACCATTTGCAAAAGGTTATATCTCAAAAACCAAATAATATGCTAAGGTGATATTTTATGTAGTTGAAAATATCTTTTAGCAAAGTAATAACTTCATATGGTTCACTAAATATATTTTAATTCTCAAAACTTGGTGATTAGGGTCAGGGAGTTTAATAAAAATCATTTCCCAAAGATTTTACTCAAAATTCATTTCTAAACCATAAACAATATTTTTATTTGACTAGAAATGTGTTAATTCAAATATTTATTCTTTTGCTTCACCAAATACATTTTTAAATCCATAAGTTGGTTCCTATGGTCAATAGGTTCAAAACAAACCATTTTTCAAAGATTTCATCTTAAAATTATATCTAGAACAATTTTTATATTCAAAATAAGCCTACACATGTTTCTGCAAAATAAACCAATTTTCCAGAATCAAAACATTAAACAAAGTGAATGGTTGGGTAGTATTTGTCTTGCTGATTCCATTGATATAAAATTTGCACAATTTGGACATATAGAACTAAAGTTATGAATTTTTCAAGTTTGCAAATCTAATAGAACATTTTTCTGTTTTTAATCCTGAGTCTGGACACGTGTCTTAACCTCATTGGGCGATACCGCTTCGTTCGGATTGAGCAATACTGGCAGTAGGATTTCACTTAAAACGCATGGCTCAGATGGACGCGTACCCTTTCGCTTATGATCTAATCTGATCCTTTGGATCTAGATCCGACGGACCACAGCGCTTTAACCAAAAGCGAGCGGCGCTGGCGGCGGCTGGCAGCGGCGCACACTCTGTCCGAGGTGGTCCGGCCGTTCTAGGAAGCGAGAGGAGGAGGAGAGGCTCACCGTGATTGCAGTGACGCTATGATGCTCAAGGTGCTCATCGTTGGGCAGGGGCGCACGGGGACGATGGGAATCTCTCACCGGAGTTGCTACGAGCGGCGGTGCTCTCGGGTTGTCGTCGCTGGCGACGTTTAGGACCCCGCTAAGACAAAATAGAGGCACTGTTAGGTGATCATGAGGGTCGCGAGTATGGGAGCATCATCGGGAGAGAGAGGGGAGGATGGGGATTACGGGGAGACTTCGCCGGAGTAGACACGGTCGTCGGTGGCGCTCTGATGTTGACGAAGCCGAGATTCTAGAGCGCGCGGGAGCGAGATGGGGCTATAGGCAGGTGCGCCTGACGATGGGGAATAGGCTCGCGTGCAGAGGGGGGCGAGGCGCGGCGAGGAGCTGCCGGAATTTGCTCGGAGGTTCGCCGGAGGCAGCGGCAGTGCAGGTGAAATTGGAGACAGCCTGGGGGCTCCCGTGCAGTGGTTTGTGAGGGGAAAGGAAGGGGAGAGGGAGGTGGTTAAACGGGCGAGGTCGCAGGTGAGTTTAATCTGGCCATTTACTCGAATTTAACATAATTAAATCACGGCAGAACGGCGACGAGTGATGGGGGAAACGTTCGGCACGGGGTAGACGATGATGAGGTGTCCAGTGGGTCCTGGCTGTCTGTGAGAGAGGGAGAGAAATAGTGGGGCCTCTGCGTCAGTGACTGGGTGGGTGCGAGGTTGCGTGAAAAAAATGATTCGGCAGAGGGGGTGTAGGTGGGCTACGAGTTGGGCTTGCTGGGCCTGTTGGCTGGGTTGGGTTTGATTCACTTTTTTTATACAGAAAGTTTTTCCTTTTTCTGTTTGAATATTCTGATTAGATTTTCATTCAAACAATTCAAACACCAATTCAAATCAAACCACCACCAAACTTTGTGTTGATTTTAATTCTGTTTAACAACATAATCCAAAGTCAAAAATAAAATAATTCTTTTATTCTTTTAGGATCAATTAATAATTAAATAAATAGACCTTAGTTTTTAATTCAAATAGGTTTTAATTTATTTTTAAAACTCTATTTTGAAATCTAAATAATAACAAAATCTTTTCAGTAGGTTTTATTTGAAAAACAAAACACTTGGAAATCTCTTATTTAAAATACTTTAATAAGTTTTAGTGTTTATTTAAAATGGAAAAGCCTTTACTTAAATAAAAATTGGATATTAATAAATCCTTATTTATAATTCTACCTTTTCTTATAAAAACCATATCTTTTTATTTAAAGATCGAAAAATGGTGATTCCAACTATTATAACTTTATTTATTATTTGTTTATCTTTTTAAATCCCTTTAGAATTTTATTTGATCAGAATAGGTTTTGATGTTTCCAATTGGAATCAAAAAGTTTCTTCTCAACCTAAATTTCAACAATTATTTATTTTGTTTATTTATTTTTCACATTTCAAAATTTGGAAAATTTTGGGATGTGACAGGCTACCACCCTTAAAAGAAATCTCGTCCCGAGATTTGGGAAGGCTAGGGTTACAAGTTGGCTTCAAGGCAACTAGGGTACTACCACCCTTAAAATAAAGTCTCATAGGGTTACAATTCTACAGGCAACACAGTGCTCTTTTACCATTTGTAAGGTTCCCAACCTTTAATAGGGTAGAGATCCCTGTGTCTACAATGCTAGTCCTTGGATCAATAGCTAGCATCCACAGTTAAGATGTAATATCAAGAAACAAAGGTCATAATACAACTTTATAACCAGGAATAAAATAATTCATTACATCTTACATAGCTCATTTGGCTATCTCATTACAATGCAGTAGAAATAACTATAGCATGGAGTCCTTCATCTTCAAAGTGCCACAGGCAATCATGTTGGTTGTATACTTGTAATCCTATTCAACACACTTCACTAACATCAAACAATCCTGCAACATAATAAGTTGCAGCCACAAGGGTCAATACATTTGAATTGTATTGGAAAGTTTCACTACTATGTAGAAATAAGTGGATCCTATCATTACATGCATATTTGGCTAAGTATGGTTTACGCTCTTTTGCAGAAAGCAATATAGTTTTATCCTTTGTTTTCAAAATAGTTTTGATCTTTGTCAAATCTTTCTGAACTCCTTGGAAAACTCCAAGTGCTTCTAATCCCTTGTTGTCACCATCAAGTTTTACTTTGAGAAATTGGAATGTCGAGATCTTCCATAGCTTCAGGCCTTAGTTGCTCAGAGTTGTCCATAAATGGGGACACGGCTAAGTACTTAGAATTTGATCTTCTGCAGAAGTTGTACACTTTACCCACATGAGACAATCTCGTCTTGTTGCCACGAGTGGCCGCTGGATAAGTACTCACCCAAGATGGAGTGCTGGCAGATCGAGAATGTGAAAAAGTCTTTCCATAGGAGTCCTCCCAATACACAATGCTGGCTTGTCAACCAGGCACCAATGTAGGGTTATATTTCCCTTACACAATTCTAGTTAACCTGAAGATGCCAATGCATGGGTCTTCCACTATTTAGTTGACTAAGCCAGAGCCCATTTAGCATGTGGATATACACGGAAGCCAATTGTCAGAAACATGTTCAATCTCTAAGTCCCTGGGTGGTTTTCTCCTAGTGCACATACAAAAAGAGATAGCCATATAAACATGGTTCCTTTTGTTGCCACCTTGTCCAAAACTTGAGTATCTTCTTTCCACCCAGGTGGTTCATTGAGTACTTGTTTTATTATATAAAACATATATTTTTCCAACACTTTATATAATCATATCATGTATCCCATCCCAAATATGTAGCAGGGCTAAGCATACTACAACTACAATGTTTTCACTAAGGAAGATATAAGGATATCCTAATAGGATATAGCATAGCATAGAAATATAGTAGTCCTATCATGCATGTTACAAAAATCCACTAAGTGTAATGAAAATAGTAGGACATGGATGATAGTGTCACTTGCCTTTTTAGTAGAGAATGATGGTTCACTTCTTGATCTTGCAAATATCACACTCTTTTAACTTCACTACAATTCAATCAAGCAAACACAAATTTAACTAGCATTCAAACAATTTCACCACATAAAATAACAAAAACAAGGTCATGCATGCAAGCATGCAAAAGATAGTTTTATTTTTAAAAGTGGTTCCTACTAGGATCTAAACATTTTCAAGCTCACATTGGTCATTTAGAAAAGTGGTAAACCATTTGCAAAAGGTTTTATCTCAAAAACCAAATAATATGCTAAGGTGATATTTTATGTAGTTGAAAATATCTTTTAGCAAAGTAATAACTTCATATGGTTCACCAAATATATTTTAATTCTCAAAACTTGGTGATTAGGGTCAGAGAGTTTAATAAAAATCATTTCCCAAAGATTTTACTCAAAATTCATTTCTAAACCATAAACAATATTTTTATTTGACTAGAAATGTGTTAATTCAAATATTTATTCTTTTGCTTCACCAAATACATTTTTAAATTCATAAGTTGGTTACTATTGTCAGTAGGTTCAAAACAAACCATTTTGCAAAGATTTCATCTTAAAATTATATCTAGAACAATTTTTATATTCAAAATAAGCCTACACATGTTTCTGAAAAATCAACCAATTTTCCAGAAACAAGACATTAAACAAAGTGCATGGTTGGGTAGTATTTTTCTTTCTGATTCCATTGATATAAAATTTGCAAAATTTGGACGTGTAGAACTAAAGTTATGAATTTTTCAAGTTTGCAAATCTAATAGAACATTTTTCTGTTTTTAATCCTGAGTCTAGCCACGTGTCTTAACCTCATTGGGCGATACCGCTTCGTTCGGATTGAGCAATACTTGTCGTAGGATTTCACTTAAAATGCATGGCTCAGATGGACGCGTACCCTTTCGCTTATGATCTAATCTGATCCTTTGGATCTAGATCCGACGGACCACAGCGCTTTGACCAAAACCGAGCGGCGCTGGCGGCGGCTGGCGGCGGCGCACGCTCTGTTCGACGTGGTCCGGCCGTTCTAGGAAGCGAGAGAAGAGGAGGAGAGGCTCACCGTGATTGCAGTGACGCTATGATGCTCAAGGTGCTCGTCGTTGGGCAGGGGGCACACGGGGACGATGGGAATCTCTCACCGGAGTTGCTGCGGGCGGCGGTGCTCTCGGGTTGTCGTCGCTAGCGATGTTTAGGACCCCGCTAAGACAAAGTAGAGGCACTGTTAGGTGCGCACGAGGGTCGCGAGTATGGTAGCATCATCGGGAGAGAGAGGGGAGGACGGGGCTTACGGGGAGACTTCGCCGGAGTAGACACGGTCGTCGGTGGCGCTCTGATGTTGACGAAGCCGAGATTCTAGAGCAGGCGCTGACGATGGGGAATAGGCTCGCGTGCAGAGGGGGGCGAGGCGCGGTGAGGAGCTGCCAGAATTTGCTCCGAGGTTCGCCGGAGGCAGCGGCAGTGCAGGTGAAATTGGAGACAGCCTGGGGGCTCCCGTGCAGTGGTTTCTGAGGGGAAAGGAAGGGGAGAGGGAGGTGCTTAAACGGGCGAGGTCGCGGGTGAGTTTAATCCGGCCATTTACTCGAATTTAACGGAATTAAATCGCGGCAGAACAGCGACGAGTGATGGGGGAAACGTTCGGCGCGGGGTAGACGATGATGAGGTGGCCAGTGGGTCCTGCCTGTCTGTGAGAGAGGGAGAGAAAGAGTGGGGCCACTGCGTCAGTGACTGGGTGGGTGCGAGGTTGAGTGAAAAAAACGATTCGGCAGAGGGGGTGTAGGTGGGCTACGAGTTGGGCTTGCTGGGCCTGTTGGCTGGGTTGGGTTTGATTCACTTTTTTTATACAGAAAGTTTTTCCTTTTTCTGTTTGAATATTCTGATTTGATTTTCATTCAAACAATTCAAATACCAATTCAAATCAAACCACCACCAAACTTTGTGTTGATTTTAATTCTGTTTAACAACATAATCCAAAGTCAAAAATAAATAATTATTTTATTCTTTTAGGATCTATTAATAATTAAATAATAGACCTTAGTTTTTAATTCAAATAGGTTTTAATTTTTTTTTTAAACTCTATTTTGAAATCTAAATAATAACAAAATCTTTTCAGTAGGTTTTATTTGAAAAACAAAACACTTGGAAATCTCTTATTTAAAATACTTTAATAAGTTTTAGTGTTTATTTAAAATGGAAAAGCCTTTACTTAAATAAAAATGGGATATTAATAAATCCTTATTTATAATTCTACCTTTTCTTATAAAAACCATATCTTTTTATTTAAAGATCCAAAAATGGTGATTCCAACTATTATAACTTTATTTATTATTTGTTTATCTTTTTAAATCCCTTTAGGATTTTATTTGATCAGAATAGGTTTTGATCTTTCCAATTGGAATCAAAAAGTTTCTTCTCACCCTAAATTTCAACAATTATTTATTTTGTTTATTTATTTTTCACATTTCAAAATTTGGAAAATTTTGGGATGTGATAATGTCCATTCTTGTTCATAACACTATTAGCACAATACAAGGATAGCAAATGTAATTTATATGCAAGGTCAAAGTACATGGATATCGTTTGAACATCCTCCAAATGTGGGAACTCAAAAACTCCATATAATATCTTAGTGTGGCACTAAAGGCACTTGACTAGAATTTTGATCAACATCCTTGATGCAAAGCGAGGAGAATTTGGCAAAAACACAAAAGGAAGAATATCCAAAACAACATCATTAATTGTGCAAACCAACCATTGGAGAGAGAAATTGTTCAACATGTTGGATGTCACACACAAATCATCACAATCAAATATTATGGGAATATGAGAATCACAAGCGGAAACAAAAACAACATGTTTGCAAACAAACCAAATGAAAGAGAAAGTGCTCCTTATGTTTGTTGCAACAACAAGACGATATTCTTGGAAGCTCTCATGAAATACATGCTCTCAAAGGCATTATGGTTGCACACAAAACATCGGAAAGATAAATTGTTCAACATTTTTGTTGCAACACACAAAGCATTATTATCCAAAAGCAAAGAAACATTATTGTCATAAGGAAAGATAATACCATTAACATGCTTGCAAGCAAACCATAGGAAAGAGCAATTTTTTAACATGAAAGATGCAAAGCATGCAAAAGCTATCAGAGCTGGGTTCGATCTTGAACTCACTTGTGGGATGCTCTCAAGAGCTCTTTTTGTCAACTCGTTCTCAACCGAGGTAGACATTCTTGTGCGGGTACCTACACACATCATACACCAAAGGAAGAACGTGTGTGCATGGTAGATAAACTCATCACCCATCATGAAGTATCTCTTATTGTGCATATCACCATTAGTGTCAAGCAAGTATGAAATAGATACATGGTGAGTATGCAAGTGGGGAACATGCTTATCATGGAAATCATCAAAATCTACAAAAATTGAGAAAGCTATGGGGACATCTCATTATAACGCATATGATCAACATTGTTGCAAGCAATACAAGTGAAATATCAAGCATTCATCTTATTGCAAGAAACGGGAGAAATTGAATGACTAGCATGACAAAGCATGTCCAAAGCAATTGGAGGATACACAAGAGATGTATAGCATGGCATGTGTATGGAAATAGTATCGCAATCAAACAATTCCACATGATCAATATTATGCAAAGGCAAAGCATCACATGGGAATATGATTGAAGCATATGTAATGTCACAACTATCATCCATAGCATGCATATCCTCACAATGCATCATGTCCACTAGTGGGATCATGGCATCATCAACACCCTTATTTTTACCTTGTTCATACCTCTCAAATGAAGTGGGTGTTGTGGTAGTAGTGGCCTCCTTGTGGATGACTTCTTCTTGATGTGTCCATGGCGTAGCATCCTCTTCATCCACCAAGTACATCTTCTCCATTCGAGGCATCATTGCTTCATGTCTTGGCACGTATTCATCCATGGGACCTAGCACAACATAAGAGAACACACTAGAGGTAGAGGGTAAGTCGTTAGAAATCGAAATGGTCTCACTTGACCTATCAACTACCACTCTCAACTCACTCGGTGTATCACTCATGCCCTCAAAGTGGAAGCACTCAATCTCACATAAGGTGGAGTCACTCATCTCACTCTTGTTCTCACTCAAGTGGGCTAAGTGACTCTCATACTCACATGGGATTGGTACCACATCATCACTCAAGCATATGGGGATAGGCTCGGTTTCCTCAACTCCATGCGCCTCCTTTGGTGAAGGGAAAATCCCATGCTCACCATTCTTGACCTTGTCGCCTTCAAGGTTGGATGCCATAAGATGGGCATCATCGCTCTCCTCCATGGTCGAAGGGAAAATCCCATGCTCGACCGTCTTGTGGCCATCTCATAGTAGTGGTGGAAGTAGGATCATGGTGTTGTCGATAGAGGTGCTCGGATCGACTTCATCACATATGTGGCCTTGGCTTCCTCCACCTTGTAGTGTAGACATCCTCTTGTCGAACTCATCCAACTTGGCGAATTAGAGGTCTTCATTTTCCTCGTTCGCGAGGTCGCGGAAGTCAAGCGTAGACGTTAAAGCTTGATGGCGTGGAGGAAGGCTTGCTCTTGGTGCCATTGTGGTGGTGGCACGAGTAGTTGCCTTGGCACTCTTATTGTGCTTGTGGTTCCTTCTTGAGCTTGATTGAGAATTATGTATGGTGCTCATCACGAATTCTTCGTCTTGGTGGCGAAGATGCCTTTGACGATGTCTTGTATCCTCTTTATGGTGGTGATGCTCATGAGAGGATGTTTGTCGATGAAGATTCTTGTTTCTTGGTGCCTCTTGATGTATATGATGTTTGGACGCCACTCTTGTTTGGATAGGAGGTGGAGCTTGGCGCCTTGGAGGTGATGGAGCTTGGCGCCTTGGAGATGGTGGAGCTTGATGCCATCTAGGTGGTGGCACTTGATTCCTTGTTGATGGTGGAGCTTGACACCTTGGAGGTGGTAGCGCTTGTCGCCTTGGAGGTGGATCATCGAAGTAGGTGGTGCCCTTTGGTGTGGCACGCTTGGCTTTGAAGGTCATGGAATCTTGATGATGCGCCTCCTCTTGTGTGGCGTAGTAGGCTTCCATTTCCACGCGGTGGAGGAATTATTCATGGCTCATGGAGGAGACATCAAAGTCGATGAAGTTCTCCGTGTCCATGCGCAGCGAGGTGTCGTCGATGTTGCACTCAATTTCATCCATGCTTGGGGATTAATTGTTGGTGTAGTACTCCATATCACCCAAGCATGTGGAGCCATTGTCGGTGTAGTGCTCCATAGTCTCCATGCATGAGGAGCCATTGTCGGTGTAGTGCTCCATAGTCTCCATGCATGAGGATCCATTGTCGATGTAGAGCTCCAAGTCTTCCATGCTTGAGGAGCCATAGTTGATGTCATGCTCCATTTCTTCCATGCATGTGGAGTCGTCGTCGGTGTAGTGCTCTGGGTCCTCAAAGCATGCGGAGCCGTTGTCGGTGTAGTGCTCCGTCATGTCCTCTATACTTGTGGAGTCGTAGTCATGGTGGCTCATCATGGATTTTTCATAGATATCATCCTTGGTTTCGGCGTCCCTAGACATGATTCACAAGACCAAGTGTTGTATATGGAAGTGGTAGAGGGTGTTGGGGATGCAACGTCAAACCTTACTTTACCTTGGAAGATAGTATCGTGCAAGTGGCCACACTTGAGAGCAATAAACCAAGCAAAGTGAAGATGACGCAGAACACCAAAACCAACTACTAACCAAAAAACACACATACACAAGGCCTATGGTGGATAGGTATGGAAAGTGGCATGCCAAGAACCAATCCGAAATCAAGATGTTGTAATGGCAAGTAATAACCACAATGGTCACAAAGTAAAACAAGTCAATCCACAAGATAAGAAATATGTACAAGGAAACACACACGGTGGGATAAAAGGGACTTGTGCGAAGGAGAAAGTGAGCTAAAAACCAAATGATTACCTAGCGAAGACTATAAGCTCGTGTCACACAGGTACAAGGAGAGACGCTAGTTCAATTGCAATAAATTGGTGGGCTACAAGATATGCACAATAAGTACCACCTATATGATGTTCATCGAGCTTGCGCTTCCTATTCTATGAGGCACTTCTTTGTTTGCTTCTTTTTCTCTTTTCCTTTTTTTCTATTTTTTTCTTTTTCTTTCTTTCTTTTTCTTTTCACTTGCCTCTTCCTTGTGCCAACAACTATACAAGATAACTATATGAGATAGTGCTCAAAACGTTTGCTTGGAATCTACAAGGTATCAAATGTGCATAGCCCAAGCAATCGTAAGAGGAACTAGTCTCAATAGGTGTTTTTTTCTCGCAAAGATAGTGGGGTTCACAAAGGAATGCAAGTGGGGAAAAGTCACGGAATGTTTATACCTTTCATCGACGATCTTCACCCTTCATTGTTGGATTCTATCTTGCTCACGGAATTTGGATGTATTATATAGCATGAACAACGTGTATGATGATGTAGAGCTCCTTCTCCTCTTCGAAACAAGCTAAATAAAACCAAAATCCAAGTTAGAATGCAAAAGTTATGCTCAAAACCATGCTGTAGTTTTTCTGTCTGCGGGAAGGGGCGAGACTCCGGTCTGGCGGGCCGGAGATTCTGGTATGGACCTCAAAAAGTCCGGAAACTCCGGTCTGGGCCGGATACTCCGGCCCGGGAGATTCCAGAACGTCCAGAACTTGAACGGGACGCGATTTGGGCGGAAAAACTCAAACCAAAACATCAAATTGATGGGGTAAATAAAGGAATTAGGCCATGTGAACGCAGGGGAAGATAGATCAACAAGTTTAGCAAGTAATCCATGGATCAAAACCTACCAAAACTCACTAAAATCACAAATCGATCCAAAACACGAATTTGGGCTGTTTTTTGTGGAATTTTCGAATTTATGGGGAAAAGACCAAATCGAAGAGAAATCCGTGGCAACCAAAAGCTCTAATACCAGATGATAAAGGGGTTAACCTCTTGGGTGGCCCGATCTTCATGGATCTCATGGTCAAATCGATGGGAAAGCGAGGGGAAGGGAGAAGGTAGCGGAAGCGAACACACACCTCGCGAAGAACACGATGAACACACGCAAAACTCACATGATACAAGGCCGATTGCTCCCGAACGGCGGCCACCGGTCCGATAGAATCCTCGCAAGGAAAGATCGGTCAACGTGCTTCCTCAAATCCACATCGGAGAGGGAATAACACCTTGGGGAGGGTCTTGACAACTTGGAGATGAGACACCGAACTCCAAGGCCTTGTTCAACGATGGATGTGTGATGCAAAGTCCAATTGAGGTTTGTGACGATAGTCGGTCCCCTTATAAGGGGATGAGGCAAAACTAGAGATTCCACACAAGGGGGTTGTCTTTAGTCTATCATCTATGCCTAAGGGATACATGATGGGGTGGGGGCTCTATTTATAGGCCAGCCACATAAACAGGGGTAGTTTAGGGATAAAACTAGGGTTTGGACGAGCTAGATGGGTACATGGGCCGAAGGCCCAGCTGGCGGCATGCAGGCCCATCTTGTGGGCCGAAGACTACGGTGTGGTGGGCCGGAGACTCTGGTCTGGGCCGGAGATGAAGGGTTCGCAGCATAGAAAACAAAAAAATTCCTACGATGGGAACTATGTACCAAGATCTATCTACTAGATACAAACAACATGCGGATGTATATCCGTAGAGAACATACCCTTGAAGACCGACAAAGCTTAACGAGTTGAACTCGTGGTTGATGTAGACGATCTCTTGCCGATCTCAAGATCGAGAGGAAGTCCTAGCGCCGCAAAGTAGCAGTGCATCCGTGCTTGCACATACGTACAAGACACCGAGCAACCTACGCCTCCTCGCTCCAGCGATGCAGCGGAAGCACAACCCTTTCTTGCCGAATAGCCACTGGGAACATGTATCTCGCTAGTTCGAGACCATGGGGGATAAATTCTAGAGGGGGAGAGAGATCCTTCACGAGGAGGTGTGAGTGAGAGAGAGTGAGAGGGTGCCTTTTATAGGAGAGGGGGAACCCCAAGGGGATGGCTGGCGCATGGGGGCTTCCCCCTTGCCCTCCCCTCATTCATGTGGGTGGACGCTCCACTCAAAAAAACCTCTTCAATTTCCTCCACTCAAAATTGCTATTAAATTTCCACCAAATTTAATGCAAACTCTCATTAAATAAAACTCCTTTTATTTATTCAGAATTTTGTCAATTACTTTAATGACAAACATTCACATATAACCCCTTGATACAATTCCATTTCACATGCAAAAACACTTTCTGTAATTTCATCCGAAAACATGTTTCAGTATCTAGTGAAATAAATTCTTGCGCTTGTTATTCTTTATAGCATGAAACTTTTGCTCCAATTGGATGTCAGTGTCCCTTAAGTGTGTCACCCTATGGTTCGCGAATAATGCGGACATGATCGAGACCCTTCTCCGATCAATAATTAGAAGCGGGACCTGGAGATCCATACTGACTCCCACACATTCAACGATGACTTTCCTGTGATCGTCGGAACCTTTTATGCTAGTATCTTAATCCCTTTGTTTCACGATATATTACATGTCAAAGATTCGATCATCGGTATCTCCATACCTAGTTTGATCTCGTTACCGACATGCACTCTTTTCTCGTTCCCGTGATATAACATTCTAGTGATCAAATCACTTGCTTGCAAGCTAACCAATGTGATATCACCGAGAGGGACCAGAGTATATCTATTTGTCATCGGGATTAAAAAACTCCACTCTTGATCCATGAGTCTCAACATAACACTTTAGTAGTTTTTAAGCCATCTTTATAATCACCCAGTTACGGTGTGACGTTTGATGTCATCAAGAAACTCTTCCAGTGTTAGTGATTGACATGATCTCATGGTCTAAGGATTAGGATCACTTCGTAAGTTGTTTATAGCAATATAAACTCAATGACTTTGATCGTAATGCTATACTTCGGATGAATGTTCATCACATCATTACACTAATGTTGTGATCGCGTTATTAACAACATCCAATGTCTATTATCAGGAAATTGTGATCATCTTGTTAATCAACGAGCTAGCTTATGAGAGAGGCATAACTAGGAACTTTCTGTTTTTTTATTAAACACACATGTATTAATGTTTCCGTATTAATACAATTATAGCATGCAAAATAAACATCTATCATATACTTGGAATACACATAATAAACACTTTATTATTGCCTCTCAGAGCATATTCCCTTCAGTCTCCCACTTGCACTAGAGACAATAATCTAGTTACATAGTGATGTATCTAACACCCATGGAGTTCGGGTATACATCATGTTTTGCTCTAGGGAGAGTTTTAGTCAACGGATCTGCTACATTGAGATTCGTATGTACTTTACAAATCTTTATATCTCCATCCTTGACATGCTCGCGGATGGAGTGAAACAGGCGCTTAATATGCTTGGAATGTTTGTGAGACCTTGGTTCTTTGGCATTGGCAATGGCACCATTGTTGTCACAATATATCACCATTGGGTCCAACGCGTTTGCAACCACACCTAGTTTGGATATGAACTCCTTCATCCAAACTGCTTCCTGAGCCGCTTCCGAAGCAGCAACATATTCGGCCTCCGTTGTTGATCCCGCTACCATAGGTTGTTTGGAGCTCCTCCAACTAACCGCTCCGCCATTCATGAGAAATACGTATCTGGATTGAGACTTAGAGTCATCCAGATCGGTGTCAAAGCTAGCAATGACATAACACTTAGCGACGAGCTCTTCTTCACCTCCGTATACAAGAAACATATCCTTAGTTCTTCGCAAGTACTTAAGGATATTCTTGACCGCTTTCCAGTGTTCCGAACCTGGATCCGATTGGTACCTACTAGTCAAACTAATAGCATGTGCCTCATCCGGTCTTGTACATAGCATGGCGTACATTATAGAGCCTATGGCTGAAGCATAGGGGACTTTTTTCCATTTTCTCTCTTTCTTCCGCCGTAGCCGGACTTTGAGTCTTACTCAATGTCGTGCCTTGTGACATAGGTAAGAACCCCTTCTTACTTTCGTCCATTTTAAACTTCTTTAAAATCTTATCAAGGTATGTACTTTGCGATAGCCCTATTACGCGCCTAGATTTATCTCTATAGATCTTTATGCCTAATATGTATGACGCTTCACCTAGGTCCTTCATTGAAAATTTGTTGTTTGGATAACTTTTAACATTGTTTAAAAGATCTATATCATTTCCGATCAATAATATGTCATCCACATATAGTATCAGAAATGCCACATTGCTCCCAGTCACTTTCTTGTAAATACAAGCTTCTCCATAAGTTTGGACAAATCCAAACTCTTTAATCAACTCATCAAAGCGGAGATTCCAACTTCGTGATGCTTGCTTCAATCCATAGATGGATCGCTGAAGCTTGCACACCTTGTTAGCATCCTTAGGATCGACAAAACCCTTTGGTTGTATCATATACAACTCTTCTTCAATATTATCATTGAGAAACACGGTTTTGACATCCATCTGCCATATCTCATAATCGAAATATGCAGCAATTGCTAACATAATCCTAACTGATTTTAGCATTGCTACGGGAGAGAATGTCTCATCGTAGTCAACTCCTTGAATTTGTCGAAACCCCTTTGCGACAAGTTGAGCTTTATAGATGGTCACATTACCATCAGCATCAGTTTTCCTTTTGAAAATCCATTTATTCTCCACGGCCTTTCGGTCGTGAGGTAAGTCCACCAAGTTCCAAACTTGATTTTCATACATGGATTCCATCTCGTATTTCATGGCTTCTAACCATTTTTTGGAATCTGGGCTCATCATCGATTCTTCATACATTCCAGGGTCATCATTTTCATCAACCATGAAATTCATGACAGGATTTCCGTACAGCTCGGGAGTTGCACGCGTCCTACTAGACCTGCGAGGTTCGGTAGTATTCTCTTTCGGAGTTTCATGATCATTATCATTAGTTCCCTCTTCAACTGGTGAAGCCAACTCCGGAACGACTTCTGGCGCTATGCTACTCGCCATACTTTGAAGAGAAGGTTCAATAACCTCTTCGAGCTCTACCTTCCGACTACTCACACCTTTCATGAGAAACTCTTTCTCTAGAAAGGATCCATTCTTGGCAACAAAAACCTTGCCCTCGGATCTGTGATAGAAGGAATACCCAATAGTTTCCTTAGGGTATCCTATGAAGAAGCATTTTTCTGCTTTGGGTTCGAGTTTATCCGGTTGAAGTTTCTTCACATAAACATCGGATCCCCAAACTTTAAGAAATGACATCTTAGGTTTGTTTCCAAACCATAATTCATATGGTATCTTTTCAACGGATTTAGATGGTGCCCGATTTAAAGTGAATGCAGCAATTTCTAGTGCATAACCCCAAAATGACAACGGCAAGTTCGTCAGAGACATCATAGATCGAACCATATCCAATAAAGTACGATTACGATGTCCCGACAGACCATTTCCCTATGGTGTTCCGGCAGGTGTGAGTTGTGAAAGAATTCCACACTCTTTCATGTGAGTACTAAACTCATAACTTAGATACTCACCTCCACAGTCGGACCATAGAAATTTTATCTTTCTATTACGATGATTTTCCACTTCATTCTGAAATTCCTTGAACTTTTCAAAGGCTTTAGACTTGTGTTTCATTAAGTAGATATAACCGTATCTACTCAAATCATCCGTGAAAGTAACAAAATAACGATATCCACCTCGCGCCGACACACTCATTGGACCACATACATCAGAATGTATGATTTTCAATAAATCTGTCGCTCATTCCATTGAACCGGAAAATGGCGTTCTAGTCATCTTGCCCATAAGGCATGGCTCACATGTATCAAACGATTCAAAATCAAGTGATTCCAAAAGTCCATCCGAATGGAGCTTCTTCATGCGTTTAACGCCAATATGACCTAGTCGGCAGTGCCACATATATGTGGATATATCATCATTAAGTTTAATCCTTTTAGCATCAACATTATGAATATGTAACATTATTATCGAGATCCAATATAAATAAACCATTCATCATCGGTGCATGACCATAAAAGATTTCATTCATATAAATAAAACAACCATTGTTCTCAGATTTAAATGAATAACCACTTCGCATCAAACACGATCCAGATACAATGTTCATTCTCAGTGCTAGCACCAGATAACAATTATTCAAGTTTATTACTAATCCCGACGGCAAGTGGAGAGGTAGCATTCCGACGGCGATCACATCAACGCTTGATCCATTGCCGACACGCATCTTGACCTCACCCCTTGCTAGCGGTCGCTTGTTCCGCAACCCCTGATTCGAGTTACAAATATTAGCAATTGAACCGGTATCAAATACCGTGTGCTCTGCGAGCACTAGTCAAGTACACATCAATAACATGTATATCATATATACCTTTGTTTGCCTTGCGGCTTTCTTGTCGCCAAATACTTGGGGCGATTAAGCTTCGATGGCCAATCCCCTTACAATAGTAGCACTCGGTATCAGACATAGGCCAACTCGGGGTTTCTTTTCAGGCACGGCAACCAGCTTGCCGCCCTTACTTCCCTTCCGTTTTCCCTTCTTGTCTTTCTTGAAACCAGTGTTCTTATTGATCATCAACACTTGATGTTCCTTTTTGATCTCCACTTCTGCAGTTTTAAGCATTGACAGAAGCTTGGGGAGAGACTTCTTCATTCCTTGCATATTATAGTTCATCATGAAGCTCTTATAGCTAGGTGGTAGAGACTGCAGAACACGATGGATGCCTAAGTCAATGGGAATCGTTATTCCCAAGGACACAAGCTTATCGGTGTAACCCGACATCTTGAGCACATGCTCACTTATGGAGCTGTGCTATTCCATCATGCAGCTAAAGAACTTTTCTGAAGCATTGTAGCTCTCTACAGCAGCATGTGTGTCGAAAATCATTTTCAACTCACCCATTGTATCAAATGCATTGTCGTTTTCGAAACGCTTTCGAAGTTCCGGCTCTAGCCCATATAATATGCCGCAATGAACTAAGTTGTGGTCCTCCTGACGAGTCTGATAGACATTCTTCTCCTTGTTAGGGGCATCATCAAAAGGTGGGGGGCCTAGCGGCGCTTCTAGCACATATTGCTTTTGTGCAGCAGAGAGGAGAATCCTCAAATTCATGGCCCAGTCGATAAAGTTGCTACCGTTCGTTGCAGGTTTCTCTTTCTCCATGAACACATTGAAATTAAAAGCAGGTGGTGCCATCTACAATAGAATTTGTAAAGTTTAGACTAAGTTTATGATAGATTGAGTTCAACTAATCCACATTACGAATGAACTCCCACTCAAAAATGACATCCCTCGTGCCTTTTTGGTGATTACATGAACCAAATCCACTACACCAAGTCCGATCATCACGTGAGTCGGTGTAGTTTCAAAGGCGAGCATCAAATGGGCATCATATCTACTATATGACTCATGCTTAACCTTTCGGTCCGTGTTCCGAGGCCATGTATGTACATGCTAGGCTCGCCAAGTTAGAACCTTAGTATTCGCGTGTGTAACTGTCTTATACCCGAAATATGGTCGTGGATCCAAGAACACCCGATCATCACGTGATGTCTTGGAGCGACGAAAACATAATCGGTGCATACTAAAGGAAGAACACATTCTTATCTTGATATTTAAATGAGGGATCATCTTATTATGCTAATAAAGCGCTAAACAAGCAATATAAGATGCTATCAAACATCACATGTTTATTAGTGAAATGATATGGTTCCCGCATATGATCTCTATCATGTGCACCGTGGTATGATCACTATCATACCTTTATGTGTAAGGCCAAGGTCTATGGAACTTACACGCTATGTGTCTTGTAAGAGTATCAACTCATACTTCTACTTACAACATCACCATATCATAACACTAGCCCAGCAACAATCTAAACTAGATGCCTCTAATTTATCCATTGCAAGTTTTACGTGGCTTAGGGCTTTCGAAGATAGAACCGTTCTTACCTACGAACATGAACCACAACGAGGATAACCAAATTGTTGAAAACTCGTTGCAAAATAGATATTGACTATAGTAGGAGAGATAGACACCCGCTATCCACTTATGCAAACTAGTTGCATGTCAAGCGTGGAACAGGTCTCATGTGTGAGGACATGTAATGTTTGTCATGGCCGCTTCATCCCACTATGCCACCAATATCCAAAATTACAACTAAGAAGCAACAACATGATCATCATCTCCCACATACTCATATGTGTACTACCCGTGTAAAGCATCTACGCATAGATCCGGCTCTGATACCACTAAAGGGTCCGCAGCGTAGAAAACAAAAAATTTCCTACGATGGGAACTATGTACCAAGATCTATCTACTAGATACAAATAACGGGCGGATGTATATCCATAGAGAACATACCCTTGAAGACCGACAAAGCTTAACGAGTTGAACTCGTTGTTGATGTAGACGATCTCTTGCCGATCTCAAGATCGAGAGGAAGTCCTAGCCCCGCAAAGCAGCAGCGCATCTGTGCTCGCACACACGTACAAGACACCGAGCAACCTCCGCCTCCTCGCTCCAGCGATGCAGCGGAAGCACAACCCTTTCTTTCCGAATAGCCACCGGGAACATGTATCTCGCTAGTCCGAGACCATGGGGTATAAATTCTAGAGGGGGAGAGAGATCCTTCACGAGGAGGTGTGAGTGAGAGAGAGAGAGGGAGAGGGGTGCCTTTTATAGGAGAGGGGGAACCCCAAGGGGGTGGCCGGCGCATGGGGGCTGCCCCTTGCCCTCCCCTCATTCATGTGGGTGGACACTCCACTCACAAAAACCTCTTCAATTTCCTCCACTCTAAATCCCACTCAAAATTGCTATTAAATTTCCACCAAATTTAATGCAAACTCTCATTAAATAAAACTCCTTTTATTTATTCAGAATTTTGTCAATTACTTTAATGACAAACATTCACATATAAGCCCTTGCTACAATTCAATTTCACATGCAAAAACACTTTCTGTAATTTCATCTGAAAACCTGTTTCGGTATCTAGTGAAATAAATTCCTGCGCTTGTTATTCTTTCCGGCATGAAACTTTTGCTCCAATTGGATGTCAGTGTTCCTTAAGTGTGTCACCCTATGGTTCGAGAATAATGCGGACATGATCGAGACCCTTCTCCGATCAATAATCAGAAGCGGGACCTAGAGATCCGTACTGACTCCCACACATTCAACGATGACTTTCCTGTGATCGTCGAAACCTTTTACGCTAGTATATTAATCCCTTTGTTTCATGATATATTACATGTCCGAGATTCGATCATCGGTATATCCATACCTAGTTTGATCTCCTTACCGACATGCACTCTTTTCTTGTTCCCGTGATATAACATTCTAGTGATCAAATCACTTGATTGCAAGCTAACCAATGTGATATCACCGAGAGGGCCCAGAGTATATCTATCCGTTATCGGGATAAACAAAGTCCACTCTTGATCCATGAGTATCAACATAACACTTTAGTAGTTTTGAAGCCATCTTTATAATCACCCAGTTACGGTGTGATGTTTGATGTCATCAAGAAACTCTTACGGTGTTAGTGATTGACATGATCTCATGGTCTAAGGATTAGGATCACTTCGTAAGTTGTTTATAGCAATATAAACTCAATGACTTTGATCGTAATGCTATACTTCGGATGAATGTTCATCACATCATTACACTAATGTTGTGATCTCGTTATTAACAACATCTAATGTCTATGATTAGGAAACTGTGATCATCTTGTTAATCAACGAGCTAGTTTATGAGAGAGGCATAACTAGGAAATTTCTGTTTGTTTATTAAACACACATGTATTAACATTTCCATATTAATACAATTATAGCGTGCAAAATAAACATCTATCATATACTTGGAATACACATAATAAACACTTTATTATTGCCTCTCAGGGCATATTCCCTTCAGGAGATTCCGGTCTGTCTCCGGTGTCGTCTCCGGAGTGGCATACTGACTCTCCCCGGGTCGGTTGCTGGGGTCGGTCCGGAGACTCCGGTGCGCAGGACCAGAAACTCTGGTGCTTCAGCCATGGCTTCTTCCATATCCTCTTCCAAGCCTCCATCTTGTCGGGCATGATGTTCCAGGCTTCCTCCCTTGCCTCCGTACTTGTCGGTGTGAACCTATCATGCATATGGGATGGAGTATGAAGTAGTATACCATTCAATAGGGTAGGAAGTGGGCTCGCATAGAGGAACGGATTCACCTTTGGAGTCCATGACGACTTGGCCTAAGTTGGAGACCATGATGTAGTAACGACCGTAGGTCGGGCTACATCAGTATGATAGAGTGGTATCTCGCTTGCCTTTGTTTTTAGATCACAATATAAATGCCAAGGCACCTATGAAGTTCAAGTGAAGACTAGAGATAAAGATATTAGAGATACAAGCATCAAAGTCATGACATAATTAACCAAGTTTTGAGACAAACACAAGAATGACAACTATGCTCTCAAGAAGGTGCTCATAGAATAAGTGGTGACTCAACAAGGAAGTGAAAAGGTTTTGAAAAGTTTGAAAGGCTTGCAAATGCTGAAAATAAGGTACTCGTTAGCTTTGAGCTCTCATTGCCCCTATCATAGGCATCTTTATATGGTTAAGGTGAAAGTGAGGTCCACTCTGAATCATATGCTTGACAGACCATAAACTGGAAATCCCATGTCCCTTGAGTACGAGGGAAGCTACGCATGCTACTCAACTATGGTTAGCGGTAAGTACTTATCATCGTAAATACATGCATATCATAGAGAACCGCCAACGGAGTACCCCTTGCACATGATACAGGAGCTATCCCATAATCAAAATGACAAGGCAAGCAGATAATGAGCATGTCAGCGATCTTTTTATTTACTATGTGCATATATTTTTATTGGGGATGCTTCACAGATTGCTCATTATGGTGGTGGTTCAAGTTTCCACCATGATTAGGCATGGCTTAGGCTAGCGGCCCAGGCATTTCTCTAACACAATGTATATACTCCATGAACTCACAAGCTCCCCTTTTATTTCACATCAACGACATCCACAAACAAAAGAGCATGATATCAACTGGATAAATATCCAAAAAAGTGTTGAAAGCGTTCCCCTTGACAGCACGGTTCTGCTAACTCCCGGCCTATAATTTGCAAGCATATAACTTTCATGGACAAGTCACAATGGTTCAGAATTATTAAGTGTAAGGAATAAAGTGTGCCATCAAGTTCGTGAGAGATTTACTAACTAACTTTCTAAAAACAGACAAAAATTTTATTTGGAAGAAAACAAGGCATAATGAATATGCACTAAAATAGCAAATGATGCTAATAGGTAGGTATGGTGGACACTGTCAATAATGGTTTTGGGGAGTTGGATGAACAAGTAGATCTCATACTCAGTGCAAGTGAAGGCTAGCAATAGAGAGGGAGCAACAAAAAAGAGAGCAATAGAGAGGGAGATACAAGATCTCTGAGGCAAAATAAATCATCAAGGCATACTTACTATTGTTCAGTCATATGCATGCGTGAGCATGTGCCAAGTCGATTCACATGAACATTCAGAGGAGGATACCACAATATCATACCAAAATATGAATAAAACAATGCAAGCAAACATTCATATAACATGCTACAAACTATTAGCAAGCTGGAGCTAATCACAAGCAAGAAGAACTACTAAGCATCCATAACAACATACACCTCACATGAATAGGCTAAGCACGCTCACAATGATGAGTATATGTACAAAAATGAAAACAAATAGAGTTCGTTACCAGCCTCTTACCACACCTCAAGTTTTCTTAATCTTCATTATTGCCCTTCACTTGTGTGACTTGAATAATAACATGAATACCAAACTTCACTGAAGACGGCCGATGTAACATCCCAATACTATTAACCAAGGTTAACTTCAAATCACCAAACTTAGGGTTAACAAAAACTTTGTTAACAAAATCATTATGAATGCATGTGTGTATGTGATGATTGTATGAATGCATGAATGGACTTGTGTGATTGTTTTGAATAGCAAGGAATGGTTTAAAGATGAAAACGACATCATCTAAATCAATTCCAAGCATAAACAAATCAAGAGAAATTCAAAAACAAACAAAACAAGCAAATGGTCATTTTTGCCAATCTTACTCACTAGACCACTTTGAGTGTTTCTAGTACAAGATTTCAAACAGAAACTAATCCCTTTATTTTCACCCCTTGCTAGATCAAGTGAAAGTGAACCCAAGCCCACCTTGCAAACCCACAGAAACATTTGACAACCCTATTCAAATGACAATTCAAAATTGAATCTATATCATATGAGAAGATCACCATTTCTCAAAACCCAACCAAACCAGTGCACCTTGACAAATCCAAGCACCTAGAGACTACCTAGTGTGTGACTAGTACACCCACCAAGTTTCATCCAAAAATTCAAATTCAAATCTCTTGCGGCCAATTCATCAAACACCTTATGGACACAAATCAAATTAAACATCAAACACTATAGTGAGCAATGTTGTGCCAACCTTGTCCCCTATCTAGCTCTCACTACACTCTTAGTAGATCATCTAACTTGTTTAAGCAGCTCTAGCTCACTGTAAACTCGACCATGCCATCAATAGTGACCATGGCCGAGCACAAATGCCACCCCCAACGTCGATAGCGTGCTACAAGCCTAGCCACCAAGTCTGGGACACAAGCCACCGTACACCGCCACCCCCTGTCCAGGCCTCGAGCCCTGCTAGCCACTAGACCACCCTAGAACCTCCGCGCCCTATGCCTCTGTGCCATGCTGAGAGCGCGCGCAGGCGCCACTCGACACGCCAGATAGATCACACCCTCGCCTGGCTCAGACGTGATCACCACCGCCCAGAACTGCCAGACATGCCCATTCAGCACAGGACTGGATCGCCTCAGGCGCCATCAAAACTTCCAGATTTCCCCGTACCCCTTTGCACCCCCCAAGTCTCACTGACTGGTGGGGACAACCACTTAACCCGCCCCCGCGCACGCTGTCGTAGTGGGCAGGCCCAGTAAGCATTCCCGCGTGAACCAGTAGTTTGAATTTAGGTTTATCAATTTATTTTCAAACTTAGTTCTGTCTATATATTCAAAAACCAATCCAGAGAGATTTACTGAACCAAATTGCATGAAACTAATTTTGCTAGCAAGTTGAAATTCTTAATCCAAGCCCGTTGGATTCAAACCATCTGGATTTGTAGATCATCTATAGTAAAAATAACAAGGCAGAGACTTTTCTGCATTCAAACATTTTTCTAAATTCAAACATAAAATCATTTGAGATTATTCCAACCTAAAAAATCACATTTGATAAGACCTTTCTGAATATATAAAATATCTAGGTTTACTTGCAAAAATAATGGACAAGCAATAAAAGAATGCCCCATAGGCATTTCTAGTCACTTTAATGAATTAAAATAAAAAGGTTAAACCTTATTAAATTGTGACACCACTTTAAATCACATTCCCAAGTACTGAAATATGTGGTGATGACATGTGTCAACATGATCCCATGTTTTAGTTGGAGAATATTAAATCTTAAGTAGTTTTTCAATGAGTATAAATTACTTTTCTAAAATAAAATAAATAAAACTTCTGCCTTAATGCTAGTGATGTTTGTGATGATGCTAGATCATCTAGTGTGAACCCTTGTGTGCCAAATGGAATTAGTTAAGTATTGTTTGGTGATTGTGTACCTCGTATTTATTTATAGACGCTAGTACCGACCAAGGATACGAAGAGGAAGGAGAATACTACGAGGAAGAAGCCAAGGAGATGTTTAACCACTGCTCTGCACAAGGCAAGACATCACTTGCATGTTATCTAATGCAAGCTACTAACTAAGCAAGCTTCACAAAACAAGTGACTTTGCAAGTTAACCCTTGCATGACAACTATCCAAACTAGATGCTTTAGGCATATGTGATTACATCCCTGATGAAACCAAATCCTAGTTTTACTTGCAAGCTTAATTATTTTTCCTTATCAAAGCTTTTAATTGTGTTTACTTAGTGATTTGTAGATTCTAGAAAGACTTTTAAAGGTAGCATAAAGAGCCTAAAACTTGGCCTAAGTTAGATAAATCTTGATGTCATCCTGAGGCATGAGATTGAACTTAGATAATTCACACTTGATTATCACCCCTCATTAGTGTGTACCCCCAACTTTAGTGGCTAGTGCTAAGCATAAAACTTGATCACTTTAGATGGGAATTTCTGGTGAACAGGATTATGAAAACCTTAGAATGATGATTCATTCTAATGAAATGTTTTGATATGTGTTCTTGAACACCAGATGATTTTTGATGATGAAACTGTTGAGGCATGAGCCTTAGCCCTTTATAAAAATTGATGGTTGTCTGGATGTGATACCATTCCAATTTTACCGTACAACCACAATACCCGAATTTGGGTAGGGATTGACTAGAAGTTTATATTACCTTAGTATGGGTTCCCTTGCGGCCGAGGTTTGAGCTGAGGCTACCTCGTGAAGATTGACCACATGTGCAGTTCCCAAGATGACAGATGGTCATGGTTGGGAGGCCAAACTCATAGGAGAGGTGCCTATACTAGGGCGTGTAATTGAAAGGTTAGGATTGATTATCCGCATACTGAGTATGGTGAATTCAGGATTGTTCTTGACGGATGTATCGAATATTGTGGTGAAAGTGTACAACCTCTACAGAGTGTCAAACTATTCGAATAGCCGCGTCCGCGGTTATGGACAGTTGGAGTGACCATACTGTTCTGTCGTCAAATGTTTTCAAAATGACTTGTGAAATGAATCATGACTTTGACTTGACCACAACAGAGTTGTGAAAGTGAAAACTCAAGTTCCCACTTAGGTGTTATAAAACATTAGAGTAGTTTTATTTACTTCTAAACTCAGTTAGAGATAAATCTATCTTTTTGCAAAACAAACTAGAGCTTAGTATTCCTACTCAAAACCCCCTTACCTGTTAGTGGTAGTTTGCAAGTACTTACAGAGTACTCAAGGCTTTGTCCCTGGCTATTCCCGTGGCCAGACTATGAAGAGGACTATCAGGAAGATGGATTGCAGGAAGGTTATGACAACTAGGATCATCTCCCATCTCAGCATTGCCTGTAACCATGAAGATGGAGCCTCGCCCATGTTACCGCTATTATATTATTCAGCTGCTTGATTGTATTAAGACTGGATCATGAGATCCTTTAATTGTTGTAAGACTTATGTATGGTTTGTAATGGATGATGTACTGTGATATCCAATCTGTTATGTCTCACAAAAATGGTAATCCTGGGATTGCGATGTATGGCATAAGAGGCATTTGGGATTAAAAATATGGGTGTTGACAAGTTGGTATTAGATCCATCCTGACCATAGGAGACCCTAGTTTAGAATGGAAGCTTGAATCAAAAACTTAGTTTCAAAACAAAAGGAAGTGAGTATTTGTGAAAACCTATTCTCATTCTTATCACCAAGATTCTTTCAAAAACTTTCATGTCCTCAAAAATTCTTGCAAAATCTTACATAGAATTTGACACACTTGATCACTCTACTAACTTACTCATCCTATATTCTTATAGATGGACGTGAAGTATAGAAAGTTCTATCAGTTGGGAAATGGAGGAGAGCTTATCTTTGAGCGTGATTTGGAACAACTCTCGGAACTTCTGGAGCGCCCACATCCCGAGTTCTTCAGAGCTTAGCTCAACGATTAGGAAGGAGAAGAATTGCAGTGGCTGATAGTTGCAAGTCTCAGAGGAAAGATTGAAGCCCCTACCTCAGAGGGAATCCAGCTCACATTAAGAGAGAACAACTCGCTAGATGGACTTGTCAAGGCCATGTAGGAAGCTCTTGCCCGTCTGTGTGGGCAAAGCATTAATCAGATCAAGGGTACCCGCTTTGAGTTCTATCCACGGCGTGATGTTATGGGATAGCCGTTGGAGGTACCATATCACCCTGAGCTGAAGAATCAAGTGCACCACCTCAGCTTCATGATGTATGACCGGCAAAAGGAGTTAGACAATGCCCGCGCCTATGCCAACCATAACCATGCCATCAAAGTCAAGAAGGACCAGAGCATTGCCATGCTGGTGAAGGATCGCCAGTCTCGACGTCGTCAGCTTGACAAGAAGGAGCGCATCATTGCCCGCCTTTATCACAGGATCACAGATTTGGAGGAGATGATCCACGAGAGAGCATGCAGCTTGAGGAGAGGGAGAATGCCAGAGAGGATATTCGCGGAGACCCCTACTCTTACCTCAGTGATGATGATGACTTTCTGGAGGATCAAGCCATGGACTTCTTCACCGATGAGGATGACTTTGCCTTAATTGACGATGATGATGAGGATGGTGAAGATGAAGCCACTGATTTCGAGGAGTAGTAGCACTTGACCACTAGCGTTAGGAAAGTTGTATCCGGTCCCACTGTATCATAGTTTCACGGAATGGTTCTTAAAACCATCTGTTTTCTTTGTTGTGGTGTGTGTTTGTATGGTGTGTTATGAATGAATGAAAAGCAAGTTTCTAGAAAAATCTGAGTCAAACCTCAAAAACTTTACAAAAACAAACCCCTAAACCTTAGAATTTCCCTCTTGTCTCATGATCTATCTCAATCTTCAGATGCCTCGCGGAGAAAGCAGTTCATCCTCGGACCCAATGTTGCAGATTTTGCAAATCTTGGTTTCAGAACGTGAAGCTGAAAGAGCCGAACGTCAAGCCAACTTAGCCACCATTCAGCACATAGCTCAGATGGCCAACAACAACCAAGGCCATGGAAACCAGGACAACCATGAATCTAAACTCAAGAACTTTCAGAACACCAACCCACCCATCTTTTGTAAGTCTGAAGAGACCCTAGATGCAGATGATTGGCTGCAGACCATGGAGAACAACTTAGAAGTTGCAGCAGTGGAGGCCAACGAGAAAGTACTGTTTGCCACCCATTATCTGGCAGGAGATTCAAGACCTTGGTGGAACAGCGATCGCGCCATGGCTGGAGGACAAATGATGAACTGGGATGAATTCAAACTCAAGTTCAGCAGAACCCATGTGCCACAGGGTTTGATCAAGAGGATGAGAGATGAATTCAGAGAATTGAAGAAAGTAAGGATGACAGTAGATGAGTACCGTGACAAATTTCTGTCATTAGCTAGATATGCCTTGGATGAGATTGACACTGAAGCCAAGAAGAAGGAGAGATTCTTGAATGGACTGCATGATGAAATGCAGACCGTGTTAGTCAACATTCCATTTGCTGACATCGAATCCCTAGTGGACTCTACCATTCAGATGGAAGGCAAGATCAACGAAGCAAATGAGAACCGCAAGCGTAGAATGATGAATCAACCAGGAACCCACCATACCCCAAAGTATCGCCCCAGCCCGTCTACAGGATTTTCCCCTAGAAACAATAGACCCCCCGATGAACCGTCCGACCTATCCCAACCATGGAAACCCAAGGCCAGGAGGAAACCACAATAGTAACCCCGGTAACTCCAACAATTTCAACTGTGCACCGCCCAAGTTCAACAACAACAATGTCGCCACCAACACCAATACTGACCCAAGGACTGGAAGCAATGTTGTGCCTGTTGCAGCAAAGGACAAGTCTCAGGTGACTTGTTATGAATGTGGAACCAAGGGTCACTATTCCAATGAGTGCCCCAATGAATGCCCCAGCTCACCAGCAGCGTCGTGTTTAGCCTGGAAGAAGGTTTGCCCCAGGGAATTCGCTCAACCACAACGGCCATCTGTTTCTCATGAATGCCGAAGAAGCCCAAGAAGTGCCATTTTTCGTGCTGGGTATGTTTTCTGTTAACTCAGTATTTGCAAGAGTGTTGTTTGATTCTGGAGCATCGCACTCATTTGTTACTGAAGAATTTTCATGCACTAGTAAGATTCAACCAACAAAACTGAAGCATGTTATGATAGTTCAAATACCTGGTTCAACCACCAAAGCTAGACAAATTTGCAAGGCCGTACCTATCCGAATCCATGGCATAGATTTTTATGCTAATCTAATAGTACTCGGAACCAAAGGTTTGGAAGTAGTACTAGGAATGGATTGGATGTCGAAACATAAAGGATTAATCGAATATTCCAAGAAATCCATAACCATGACTAGTACATCCGGAATATCAGTAGAGCATGTATCTGAAACCTTTCCCCATCAATTCAAGTGCAACAGGAGTCTAGCCCAACCAACCATTGACCAAGTCAGAATAGTCTATGAATACCCCGTCGTATTCCCAGATGTTTTGATCGGTATGCCCCTAGATCGGGATATCGAGTTTATCATTGAACTAATCCCTGGAACCGGACCCATAGCCCAGAGACCTTATAGTATGAACCCATCAGAATTAGCGGAGCTAAAGAAGCAACTGGATGCTATGCTGGAGATCAGACCGATTCAACCAAGTGCGTCCCCATGGAGATCACCTATCTTGTTTGTAGATAAGAAGGATGGAGGTAACCGTTTGTGTACGGATTATTGGAAGCTGAATGATGTCACCATCAAGAACAAGTACCGACTGCCAAAGATAGAGGACCTGGTTGATCAGTTGACCAGTGCCAAAGTGTTTTCTAAGATTGATCTTAGAACTGGTTATCATCAACTCAAGATTCGCGCAGATGATATTCCAAAGACTGTCTTTACCACCAGATATGGATTGTATGAGTACACTGTCATGTATTTTGGATTAACCAATGCCCCCGCTTATTTCATGAACCTCATGAATAAGATTTTTATGGACTTACTGGATAAGTTTGTCGTTGTTTTCATTGATGACATTCTGATCTATTCAAATTAGAAGAAGAACATCAGCTACACCTGAGGACCATTCTTGGAACCCTTAGGGAGCATCAGTTGTATGCCAAGTTTAGCAAATGTGAATTCTGGTTACAGGAAGTAGGATTCCTTAGACATATTGTGTTGGCCAGAGGAATTGTCGTTGACCCTGCCAAGGTTAAGGATGTTGAAGAATGGCAAGCCCCAACCACCCAAACCCAAGTTCGTGCATTTCTCGGATTAGCGGGATATTACCGCAAGTTCGTTGAAGGATTCTCGGGTATCGGAAGACCCATGATCCAATTATTGAAGAAGGATAAGAAGTTTGAATGGACAGACAAATGTGAAGCGAGTTTTCAAGAACTCAAGAAGAGATTGATCTCAGTCCCAATCTTGATCATGCCGGATATTACGAAGCCCTTTGATGTGTATTGTGATGCATCCAAGATCGGTCTCGGATGTGTGTTGATGCAGGAAGGCAAAGTAATATCTTATCTATCCCAACAACTGAAGCAACATGAGCAGAATTATCCTACCCATGACCTTGAACTAGCAGTCGTAGTTTTAGCCTTGAATACATGGCGGCATTACCTTATGGGAAACCGTTGTGAGATTTATTCGGATCACAAGAGCCTGAAGTATATTTTCACTCAGAAGGAGCTAAATATGAGGCAAAGGAGATGGATAGAGTTAATCAAGGACTATGATCTGGACATTCACTATCATCCCGACAAAGCCAATGTGGTTGCATATTCCCTTAGCATATTGTCGTGTCGCTTGAACTCCATAATTATGAAGGAGCAACCAAGTTTACACAAGGAGTTAGAAGATTTTAGAATTGAATTAGTAAGTGGAGGATTTTTGGCTAGTATAGAACTTCAACCCACTTTGATCAGTCAGATCAAGGAGGCGCAGAAAGGAAATTCTAGTATCGACAGAATCAAACATCGTATCGGTACAGGCAAAGTACCCGGATTCACCGAGGATGAAGAGGGAGTTTTGTGGTACAAAGGACGCATTTGTGTGCCAGCAGATTCAGAATTGAAGGTGGCTATTTTGAAAGAAGCCCATGATACTCTTTATTCTATCCACCCCGGAGGAACGAAGATGTATCATGATTTGAAAGAGTTGGTGGCATAAGATGAAGAGAGAAATCAGAAGCTACATAGCCAAGTGTGATATTTGTCAGAGAGTCAAGGCGGGACATCAAAGACCCGCAGGACTGTTGCAACCATTGCAGATTCCGGAATGGAAATGGGATTCCGTCAGAATGAATTTTATCACCGGTTTGCCTACTTCTAGTAGGGGAAATGACTCTATTTGGGTCATAGTTGATAGACTATCCAAAGTCGCCCATTTCTTACCTGTCAAGACCACTTACCAGAGTTAGAAGCTAGCAGAGTTGTACATCACTAGAACCGTTAGTTTGCATGGAGTTCCCAAGAACATTGTATTGGATCGAGGAACTCAATTTACCTCGAGGTTTTGGAAGAAAGTCCAAGAAGGATTAGGAACCCGACTATATTTCAGCACAGCTTATCACCCTTAGACAGATGGACAAATGGAGCGAGTAAATCAAATACTCGAAGATATGTTGAGAGCCTGTGTGTTAGAGTATGGATAAAAATGGGAAGATTGTCTGCCTTTCGCAGAATTTTCATACAACAACAGTTATCAAACTAGTTTGCAAATGGCCCCATTTGAATTCATGTATGGAAGGAAATGTCGTACCCCTTTGAATTGGTCGAAAGTAGGAGAAGCTGAAGAGAAAGTTCACAAGATCCGTGAGCACCTCAAGACTGCTCAATCCAGACAAAAGAGTTATGCCAACAAGAGACGTCACGACCTCGCCTTCAACATTGGAGATTTTTTGTATCTCAAAGTGTCACCTTTGAAGGGAATGCAATGTTTCCAACTCAAAGGAAAGTTAGCCCCAGGTATATCGGACCCTTCAAGATTTTGAATCATCGAGGAGAAGTATCGTATCAACTAGAACTGCTAGAGGAGATGTCAGCCGTGCATAATGTTGTTCCACATCACGTTACTTCGCAAATTCTTATAAGTCCCGGAGAAGGCCGGAGTGTTCAAGAACATTGATCACCGCACCATAGAGATCAATGATGACCTGACGTATCCCAAAGTACCCATCCGTATTTTTGAGGAAGCTTTTAGAACCACCAGGACCTGGAGCATCAACTTTCTCAAGATCCAGTGGAGTAACCACACTGAAGAAGAAACTACCTGGGAGCGAGAAGACTACATTAGAACGGAGTTTCCAGATCTCTTTAAATCCTAGTTTTCTTTTACTCAAATCTCAGGACGTGATTTTGTTTAAGGGGGAAGGTTTGTAACATCCCAAAAATATTAACCAAGGTTATCAATTTCAAATCACCAAACTTAGGGTTAACAAAAACTTTGTTAACAAAATCATTATGAATGCATGTGTATATGTGATGATTGTATGAATGCATGAATGGACTTGTGTGATTGTTGTGAATAGCAAGGAATGGTTTAAAGATGAGAAAAACATCATCTAAATCAATTCCAAGCAGAAACAAATCAAGAGAAATTCAAAAACAAACAAAACAAGCAAATGGTCATTTTTGCGAATCTTACTCACTAGACCACTTTCAGTGTTTCTAGTCTAAGATTTCAAACAGAAACTAATCCCTGTATTTTCACCCCTTGCTAGACCAAGCTAAAGTGAACCCAATCCCACCTTGCAAACCCACAGAAACATTTGGCAGCCCTATTCAAATGACAATTCAAAATTGAATCTATATCATATGAGAAGATCACCATTTCTCAAAACCCAACCAAACCAGTGCACCTTGACAAATCCAAGCACCCAGAGACTACCTAGTGTGTGACTAGTACACCCACCAATTTTCATCCAAAAATTCAAATTCAAATCTCTTGCGGCCATTTCATCAAACACCTTCTAGACACAAATCAAATTAAACATCAAACACTATAGTGAGCAGTGTTGTGCCAACCTTGTCCCCTCTCTATCTCTCACTACACTCTTAGTAGATCATCTAACTTGTTTAAGCAGCTCTAGCTCACTGTAAACTCGACCATGCCATCAATGGTGACCATGGCCGAGCACAAATGCCACCCCCAATGTCGACAGCGTGCTACAAGCCTAACCAAGCCTAGCCACCATGTCCGGGACGCAAGCCACCGTCCACCGCCATCCCATGTCCAGGCCTCGATCCCTGCTAGCCACTAGACCACCCTAGAACCATCGCTCCCTATTCCTTTGTGCCATGCCGAGAGCGCGCCATAGCGCCGCGCTTGACACGCTCGCACAGACCGCGCCCCGCCTTCGCCGCTCGCGTACGTGATCACCACCGCCCTAGGAACCGCCTAGACATGCCCATTCGCCGCCGTGCGACCAGGATTGCCCGTGCGCCATCAAAACTTCCATTGGAGCCGCCCAGAGCGTCGACGCGTTCCGACCAAATTGCACCACCCCATGCCTCGCCATGAAGACGTTGAGCTTCGCTAGGAGGCAGAGCACCATCCCCTACCCCCAGCCATGTCGTTACCTCACTATGAAGACAACCCCGACGAGCTCCGCCTGCACCCTTTGGTCCCCTCGTCACACTATAAATAGAGGCCTTCCCTGTTTGAATTCGTCACACCATTCCACTCCCCTCTCTCTCAGAACCACCCCACCTCTTCCCCGGAGCAAGGCGACTACCAGGTTGCCAGAATTTCACCGGAGCTTGCCACTGCTGGAGGAGAAGGGCGCCGTTGATTGGAGCCGCCCCAAGAGGAGCCACTAGTACCAGGAGGATCATTGTCGTCGAATTTGTCGTTTGTCCCCATCGCCGACCCTCTCCTAAGCCCAGGTGAGCCTCACACGACCCCCACTGGCGCGTTAGGGTTCAGTCTCGCCGGCGTTGCCCGACAGAGATGAAAAGCCCCAGCCGTTAGATTAGATATTGATCGCACGGTACAGATTTCCCTGTACCCCTTCGCACCCCCTGTCTCACTAACTAGTGGGGAAAACCACTTAACCCGCCCCCACGCACGTTGTGCGTAGTGGGCCGACCCAGTAAGCATTCCCGCGTGAACTAGTAGTTTGAATTTAGGTTTATCAATTTAGTTTCAAACTTAGTTCTGTCTATAGATTCAAAAACCAATCCAGAGAGATTTACTGAACAAAATTGCATGAAACTAATTTTTCTAGCAAGGTATTGAAATTATTAATCCAAGCCTGCTGGATTCAAACCATTTAGTTTTGTGGATCATCTGTAGTAAAAATAACAAGGCAGCAACTTTTCTGCATTCAAACATTTTTCAAAATTCAACCATAAAAGCTTTTGAGATGATTCCAACTCTCAAAAATCACATTTGACAAGACCTTTCTGAATATATAAAAATATCAAGTTTTACTTGCAGAAATAATGGACAAGCAATAAAAGAATGCCCCATAGGCATTTCTAGTCACTTTAATGAATTAAAATAAAAAGTTTAAACCTTATTAAATTGTGACACCACTTTAAATCACATTACCAAGTACTGAAATATTTGGTGATGACATGTGTCAACATGATCACATGTTTTAGTTGGAGAATATTAAATGTTAAGTAGTTTTTCAATGAGTAGAAATTACTTTTCTAAAATAAAAGAAATAAAACGTTTGCCTTAATGCTAGTGATGTTTATGAAGATGCTAGATCATCTAGTGTGAACCCTTATGTGCCAAATGGAATTAGTTAAGTATTGTTTGGTGATTGTGTACCTCGTATTTATTTATAGACGCTAGTACCGACCAAGGATACGAAGAGAAAGGAGAATACTACGAGGAAGAAGCCGGGGAGAACTTCAACCACTGCTCTACACAAGGCAAGCCGCCACTTGCATGTTATCTAATGCAAGCTACTAACTAAGCCAGCTTCTCAAAACAAGTGACTTTGCAAGTTAACCCTTGCATGACAACTATGCAAACTAGATGCTTTAGGCATATGTGATTACATCCCTGATGAAACCTAATCCCAGTTTACTTGCAAGCTTAATTATTTTTCCTTATCAAAGCTTTTAGTTGTGTTTACTTAGTGATTTGTAGATTCTAGAAATACTTTTAAAGGTAGCATAAAGAGCATAAAACTTGGCCTAAGTTAGATAAATCTTGATGTCATCCTGAGGCATGAGATTGAACTTAGATAAGTCACACTTGATTATCACCCCTCATTAGTGTTTACCCCCAACTTTAGTGGCTAGTGCTAAGCATAAAACTTGATCACTTTAGATGGGAATACTTGGTGAACAAGATTATGAAAACCTTAAAATGATGAGTCATTCTAATGAAATGTTTTGACATGTGTTCTTGAACCCCGGATGATTTTTGATGATGAAACTATTGAGGCATGAGCCTTAGCCCTTTATAAGAACTAATGGTTGTCTGGATGCGATACCATTCCAATTTTACTGTACAACCACAATACCCGAATTTGGGTAGGGCTTGGCTGGAAGTTTATATACCTTAGTATGGGTTCCCTTGCGGCCGAGGTTTGAGCTAAGGCTACCTCGTGAAGATTGACCACCTGTGCAATTCCCAAGATGACAGATGGTCATGGTTGGGAGGCCAAACTCATAGGAGAGGTGCCTATACTAGGGCGTGTAATTGAAAGGTTAGGATTGATTATCCGCATACTGAGTATGGTGAATTCAGGATTGTTCCTGATGGATGTATCGAATATTATGGTGAAAGTGTACCACCTCTGCAGAGTGTCAAACTATTTGAATAGCCGCGTCCGCGGTTATGGACAGTTGGAGTGGCCATACTGTTCCATCGTCAGATGTTTTCATAATGACTTGTGAAATGAATCATGACTTTGACTTGACCACAACAGAGTTGTGAAGTGAAAACTCAAGTTCCCACTTAGGTGTTATAAAACATTAGAGTAGTTTTCTTTACTTCTAAACTCAGTTAGAGATAAATCTGGATTTTTGCATAACAAACTAGAGCTTAGTATTCCTACTCAAAACACCCTTACCTGTTAGTGGTAGTTTGCGAGTACTTAAAGAGTACTCATAGCTTTGTCCCTAGCTATTCCTGTGGCCAGACTATGAAGAGGACTATCAGGAAGATGGACCGTGGGAAGGTTATGACAACTAGGATCATTTCCCATTGTCAGCATTGTCTGTGACCATGAAGATGGAGCCTCGCCCACGCTACCGCTATTATATTATTCCGATGCTTGATTGTATTAAGACTGGATCATGAGATCCTTTAATTGTTGTAAGACCTTATGTATGGTTTGTAATGGATGATGTACTGTGATATCCAATCTGTTATATCTCACAAAAATAGTAATCCTGGGATTGCGATGTATGGCATAACAGGCATCTGGGATTAAAAATCCGGGTGTTGACAGCTGAGCCCTTCAAAGAACTCAAAAAACCAAAGAAGAACAACAAATATTTTTGGTGTTTTTGACTTTTTTAGAAACAAGCAAACGAAGAAAAACCAAACAAAGAAAAAGCAAACCAAACAAGAAGCAAACCAAGCAAAATAAAGCAAAATATTTTTGGGTTTTTCTTTAAGGCAAACCAAAGCTAAAAAACAAAGAAACAAACCAAAAGAAACAACAAAAATATTTTTGGTATTTTTGTGTTTTAAGAAAGCAGAAACAAAAACCAAAAAGAAAGTGAAACAATGGATATACAAAGAACCGACGAAACATGATATATATATGAGTGTGATGTCGGTATACCTCCCCCCAAGCTTAGGCTTTTGGCCTAAGCGGGGCTCAATCCTATGGTGCCCAAGAAGGTGCACCTACGTAGTATGACGAGGAGGCTCCTTCATCCTGGTAAGAGCTCGAGGACTCCCCTATGTAGTGCACAGAGGGGTTGTGTAACATCCCAGCATTTAGGAACCAACGAAGGGTAGATTTAGGAATTTATGATATTGCATGCATTCATCTGTAAAAATGTGGGTAAATTTTTCGCCAAATAAAAACTCTAAAGTGATCAAAGTTTCCTTCATACTTTGAGATTAGGTATAGTCTTGAAGGATGATTGCTATAGACTTTGATATGATCTTTTTTGGACTAATGTGTTTTGGGAGATGAAATTTGAATTTAAATTTAAATGTTGGAATTATATTGTAAAAGGATTAAGAATTAGGTTTGAGTGATTTGATTTAATCAAGATGGATAATTACTAACTCAAACTTTAAATAAATAACATAATCAATAAAATGAATATTTATTCCATAATTTTTGATAAATAAGTTACACAAAGGTAACTTATGTAAATGAGCAACAATCTTTACAATAGTAATTAAATAGAAGAATAATATTTCTTTATTGAATAATAGTACAATATTTATTACAAAAGGGTAAAAATAAAATTACAAAAGAATAAAGAAATATTACATATGACTACTATTCAAAGAAAAAGAAAAACTAAACTAAAATCTTGAATTCCCAAGTCTGGTACCTGCAAAACAAACACAAACAAAAAGAAAGAAAGTTAAGGTTAAAATTATATTACTCTCATAATTGACAGTGAAGTGCACTGTTCAAAATTTCATCATTGAGTAATCTTTTAAAGGGGCAAGTTTCACCAATATGAAAGAATATATCTTTCATAATTTTAAGCCATAAGTCAAATAAACATCAAGGAGGGGCAAGTTTCACCGGCCAAGTAAAAGGTAACCTGATAAAAGTAACTCTCAAATTCAGAACATATCCACAAGTTGTGCAGCAGGCACACAGGCAGCACACACACCAAACTGCATGGTGTGTGTGCTGTCAGCACTATAGCAACAGCTCAATCACACAAAACTGCTCAGCACAACCGTGGGAAGCAAACCCACACCATTTTCTTGCTTCGTACACACCAAGCACATCAGCCACTAGCTAAACCAAGCCAAAGCCAAGCTAGATCACACCAATCAAAACCCTGGATCACATCACCAAAATGGTGACATAAGGAGGGGGTGGATCAGGTGGATAGCAAGACCAAGATCAAGCCATCGGGATCAGGAGGTGAAGGGCTAGATCAAGTACAAGCTAGAAGCTGGAAATACCAAGAGAGCACCAGATCAATTTAGCACAAGATTAACCATTGGCAACCCCAACATCAAGTGAGTGTGGTGAGTAAAATAGACCATCACATGATCTATCTGTCTAAGATTAGACAAGTATTCATGATTTGTCTCTAACTCAAATTCTCGGAAAAAACCCAAGTGGGGTGAATCCATCACTGAACTTTTAAACACTAAAATCAATCAGAAAATTATAAAGATCCAACTAAGATCTCAGGACAACATCATTGATCTAAGCTATCAAGCTATATTTCAATTCAAGAATGAATATAGCCAAGATTTAAACTTCTAGGCACATCTCTTAAATAGGAGTAGCACCTTAGAATTTAATCTTATGGATCTATATAAGTTATCAAGCCTACAATCAATTTCCCCAACTTTGATTCAAGAAACAGTAGCTGGTATCACTACCAAAACCAATCAATGAGAAACAACAAGACAAAGGCTTAATCTCTAAACCTCAGACCAACATCATGGGTTCTAGGGATGCAAGGAAAGAGAATTCCACTTATCTATAATGACAAGCTAATATTAAGCTTGAACAAGACCAAACCAAATAATAGAATCTAATATTGTGTGCCATACAAGGATGGTGTCATAAGAACAGTTCTAAACTAAGCAGGCTAAGCATCCAATCTTCACAGATACAACCACCAAACTATAAATCATTTTCCTGACATCACAGGAATCATAATCAGGAAAATCCATATACATATCTTAACTAAAAGAGACCATTTTATCTAAAGCTTTATATGAATTCTTAAGCCAACAGTACTAATATAGTGACTTCATCACACAACAGTCACTGTCATTAACCAAGTAATGACAGTGGTGAGCTATTAAAACCACTAGATTTCTCAAGTATTGCTTCTAGAGCAACCTTACAATCTGAACCATATATAAAAAAAATTGATCCATAGAATCATCTGGTAAACCACTAGCATCACCACAACTAATCATAAATAGCAAGCCATAGCTAACAACCACTTATCATGCTTAGGGACCATCAAAACTTGATCAAACTCATCAGATATCTACTCCACAGAGGGGTATGAACCCTAAGCAGAATAAACCATCTTAATCAGGACAGGACACTAACCAGGAGATGCCACCACCAACATCTAGCATGGGATGGCCTATCACAGAGAGCATGAGAGGGAGAGGAACCACTTACCGAAGGTCCTCGCTGTAGATTAGAAGAGGAAGCAGAGAAGGCCGACAAACATGGCGGCATGGGTAGCACCCCCCAAGGGGGCGCTGTGACCCACAAAACGCCATAGCGGCGACCATAGCCACGCCTGGGGGCAAGGAGCATCACCACGGCACACACGGCAATGAAGCGGCCAAGATTAACGCCACCCGAGCGCTAGGGTTCAAATGTAATCGATCTGGCCACAGGAGGGCTCCAGGTCCAAATAGAATTGGACAGGAGGGTAGAGCGGGGCCAACAACCTCGTCCTGCACCATGGCGGTGTCCAGGGAGGTCCACGGCACCGTGAATCACCGGTGGTGACACCGCTGACCACGGGGTCGGGGGAGGAGAAGAAGAGAGGTGAGCTTGAGAGAGAGACAGAGAGTGTTGGGATGGATTGCGCCAGGAACCCTTCGGGGTGTTGTTTTGACTTTGTGCTACTGGGCCACAAGGGCCCAATAAACCCAAACAGTTAGCCCAAATCATTTAGAGCCTGTATTAATAATTGGAAAAAGACCAAAATACCCCTAAACTTAAATAAATTCTAGAAAATAAAATAAAAATCCAAAAATTATAAATAAAATATTTTTGGATTCACAATAATCCAAACTATTCAAATAAATTAAGAAATAAAATTTTAGACATATAAATTTTATTAAGAATTTTGTAATATATAAATTCCTTATGGAATTTCACAAAATTATTGAAAGACGATAAAAATAAATAAAAATCACTTTCATTATCTATTAATATTGTATTATTTTAGAAAAATACTAAAAAAATATTTAATACAAATCTTTGGTATTTAAAGAAAAAATTTAAAGGAATTATTAAGTAAATAAAATGAAAATAAAAAGGAAATAAAATAAAAGAGTACAATATTCAATAAATATTAAAGAAATTAATATTTATAAATCCTTAATTATTAAAAAGTATTTTTATATAATTTAAATAATGGGGGAGAATACATATAAAGTTAAATAATGCATTACATTACTTTTGCATAATCATTTTGCTTCTTTAAATATTGTCCTTACCGGGCAATAATGATGTTTTTATAGACATAGAAGCTCAAGGTCCAGTGCAAGCATTAGACTTCACTACCTTGCAATCACAAGGCAAGTTCATCACTTTCCCATGTCCTTTGAAGATTCTTTATCAAAGTATTTGCAAATTGTGTGTTATCATCTATATTATAGAAAAGGAAACATTATTTTCTCAAGATACTAAATCTTACATATCATCCTAAGTTATGATATGATGGAGCAATAGAACTTAGGGTTCTAATTGCAATAATGATGGACAATTAGGGATTAATAACCCATGACATCAGTGATTCTAGCGCCGTATATTACGCGTGAACCATGAGATTTGGAATGGGACGGAGAAGTCAGTTGTATCCTTTTCCTCTTGTATGGAGGCAAGACGACCTTAACGTGACGTTGTGATTCCTTGTGCGGATCCAACATATGGGTGGGCACCCTTACGCCCCACACTTTTGGTGTCTAGATTATCTATGAATGGTGTTTAGGGATATAGTCCATGTAAATGGCACTATTCCGGGCATCACTAGGTCATAGAGTCTTCGGGAACTCATCAAGGTTTTAGCCTGCCCGAAAGGGGGCTTAACGAAGGTGAGCCAGCCCCGAAGGATCGTGGAGACATATGAGGTCACGGAGAGGGCAGTGATTGGCTTGGACCAGCTACTGGGCCCCACATCATGGAATTATGGACGGGAAAGTGCGCCCGGTTGTGCAACAAGGAGTTGATCTGTCATGGGAAAAGTAACGCACCTCTGCATAGTGTAAGAATTGTAACTTGTTACTCCCTGTTCTGGGAAGGAGATACGAACGCGGCAGGAAAGGAACTCCATGAAAGTTCTGGTCAACCTGTGAAGGCTGATGGTCATAGATTTTTATAATAAAATCAACCTTTGAAGAAAGATTTATGAAAATTGCATAGTGCCAAAGACTGATAGTCTGAGGTGGTAGATCGAGCATCAAACTTCCTACCTTTCATATAATGAATTTGCTGGGTAACGCTGTTACTCATCCTTCACTTTGAATCCTTGCTTAGACTCTGAGAATCCCGAAGATACCCCAATGTATGCATCTGAGAGCCCATAGGAGGTCTTCTACGAAGAGCCCAACCTATATGGAGCCGTAGAAGGGGAGGACGATGACATCGTCTACGGAGGAGAGTTCCAAGAGTCCGAATAATTACTATAGTTCTAGTGGCCACTTTAGTCGAGCAACGTGAACAATATATAGCAATAAGTTGTTGGTCTCAATTTGGAGTTTAAGTTTTAAAGTTGAAACTTCTGCTGAAATACTTATATTTTGGTTTATAAGTTGAATCTTTTGGAAGTTGTACTTCCGGTATTGTAATAATAATAACGTGTGTATGTTTGTAATAAGGACCCGCAAATGTTTCTGTTGTACCACTCTGAGGGATGTGATATTTACGGAACGGTGTTCTGTGGATGTCATGTCAATGACTATAGTGTACTACACATGCAGTGGTATGCTGGGTCACCGCAGTTGGTATCAGAGCAAATTTCTTTGACCTTAGGTTGGAAACCTAGTAAGGGTATTACCTGTAGGAGAGTGTAGCAACGATAAAGAATTCTCTAAAAGAAATATAATGGGTATTCAAATGAGAATATTCCGTTATATGTTTTAGTGTGATAATTCTTTGTTATGATGCAATATATTATGGGTTACTAATAAAAATTATTTTCTTGATATACAGAGCTATGGCACCAAAACAGACTTTGGTAAGGAAAGAGGAGACTCTTGATGATTATCAAGGATCATTCACAAACCAACTTCGTCAACTTTTAACGATTTTTAGTTGTCCAACTAGAATTCCAGTAAACACTATAACTTACCATGATGGCCAGATGTTATCCAAGTATCGTGTGAGTATCCAACTTCGAGAGGAGCTTGGATTATATCACGATCTACCTATAGGTGAAGGTAGGAGTCACTTAGCAGCATATCATGTTGTCGTTGTGGAGGCGATAGCTAATATCCGGGAGCATAAAGCCAAGGAGTTAGAAGGTAGCACATTTTCTATGATACCCCATGATTCTATAGACTCGGAGCCCGTACCGGATCATCTTACTTTGGTTAAGAAGCATCCTAAGTTAGCTTCCAAGTTTATGGATAGATATCGAACACTTGTTGCGTCTTTTTATAAGACGCATCAAGTGATTGTTGAAGATAAAAATGACATGTTATAGGATCTAACTGATTCGGATAGGAGGAAGCAGTTAGCAATCCAGTTAGAGAAGGAAGCAAGTAGTAGTGCAACACCTATCTTTAAGGATATACCTATAGATCCTGAATCTTTCATACCATATCCTTATTCACCAAGTCCTGAACCTATACATGATCCTACTATGGATACGAGGTATGCAGTACCACAGGGTTCAGAGGATGGTTCTGATTCAGAACTTCCTATTGAGAATTCTGATGGTTGGAGAAGGGGATCATATGAAGGATCTCATGAACACCAGATGTCCACTGATGGTTCTGACAGAAATGTTGGACAATCTAGCTGGATGGGTGCAAGAAATAACCCTAGTAACAGTAGTAGAAATGCCATGTCGATAGATAATCAGGATGAAGAAGAAGATCCTGAGGAGAGAGTGTTTGAATCATCAACATCTTCTCAAAACCCAGGGAATATACATTAACCAGTGTTTAACTATCTTGCCCAAAGGAGCACCTGGGGATCAGCAGGATCTGCGTATTCTGTTGACAACTCAAGGAATGAAGCTCAGGAGATGAAAGCGGGAGATAATGTTGAATATGTTTCTGAAGACTTTTCAGCTGAGCTGGAGGGAGTCAATGCGCTCAGGTTGAGTAATGACTCAAGTCCTGACACTTCAGATACTGAGTATGTTCCTTCTGGAAGGCCATTTTTTCCACAAACTATACGACGAACGACACGTCATCACGGGTGGATATTAGGCATGTATGATGAGCGTAGTTACTACTAGAAGTAGGCAACTACTTAGAGGTGTCAAGTACCGTGTATAGTACTCCAAGAAATAAGATAGTTTGATAAATAAGGTAGTGTTGTGATTATACCTATATGGTATATGTTGTAATGACTTTGTATTATTATGATATTATGTATAATATGTGAAATGCATATTTGGATTTTTTTTGGATCTTCATTGTGTGACTAGTTCTGTGCGTAAAGTCGACCTCAGAAGACATGTGCATGATGTAATTATGAGTATTCGCTTTATGTTGCAGGACTAGAGGGTCGTGGATACGGGTGTAGAAACCAAAGCTGAGCAGCAGCGGATGGAACGTGAGGCCAAGGAGAAGGCCGATGCAGATGCAGCAAGTCAGGGAGCATTACCACCACCACCAATGAGGCCGTTAATGGAGCAGAACTTTATGTAGTGTATGCAAATGATGCAAGAGACTCAGAACAAGTTCATGGAGGAGTTGTTGGGACGAGCAAATCAGAGGGCACCTTAAGGTGGAGGAGTGAGTCTATGTGATTTCCAGAATGCAAGGCCATTACCTTTTGCATCATCTCCTAAACCAATGGATGCAGAAGATTGGCTAGCAGATACAGAAAGAAAGCTGAAGACTGTAGGTTGCAATGAGGAGGAGAAATTGAGGTATGCAACTCATCTTCTGACTAGACCTGTAGCATCATGGTGGGAGAATCAGTTGGCCATGCAACAACTAGGAAGGGAGTACACTTGGGAAGAGTTTAAACAGAGATTCCGTGAAAATCATGTTCTGGAGAGTGTTATGGAGTTGAAACGAAGAGAATTTGAGGAGCTGCAGCAGGGATATACTAGTGTTATGAAGTATATCCAGGAGTTTAGTCAACTGTCTCGTTATGCCGAGGAAGAAGTTAATACGGAGGAAAAGAGGAAGAAGCGTTTCCTGCGTGGATTAAATCCATTTGTGAGGATGCAGTTGAGGTTGGCTAATAAGCAAACTTATCAGCAGTTGCTAGATGCAGCTATTACCTTTGAAGATGACTATAAAAATGTCCAAGGGGGTAGAAGGAAGAGAGCTAAGAAGGAAACAAAGAGGATACAAGCAATCAAGCCCAAGCCCAATCTGGAATTCAAACCAAGGAATAGGCCCTATACCAACAACAATTCCAATCGGAGTGCAAATCCAAATGTAAAGAATATTATATGCCACAATTGCAAACTCCCAGGCCATATGAGCAGGGATTGCCCAAAACCAGTAATTGTATGCCATGCTTGTGGTCAGAGAGGTCACATCAAGCCCAATTGTCCAAGCAAACCACAAGGAGGTTGGCCGGTTCGAGATGGAAGGCAAGCCAATGGAGGAAATGGGCATCCCAATAAAGGGGGGAATAATGGAAAGAACAACAATGGCAAGAGGAACAGACCTACCGGGAAGCTGAACTGTGCAACCCTCGAGGAGGTAGATAATTCGGAGCATGCAGTGATAGGTACGCCCAATATCCTTACCAATCCCGGCAAAGTTCTATTTGATACTGGTGCAGCTACTTCATTCATTTCTGAAGAATTCTGTGATAAGTTCAGGATTAGAAGGGCAACGTTAGAAAGCCCTATGACCGTAGTTACGGCAAGGGGAATGTGATTGTACGCCACATTAAACAAGGTCAGGTTATCTCAATCTGTGGTTGTACATACTTTGCAGACCTTTATGTGATTCCTTTAAAGGGAATTGCAGTAGTGCTGGGGATGGACTGGATGATGGAACATGGAGCTCAGATAAATTTTGAGGAGAAAACTGTCTCAATCAAAACTCCAAGTGGAGCAAGGATAGTTTACCAAGAAGATAAGCACAGTCATATCATGGTGGATCTACAGTTGAACTCGATGAAAGAGATCAAATTAGAAGATATTCCTATAGTAAATGAATTTCAAGATGTTTTTTCAGCAGAGCTACCTGGAATGCCACCAGATCGGGAGATAGAGTTCACTGTTGACTTAATTCCCAGTACAACACCAATAGCTCAAGAACCATATAAGATGGGACCCAAAGTATTAAAAGAACTCAAAGAGAAAATTGATGAGTTAGCCAGAAAACGGTTTATCCAGGAAAGTGTATCCCCATGGGGAACACCAGTAATCTTTGTGGATAAGAGGGATGGTGGAAGAAGGATGGGTGGAGATTATAGAAATCTGAACAACGTTACTATCAAGAATAAGTATCCTTTACCAAGGATTCAAGATTTGTTTGATCAAGTGAAAGGAGCCGAAGTATTTTCAAAGATCGACTTAAGATCTGGATACCATCAAATAAAAATCAAACCTAAAGATGTTCCAAAGACAGCATTTGTCTCAAGATATGGACACCATGAATACATGGTAGTACCATTTGTTTTGACCAATGCACTAGCAATATTCATGAACTTGATGAACAAAATCTTCATGCCATATTTGGATAAGTTCGTCATAGTCTTTATTGATGATATTCTGATATATTCCAAGGATAAGGAAGAGCATGCTGATCATTTGAGAATAGCATTGCAGACTCTAAGGGAACATAAACTTTATGTTAAGTTCAATAAGTGGGAATTTTGGCTAGATGAGGTAGAATTCCTCGGTCATGTGATCAGTAAAGATGGAATTGTTGTAAATCCATCTAAAGTTCAGTCAGTACTAGAGTGGACTGCACCAACCAATGTGAAGCAAATTCGAGGTTTCTTAGGAATGGTTGGTTATTATCGAAGATTCATTGAAGGTTTCTCCAAAATAGCTGGACCAATGACCAAATTGTTAATTCAATTGGGATGAGAAGTGTGAAGCAAGTTTTTAGGAGTTGAAGACTAGGTTAACCACAGCTCCAATCTTAGCAGTTCCTGAAACAGGGAAGGACTTCATAGTATACTGCGATGCATCTAAAGAAGGTTTGGGTTGTGTGTTAATGCAAGACCGGAAAGTAATTGCTTACGATTCAAGACAACTGAAACCACATGAAGTCAATTATCCAACTCATGATTTAGAGTTAGCAGCAGTAGTCTTTGCGTTGAAAGGATGGAGGCATTTTCTTTATGGAGCCAGATGCGAGTTATACACTGACCATAAAAGTCTTAAATATTTCTTCACTCAAAAGGAGTTGAATATGAGACAGAAGCGTTGGTTGGAACTGATCAAAGATTATGATTTAATAATCAACTATACTCCACGGAAAGCAAATGTTGTAGCTGATGCTTTAAGCAGAAAGAGTGCAGACATTCAGCCTAGCAATCGGGAGCTACCAAAAGAGTTACAAATGGACTTAGAAATATTAGAACTTCAATTCATTAGAACAGAGGTTCTTGGAGGATTAGCCACTATGCAAGTAGTTACAGAGAAGGACAATGATCTTAAGCACGAAATTTTTAGACATAAAGCAGAAGATCCTTTCATTTCTGAGGAAATTCGAAGGATATCTCAAGGGCAAAAATCCGTTTTTCACCTTGGAGATTATGAGTCTTTATGGTTCCAAGATCGTCTTTGTGTTCCAGATGTGACTGAGATTCGTGATGTCATACTTAGTGAAGCACATGAAACCCCATATTCTATACATCCAGGAAGTACTAAGATGTATATGGACTTAAAAGAACTATTCTGGTGGAATAACATGAAAAGGGACATTGCTAAATATGTATCAGAATGCCATACTTGCCAAAGGGTGAAGGATGAACATCAAAGTCCAGCAGGACCGTTACAACCTTTGGAAATTCCCGAATGGAAGTGGGAGGAAATAGGTATGGACTTCATCACAGGATTGTCCATGACACCTAAACGGAAGGATATGATATGGGTAATTGTGGACAGACTCACTAAAAGTGCACATTTTATTCGGGTAAATCAAAAATATAATGTCGAGAAGTTAGTAGAAGTTTACATCAAAGAGATAGTAAGTAAGCATGGAGTGCCCAAAAAGAACGTAACTAATAGGGGGTCAGGGTTTACTTTAGCATTTTGGAAGCAATTGCATGAAGCACTTGGTTCAAAGTTATATTTTAGCACAGCTTATCATCCAGAGACAGGAGGTCAAACAGAAAGAACAAATCAGATACTAGAAGACATGCTAAGAGCTTGTGCATTAGATTTTGGAGGTACATGGGAAGATCATCTACCATTGGTAGAATTTTCCTACAATAATAGCTATCAGAGTAGTCTGAAGGCAGCTTCATATCAGGTTCTGTATGGAAGGAAGTGTAGATCACCAATATGTTGGTATGAGCCTAGAAGCAGCAAAGAATTTGCACCAGACTATATTCAGAAAAAACAAGATATCATTGATAAGATCAAGGATAGACTGAAAATAGCTCAGAGTAGGTAGAAAAGTTATGCTGATCAAAGTCGAAGATCTTGGCATCCAGAAGTGGGAGACATAGTATATTTGAAAGTAAGTCCAATGAAAGGGGTGAAAAGGTTCGGAGTTAAAGGAAAATTGAGTCCAAGATACATCGGACCATTCAAGATATTGATTCAGAACAGAACTATAGCTTATGCTTTAGAGTTACCATCAAGATTGGCTCAAGTGCATAATGTTTTCCATGTGTCACAACTTCGTAAATGTTTGAAAGTTCCAGATGATGCAATCACACATCAGGAGATAGAACTACAAGCAGACTTGACCTATGTTTAAAAGCCCTATAAAATTTTGGAAGAAAACTGGAAAAGGTTGAGGAATAGGGCAATCAAGTACTGCAAAGTACAGTGGGAACATCACCCTGAGAGGGAAGCCACTTGGGAGAAAGAAGAGGATTTAATAAAAGCCTATCCATAACTATTCAGGTACATCTCAACAAACTTCGGGACGAAGTTTAATTTAAGCGGGGAAGTCTGTAACATCACAGCATTTAGGAACCAACGAAGGGTAGATTTAGGAATTTATGATATTGCATGCATTCATCTGTAAAAATGTGGGTAAATTTTTCGCCAAACTCTAAAGTGATCAAAGTTTCCTTCATACTTTGAGATTAGGTATAGTCTTGAAGAATGATTGTTATAGACTTTGATATGATCTTTTTTGGACTAATGTGTTTTGGGAGATGAAATTTGAATGTTGGAATTATATTGTAAAAGGATTAAGAATTAGGTTTGAGTGATTTGATTTAATCAAGAGGGATAATTAGTAACTCAAACTTTAAATAAATAACATAATCAATAAAATGAATATTTATTCCATAATTTTTGATAAATAAGTTACACAAAGGTAACTTATGTAAATGAGCAACAATCTTTACAATAGTAATTAAATAGAAGAATAATATTTCTTTATTGAATAATAGTACAATCTTTATTACAAAAGGGTAAAAATAAAATTACAAAAGAATAAAGAAATATTACATATGACTACAATTCAAAGAAAAAGAAAAACTAAACTAAAATCTTGAATTCCCAAGTCTGGTACCTACAAAACAAACACAAACAAAAAGAAAGAAAGTTAAGGTTAAAATTATATTACTCTCATAATTGACACTGAAGTGCACTGTTCAAAATTTCATCATTGAGTAATCTTTTAAAGGGGCAAGTTTCACCAATATGAAAGAATATATCTTTCATAATTTTAAGCCATAAGTCAAATAAACATCAAGGAGGGGCAAGTTTCACCGGCCAAGTAAAAGGTAACCTGATAAAAGTAACTCTCAAATTCAGAACATATCCATAAGTTGTGCAGCAGGCACACAGGCAGCACACACACCAAACAACATGGTGTGTGTGCTGTCAGCACCATAGCAATAGCTCAATCACACAAAACTGCTCAGCACAGCTGTGGGAAGCAAACCCACACCATTTTCTTGCTTCTTACACACCAAGCACATCAGCCACCAGCTAAACCAAGCCAAAGCCAAGCTAGATCACATCACCAAAATGGTGACATAAGGAGGGGGTGGATCAGGTGGATAGCAAGACCAAGATCAAGCCATCGGGATCAGGAGGTGAAGGGCTAGATCAAGTACAAGCTAGAAGCTGGAAATACCAAGAGAGCACCAGATCAATTTAGCACAAGATTAACCATTGGCAACCCCAACATCAAGTGAGTGTGGTGAGTAAAATAGACCATCACATGATCTATCTGTCTAAGATTAGACAAGTATTCATGATTTGTCTCTAACTCAAATTCTCGGAAAAAACCCAAGTGGGGTGAATCCATCACTGAACTTTTAAACACTAAAAGCAATCAGAAAATTATAAAGATCCAACTAAGATCTCAGGACAACATCATTGATCTAAGCTATCAAGCTATATTTCAATTCAAGAATGAATATAGCCAAGATTTAAACTTCTAGGCACATCTCTTAAATAGGAGTAGCACCTTAGAATTTAATCTTATGGATCTATATAAGTTATCAAGACTACAATCAATTTCCCCAACTTTTATTCAAGAAACAGTAGCTGGTATCACTACCAGAACCAATCCATGAGAAACAACAAGACAAAGGCTTAATCCCTAAACCTCATACCAACATCATGGATTCTAGGGATGCAAGGAAAGAGAATTCCACTTATCTATAATGACAAGCTAATATTAAGCTTGAACAAGACCAAACCAAATAATAGAATCTAATCTTGTGTGCCATACAAGGATGGTGTCACAAGAACAGTTCTAAACTAAGTAGGCTAAGCAGCCAATCTTCACAGATACCAGCACCAAACTATAAATCATTTTCCTAACATCACAGGAATCATAATCAGGAAAATCCATATACATATCTTCACTAAAAGAGACCATTTGATCTCAAGCTTTATATGAATTCTTAAGACAACAGTACTAATACAGTGACTTCATCACACAACACTCACTGTCATTAACCAAGTAATGACAGTGGTGAGCTATTAAAACCACTAGATTTCTCAAGTATTGCTTCTAGAGCAACCTTACTATCTGAACCATATATAAAAAAATTGATCCATAGAATCATCTGGTAAACCACTAGCATCACCACAGCTAATCATAAACAGCAAGCCGCAGCTAACAACCACTTAGCATGCTTAGGGACCATCAAAACTTGATCCAACTCATCAGATATCTACTCCATAGAGGGGTATGAACCCTAAGCAGAACAAACCATCTTAATCAGGACAGGACACTAACCAGGAGATGCCACCACCAACATCTAGCATGGGATGGCCTAGCACAGAGAGCATGAGAGGGAGAGGAACCACTTACCGAAGGTCCTCGCTGTAGATTAGAAGAGGAAGCAGAGAAGGCCGACGAACATGGTGGCATGGGGAGCACCCCCAAGGGGGCGCTGCGACCCACACAACGCCACGACGACGACCATATCCACGCCTGGGGGAGAGGAGCATCACCACGGCACACGACAGCAGCGGCAGCGTCAGTACCAACGTCACCCCGAACACTAGGGTTCGGAACGGAATCGATCTGGCCACAGGAGGGCTCCAGGTCCAAATCGAATTGGACAGGAGGGTAGAGAAGGCCCGACAACCTCGTCCTGCACCACGGCGGCGGCCAGGGAGGTCCATGGCGGCGTGAATCGCTGGTGGTGACATCGCTGACCACGGGGTCGGGGGAGGAGAAGAGAGGTGAGCTCGAGAAAGAGAGAGATAGAGAGTGTTGGGCTGGATTGGGCCAGGAACCCTTCGGGGTGTTGTTTTGACTTTGTCCTATTGGGCCACAAGGGACAAATAAACCCAAACAGTTAGCCCAAATCATTTAGAGCCTATTTTAATAATTGGAAAAAGACCAAAATACCCCTGAACTTAAATAAATTCTAGAAAATAAAATAAAAATCCAAAAATTATAAATAAAATATTTTTGGATTCACAATAATCCAAAATATTCAAATAAATTAAGAAATAAAATTTTAGACATATAAATTTTATTAAGAATTTTGTAATATATAAATTCCTTATGGAATTTTACAAAATTATTGAAAGATGATAAAAATAAATAAAAAGCACTTTCATTATATATTAATATTTTAGTATTTTAGAAAAATACTAAACAAATATTTAATACCAATCTTTGGTATTTAAAGAAAAATTTAAAGGAATTATTAAGTAAATAAAATGCAAATAAAATAAAAGAGTACAATATTCAATAAATATTAAATAAATTAATATTTATAAATCCTTAATTATTAAAAAGGATTTTTCTATAATTTAAATAATGGGGGAGAATACATATAAAGTTAAATAATGCATTACATTACTTTTGTAATCATTTTGCTTCTTTAAATATTGTCCTTACCGGGCAATAATGATGTTTTTGTAGACATAGAAGCTCAAGGTCCAGTGCAAGCATCAGACTTCACTACCTTGCAATCACAAGGCAAGTTCATCACTTGCTCATGTCCTTTGAAGAATCTTTATCAAAGTATTTGCAAATTGTGTGTTATCATCTATATTATAGAAAAAGGAAACATTATTTTATCAAGATACTAAATCTTAGATATCATCCTAAGTGATGATATGATGGAGCAATAGAACTTAGGGTTCTAATTGCAATAATGATGGACAATTAGGGATTAATAACCCATGACATCAGTGATTCTAGTGTCGTATATTACGTGTTAACCATGAGATTTGGAATGGGACGGAGAAGTCAGTTGTATCCTTTTCCTCTTGTATGGAGGCAAGACGACCTTAACGGGACGTTGTGATTCCTTGTGCGGATCCAAAATATGGGTGGGCACCCTTACGCCCCACACTTTTGGTGTCTAGATTATCTATGAATGGTGTTTAGGGATATAGTCCATGTAAATGGCACTATTCCGGGCATCACTAGGTCATAGAGTCTTCGGGAACTCATCAGGGTTTTAGCCTGCCCGAAAGGGGGCTTAATGAAGGTGAGCCAGCCCCGAAGGATCGTGGAGACATATGAGGTCACGGAGAGGGCAGTGATTGGCTTGGACCAACTACTGGGCCCCACATCATGGAATTGTGGACGGGAAAGTACGCCCGGTTGTGCAACAAGGAGTTGATCTGTCATGGGAAAAGTAACGCACCTCTGCATAGTGTAAGAATTGTAACTTGTTACTCCCTGTTCCGGGAAGGAGATACGAACGCGGCAGGAAAGGAAATCCATGAAAGTTCTGGTCAACCTGTGAAGGCTGATGGTCATAGATTTTTATAATAAAATCAACCTTTGAAGAAAGATTTATGAAAATTGCATAGTGCCAAAGACTGATAGTCTGAGGTGGTATATAGAGCATCAAACTTCCTACCTTGCATATAATGAATTTGCTGGGTAACATTGTTACTCATCCTTTCCTTTGAATCCTTGCTTAGACTCTGAGAATCCCGAAGATACCCCAATGTATGCATCTGAGAGCCAAGAGGAGGTCTTCTATTAAGAGCCCAACCTGTATGGAGCCGTAGAAGGGGAGGACTACGACATCGTCTATGGAGGAGAGTTCCAAGAGTCCGAATAATTACTATAGTTCTAGTGGCCACTTGAGCCGAGCAACGTGAACAATATATAGCAATAAGTTGTTGAGCTCAATTTGGAGTTTATGTTTTAAAGTTGAAACTTCCGCTCAAACACTTATATTTTGGTTTGTAAGTTGAATCTTTTGGAAGTCTTGTACTTCCGGTATTGTAATAATAATAACGTGTGTATGTTTGTAATAAGGACCCACAATGTTTCTGTTGTACAACTCTAGGGGATGTGATATTTACGGAACGGTGTTCTGTGGATGTCATGTCAACGACTATAGTGTACTACACATGCAGTGGTATGCTGGGTCACCGCAGGTCGTATGAGGGTGCGTCCTCCTGATAGTGCCCGTGGAAACCAAGAATGTGCAGCTTATCATCCATCTCCTCCTTGGAGCATGACAAAGGTCTCTTTGAAATACTAAACAAAGTGGTTATGGGTAGAGGTGTCTCTCTCTTCCCCGTCAGTAAACAACATTCTATAAACCAAGCTCTCAAGGGTAGAGCCAGCAATGACAAAGTGATGCGCTTTCATAGAATCAAGATCAAGCCTCTGAGGAGCCAAAACTGTATCATTTGGATCAACAGCAAGGCCCAAGGCAGCAACAACATGTGCAACAATAATTCCCCCATAAATGGGTCCCTTAGTAGCTAAACAATGAGCAATGAGACATCCAAGATTATACCTAGTTTCATTGTTGAGCGCAACATCTATGAAAGCCAAATGATAGTTGGAAATCTTACTAGTGTTCTCCCTACCAAGAACACTTGTGGCAAGATAGTAAGCAAAGTACCTGATAGCTGGGAGTTGAATATTTTTTATCTTTCCCCTTTGAGCTCTACGGTCATCATCATTAGTTATCCCGTGGTAGAGCTCCCACAAATCAGCGGGCTGAGCGGGAATCTTCTTCGCTGACCCAGATGTACCAAGGCCCAGGGCCTCACAAAATTTCTTCAATGTCATAGTGTAAGACCTGCCATAGATTTTGAAAGACACATCTGGTTTGAACATGCTGTTAGCAAAAGAGCAGCTCTCCACAAATGTTTTAGTGAGCGTAGCATATTGCAAGCTCTCATCCTGCATATAACTTGTTAAACCAACCCTCCGAACCAAGGTTAGAAAATCCTCAAGAATCCCAGCAGCCCGCAAAAAGGTTGGGCAAGGAAAGGTAGAAGGGTGTGCATCCCCCTCATCTCCCTCGTCGCCAAATCGCGGAGTAATGAGATCCTCATTGTATGAAGGCCTGGTTCGGGAGGATGATCTTGAAGGCCTTGTCCTTCTAGGTGCATCACTCTCAAATATTTCACCAAAGGTGTGGTTGTCCATGACCACCTTTTTCTGAATTTTTTAGACAAACATCAAACCAAGTGATTTCCAAGTTGATAAATGATAAGCAACTACTATAGGAACTTGCTAGAGGGTTACACATGCATCAAATTAAAGTTTCTAAGCATAGAACAAGCATGCAGCAAAATACTCAAGATACAATCTACCCATCACAAATCTAATTGGACAAGTGGAGGAGGCACATACCAAGGAGCAATCCCTCCAAAAATCAGCAGCAGAGATGGGTTGAACAAGGAGATCGAAAATCGAGAGCAAGAACAGCAAGAAATTGATCTTGAGAAAGTTTTTCGGTGTCTTTCGGGAGAGAGAAAGAAGATGGCTGGGAGGAGGCACCTTGCAGGGGCCTAGGTGGGCCACACCCCAGCTAGGCGCCACCTTGGGGCTGGTCATGCCCACCAGGGGTATGCTGTCCTGGGGTGGCCCCCTAGGTCACTCCAGGTGTCCCTCTGTCCCTTTTTCGAGGAAAAAATTATTTTGAATTTTCTGGGATTTTTCGGAAAACTTTATTTTTGGCCAATTTTCAGGGTCTGAAAATAGATTTTCTCGCAGAAAAGATTTTTTTAGAAGAAGCAAAAGTAAACCAAAACCAGAACTACAGAAGTTCTAAGACACTCCAACAAGCAAACAGCTAAGCTAACAAGAGAAAGAGCAAAGACTAGGAAGGAGAAAAGTAAAAGTGATCAAAAATAACCACAGTGAAAACATTGTTTTGTTCATTAAAATACTTTTGTTAACAAGGTTGATCAAGTCTTGTTACCAAAACAATATTATATGAGACCAAACTTTGTATTGCATCAAGTGATTATGTTACCTCAAGCTTGATAGCAATAGTACTAATCATAATAGTTTCAAAATTTTCTTGTGGAATGGGACAATATATTTCTCCAACCTTGATGCTCTCAATATTTTCAATGGAGTTCAGGCAATAGCTTTTAGCAACCTTCTTGGGTAAATATACAGTATGCTCTTTGTAATTAATATTGAAAGTTACTTTCCCTTGATTACAATTGATGACAACACCTGCAGTATTAAGAAAAGGTCTCACAAGAATAATAGACATATTATCATCTTCGGGCATTTCAAGCACAAAAAAATCAGTTAAAACCAAGCAATTATGAGAAACTTGAAAAGGAACATCCTCACATATACCAACATGAATAGTAGTTGACTTATCAGCCATTTGCAAAGATATATAAGTTGGTATCAACTTTTCTAGCTGGAGTCTCTTGTAGAGAGAGAAAGGCATAACACTAACTCCAGCTCCCAAATCACATAAAGTAGTTCTAACATAATTATTCTTAATAGAGCAAGGAATAGTTGGTATACCTGGATCACTAATGTCTACCCACTTCTATTCTTGTAGACAGTTGTTGGGCCTCCAAGTGCAGAGGTTTGTAGAACAGCAGCAAGTTTCCCTTAAGTGGATTACCCAAGGTTTATCGAACTCAGGGAGGAAGTGTTCAAAGGTATTCCCTCTCAAGCAACCCTGCAATCAAGATACAAGAAGTCTCTTGTGTCCCCAACACACCCAATATAGGTGCACTATTTCAGCGAAGAGATAGTGAAATACAAGTGGTAACGGTGCTAGAAAAGATCTTCTGACTTATTGTTGACGTGGGCTAACGGTGGGAGAAAATACTTTGATGGAGCTTGACGGTGAGGTAAAGACTAAAGCAAGCAAACAGATGGAAACAAGCAAACATGCAACAGATCTAGTAGTAAATGGTGTTTAATTGCTTAGAAACAAGGCCTAGGGATCATACTTTCACTAGTGAACACTCTCTCATATAAATATCCTCTCTTCATGATACTACTCTTAACTACTCTATGGTCGGACAATCTAATACAAGGTAGAGCTATAACAACACTCCTCAAAGTATGCCTTCCCCAATCTAGATAACCCCACACTGTCACCTTGAGCGCTAGATGGTTCCAACAAACACCACAATTTCATAGAGTCATCCAACTCCAAATATAACTCATAACAAATATTCAATCTAGCCAAAGTGCCACACACGGTATGCACACGGTCACTTTCACACATGTGGGGAAAAACATAGATCTATTAAAGCACAAAGAGTATTTATGTAGACTCAAGCCTAAGTGCCACCATGGCATGCACGCTATCACTTTCACACACATGGGGACGGAAGAGATCTAATGAAGCACTTGAGTAGCAAGGTAGATCTACTTGATTACAAAGCTCATGACCACACCAAGATCATGCATAGAGAGAGAAATGAACACATAGCTACCGGTAGAGCCCTTAGCCTCGAGGAAGAACTACTCCCTCCTCATCATGGGAATCAGCAACAGTGATGCAAATGGCGATGGAGATGGATCTGGGGGCACTTCCCCGTCTCGGCAGAGTGCCGGAACAGAGACTTTCTGTCCCCCGAATCTCCCCTTCGGTGGCGGCGGCGCTACATAGGTTTTCATGGATTTCTTCTGGATTCCCTAGGGTTTTTGGGTTGGAGGCTTCATATAGGTGCAGGAATCAAGGTCGGTGGGGGTCTAGGGGCCCACACCCCCTCCAGGCGCCCCTAGGGCTTTCCCGTGCCTAGGGGGTTTGGCCACCCTGTGGCCCCCCTCCGGCTCTGCTTCGTGGTTCCGTGTTGCTCTGGGAAAAATAATAACTTTGGATTTTGTCCCGTCCAATTCCTAGAATATTGATTTTCTGCCTTTCTGGAACCAAAAACAGAAGAAAACAGGCAACTGGCACTATGGCAACTTGTTAATAGGTTAGTTCCAGAAAAGATATAAAAATACCCCAAAGTGTAGACAAAACATAAGACAAATGATACAAAATAAGCATGGAGCATCAAAAATTATAGATAAGTTTCCGACGTATCAAGCATCCCCAAGCTTAACTCCTGCTCGTCCTCGAGTAGGTAAGTGATAAAAAGAATAATTTTTGAGGTGACATGCACCATCAAAACCAAGATCAAACCATTTGCAAGCATTGAAATCTGGGATCAAAGAACTCTAAACATGTGCATAAAAGATGGAGTTCTAACAATAGGACATAGTAACTATGCATGCAACATGGCAAGGTACAAACAAAGATCATGAATAACATGCATTGAAAAACATTTGTTTGTTTCACATACAGAAAACATGGCATAGTGATAATCAGCTTGTCCCTCATAGAGTAGCAATATAGATGCATAGGACACCTGCAAAGTTCACAAGGGTGACTATAAACAAGTAGCACAAGAACAAGTAATATCACAATATGCATCAATTAATAAGCTTTGGAACACTGCACACAGAATGACAACTATGCTCTCTTAATGGTGCCTAAAGGTAGAAGGTGGAGACTCAAATAATGGTGGAAAAAAGACCTTTTTATAAAGGAAGCAGGGATTACAAGTTTCAAAAGGAGCTTCCAAAAATTATGGTACTTATTAGCTTTCAGCCCTCATTGCCCCTATCATAAGCATCTTGAAGTGGTTAAGGTTAAAGTGGCAAAGCTGGAGTATATGCTTGACGAAGTATAAGTTGGCAATCTCAAGTCCCTTGAATATGAGGGATACACCTCATGGATACTCAACTTAGGGCCCAGGCAAGTTCTTGTCACTGTAAGTATTTGCATATCATTGAGAACCGCCAACAGGGTACCCCTTGCACATGGTACAGGAGCTTTCCCATAACCAAAATGACAAGGCAAGCAGATAATGAGCATCTCAGCAATCTTTTTATTTACCATATGCATAGCTTTTTATTGAGGATGCTTCATAGATAGCTCACTATAGTGATGCTGCAAGTTTCCACCATGATTAGGCATGGCTTAGGATAGCGGCCCAGGCGTTTCTCTAACACAGAATACAAACTCTATGGACTTACAAGTTCCCTTTTTATTTCATACCGGTGACATCCACATACAAAAGAGAATGATATCAACTGAGTACAAGGTACAAGTGCAATGTTGAAAATGTTCCCCATGACAGCATGGTTCTGCTAATTCCAATGTATAAGTGCAAGCATATACAACATAGACGACACAATGGTTCAAGTTTATTAGGGGCAAAGAATATAAAGTGTGCCATCAAGTTCATGAGGGCTTTAATCACTAAGTTTTCACATAACAAAATAGTTTTTAATTGGAAGATAGTTGAAAACAAGAATATACTTGGAATGGTGTAACACACCATGCATAGGAGTTTATAGTGGACACTTTGGAATAACTTGGTTTCTTGGGAGTTGGAGGCATGAGTAGAACTTACTCATACAAGTGGAGGCTAGCAAAAGACTGGGAGCAACCAACTAAGAGAGCATAATGGCCATAATCATGCAGAGCAACAAAACATTACTAATCAAAGCAAAGAGTGGTACTACAAGTCAAGGACTAAATGATCATAGAGGCTAATGGTGACTTGTCATAGTCATAAAATGGTGTAAGCATGTGCCAAGTCAACCCAAGCAAAGCATCAAAGGAGAATACCACAATACTATGCTTTTGCATGCTAAAACAACGAATAATTTCTTCAAGGCACATTAAGCAATCCTAATTGTTTGGAACAAGACATGCTACAGCAATAATCACTAAGCATAATGCTAAAACAACACCTAGCATGTCATGCTAAAGTCTAAGTCACAGTCAATGCAAGCTCCTCTTGCACTTCTTAAGCATGAAGCCTCCTACTCTTTTCCAACACCAAACAACTTATTTGAAACAACTCACAAAGATAATAATCAATAAAGATCAGAGAGCTTGTCTCACAAATCCACAAAAAAGAACTAAAAAGTTATAAGCTGAAAGCACAAGAAAACTAAGGCTGAACGTAGTGCTAGCAAAAGTGAACACTCACAAAACAATAAAAATGAAAACTAGAGTGTTCTAGGCAATGGAAACAGAGTGTGTCTCTCTCCAAAAGAAGTGTAGTGTAACCAACCAACTTACTCAAGCAAACTAAGAAAATGAAAAACAAAAACGAAAACTAAGACGCTCCAAGAACAACACAACTGTGCATGAAACAATAAAAACGAAGTGTCTAGAAAGACCTGAGCTTTTTATTGATGAAGAAGGGGATGCCCAAGGCATCCCCAAGCTTTGACGCTTGTACCTCTTGGATATTTCTTGGGGTGACACCGGGGTGGCATCCCCAAGCTTGAGATTTTGTCCATTCTTCATCTCATTACATCATTCTTTCTCTACACCTGCAAATTTTCCTTCATACAAAACTTCACACAATCTTCATTAGCAACATTAGTGTATTCAAAAGATATTAGACCACTTGGAAAAGATTTGGAACAGCAAGACTTTTCACTAAAAACACAAGCTACTGTAGCAACTCCTTCAAAAATTTCAATTTACCTGAAGAGAACTCAAAAAGGAATCAATAAGAAGCAAATGCAAATAATGGCAGAAATCTATCAAAACAGACCAGCAGGTAGAAAACGATTTTTTCGAACATCTTCTGTTGCTCAAATCAAAAAGTGTTGAACTAACAAAAGTTATCTAACATACTGGGGGATTTATTCGTAAATTTTCAGAGCAATCCGAGTTACATAAACTCCTCATGATTTTTTATGGTGGAGGACAGAAATCTGTTTTGGGACAGCAACTCCCCAAATCTTACTTCCCTCTCATTAGAGGTCATTCTTGGCACAAAAGGCAAACAAAAAGGATAAGGAGAGGTCATTACTGAAGTAATAACTTACAAGACTCAAGAAAACTCTTGGGTTATCTCCCAATAAGTACTTTTCTTTACCGCCTTTAAGTTAGGCTTGATAGTTTGAGAAGATGCTCACATAAGAAATATGATTTAAAGTAAAAGAGAGCATCAAGAAGCAAATTCAAAACACATTTAAGTATAACCAACTTCTTATGCATAGTAATATTGTAAAGAAACAAGTCTTGAAAGCACAAAGCAACAAGCATAGGAAAGCAAAACAAGTGCAACTTCAAAATTTTCAACATAAAGAGGGGAAACTTAATATTGTTGAGATACATAAGACCATGTTTCCCTCTATCATAATAAATTTCAGTAGCAACATGACTAAAATTAACAATATAACTATCACATAAAACATTCTTATCATGAGCCACATGCATAAAATGATTATTACTCTCCACATAAGTATAGTCACTCTTATTAATTATAGTGGGAGCAAATTCAACAAAATAGCTATCATTGTTATTCTCATCACCATAATCATCAAATATAGGAGGAATATTATAATCAATAAATTTTCTCCTCAATAGTAGGTGGACTAAAAATATCATATTCATCATTATAATCATCATATATTGGAGGTATAATATCATCATAAGCAATAGAATAGCTATCTTCCCAAGTGTGTTCATTTGTAAACATATCATAATTGGAAGGAATATGGATAGCACTAATAGCACAACAACTATTAATATCATCATTTTCAGAATTGGTACCAAAGAGATTTTCAATATCAAAAGTAGTGTGATTTTCCTAATCATGATCACTAATATAGGTAACAGGCATAGGAACATCATCTAGTTCAGACTCATCAGCAAAAACTATGATAGGAGCAACATTATTAGGGGAAGATACCGTTTCCCTCTCCTTTTACTCCTCCTCCTCTTCTTCTTCTCCTCTTTTGGAGGGAGAGGCTTGAAAGGAAGCTTCTCCACATACCCTGGCTTATTGTTAGAGACAATAGAGGAAACTTTGGAGGATTCCTCCTTTTCATTAATAAGATCAAAACTCATATCAGTCCTGTCATATTTTGGTAAAATATAATATTTTATAAGATTTTGTATGTAAGTATTCGTGTGGTAATTATCAACACAATAAAGATGACAACCATGCAGGACGCAATTCATACCAAAAGCACTCATGTCTACCAAAGAAGTTTTTCTTGATAACTCTTCACACCCCAAAAACAATGTAAGTTCATCATGTTGATTATCAGTGATTGCATTATCACAATACAAGCTTGCAGTACTCATATGGCCTGAGCATTGAAAATTGAAATGACCCACTTCATAGCAGAGTTCACAAATAAAAGGATAGAGGGCACAAACTTTTTTACCAAGATCATTTAGAGCCTTATACCATGTTCTAGTTCTTTCATTCCAGTGGGTGATACAATAATCTTCTTCATTTTGATTCTTTTCACAAGGTCTATGCATACCACAAAAATTAACATGCTTATAAGAAATAGTACTTTCAGAAGTTTGAGCATGTTTATTGCAATCACTAATAACATTTTCATTTTCCATGCAAGTGTCTTTAAAAGGTTCATGATACATGTCCCATTTTCCTTTAGGGGCATTAATATGGGAAGCGAAGGCTCTATAATATCTAACAAGAATTTGAGGATCAAGACCACATTTAGCACTAAGCTCTTGAAAATCAGCAGTTTCAGCGAAAGACTTAATGCAATCATACTCATAGTTTATACCTGGTTCTTTACCTTTGTCATTATCCCAATCTTCAGTATTTCTTTGAATTGTTTCAAGAAGATCCCACTTAGCTTTGACCTTCTTACTTGTGAAGGATCCCACTGAACAAGTATCCATATAGTCCTTGTAATGTCCTGAAAGCCTTGCATAAAAATTATTGATAACAACATTACTAGGGAGCTCATGAATGGGACATTTGAGCATTAGTGACTTCAATCTCCCCCAAGCTTGGGCAATACTTTCTCCCTCATGAGGATGAAAATTATAAATATAATTCCTATCTTTATGAATTTCATGAGGAGGATAAAATTATAATAAAAGAGAGATTCAAGTTCCTTCCACTCCAAATGATGAGGATCATCTAGTAGCTCATACCACTCCCTTGCATTGTCCCTAAGTGAGAAAGGGAATAGCTTCCTCTTAACTTGGTCCATTGAAATACCTGCACACTTGAACAACTCGCATAATTCATGTATAAAGAGTAAGTGATCACTAGGATGGACATTTCCATCTCCAAAATAGCAGTTATTCATAACACGTTCAACAATTCCAATAGGTATTTTAAAAGGGACACTTTCAGTATGTGGATTTAAAATATCACAAGTATCATTATAATTACCACATATGGGAGATAAAGTATCATAAGAGCAAATTTTCTTCCCTAAAGCTGGGGAACTAAAAAGATCCTTCTCATAAAAACTAGCTTCCCCAAGCTTAGACGTTTCCATACCATTAGTAACAATGGTGTTCAAAAAATTCATACTAATAACATTGCTATTAGCATGCAAAGAAAGTTCCATAGGTTTTTTAATTTTATTTTCAAACCACTCAAGTTCTAACTTAAGAAAAATACTAAAAAGCTCTCTAATTTTTTTATTGTTCTCCATTAAGCCTAACTAGTGAAAACAAGAAACAAAAAGACAAAACTGTAGAATCTAAAGGAAATAACTTCGAGCACTCACACCGGAGGATGTGAGTACCTTTTACCTTACCTCCTCGGCAACGGCGCCAGAAAAGATCTGGCATGGAGGAAAGGTAAAAGCCCAAAACCTCCCCGGCAACGGTGCCAGAAAAGAGCTTGATGTCTACACACTTCTCTTCTTATAGACAGTTGTTGGGCCTCCAAGTGCAGAGGTTTGTAGAACAGCAGCAAGTTTCCCTTAAGTGGATTACCCAAAGTTTACAGAACTCAGGGAGGAAGTGGTCAAAGGTATTCCCTCTCAAGCAACCCTGCAATCAAGATACAAGAAGTCTCTTGTGTCCCCAACACACCCAATATAGGTGCACTAGTTCGGCAAAGAGATAGTGAAATACAAGTGGTAACGGTGCCAGAAAAGAGCATCTGACTTGTTGTTGACGTGGGGTAACGGTGCCAGAAAATACTTTGATGGATCTTGATGGTGAGGTAAAGACTAAACCAAGCAAACAGATGGAAACAAGCAAACATGCAACAGATCTAGTAGCAAACGGTGTTTCAATGCTTAGAAACAAGGCCTAGGTATCATACTTTCACTAGTGAACACTCTCTCATATAAATATCCTCTCTTCATGATACTACTCTTAACTACTCTCCGGTTGGACACTCTAATCCAAGGTAGGGCTATAACAGCACTCCTCAAAGTATGCCTTCCCCAATCTAGATAACCCCACACTGTCACCTTGAGCGCTAGATGGTTCCAACAAACACCACAATTTCATAGAGACATCCAACTCCAAATATAACTCATAACAAATATTCAATCTAGCCAAAGTGCCACACACGGTATGCACGCTGTCACTTTCACACACGTGGGGAAAAGCATAGATCTATTAAAGCACAAAGAGTATTTATGTAGACTCAAGCCTAAGTGACACCATGGCGTGCACGCTGTCACTTTCACACACATGGGGAGAGCAGAGATCTAATGAAGCACTTGAGTAGCAAGGTAGATCTACTTGATTACAAAGCCCATGACCACAACAAGATCATGCATAGAGAGAGATGAACACATAGCTACCGGTAGAGCCCTTAGCCTCGAGGAAGAACTACTCCATCCTCATCATGCGAATCAGCAACGGTGATGGAGATGGCGATGGAGATGGCGATGGAGATCGATGGAGATGGCTCCGGGGGCACTTCCCCATCCCGGCAGGGTGCCGGAACAGAGACTTTCTGTCCCCCGAATCTCCCCTTCGGTGGCGATGGCGCTACAGAGGTTTTCGTGGATTTCTTCTAGATGCCCTAGAGTTTTTGGGTTGAAGGCTTCATATAGGCGCAGGAATCAAGTTCGGTGGGGGTCCAGGGGGCCCACACCCCCTCCAGGTACCCCTAGGGCTTGCTCGCGCCTAGGGGGTTAGGCCACCCTATGGCCCCCCTCCGGCTCTGCTTCGTGGTTCCGTGTTGCTCCGGGAAAATAATAACTTTGGATTTTGTCCCGTCCAAATCCTAGAATATTGATTTTCTGCCTTTCTGGAACTAAAAATAGAAGAAAACAGGCAACTGGCACTGTGGCAACTTGTTAATAGGTTAGTTCCAGAAAATATATAAAAATACCCCAAAGTGTAGACAAAACATAAGACAAATGATACAAAATAAGCATGGAGCATCAAAAATTATAGATACGTTTCCGACGTATCAATCACCAAGTTTCTTTGGAACCTTACCATTTAAGGAATAATTAGCAAGTAGTGTAGAAATCTCCTCGTTAGGAATCTTCCTTTTATTAGAGACAATATCCTTCATATACTTTGAATAAGGAGGCAGCTTAATAGCATCAATCAAAGGAATTTGCAAAAATAAAGGTTTCTTCCACTCACAAAACTTTTGTTGTAGTGGTCTTCCTCCTTTGACTTGTGTTTCTTACCTGGAAAAGGCATAGGTTTCTGCACCCAAGGCTCTCTCTTTTTACCATGTTTATTAGCAATAAAAAATTTCTTAGTGTACCTAGTGTTCTTAGTTGATTCTCAAGTTCTTCCTCAACTTCCTCCTTATCAGGAGCATCATTTTTATCATTACCACTCTCAGTTTCAGCATCAGAGACATATATACTATTAGGATCTACAGCAGGTTCAAGTGGTTCCTCAACTATTCTATGTTTCTTTTTCTTTCTCTTACGAGGACTACCACTATCTTCACCTTGTTGGGAATCCCTCTCAATTATTTTGGGGTGTCCTTTAGGATATAAAGGATCTTGAGTAGCTATACCACTCCTAGTTCTAATTCCATAAGCATGTTTATCTCCTGAAGCACTAACTAGCATATCCTTTTGCACCTTAGCAAGTTGATCAATTTGAGTTTGAACCATTGGAAAGTGTGTACAAAGCATTATAATATCATTGGAAGTTCTTTCCACTATATCTTTCAACTCTTTAATAGATCTAGATTTTTCCAATAAATGATTCTGAATTTGTTTATTAAAATTACCTTGTTTAACAATGAAAATGTCAAGTTCCTCTAAACATTTATCAGGAGGCTTACCATAGGGAATATCACCTTCATCAAAGTGTTGGAGAGAGTGTACCTCAATAGTAGATGAGTGGGGAATTGGCTTATATTATTCTTCTATAGGAGGTAGATTCTTCACATCTTCATCTCTAATACCTTTCTCCTTTAGACATTTCTTAGCTTCCTTCATCACTTCATCATTTAATGCAATAACTCCTCTCTTCTTTGGTGTTGGTGTTGGAACTGGTTCAGGCACAACTGGTTCAGGAGTAATAGGCTCGGGTGTATTCAGCTCAGTTAAAGTCCAATCATCGTAATTCTTGCTTATCTTAGACATTAATTCTTCAGCATCTGTAGGAGTTATTTTCCTGAAAACACAATCAGCAAAGCTATCTAGGTATGTCCTAGAATCATCAGTTAGTCCATTATAATAAATATCAAGCAGCTCATTCTTAGGTAATGGACATCCAGGATGTGCATGAATCAAGGCCAGAACCTTGTCCATGACTCAGGCAATTTCTCTTCTTCTCCATGTTTAAAATCAAAAAGTCTCTGCAAAGCAGCATGTCTAGCACTAGGAGGAAAATATTTCTGGAAGAAAGAAGCAATCAAACAATCAGGACTATCAATGGAACCACGAGGTAATCGATTAAACCAGTCCCTAGCTTCTCCTTTTAGTGATGGAAAGATCTTAGTAACAAAGTACTTGTGCATCTTAAAATCATAGGAGAATAGAGCACTCATAGTAGAAAGCTCATTCATATGAGCCACAGTACTCTCATTTTCAGTCCCACAAAAAGGTTCTTTCTCAACAATGTCTAAATAGGATAAAATCAAGAGAGATCATAATATTTATCTTTGATATCTATGGGAGAGGTGGCAAACTTAGGATCAGAGGATAACTTAGGAATAATGGTGTATCTCGCTAGGAGGCTCTTAATAGCACTAGTACCATGTGTGTTTTGGCACTCTTCAATAAATTCATCAGTAAACTCAATGTAACCATCATTAATATCATATCTCTCTCTAGACTCAGGTGAGCTAACAGGTGTAACAGTGTCTTCACTAGGAGTTTTGGTATTTCCTAGACTAGCCATAGTAGCATCTAGGAAAGGACCTAATGAACCACTCGCATCAAGCACAGTAGAAGTAACATCATGAGTATCAAAAGCAGTTTCAGACTCGGCAGTACTAGCAGTGTGTGTAGCATGTGTATGTGGTGGTGGAGTAACAAGCTTACTTATAACAGACGGTGAATCAAGAGCAGCATAGGTGTTTAGGACTGTACCTCTTCTTGTAGTGGATGGTAAAATAGGAAACTTTCCATCACGAGACTTACCATGATGAAAGGAGTAGCAGTGAACAATAACAGATCCAAGTGAACTCACAAATAAATCTATGTTCCCCGGCAATGGCGCCAGAAAATAGTCTTGATGACCCACAAGTATAGGGGATTGCAATAGTCTTCGCGGGTAGTATTACCCAATTTATTGATTCGAGACAAGGGGAGCCAAAGAATACTTGCAAGCCTTAAAAACTGAGTTATCAGTTCAGCTGCACCTGGAAATAGTTCTTGCTCACAGAAGTTTATCAGTAGCAACAGTTTGGTAGTAGCAAAAGCAGTAAATGATGAGTAAAAGCAGAGCAATTGTAACGATACTTGATAATGATGGGATTCGAGTGCGGTAGGCATAGGGATGGATGGACGGGCATTGCATGGACGAGTCTAAACATGTAACTTCAAGATCTAGGGAAATTGTAGATAAATAAGAATAAGCATCCAAGTACTAAACAATCCTAGGCATGTGCTCCATATATAGTCATGCGTGCTCGCAATGAGAACTTGCACAACATCTTTTGTCCAGCCAGCCCATTGCAGCGGGGCCTCTAGGGAACTACTGGCAATTAAGGTGATCCTTTTAATAGAGCACCGGAGCAAAGCATTAACACTCCATGAACACATGTGATCCTCACACCACAGCCATCCCCTCTGGTTGTCCCAATTTCTATCACTTCGGGGCCTTTGGATCCGAACAATGATATGTGTACACAACTTGCAGATAAGATCACAAACAATACTATTATAATAATTCAATAATAAGTTCCGATCTGAGATCATGGCACTCGGGCCCTAGTGACAAGCATTAAGCACAACAAGTTGCAACAAAGCCAAATAGCACTAATAGAGATACTAGGCACCATGCCCTAACAATCTTATTCGATTACATGATAGAAATCATCCAATCCCTACCATCCCCATAGCCTACAGTGGGGGATTACTCACTCATGGATGAGGGAAACATGGATGGTTGATGGAGATGCAATGGTGATGATGATGGTGATGATCCTCTCCAAATTCCATGTCCCGGCAGGGTGTCAGAATGGAGTTCCTGGTTTCGAATCGCGGTTTCTGGTGGTGGAGGCGCAGCGGAACTCTTTATGGAAAAACGTCGAACCCCCCTCGGTTTTAGGTCAAGAGGATTCATATAGGCGAAGAGGGAGGCCGAGGGGGTGCCTAGGGTGGCCGCACCCCCCTTAGGCGCAGCCAGGGCTAGCCCGCGCCTGGCAGGGGTGTGGGCCCCCAGGCCTCCTCTCCGTGTCATACTCCGGCTTCGTGTGTCTTCTGGTGAAATAGAATTTTTGGCATATTTTCCGGGATTTTTCCTGATAGTTGAATTTCTGCACAAAAACTAGACACCAAGGTAATTCTGTTGAAAATAGCGTCAGTCTGTGTTAGTTGTATACAAATCACACAAGTTTAGAGGAGAAACAATAGCAAAAGTGTTCGGGAAAGTAGATATGTTTTGGACGTATCAACAAGCAAGGACTTCGTCATCTATTGTGATGCTTCCCTTCAAGGGCTCGATTGTGTGTTGATGCAAGATGGTCATGTAGTGTCCTACGCTTCTCGGCAGTTGAAGCCACATGAGAACAATTATCCAACCCATGATCTCGAACTCGCTATGGTTGTTCATGCTCTCAAGCAATGGCGACATTACCTCATCGGTAACTGTTGCGAACTTTACTCGGATCATCAAAGCCTAAAGTATCTCTTTACCTAGCTAGTTCTGAATCTCAGGCAAAGACGATGGTTGGAACTCATCAAAGATTATTATTTGGGTCTCAACTATCAACCTGGCAAAGCCAACGTCGTTGCTGATGCGCTAAGTCGAAAGTCTTATTGCAATAATATGATGATTTCACAAGCCCAACCTGCTCTCTATGAGGAAATCAAGCGTCTTAACCTTGAAGTAGTTCCTTGTGGATTCCTTGCTAACCTTGAAATAAAATCTTCTCTGGAGGACCAAATCAAGGAAGCTCAAAAACAAGACGGAGAGATCACCGAGATCAAGGAACGTGTTGCAAGTGGTGAAGCTAAATGCTTCTCCATCAATGATCAAGGTACCCTCTATTTTGGTAACTGTCTAGTGGTGCCAAACAGTCGGAAAATCAAAGAGCTAATCCTATTAGAAGCTCATGAATCCCCTCTGTCCATTCATCCTGGTGGAACCAAGATGTACCGAGATCTTTGACAAAGATTTTGGTGGAGTGGAATGATACCAGAAATCGCTCGCTTTGTTGCAGAGTGCGACGTTTGCCGTCGTGTAAAGGTTGAACACCAAAGACCTGCTGGACTTCTGCAGCCATTGAAAATTCCTGAGTGGAAATGGGATGAAATTGGTATGGATTTCATTACTGGACTCCCAAGGACACAAGCATGAAATGATGCCATATGGGTAATAGTTGATCGGTTATCCAAAGTTGCTCATTTTCTTCCGGTTCGAGAAAATATCAACGGTAGTCAAATGGCTGACTTATACATCTCTCGGATCATTGTTCTTCATGGTGTTCCCAAGAAGATCATCTCTGATCATGGAAGTTTGTTTACTTCCAAATTTTGGCAGAGTTTGCAAGAAGCCATGGGAACTCATGTCTCCTTCAGCACAGATTATCATCCTAAAACCGGTGGTCAGACCGAAAGAGTGAATCAAATTCTTGAAAACATGCTCAGAGCGTGTGTCATATCCTTTGGAAAGAACTGGGAGAAATGTCTTCCTTTTGCGGAGTTCTCCTACAACAACAATTTTTAATCCAGTTTGGGCATGGCACCTTTCCAATTCCTATATGGGAGATGATGTCGAACACCGCTGAACTGGACAAAAACTGACGAAAGACAATTCTTTGGTCCGGATATGATCCAAGAGGCAGAAGATCAAGTTCGCATAATTCGAGAGCGTCTAAAGGCCGCTCAATCTCGTCAGAAGACCAACTATGATCGTCATCATCTTGATGTTCATTATGAAGTTGGTGATCAAGTTTACCTCTGGGTCACTCCTCTGAAGGGTGTCCATCGATTCGGTATCAAAGGCAAATTGGCTCCTCGCTACGTTGGTCCCTTTCGCATTCTCTCCAAGCTGGGTGAGCTTACCTACCAATTGGATCTACCTTCAAGCTTTCTAGAGGTTCATGATGTATTTCATGTCTCTCAACTCAAGTGTTGCTTCAAAGATCTCATTCGTCGTGTGGACCATGAAACTTTGGATCTCCAAGATGATCTAACCTACCGAGAATACTATGTTCGTATTCTTGATGAAACTGAGCGCAATACTCGTCGTCAAACCATCAAGTTCCTGAAAGTTCAATGGTATCATCACGCTGAGTCAGGAGCAACCTAGGAATGCGAAGATCTTCTTCGATCTGAGTACCCTGCATTCTTTTCTAAAACCTAGGAATCTCGGGTCGAGATTCTTGTAAGTGGAGTAGAGCTGTAACGTACCACCTTTTTTTAATATAAATAAAGTTATGTTTGAGAATTGCATGCATGCATTACACTTGCACCTTGATTTAATAAAATAAGAAAAAACAATACCCTAATTTTTCTCCCTCTCAAAACCATTCAAGTAGTTTTTGTATTTTGAAACCTAACCAAATGAGTGGAGCTCAAACTGAATAAAAGGGTCCCACAATATCTTTATAGTTCTACAAAAGTCTTTGGTAATTTTAAAAATATCCAAAACAGATTATAGATGAAAAATACAAATAGAAAAGGAGAAAACAGAAAAATAAAAAGGGTTTAATAGAAAAAAATAGAACCCTAGCTCTACTGGGCCGCAGCCCAGCTTCTCTCCTCTCTCTTTCCGTCGCTCGCGCGCGCAGCTGCAGCCAGAGCCAGCCCACCGGGGGCCCAAGCGCAGCCCACGACTGGCACGTACCACTTTGACGCTCTGTTCGTCGTCTTCGCAGACGACGACGAGTAGCTACGTGTCCATCACGCCGCCGTCGATTGTCGCTCGAGTTGTGATGCACGCCGCCGCCCCCGAGTGCCTACAATCAGTCGAATCCTAGCTCGTGCGGATGAACCCTAGCCGTGCCCCACTTCTCCTCTTCCTCTTCCTCTCTCGTTTCGGTGCCATGGCTGACGAACCCTAGCTTCCAGTCGTCGTCGTGCTCGTCATCTCCGGCCACCCTAGCCCAAGACGACGCCACAGTTGAGTTCCCCGTGTTCGACTCTCTCTCCCTAGCCACTCCTCTCTCGCGCGCGCGACCCCAATCAGTCGAATCGAGATCTCTGGCCGACGTCGGTCTCCGTTGATTCCCGCCGATCCGAAGCTCGCCTCGCCTCCTCGACACCACCGCCGTGCTCAGGGTGAGCTACTGGTCCTCGTAGAACCCTCCGTTTCCTCCCTCTCCCTTTGTACTGTCCTCCACGCATGAGCCTGCTGGCGCTGCTAGAGCTCGTCGGAGACGATGCTCCGGTGATCATTTAGGGGCGGCGCTACCACCGTTCTCCTCCCCATCGCCCCCTCTCTACAACTCCCCCACTCGCGCGTCCAGGCGCGCACGGGATCGACAGATTCGTGCTCGACCTGAGAGCTTGGCCATTGCTGGCGTCACGTTGCCGTCAGCATGATGCAATAATACCTTTTTCTTTTATTTAAATTATTTTGTAATTATTTTCTGGAAATAATATTAACCCATGTGGGCCCTATCTGTAAGATATTTAATCTTTTTCATAAATGTTTTCTGAAATGAATAAACTTATGACATGTGGGCCCAAGTTGGAAAATAATTTAAATATTCCAAAAAATGATTTAAAATGAATTAAAATTGGATAAATTCATAACTAATTCATTTTAAATCAGAAAAATACAAATAATATATCAAAATCTTTAGAAAATTGAACTCTATCATTTAAAAATGTAAGCATCCACATTCATACAACTTTGAACCCTAACTTATTTAGAGGAACACCGACACCCCCTAAGTACCCTGAGTTCGATGGTTTGCCTATTTAGGGCATTCCGGAATTCATTTAAATCGATGATGCATTTAGGGCTACTCTATCATATGTAATAAATCATATTATCCATATTGTATGAGCATTGCACAAGCCATGTGTTGAATGTTGCTTTTCCTTTTCTAGTGATTGGTTCTTCGTGAATAGGAACCGAACCCGAGGCTGAAGTCAACGCCAACGAAGAGTAGTACCAGTCCAACGACGGACAAGGCAAGCGAAGCCCCACTCATACATAAGAATCCTATGTTTACAAATTATTTCATTTTCGCCATATGCATTTGATTCAACAGTCTTTTATCAGTAGATAAAGTAATCCTATCCGATGCATGTTTCCCTCTGTGAACTAAATACCTGATCCACTGCTCCTAGCATAACTAGGGTTTGCCTTAGGAGCATCGCTAGTGCCACAATTCAGTCAAGCTTAGCCATGCTTAGTGGTCCAATGCTTGATCATTCAGATGATGCACTAGAGATGCGAATGAATCTAGTATGATAGGATGTTGTGATATGATCAGAGATGGATAATAAACATGCTAAGGCTTGTATGGGGGGCCACGTGGGTTGTGGTTTTTGCAGTCTCATACTTGCACCCTTAGGACCCAAAGTTCTTGCCTCTTGAACCAAGACGAACGTACAACCACACGGGGGCCTGGAAACCCCCTCGACTCACTAACTTTCCTAGTATATTCCATGAGTCTCATAGTTCAGGCGTTCCATTCGACATACGCATCTTGGTTGTTCTTGAATGGAGGTGAAGGAGGTTCATTCATAATAGGTAGGTAAGCGTGGCAGGGAATGGGAGAGGCCCGGCCTCCGTAATCTCAAACCCTGTTCACATCGCTAGGGACCGGCTTCAGGACTCGACCCTTTACGTTGACATATCCTTAGTGCGTGACTCATGGTCTCGGCGAAAGCAAGGTAAGGTCGTGGCCAACCACTCTCTGCCGGCCTTCCAAGAAAGAGGGCTAATAATTTGGCATTAAGAATCGGTTGGTACGTGTGGGTAAAGTTGTGCACCCCTGCAGGGTTATAATCTTTTCTAAAAGCCATGTCCACGGTTATGGACAATTTGGGAACGTACGTGATGATCATAGAAAACTATAACCAAATGATAAAACTTTGCCAACTAATGTGAGATCTAGAGTACCTTCTCGGGGTTGTTTGAGGGGGTTATCCGAGAAGAGAGGTTAAGTTGATGATGGTACTTGGTGGATATCAGAGATGATTATAAGAGCTAGAGTTGTAGTCTTCTTATCCCATTTGAAAATGATCTAACTAGATGAGCTTCTTATCCTCCTTGTTTTGAAAACAAAGATAGCCTTATACAAAACAACTCCACTAGCCATAAGTTTTACGGAGTACACCCTATACTCAGCTTGCCTCGTTGATGTTTTTCTACATATGAAGTTATGCCAACTGAAGGTGGTTTCTACATCGATGTCGATTTAGTAGTCGGGTTCCCAAGTGACACAGGATCTATGGAAGGGTCGCTACTTCTGTTTAAGGCCTCTTAGGCCCTTTGCTAAGTTTTTTGTTTAGAACAACTTGTTTGCTTCCGTTGTTTGTTGTAATGTTGGGTCTGTGACCCCTGACTTGTATGACTGGTTTTGTAACTCTCTTAAGAGTTTACCTTATTAATGTATGGTTTGTATGTTCTGTAATGTTATCGATCATTTCCTGCGCGCATCGGAATTTAGGTTAGGCTTATGTCAGATGAAGATCTGGTATTCGTCTAGCCCTAATCCCGGGTCGTGACAAATATGCAGATAAAATGTTTACTACATTAAAAGGATTACTAAAAGGAATGAAATTTGAAAGAACCCCAAACATTTGATGATGGTGATCAACTTCAAAGTGCAAGTCCAAAGGTATTATTATTTGACTATACACGCTTTGGGCTATGTGTAATATGTATGGCGACACTATTGATGTTGATAGATTCTTTTAAAAAGGAAAGGTAATGCTGAAAAAAAATCTGATAAATATTTGGCGGTAAAGAAAAGGACTGGAAAAGTTCAGCTTGGGTATATATATGATATACACGTTATGGGCGTATTTTTCTTGTTAAACAATGTGGTTCTTAGGTATTGGATACCAAATTTGTTGGTATGAAGTGTTATACCGAACAACACAATTCATGAACTGTAATGACCTAAGTAACTAGCAAAAGAATATATGATGATGTTCATCGAAAACAAATAAAGTGTTATTTTATTTCTTGTTGACATCAAATTGCCTTCGACATTTGTATTAATAATTGTTATTTTGTTCCGATATTGTGAGAATAATGGTTATTCAAATAATTACCGTATTCCATAGAAGATGGATGAACTTTTACAAATCTAGTTGGATAAATCACGTCCATAAACACTGAAGCTAGAAGTGTCGTAAGACGAATGATTGAAATATCAATTTTGAGTGACATCATTGTTTAAATTATATTGAAAATAAAACAAGAAGAAAAACTCTATGTTAAAGGATTTTTTCGAGTCTTTTGATTTTGATCAATTGACGCTTGTGAAAGTTTTCTAGAGATAATTAAAACCTTGTTTATGGGCCAAAGAAGAACGAACGACTAACCTATTGGACATTGTTCATATTGATATATAGTCTATTATATGTAGTCATGAGCGATGGATTTAAACTTCATACACTTTCTCCGAAATTTGAGTAAATACATGTGTATATTTACTTAATAAGGGAGAAGTATGAAACATTTGAAAATGTTCAAATGATTTCAAGATGAAGTAGAAAATCATTGTAACAAGAAAAAAAGAATTTGTGATTGGATCATAAAGGAATATATTTGAGTTACAAGTTTAGAAAAACACTTAAGATTTGAGGAATCATTCCAATGACTTGCGTTTTCTCGAAACACCATAGCAGTATGGAGTGTTCATGAAATGTAATCAAACCGCGTTTAACATGGTAGGATCAATGGTGTTATTTATCAAATTGCCATTATATTTTAAAGATTAAGCTTTAGTGACTACCGCTTTTACATTAAAAATAGCTTTGTCATGATCCGTTGAAATGAAACCATATGAGTTATGGTTTGGGATAAAACCCAAGTTGTACTTTCTTAAAATTTTGGTATGCTTGGCATAAGTAAAAAATTTACAATCAAAGTCGAATGAGCATGTCTTTGTAAATTATTGTGAATAACCGTTGGGTATTCCTCCATAGCACCGAAGACAAAAGTGTTTGCTGCTTGGAAATGTCAAAAATTTTAAGAAGGAATTTTTCGTGAAAAATTAAGTGTAAGAACAATAGAACTTTGATAATTTTATTGAACATAAGCCATATGTGTGAAGTTGCGCAACGCCAGAAAGTGTCCTGTAGGCAGTCACAATGCTCATGGCTCACGTGCCTCAAAGGTTGTGGTCATGGAGATGTAAGTTCCTATTGAACCGCTTAGGTCAGGTAAACAATCAAATAATAAGATTTGAGATTGAATCATTATTTTTCGACAATGATAGTTTCATGCACGAGAAACCAAGTTTCTGAACTTAGAAAGCCCTTTGGATCTATAAAGAAACAAACATGGATGTTTCACATCTATGAAATAGTCGACATGTCGGTAAAGTGTTTATGATAATGTTTAAGGAGTTGAATATGACATGATTTAATCTTTCATAGCAATATTTAGTCTAAATGGATTTGTGTAGCAACCACTACATATGTCAATTGTTGAATATGCTAGTTGAACAAACAAAACAATATTGTTCTAATAAAATGGTTTCCTAAGACGTGTATGTGACATGGTCTGAAGGGTTTTGTTAAATTAAAGTATGCTAAAAAGGCATGCAAATTTCAATAGTTGAAATAAGCATAGCGGAGTTGAAATCTTCGACGTGATGAAATTGTTAAAATGTTTAATCTTCGCCATGATCTAGATACTGTATGGACCCATAGTCCAAGAGTGGACTACTCACGCATCATACCGGAGGTTGGCATGGTGATGAAGAAGGCCTCCAGGATGATCTTTCCCCTCCGGCAGGATGCCGAGAAGAGCTTCAGATCCCCTCGATCTAGGGACGATGGTGGCGGCGGCTATGGACTAATTCGTGGAGATGTGATTGGGTGTTTAGGGTTTTAGTATCGGGGGGCTTATTATAGGCAAAGCAGCGAGGTAGGGGCGCCCAGGGGGCCCACACCATGCCCATGCGCGGCCTAGGGTAGGCCCGCGCCTGGGGGTGCAGCTGCCCTGTGGCTCCCCTTCGTATATCCTCTAGGCTCCGTGATCTCCTCGGTGAAATATTGACTTTGTCTTTCGTCCCGTCCAATTCCAAGAATATTTCCTTACTAGCTTTTCTGAAACCAAAAACAACAGAAAACAGGCAACTAGCATTGTGGCATCTTGTTAATAGGTTAGTCCCAGAAAATGTATAAAAATACTCAAAGTGTAGACAAAGCAAAGCAAAGTTGATACTAAACAAGCATGGAACATAAAAAATTATATATACGTTTACGACGTATCAACTTGCACTTTGAAGTAGATCACCATCATCAAATTATTGGCGTTCTTTCAAAATCCATACTTTAGTAATCTTTCAGTGTAGTAAACATTTTACCTACATCTTCTATTCAGCCTTTTCATGACAACTTTCATGATCAAGCTATTATAGCTTATAAAGGTGAATTGCGAGTATAATGTTACTTTCCAAAACACTTTTGGAGGATTATGACGTCTAGCGTCACACATTTCACAAATTCTCATCCAATCTGAGAACATATATTTTGATAAATTGAGTTCATAAAGTAAATATCCAGAATTGACACTTATTTTGGTAAACAGGCAGAATTCTGGATATTTCCTTACTATATCATATTGCAACCAAAACATTGTTTCATATATCATAATATTTGTCACATATGATGGTGTCTGAAACAATTCTTTCATCTCCTAGATAACCTTGATATTAAAACAATTTTTGAATATCAAGAATCATGGAGGCAAACATGATACTTTAGATACTAACACTAGAATTGTCACTCTTGACTTAATACTAATTATTCAATTTCATGGAGTTTGCTGAAAGTTTGCAATAGGACTTTAAACTTTAGATTGACACTTAAAACAATACGATACCAGTTCATAGAGTAAATATCCAGAATTATATAATTATATTATCTCAATTAAAACTAAGTATAACGTAGTGAACGAATGTCAATGACTATAAAAAATTATGCAAATACACTTTGATTTAATTTATGATAAATTGAGTTCGACTAATCCAAATTAGAAATGAACTCTCACTCAAAAACGACATCCTCGTGTCTTTTTGGTGATTACATGAACCAAATCCACTACACCAAGTCCGATCATCACGTGAGTCAGTGTAGCTTTAAAGGCAAGCATCTAAATGGGCATCATATCAACTATATGACTATGCTTAACCTTTCGATCCACGTTCCGAGGCCATGTCTATACATGCTAGGCTCGTCAAGTAAAAACCTTACCCAAAATATGATCGTGGATTCAAGTACGCCCGATCATCACGTGATGTCTTGAAGCAGCGAAACATAATCGGTGCATACTTAAGAGAGAACACATTTTTATCTTGATATCTAAATGAGAAATCATCTTATAATGCTACTAAAACACCAAACAAGCAATATAAGATGCAAACAAACATCATATGCCACAGTGATATGATATGGTTCTTGCACTTGATCACTATCTTGTGCATCATGGAATGATATTTATTATTTCTATATGTGTAAGGCCAAGGTCTATGGAACTTACACTTTGTCATATTATAATTTTCAATAGTATCAATCCATACTACAAATTATAATACTACCATATCATAGTACTTGCCCGGCAAAACAAAAAACTAGACGCCTCTAATTTATCTTTTGCATGTTTTACATGGCTGAGGGCTTTCGAAGATAGAACCGTTCTTGCCTACGAACATGGAACCACAACGATGATAATCAAATTATTGGAAACTCGTTGTAAATCAGATATTGACTATAGTAGAAGAGACAGACACCCACAAGCCACTTATGCAAAACCAGTTGCATGTCAAATGTGGAACAGGTCTCATGTGCGAGGACATGTAAAGTTTGTCCGGGCCTCTTCATCCCACTATGCCACCAATATCCAAAATACACATAAGAAGCAATAACATGACCATCAGCGCCCACATACTCATATGTGTACTATCCGTGCAAAGCATCTACGCATAGATCCGGCTCTGATACCACTGTTGGGTTTGCAGCATAGAAAACAAAAAAATTCCTATGATGGGAACTATAAGCACCAAGATCCATCTATCTAGATACAAGCAACGGGTGGGTATACATCCATACAATACATACCCTCGAAGACCGAAAAGCTTTTTCGAGTATGAACTCGTTGGTGATATAGTTGATATCTTTCCGATCTCAAGATCATGATGAAGTCCATCTGGTCCAGCACCATCAAGTCCAGCACTGCAAAACAGTGTTGTATCCGTGATCACACACATGTTTAGGTATCCCGACAACCTCCGAGCCATCGCTCCAGCGAAGCAGCAGAAGCAACAAATCCTTCCAGAAAAACCCACCGGGAACATGTATCTCACTGATCCGAGACCATGGGGAAATTCTAAAAGGGGGAGAGAGATCCTTCGTGAGGAGGTGTGAGATGAGAGGACGAGAGGGGGCAGCTGTGGCATCCCGCAAAACCACTACTAGAAAATCGCGTTGTTTTTGTGCATTGCATCATCATGACCGCATGCTCATGTCATCATGCCACATTGCATTTGAGCATCGTCATCATCTTGCATTTGCTTGCATAAAACTAATTTCGGAAAAACCTGTTTGTGTTTTCTAAACGCCTCGTCTTTGTTCAAACGCAAAACACGGGTCTCCAGATTATTTTGTTTTGTCTGCTATCGGTGTGCAAAAGCCCTGTTTGAAATAAATAAATTATTTAATTATTTTTAGTGGGGCAGTCGAACGGGCCGATTCGACCCAGTCGACCACCCCCAGAATAAAATCGGTCCACCCTAAACCCCTTTTTACACCCAGACCTAGTCTACCCACCCAACCAGCCACATCACCCCCTCCTATCGTGAGACGCCACCTCACCCTCTTCCTTCCCTCCAGCCAACCCTCAACTGCCACGTCACCCCAGCCACCTCTCTCACCCCGCCAGCCTGTCCCCACCTCCCACCACACCGAAGCCACCCCCTGGCCGCCGACCCCACCTGCCTCGTGCTCCACCCCGCGGGCCCACCCCCACCAACCGCGCCTCTCCTCTCTTCCTCAATCCGCACCCCGCCCTCGCCCGAGCTCCTCCGCCCATGCTGACACCTCGCCATGCCCTCTCCCTGCCTCCTCACCGCCGCCTTCCCTCACCGCATCCCCATCCTCCCTCTCTCCTCGACGCTCCTCTTCCCCCGTCTTCCCTCCTCTCTCGCAGCCACCGTGGCTTCTGCTCCGCCTCGCGCCACTGGCCATGCCCCGCCACCATCGCCTGTTCCTCTCCATGGCCTTCCTCGCCGCCTTTACTCACCTCGCTGCCCGTCGACCCATAACTGCAGGTGCCTCCGCCTCGCCTCCTTCCCTTCCCTCCTCACTTCGCCCCGGCCGAAAGCATCTCCTCCTCCGCGCGGTTCCCCTCTCCACCCGCCTCGGCCGCCGTGGTCTTCTTCATCTGGCCAGTGGCCCCTCCTCCGCCTCGCTGCCGCTTCGCTGCCAGCGCCCGCTTGTCCGGAACCCTCCTCTTCCCTCGCTCGCCCGTTCATGCCAGACCCCCTCGTCGTGGATCGCCTCCCGCTCGGCCCTCTCTGTCGCTGCTGGCCTGCAGCAGCCGGGCGCCTCCATGCCCTGCAACCTCGGCAACCGCCGTGCCTCTCAGGCCACCTCCTGCGACCCAGGTTCACGCCGCGCCGTCCTCGAGGCCATCGTCCCGACCCCGTCTGCGAGATGGCCAGCCGCAAATCATCCGACCTCCAGCTCGTCTCGGCGAGGCCTTTAGATGATAACAAGACAGACCAAGGCCGACTCCGTCAGGTGCCTGTCCTTGCAAGATGTTCTAACGAGAACTACACCGAGAACCGCGGTACCGGGAGGACGACATCAACCCGAAGCGCCAAGACCTACTACGGACGCCGAGACCCCCGGACCCGAAGACCACATGTACGCCAAGATCGCCGATGCGGATACGCCAAGTTCGCCTACCCCGGACAACGTGCGACAAGTTCTACTTCCCGGATTCGACGCCCCAAGACCATCACGAGGAGGCGAAACGCCAAGGCCTTCGACACGGAGCACTGAACCCCATCGAACCCCCCGGACGCCAAGTCCGACCCGATACGAGGACACGACAAGATCGGCGCGACGACGAGATCGCCACCGACCAGGGCGAGCCCGATGCGCCCCGACGCCAACTAAGTCCTTCTTCGCGGAACGCCAAGATCTACTCCGCTATCCGAGAATGTTCCCGTCGAGACCGATCCCGTCGAACCCTGGACCCTGAGACCGACCCCGAACCCCCGGAATTCCAAGATCGCCGAACCCTAATGTGTGCACCTTTCCCGAGCCCCTACTTTATAAATGCTATATATAAAACTTGTTGCATATTAAATTGTCATACTCGCATGCATATTGTCATGTGGCTGGGGGCACTATGCCGATTCACCTAATAATTAAATATGGGGCCCATATGCGGGCAAATCCAGTCATATATTGGCCTCATTTAAATTTGTGTAGCGAACCGGTGCTACCTTTTGCCATGATAAAATAACATTTAAATTGCGTGGAAGTTAAACAACTTGAACCACTTAAGTATTGGTCGGGACCCCGGCTCCGCTTAATATGACCTAATTGCATTGCACCTTTGCCATGCCATACATCATACATGCATCATGCCCGATCTTTTGCCGTAGTATTAAATCTTGCATTCGGTGTTTATTCTAGTGTTTTGGTTCTTCGCGGATAAGGCCGTTGAGTTGATGTGAGCTTCGCCCCGATCTTCGGTTGAATCTTCGGCAATGTTTCCAGGCGAGCATCTCCCCCTTTCTACCTATCTTGCTTTTCTAGTATTTATTCCCGCCTGTTGATCTTTTGCTATCTGTGTTGCGATGCTCTAGTTTCCGTACCCGTGATATCCCCTGCAGCCTTATATTGCCTTGGACACATCCTATTACCTGTTGATTGGTAGATAGTTGGACTTGCGTGTCGTAGTCGCTCGCTCAAGTGCTGTTGCGTGTCGTCAAGTACCACAGTTGTTGGAGTATTGCCGCATGTTTAATGTTGGAGATGATCATGGCTTTAATTATTGTTCACTTTAATTACTGTTTAACAACTAAAATTGAAGTAGGTAAGCAGAGGCATCGGTGGGTGATAGATAATATTTGGTTTCCGACCGCCCACTTGTGTCCCGTAGGACCCCGAGTTCTTGACACCTGTTCCGAGATCGAGCGCGCTAACCACAGGTGGGAAGATATGGGCCCCCCATCGATTAGTACCTGATTTCAAAGTATTGTACTGAGGGCCACAAACTAGTTTGAGGTTTTATTTACTATCCTGTACTTATGCCATGCTTTACTGCTTTATTTAAATTGTGCGATGGATAGCACTTTGTCTTTAGGAGCGGAGTGTTTTGGCGGTATCGACAGTCCAGTTTTGGGATTTGTTGTCGTTTTACAGCATCGCGCAAAACCTGAGTCCATCTCGAGACCGGTCGACTTTGCTTGGTGTACTTAGTGGGGTGGCCCCGTGCTTGCTTTGGTCAGGAAACGTCATGACTTAGGCCCCGCCGACATACCGATGGGTGTATGTTAATTGATCTGGCAAAAAGGGTCGAAGTGCTTGTGGATACTTTGGTGCACCCCTGCAGGGTTAAATCTTTTCGAGAAGCCGTGTCCGCGGTTATGGACGACTTGGAGCACAGTGCTTGATCATAGACAACTATAACTAAAGTTTGCTGTTATAAATTGACTTGTATCCGATATGACTAGTAATCAGCTTCACCACAACAGAATGGCTAAATAAAAGTGCCAACAACTGCTGGGTTTTGGGTTATCTCATGCTATTTGTATCTGACTAGTAAGTGTTGCAACTACAACGGAATGGTTAACTAAAACGGCCCACTGCTTATTTTATCAGAATGATTATCCACGCCTGACTAGTAATTGCTGCAACGATCACTGAATAAATAAAACTGCCAACTGTGTGAGTTCCTCGGTTGACTTCCTCGTTTGGTATCGAGGGGGAAACACTAGGATGGGTTTGTTTGATGGTAGCATCAGGTTGGAACCGAATAGGTCTTTCTTACCCTTCTCTGATAGCCGCCAGTTGTATCGAGTCTCTATAGGTTGTTTAGTGCATGCTGCCGTTGCCGCTTCAGTCCACCATACCTATGTAGGCGAGGACCATTAATTCTAGCCTCGCCGCAATCGATCCTCAGCTCTCTCTTTTTCCTTTGCCCCTTGTCGGCACCCCTTTTGTTTGAGCAGGTTTTGAGATCGACGTCGTTAGCAGGGTTACCCTTCCGGCTTGGCCTGGGCAGGGTTATGGACGCCATTGGTTATTCTGCAGAGCTCTTAGCCCAATTTGCATCTTGTCCGTACTCGGACGCCATATCGTTTTCCAGGTGATTTGGATCTTTGTAATGTATATCCGTATTCTTGACTCTTTGAGTCGTTGTTGTATATATATCTGTTCTGTGGGTCCCATCGAGGACTGTTGTGTAATGTTATTACTTTGTTTTCCACCCGCACGAAAGTGCCTGGTGGGCACCTTTGAATCGTTTCTATGCGGGTTTGGCGGGTTTCGCTAAAACTTGCATAGGGCCGATTCTGAGGGTGTTACAGAGTGGTATCAGAGCCCAGCAGTTGCGATACTCCACAAGTCCAGCCTGTAGGATAACCTAGCTAACGGCCGAAGTAGAGTGTCAAAACTATTTTTTTTGCAAAATCGGTTGGATAGTCCTGATTAGGTCTGATTTTATTCCTTACCCCTCTGCTATTCTCCTCTTACCCCTACGTGTTTTGAATCCACCCTCTTCTCTTTCTTCGAGTCCAGGAATTCTCGTGGTTGGGTTTCCGTCGTACCTTCAGGGTTTCGCTTCCTCCTTTGGTAACGGTGTTCTACCATCCGGTGTTCTATTTGTCTGAGTGATCCTTTATCTGGTACCATTCTTTGTTCCTTGTTTGTGCCTTCCGGTGTTTTCCGGCCTGACGACGTCATCTATGCCGGATCCGTCTGATGCGCATCACCCCTTTGTTCCTGAACCTTGTTTGTTGAGATCTTCAGTCTGAATCCTGAGGGTTCGTTGCATAATCTGTCTATTCGTGTACATAGTAATGCTTTGAGTGCGGGATGGAGTCGCGACCATACCACTACTCTTATCATTTGCTCTGTATAATGAATGGTGGATCGATGTAATTCTACTCCTTCCATGGAAGTTAGAGGTGGCCTTATCTTTAACCCGTCATTGTTATCCGGAGTGCTCTCTTGGCGAACAGGATCAACGACCTCTTGTTAGTGGTGTCGCGAGGATCTACACGATGCGAGAAGATTCAGATCGCCGCCCTTCTTCCCGGTACCATGAGGCGGATCTCGAGGGCGAGATCCATTGTTAGTGGTGTCGGTGTGGCATCCCAAAACCACTACTAGAAAATCGCGTTGTTTTTGTGCATTGCATCATCATGACCGCATGCTCATGTCATCATGCCACATTGCATTTGAGCATCGTCATCATCTTGCATTTGCTTGCATAAAACTAATTTCGGAAAAACCTGTTTGTGTTTTCTAAACGCCTCGTCTTTGTTCAAACGCAAAACACGGGTCTCCAGATTATTTTGTTTTGTCTGCTATCGGTGTGCAAAAGCCCTGTTTGAAATAAATAAATTATTTAATTATTTTTAGTGGGGCAGTCGAACGGGCCGATTCGACCCAGTCGACCACCCCCAGAATAAAATCGGTCCACCCTAAACACCTTTTTACACCCAGACCTAGTCTACCCACCCAACCAGCCACATCACCCCCTCCTATCGTGAGACGCCACCTCACCCTCTTCCTTCCTCCAGCCAACCCTCAATCGCCACGTCACCCCAGCCACCTCTCTCACCCTTGACTGTCCCCACCTCCCACCACACCACCACCCTGGCCGACCCCACCTGCCTCGTGCTCCACCCCATGGCCCACCCCACCAACCGCCTCTCCTCTTCCTCAATCCAGACCCCGCCTCTGGAGCTCCTCCTCACAGACCTGGGCCACTTGGCCCCTCCCCGGCCTCTCTCCTCACCGCCTTCCCTCACCGCATCCCCATCCTCCCTCTCTCCTCGACGCTCCTCTTCCCCCGTCTTCCCTCCTCTCGGCTCGCAGCCACCACCTCTGCTCGGCCCGCCTCGCCTTGGCCAGCGACCTCCGCCACCACTGCCTGCCTCTGTTCTCTCCTGGCCTTCCTCGCCCTGGCTACTCGCCTGCCCCGCCCGTCGACCCATGACCGTGCCTCCGACCTCGCCTCCGCCGCCTTCCTCCTCTCCTCGCCGGCCGAGCATCTCTCCTCCTCCGGGCCGGTTCCTCCTCTCCACCTGCCTCGGCCGCCATGGTCTTCTCATCCGTCTGCTGGCCAGCTCCCTCCTCCGCTCTGCTTCACTGCCAGCGCTCGCCTCCGCTGTCCGGAACCTCCTCTCTTCCTCGCTCGCCGTTGCCTGCCAGACCTCGTCAGGATCGCCTCCCTGTCGGCCTCTCTGTCATGCGGCCTTGCAGCTTCGTCGGCGCCTCCCTGCCCGCAACAACCTCGGCAACCGCCGTGCCGCTTCGGGCCACCCTCCTGCGACCAGGTTCACAGCCGCCATCCTCGAGGCCAGCTCGTCCCGACCCGTCTGAGATGGCCGCTGCAGAATCATCCGACCTCCAGCTCGTCTCGGCGAGGTCTTTAGATGATAACAAGATGACCAAGGCGACTCCGTCAGTGCCTGTCCTTGCAAGATGTTCTAACGAGAACTACACCGAGAACATGATGCCGGAGGACGACATCAACCCGAAGCGCCAAGACCTACTACGGACGCCGAGACCCCCGGACCCGAAGACCACATGTACGCCAAGATCGCCGATGCGGATACGCCAAGTTCGCCTACCCCGGACACCGTGCGACAAGTTCTACTTCCCGGATTCGACGCCCCAAGACCATCACGAGGAGGCGAAACGCCAAGGCCTTCGACACGGAGCACTGAACCCCATCGAACCCCCCGGACGCCAAGTCCGACCCGATACGAGGACACGACAAGATCGGCGCGACGACGAGATCGCCACCGACCGTATGAGCCCGATCGCCCGACGCCAACTAAGTCCTTCTTCGCTGATCGCCAAGATCTAATCCGCTATCCGAGAATGTTCCCGTCGAGACCGATCCCGTCGAACCACGGACCTGAGACCCCGAACCCAAGATCGCCGAACCCTAATGTGTGCACCTTTCCCGAGCCCCTACTTTATAAATGCTATATATAAAACTTGTTGCATATTAAATTGTCATACTCGCATGCATATTGTCATGTGGCTGGGGGCACTATGCCGATTCACCTAATAATTAAATATGGGGCCCATATGCGGGCAAATCCAGTCGTATATTGGCCTCATTTAAATTTGTGTAGCGAACCGGTGCTACCTTTTGCCATGATAAAATAACATTTAAATTGCGTGGAAGTTAAACAACTTGAACCACTTAAGTATTGGTCGGGACCCCGGCTCCGCTTAATATGACCTAATTGCATTGCACCTTTGCCATGCCATACATCATACATGCATCATGCCCGATCTTTTGCCGTAGTATTAAATCTTGCATCCGGTGTTTATTCTAGTGTTTTGGTTCTTCGCGGATAAGGCCGTTGAGTTGATGTGAGCTTCGCCCCGATCTTCGGTTGAATCTTCGGCAATGTTTCCAGGCGAGCATCTCCCCCTTTCTACCTATCTTGCTTTTCTAGTATTTATTCCCGCCTGTTGATCTTTTGCTATCTGTGTTGCGATGCTCTAGTTTCCGTACCCGTGATATCCCCTGCAGCCTTATATTGCCTTGGACACATCCTATTACCTGTTGATTGGTAGATAGTTGGACTTGCGTGTCGTAGTCGCTCGCTCAAGTGCTGTTGCGTGTCGTCAAGTACCACAGTTGTTGGAGTATTGCCGCATGTTTAATGTTGGAGATGATCATGGCTTTAATTATTGTTCACTTTAATTACTGTTTAACAACTAAAATTGAAGTAGGTAAGCAGAGGCATCGGTGGGTGATAGATAACATTTGGTTTCCGACCGCCCACTTGTGTCCCGTAGGACCCCGAGTTCTTGACACCTGTTAGAGATCGAGCGCGCTAACCACAGGTGGGGAGATATGGGCCCCCCATCGATTAGTACCTGATTTCAAAGTATTGTACTGGGGGCCACAAACTAGTTTGAGGTTTTATTTACTATCCTGTACTTATGCCATGCTTTACTGCTTTATTTAAATTGTGCGATGGATAGCACACTGTACTGTTTAGGAAGCGGAGTGTTTTCGCGGTATCGACAGTCCCAGTTTTGGGATTTGCTGTCGTTTACAGCCACTGGCGCAAACCCTGAGTCCGTCTCGGAGACCGGCCGACTTTGTTGCGGGTGTACTTAGTGGGGTGGCCCCCCGTGCTTGCTTTGGGTCTGGGAAACGTCATGACTTAGGCCCCGCCGACATACCGATGGGTGTATGTTAATTGATCTGGCAAAAAGGGTCGAAGTGCTTGTGGATACTTTGGTGCACCCCTGCAGGGTTAAATCTTTTCGAGAAGCCGTGTCCGCGGTTATGGACGACTTGGAGCATGTGCTTGATCATAGACAACTATAACTAAAGTTTGTTATAAATTGACTTGTATCCGATATGACTAGTAATCAGCTTCACCACAACAGAATGGCTAAATAAAAGTGCCAACAACCTGGGTTTTGGGTTATCTCATGCTATTTGTATCGACTAGTAAGTGTTGCAACTTCAACGGAATGGTTAACTAAAACGCCCATTGCTTATTTTATCGTAATGATTATCCATGACTAGTAATTGCTGCAACGATCACTGAATAAATAAAACTGCCAACTGTGTGAGTTCCTCGGTTGACTTCCTCGTTTGGTATCGAGGGGGAAACACCAGGATGGGTTTGTTTGATGGTAGCATCAGGTTGGAACCGAATAGGTCTTTCTTACCCTTCTCTGATAGCCGCCAGTTGTATCGAGTCTCTATAGGTTGTTTAGTGCATGCTGCCGCTTGCTGATCCACCATACCTATGTAGGCGAGGATCGCAATTCTAGCCTCGCTGTCTTGGCCTCGTCTTGACCGCCTCTCTCTTTTCCTTTGCCCTTTGTCGGCACCCTTTTGTTTGAGCAGGTTTTGAGATCGACGTCGTTAGCGTGGTTACCCTTCCGCTTGGCTGCAGGGTTATGGACGCCATTGGTTATTCTGGGGCTCTTAGCCCAATTTGCATCTTGTCCGCGTACTCGGACGCCATATCGTTTTCCAGGTGATTTGGATCTTTGTAATGTATATCCGTATTCTTGACTCTTTGAGTCGTTGTTGTATATATATCTGTTCTGTGGGTCCCATCGAGGACTGTTGTGTAATGTTATTACTTTGTTTTCCACCCGCACGAAAGTGCCTGGTGGGCACCTTTGAATCGTTTCTATGCGGGTTTGGCGGGTTTCGCTAAAACTTGCATAGGGCCGATTCTGAGGGTGTTACAGCAGCCCAAGGGCCATGGCGTGGCAGCCATGGTGGATGCCCCCACCTCTTCCACATTCATGTGGGTGGAGCTTCCACTCCCATAAAAAGCCTCCACTCAAAATTCCACTCACCTCCATTAAATTTCCACCAAATTTAATGCAAGATCTTATTTAATAAAACTCTTTTATTTATTTTATTCAGAATTTTGTTAATTACATTAATTAACAAACATTCACATAAAACCCCTTGCAACATTTCAATATCACATGCAGAACCAGTTTTAGCAATTTCACTCGAAACAATTCCGGTTTCCATTGAAATAATTTCAGCGCTTTCTTTTTCTTTTCCTAGCATCTTATTTGCTCCAAATGGTGTCAGTATCCCTTAAGTGTGTCACCCTACGGTTCGTGAATAATGCATACATGATCGAGACCCCTCTCCGATCAATAATCAGCAGCGGGACCTGGAGATTCGTACTGACTCCCACACATTCAACGATGACTTATGTGATCGTATGAACCTTTTACACATGTAACTCAATCCCTTTGTCTCGCGATATATTACATGTCCGAGATTCAATCATCGGTATCTGCATACCTAGTTTGATCTTGTTACCGACATGTACTCTTTTCTCGTTCCCGTGATATACCATTCTAGTGATCTCATCACTTGCTTGCAAGCTAGTTAATGTAATATCACCGAGAGGGCACAGAGTATATCTATCCGTCATCGAGATGGACAAATTCCACTCTTGATCCATGACCCTATACATAACACCTTCGTAGCACTGAAACTACCTGTATAGTCACCCTATTACGATGTGATGTTTGATGTAATCAAGATACTCTTCCTGTGTTAGTGATTAACATGATCTCATGGTCTAAGGACTAGGATTACTTCGTATGATGTTATAGCAATATAAACACAATGACTTTGATCGTAATGCTATACTTCGGATAGATGTTCATCACATCATTCCAACAATGTTGTGACCTTGTTATTAACAACATCCAATGTCCATGATCAAGAAACCTTTGATAATCTTGTTAATTGACGAGCTAGTTTATAAGAGAGGCATAACTAGGAATTTTCTATTTGTTTATTAAACACACATGTATTAACGTTTTCGTATTAATACAATTATATCATGCAAAATAAACATTTATCATAAACAAGAAATAATATAATAACCACTTTATTATTGCCTCTCGGGCATATTCCCTTCATTGATCACTAGAATGTCATATCACAAGAACAAAAAAAAGAGTACTTGTGAGGAACGATATTAAACGAGGTATGGTTAATACCAAGTGATCGGATCTCAGAGAAGTAAAATATCGCGAGACAAAAGGAATTTGATTACAACGAAAGAGATTCAGATGATCATGAGATCTTCGAGGAACTAGTGGGAGTCATTATGGATCTCCAGGTCCCGCTAATGATTTTGATCAGAGAAAGTCTCGATCATGTCTACATAGTTCCCGAACCCGTAGGGAGACACACTTAAGGTAAACCGACGCATTTAAGCGGATAGGAAACACAGGAAAAGTCAATGGACATCGCAGAGAATTATTCTGCTACAGAAAATTGTTATGCCGAATCTGCCGAAATAGTATCGAGGTATCAAAGCAAAGCAAAGGGATCAAAATATTAATGTGTTTATTAAACGAAGTGTCCATTAAATGAAGTACTCATCAAATGAAATGTTCATTAAATTGAGTTGCATTAAAATGGAATTAGAATGCTTTAATGGATATACCTTTAAGGTAATTAAAATGCTTTAATGTAATTAACGTGCTTTAATGGAAAGAACTTTAAGGAAATTAAAGTGTTTTAGTGGACCATTAGGAAATTAAAGTGGTTTAATGGAGATTGAATGAGAGGAGGAGAGGGGGGCAACCCCATGGTGCCTATAAAAGGAGGCGGCCTCCTCCTCTCCATACACACTCATTCACCATTCTCTCATATGCCCTTTGGTTGATATCTTTCCCCTCTTTCTAGCTTGTCCATTGCCACGAGCGAGGTTCTTAGGCGAAGCCTGCTCTAATCCTTCCCCTCTACCACCACTACCATGGCGTAGCGCTGATGTAGTTCCCAGGGATCTTCTACTTCCGCTCCCCGGCTGGAGCGAGGGTTTGGGAGTCATCGACGCATCGTATGTGTGACCGATTACGAAGGCGCTGCCTGTTAAGGCGTTGATCGTCTGCACGTCCTTGAGGACATTCGTGTATATCTACATCAACCACGTTTGTTTGCGGGAACGTTATTCCGCTTACGGTCTACAAGGGTGAGTCCATCTATAACCGTTACAAGTATCACCTAGATTTAATTTTGACAGTTGCAACCGTAAGATTTTTTTTGTTTTCTATGCAATGTACCCCATCAGAAAGAACCAATATCACATAACCAACAATGCAAGATGGCAACCATAACACAAAGGCCTTGTCATGCATTTGCCTTAGAACCAATGTTCAAGGTGTAAAACAACCCCCCAGCACCCGAAACTCCAAATCTTGTAGGTAAAACAATTTTAGAAACTGTTCTTGAAGGAAACAACCTTGTTTACAACATGTAGTCTTAATCCTAAATATGTCATGAAATCATAATTCTATCCTAGAGTTGACACCATAGAAAAAAGACAGACTTAATTTTAACTCATATATGCTAATTACCGGTGGCTCGTTCTGCAATTAAACAGTTAATTTCTTACTCGTCCCAACTACTGACAATACAGCCTCCATATACCAGTTTACGATGGATCAGTTGTATGAGTACTGAATGAAGTTCTAAGATAAATAATGTAGTAAATAATCTGATACCCTAATCATCTGCAATGATATTTAATTAAATAAAACTAGTGTTTTCTGCTGCTCAATTCCACGCATTTGTTAATCTCATGTCAATTAGATCCTACATATATTTATACTTACTATATTTTAAAGCTAGAAGAACTGGAGGCCTGTCAAGACCCCTACTACTGTAGATCTCCCAATTTTACCCAATCCCGTTGAGCCACATTGGCTAATCTGAACGAGTTCTACAGTATGCGAGCGGGTAGTTTTCCTCGCTTCCGTTTGCCTCATCCCGTAAGCTGGACGTACGCGGCTCATCTGACTTGTCTCTTACAAAGTCAGGAGCCTAACTTAGGCCAAATCCACCGCACCTAACCCATCCAACGCTAGAAATGAAGCGGTGTTCAATCCTCTAGCTGAACTCGGTAGAAACGGACGGGGTGCTCTCTTTCTCGTCGCCAGCTGTATTCTGCCTCCCGTCGCCAGCGTCTAGCCGCCATAGCCACACCACCGTCCCGTCACTCACTACCCCACCGGAGTTCCCACCCACCTGACACCCCTCTCCCAGAAGATCCCTCCCTTCTCCGCCTTCCTACCCGTCCCCAGTTCGACTAGCCCTAGCACTGTGCCTGTCCTAGCATCTCGGCGTCGCCGCTCCATCGCCGGAAGCACAGCAGGAGCTCCAACGAACGGAGACCAAGTGGATTGTCCAGCCGAGTCAGGTACAAGTCCTCCAATTCTCCATTGCAACCAATTTTGGTTTGATGTCCGGTAAATTTAAACTTAGTCAGCCAAATCAATTGAACATTTGTACTGGAAAATTGCCCAACTCTGATGACAACTTAGAATTTTAGTTAAACTTGATAGAATTAAAATGGAGTCTACAAAAGTTCAGCAACACTCTTTCTTGCTTGCATCGGCAACTACACAGTCTACAAAAGTTCAACAAAACAGCCTCATGGTTGCTTTATCAAAATATGTCATCTCCAATGAAAGGTTCGAAGCTAGGCATGTTGAGTAATTCAGTAAACTTTATAATGCCTTCATATCCATGCGAATCTTCTTGTAAAGTTCACTCCGTTGGATGATTTTCTGTTGTCTTAAGCTCCTTTTCCCCCCGTTTTTCCCTATTACATGTGACAATTTAGATAGTAGTGTTGGAGTAAATTAACTTGAATGATATAACGTGTGATTATTATACCTTAGATAATGGCGCAGTAGTTGTAGTCGGTCCTATCTTTTTTTTCTTTTGTACGGCTTTTCAGCCCAACTTTTCGTTTTTTTTAACCTTTGTCTTGTTCTAGTCACAGCTCGAGGATTTTTAACCATAGGATCTCTTTTATCTACTGATTTCTTACCCTCTTTGGAACAAACATACTTGCAGGAGGTAAATTTACCATCGAAGTCGCTTTTGTTTTTGTACCTCTGCCTGATGCTAAACCCCTTCCTTCCTCCATAATATCCCCAAAATTTTCAAGCCTCGTCCAGGGTGCTAAATTTCATGCCAAGCTGAGGTATCCAAGTAGGTGGTATATTTTCTCTGTAGAATGCACATGTTTAGACAATAGTTTTCATTTAATTGAAAAAACAAGTACTGTAAAAAGCAAGCACAAGTGCAGACAAGAGCTGCAATGTAATTGAAAAATAAACTTGCATCAAAGACAAGTACAGCAAAAAGTAGCCATTTTATCTGTAAAAAGAACAAGCAGATGGGCACACAAAACGATTTTTTCTCACTTGTTTGAATCTGCATTGGATTGGTTTTCCATTGACTCTGATTGAAATTGACTGTGATTGCTGTGAATATTTAGCGAATCAAAGCCTTGTGGTTCTAATCTGGATGATGCGCATGTTGGCAGGAACAAGAATCTGTGAGAAGCAAGGAGGAGAAAGAGCCTGTGAGAACCAATGGGAAGGAGAAAAAGCGGGAGCAGCAAAGGCAGTGGTCCAATTTTGGCGGTAAACTCAGCAAATAAGTGGTTCTGTTTTGGCACCAAACTGAGCACGTGTAGTTGTGTTTCCTCTAAAACAGAGCAGCAAATAGTACTAGGAATAGGGAGAGCCATTGGATGGATTATGTGCGGTGGATTTGGCCTAAGTCAGGGGTCTTGACTTTGTAAGAGCTAAGTCAGAGACGAGTCCAAGATGGACCTCACTAGATGCCGCTTACCGCTCTCCAGATCCTAGGCAGAGGTAGGGCAAAAAAATTTCCTCTTCTTCCTTCTCCCAAAAAAATACTTATACTTACTCCCTCAGTTCTAAAATAGATGTCTTAAATTTGTTAAAATTTAGATAAATCTAGACACTATTTAGTATATAGATTCATTTAATTAAATATTAAAAAATCTAAGACATCTATTTTATGACCGAGAGAGTATACTCTATTTTAAAACTGAAAGAACTGAAGGGCTGTCAAGACCCCTGCTACTGTAGATCTCCCAATTTTACCCAATCCCGTTAACCTATGTCCGCTAATCTGGACGGGTTCTACAGTAGGCGAGCGGGTAGTTTTCCTCGCTTCCATTTGCCTCGTCCCGTAAGCTGGACCTCACCAGATGCCGCTTACCGCTCTCCAGATCCTACACGATGGAAGGCAGAGGTAGGGCCCAATTTTTTCCTCTTCTTCCTTCTCCCCAAAAAAACAAGCGATGATGGCTCCAACGCCCTCCACCAGTGGTCGACATGGATGCAGGGCGGGCACCAGGGAACCCCTCCCGGCGGGAGGACACTGTTGCTGTTGGTGCGCCCCAATAAGATTTGGTCGGGAGGAGCGTGGATGCTGGCGGATGGACGTGGCCCTCGAACTCGACGATTGTTGGGTTACTACACAAGTGAATTGAAGAAATCTATCATCTAAGATTTGGTCTTGAGATACACACGGAAGCTTTGGAAACATCTGGAGCTCACTCCTGTCGTTCCTCTTCTCTTCTTATCTAGTTGTCCTCCCTTTTACATTTTACACCACCATATATTAACAAACTACACATAAGTATACACAACTCTACACTCCCCCTCAAGATGGGGCGAAAATATCAAATAGCCCCATCTTGCGACAAAAATTACCAAAAACTTTGTCTGGTAATCCCTTAGTTAGGATGTCGGCTACTTGGTTTGAAGAGTTCACATATGGCATGCACAGAATCCCATGATCTAGTTTTTCTTTGATAAAGTGGCGATCTATTTCGATGTGCTTGGTTCGACTATGTTGCACTGGGTTATGGACAATGTCAAGAGCAGCCTTATTATCGCAATATAGCTTTAGAGGCTTCGATTGAAATAAACCCAGCTCTGACAATAGGATTTTCAGCCACAACACTTTACAAACTCCATGCGCCATTGCCCTTAATTCCGCTTCAGCAGTGGACCTCGCTACCACACTTTGTTTCTTACTACGCCAGGTAACGAGATTACCCCCGACAAACGTGAAATAACCAGAGGTTGACCTTCTGCCATCTAATGACCCCGCCCAATCAGCATCCGTATAGCATTCTACTTGCAAATTACCATTTGATGTGTATAATAACCCTTTACCAGGACATCCTTTAAGGTAGCGAATAATTCGCTTCACGGCATCCAAATGGTGGTTTTGAGGATTATGCATAAACTGACTGACGAGACTGACAGCAAATGCAATGTCGGGTCGAGTGTGTGACAGATAAATCAAGCGCCCAACAAGTCTTTGATATTCCCCTCTGTCTACAGGAAATCCCCCGTCCTTAACAAGGTGCAGGTTTGGCTCAATTGGAGTGGACACGGACGACACCCAATCATTCTAGTTTCAGCCAGCAAGTCTAAAATATATTTACGCTGAGAAAGATAAATACCTCTAGCACTCCGAGAAACTTCAATTCCCCAAAAGTACCTTAATTGTCCAAGATATTTAACTTCAAATTCTCGCGTCAGCTGCCGCTTCAACATTTCAATTTCTTTGTCGTCATCTCCTGTGATAATAATATCATCAACATATACAATGAGGATAGTTAATTTATCAAGTTTACGCTTAGAGAATAGAGTATGATCAGCATTACTCTGCTTATAATCCATTTGTGTTACAGCCCGACGGAAACGACCAAACCATGCACGAGGAGATTGCTTTAACCCATACAAAGAGCGATGCAATCTTAGCACCTTGCCCTCAGTTTGATCTGTACCAAAACCTGGTGGTATATGCATATATATCTCCTCTTGGAGATCTCCATGGAGAAATGCATTTTTTACATCTAGTTGATGTAAATTCCAATTCAGATTTGAAGCACATGATATTAGAGTTCGTATAGTGTTCATCTTAGCCACCGGAGCAAAGGTTTCCTCATAATCTATCCCGTATGTCTGTGTATATCCTTTCGCAACTAAACGGGCTTTGTATCGTTCCACTTTCCCTTTAGGATTGTGTTTAACAGTATATACCCACTTACACCCCACGGGTTTCTTACCCGGTGGTAATTCTACCAACTCCCAAGTGTTATTCTTTTCTAAAGCGCCCATTTCCTCTAACATAGCAGCTTTCCACTTAGGATCCTTCATGGCATTTTCCCAGTCCTTTGGAATAAAAATGGAGTCAAGGGATGCCATAAATCCTTTAAATGATGGACTACATTTCTCATAAGTCAAAAATTTAGCAACATCATGTTTATAACCCACACAATCTTTGAGACGAGCCGGCACATCAGTACGCCTAACAGGTTTCCGTAAGGCAATTGGATGATCAACTTCTGGATTGTTATGAATTATTGGAGGGATTTCAGTACCTTCTTCCTCAATGGTGTCAGATATGGGATCCCTGGATGGAGAAGAACCTTGCAGAACAGGGGCAACATCTTCTTCGGCCACATTATCATGTCCTGCCCCACAAGGTGATGTACTGGAACGTGAAGATGAAGACATATCAGACGTACCATGTTCCAATACTTGATGCAGTGAAGGAGTATTGCATACCTCATGATCATTTGAGCCACCAATATCTTCATTGATATTTGTATTCTCCTTCCCCTCTGTTTCATCATTTTGTTGTGATGCATTGATCATAGGAATCAACATTGTGCCTTCAAAGGTGGGTCCTTTACTTGAAATCTCCCCCTTGCTAGAATTGCTAATAGCAGATCTTCCGTCTGGAGAATAAAATGGCTCGTTCTCATGGAATGTCACATCCATACTAACAAAGAATTTCCTTTTGGTAGGACTCCAACATCGGTAACCTTTCTGAGTAGGAGAATATCCCACGAAGATGCATTTAACTGCTCTTGGATCAAGCTTCCCTACCGAGTTCCTGTAATCATGTACAAAACAAGTGCAACCAAAAACTTTGGGAGGTACAATAAACGAGTTAGTACCACTTAAACACTCAATCGGTGTCTTGTAGTTTAGAACTCTAGATGGCATACGGTTTATCAAGTATGCTGCTGTTTTAACGGCTTCACCCCACAGGAACTTTGGCACATTCATCATAAACATAAGGGAACGAGCAACTTCTAGAAGGTGCCTATTTTTTCTTTCTGCAACACCATTTTGTTCAGCGGTGTTCACACATGTCGTCTGATGGATAATACCACGAGAGGACAGAAAATTATTAAACTCCTTGTTGATATACTCAGTTCCATTGTCAGATCTGAATACTTTTACTCTAGCATTGTATTGGTTGCATACGAGAGTATAAAAATTCTCAAAAGCACATAACACTTCAGACTTTTGCTTGAGGAGATATAACCAAGTACACCTGCTAAATCCATCAATAAAAGTTGCATACCACCGCTCTCCTAAAAGAGAGGTTACACTCGAAGGACCACAAACATCTGAATGCACAACTTCAAAAGGAACTTTGCTCCTCTCAATACTACTCGGGTAATTAGTTCGTGTGTGTTTAGCTAATTCGCACACGTCACATAATGACTCGAGTAAAGAGGGAAACATACGACTTAAGGACTGAACAGAAGGGTGTCCAAGTCTACAGTGTAGTAGAAGTAACTCATCTGTAGACGTGGCATACTTTGTGTTAAATGCAAGTGGGGCCGAAGCATTATCAAGGTAGTACAAGCCATCCTTCTCAGTTCCAGTCCCAAGTACTCTTCCTGACTCCAGATCCTGAAACATACAATATTTGGGTTCAAACCAAGCTCCACAGTTTAAAGACTTAGTAATTGAGCTGACTGACAACAAATTCACAGGAAAACTGGGAACATGTAAAACAGGACTTAATGGTATAGATGATGAACATCTGACGGTCCCACTACCCATAATAGGAGCGGAGGATCCATCAGCAATACACACTTTTTCCCTCCCAGAACATGGTGTATATGATGAGAATTTTCTTGGTGAGCCAGTCATATGGTTTGTAGCCCCTGAATCAATTATCCATGGAAGGGACAAATAATTTTCACCTGCTGCACTATGAGTGTTAGAATTTTCACTTGAACCATCAGCAGAAGCAACCATTAATTTTGCCTTGAATTCGTCTAATGTTTGCGCAGTTATCACAGGTGGTTGTCCCTCAACTGATGAAAGGTGGACTTTCTCTTGTTTCTTTACTCGATTGTGATTAGCACAATGCTTGTTCTGCTGCCTCGGTGACCAACTAGGAGGAAAAGCCGACCAACTCGAAACAATTTTTCTTAATGTGACCAGACATGTTACAGTGATCATATATCACTTTACTCTTTCGTTTGTAACCAACATTCATTCTTCTGGACACCATTAGGATGAGGTTGACTGAATGAGGACAGAGCAGCCTGTGTCTTTGCATTCACATGTTGTGTTGTTGGACTACACGCGAGGCGTGTTTCTTCCTCCATGATACTTGCCACAGTCTCCTCCAAGGTAGGCCATTCTGGTACAGCCATTATCATCTGGGAGCGTAAATAAAACTCTAGATTCAGGCCGTCTAGGAAGCTTTGAACAAGTAATGGTTCAAACCATTCTCGGAGTAAAGTTAAGTCTCTTGGATCAAAGGGCTTAAACGGCCTGAAGAACTCCAAGTCTCTGTACAATTTTTTGAGTTTACCTGCATACTCGGTTACGGACATTTCTCCCTGTCTAATACGCCTCATCTCCTGTAGAATTCTCGAGACCTGCATTTTGTTGGACTTCCCTAAAAATTGCTTCTCAATGTACTTCCATACTTTAGCTGCAGACTGAAGATTTTCTACTTGTTCTCTGACTGTCTTGTCCATAGAACTGAGTAACCAAACCATGACACATTTCTGATTTTGTTCCCACTGTTCCTTTGAAATATCCCCTGATTTCTGCTCATCTTCCTCCACGAAATTCTGCAGACCATGTGCTCCTAGAATCAAAGTGGCATTTCTGGCCCAGCTGAAGTAATCACCTGGACCTGTTAATTTAATTGGATTTGGTTCAATGGTGGCCTTCAAAACATCAGACGTACTGCTTGTTTTTGACTGTGTCTGTTCCATCAATTTAACAAGCATAAGATGCATACTCTCGCAGAGTTTCTCCACACTGGAATCAGTTTTATCACCCATGGTCATTTGAATAAACTACTCTTCACCGAGCCTTCTCAACCAAGACTGAACAGTAGCACAGAACCAGACTCGAGCAACAGATCAGCCTGTACCTTCACAACCCAACACCAGGCAACGACCTGGGTAGCTTGCCTGACGAAGGGGCGACAGACCCGGGGCGCACGCACAACTTGATGCAGCCCCGACAACTTAGCCGCGCCTGGACCCAATACACACAGGCCACAGCACGGCGACGAGAGGGTGCAGAAGAAAGCGTCGACGACGGCGAAGCTCAAAGGCAACGAACCACGGCGGCGCAGCTCAAAGGCGACTAATCCCCGCGGCAATATGGAACGATGCGGCTCGATTTTGTATAAAAATTCACTCCGGATCAGAGTGCTCTAATACCATGTTGGGTTACTACACAAGTGAATTGAAGAAATCTATCATCTAAGATTTGGTCTTGAGATACACACAAAAGCTTTGGAAACATCTGGAGCTCACTCCTGTCGTTCCTCTTCTCTTCTAGTTGTCCTCCCTTTTACATTTTACACCACCATATATTAACAAACTACACATAAATACACACAACTCTACAACGATGCATGTCGCCGGCCCAGCCTTGGATCTCGATGCCGTGTGCCTCCGCCGGTTCTTCATCTCCGGGCGTCAAGCTCGCAGCCGGGCCAGCGTTGGAGCTCTACGCCGCCTGCTTCTTCCGGCGGAACTCCATCCGCCGCCGGTTCGTCATCTCCGGCTGTTCCCGTGCGGTGCCCTGGCAAACGACCTGCGCTGCTATCGGTTCGTCGTCTCTGGCCATGCCCGTCTGCTTTCCCCGCAGAGTGGTTGCCTGGCGATCGTCCTGGCCGTCCCAGCCTCCACCTCCGGCTTGGCCACTCGAAATTGTTGGACAACTGCTCCGGCCTCCGCATTACTGTCTCGCCTCTCGACTGCTCGAGATCACGGACTGCTTCACCGGTACCCGATTCGTCCCTGTTCCATTGCTGATTTTTTTCTCATCTTTTCTTTTTGTAATACTAGAAATTTGGACTCATGATCCATCGATTTTGGTATGGGAAGGGGGACATGAACCAGGCCGGGACGACACTTTCTCGGGCTGCCGATTGCCCGCCGGCGTGGTGCTATACAAGGTCTTATGGAAGATGGTCATGCGGACGACTTCAAGGTTCTGTCTATCTTCTAAGGCAAGTTTGGTGATAACACCTCTTCGATGCGAGGTAATTCCCATGTTGGGAAACTAAGTGAAATCCGGGTATTGATGGTCATTATCATTGGGTTCAGTAATCTGTGTGATGCCAAGTTCCAATGGGTTGAATGTTTCGTACTGCATGATCTTATATATGGATATTTCCTACCATCTTGAAAGAGATAAGTTCGAGGAATACTTCTACCCTGAATATTGATTTTCAAATTGGTGAGTATGAATATGCATAGCAGTACACTGAATATTCAGTAATCTGTGTGTTACCAATTTCTTCTTCAATTTCTTAATTAGCTCCTCAAGTTACAAATACCACAACCATTGTGCACCTCATTGTTCTACATGACCTTGATGTTGTTGTTCCGCAGGTCCTGCAGAACATGGTGCATGATAGGTGCTTGGAGTATTATACAAGTCATTTTTTTTTTCTTTGCAGCTTATTGCTTATGTCTCTTCAGCTCGATTGCCTTGGGTCTCAGGACCTTATTCAAGACAGGGTTCAAATCATGTTGTTATCCCACAACCACCAGAAATATGAGAAGTATCTTCCGTCGCTATTTGCAGCCAAAATAATGACAGACTGTAGAGACACAAGTCTAAATTCCAACATGGTGTTACAGGAAATCAAGTATGCAAAAAATATATATATATATATATAAGCTGTATGTGTCTGAAATGAAGGAACGCTAGGAAGTATTTGTACCTTTCAGATCAAATTATTTTTGTCTTTTTGGTCTGACTTCCAATAAGCTCTGTGTAGGAATTTCGATTTTTCTCTCTCAAAGGTAGTAATATTTTGAACCCTGCTGTACCAAGGTGAGCTCTCATACAGGTCTCCTGGGTGAATCATTGAGGTAGCCGATATTGCACCCTTTAATGGTAACCTCTTCTAAATTGATGGCTATTGGTTGAAGATGCTCTGTAGTTTGCCATCTTGAAAAAATTTCTATGTACAATGTGTTCTGATTAGTATTTTGAAATCTCTTTAATTTTGTTCGGTAGAAATAGTCATCCATGCTTGCACCTGTCATCAAAAACTTAAATATATTACTTTATTTTGTGTTTTGTTTGAGTTTTTCCTTATATACAAGGTGCTATTGTTCAGTCGCATCATGATTGCCATCATTTTGTGTTTCCAACATTTTCTGTGAAAATGTGCCTGAAATTGCGTTCCATCTTTTTATAGGGTATGCCTCTTTTAGTTTTATCACCAATATGATTGATTTATGCAGTACCAAAGTTAGAAGTGCATCCTCCATGGTCTTCCTTAGAAAATATAGAGGTTTGAAAGCCAATATAATGTCTATAGTGCTAAGGGGACAGATCATCATGGAACACACTAGGGTGTCTTATTTTAGTCCTTTGTCTAATTCAAATAAGTATAACTAGCTGAATGTCCGTGCGTTGCCACGACCTGTTTAGTTTTTCTGTAAAAACACATGTCTAACATGTAAAACATAAATAATATGAATATTCACATATGTTAATCTTCTTCTTTTGCTCGGTTGTCAAATAATTTCGATGTCACGTTGAATTCTCGCTTGAATACCCCGTGCGTTGCCACTGTCCATTAATACTTTGATCATTTCTTAATTTTTTGGTGATAACTGTGTGTCTCGCATCTAAGTATAATACAATATAGCCATGCCTTGATGTAGCTGAATATTATTGAATATTTTTTGTATTCTATAGAAGGGCATTGACATATAACAAAATAATTTCTGAAGGCCAAAAATAATGGTTTAATATCACAGGGATAACGCTGGCGCGGACTCCTCTACAACACGGAGGTCCTCATAGAGCCTGGCGTGGCATGAAGCATGTACCAACAATACTCAGCGACACAACAAATTAAAGAAGTGTGTGGGGAGGCAAACAATCAAAACTTGGGAGAATGTTGACACCTGGACTTCTATATGGATATTTCCCTCTAAAAAAAACTTCTATATGGATATTGAGATCAATCGGTATACACATAAAAATACTTTTTTAAGTCATATTAATCTTTAACATCAAGATTTAATGACATCGGCTGCTGACCTATAGTTTCCAATACAGAACGAACATCACGAAACAAAATTATTTTAAAGTACTCCCTATAGAATCGAATGTTCGTAGCCTAGTCCCTTAATCTCCGCTTGCTTAATAGCCTCCTATAAGCCATGTCCTTCTTCTAGTTCCGCAAAAGAATTCCAAAAAAGAATTAGGACGCAGAGACCAGAATTATAAAGGTTAGGTAAAACCAAATCCATCGAAGAATCTGCACAATGAAAACTTATATGTTAGGAGTTAAAACCAGATTCTTTAATTGAATAAACATCTCCTGAAGAAAGCACATTAGTGATAACAACATGACCAAATTTACATACTCTCTCCGACCCATATTAGTTGACTCAAGTTTTTCTAGATTTAGATGAATTTAGACACTATTTAGTATGTAAGTTTATTCAAATTTTGACAAATCTAAATCAACTAATATGAATCGAAGAGAATAGAAATCAATTTTGCACATATAGAGCTCAACTCAAACTGCGGAAGCACCAAAGGCCTTCGTCTTTTAAAACAGGATAAATGCATCCTGTTAATATGCATTCCACATTGCAGTCGTATGTCCATTAAATCATGCTACTGAAGATAGCTACTAAGCTTCTACTGATAGCCTCTACTGATAACGTTAACACCAGCAAATTTTTATAGGGCCTCTGACGCTTGCATTATGTGTCTCTCCGACAGGTAGCAACTCGTAGATCTGATTGTAGTCTGACTACTACCACATAATCCTTTTCGCCTGATTAATTGACCCAGATGGGCCCTAGGATGAAAGAAGTGATGAAATTGTTGCCTCATTCAGCTCTACATCTGTGCCCAACATGGTACCAAACATCGTCAGTGCCTAAACTGAATTTTCTGACAGAGAACATCCGCGAAGAACACCGACTTCCGAGGATGATTGTGAGGGCTATGGTCGATGAATCTGGGTTCTGCGAGTTGCTAAAGCGATCTGGAGGTTCCCTATACGACGGGATGTACTGGGTGTCGCCGGAGGTGCACCGGGTCGGACGGGAGAACGCGAGGAACAACGGCTGCGTGGGCTCCTGTGGTCGCGCGCGGTCTGCTACTGTCTGGCGTGCGCGCGGCGCGTCGTGCGGCGGGGAGATGCTGCGGCCGGAGAAGAAGGGAGTAGGTGCAGGGGAAGGGTGCTTGCTCACAGTGAGGTTGAGGATGATCGGGCCGAGGCCGGAGTCGACGGAGATGATAGCGGAAAAAGAGAATTCCGACAGCGAGCGGCGGACAGTCAAGGTCGATGGCATCACGTACATGCCTCCTCCTCTTGGCTCTGTGTCACGGTTCGAACAAGGATGATGCGGCTACCCTTCTGGTACCCTTGGGTCGGCGTCAGAGAGCTGGTACTGCAGATGGGCTAGGCGACTGGAGGCGGACGGAGGGATTCAGAATTAAGCATGGATAAAGAGGATCAAATGAAGATCGTGGACTGGTCGGTGGGAGAGAGGAGCTCCAACATCGACGGTGTTCTCGGCGCTTGTTGGAGGCGGACTCGGTGGCGGACCGGGACTCGGTGCCGTCGGAGTAGGCCGAGATGACCTTGGTGTCCCACGACGAGCGTGTGGTACCGCCGTGGCCAGCTCGCCAAGACCAGCCGTCGCTGCGCTCCCTTCTCCCCCTGATTGGGGATTTTTTTGTGGTCGGTTCACTTCGTGGTGACAGGGGTGGGTAAATATCTCAGAGAGGCAGGGGCAAAACCGTAATTCAAAGACAGACGGAAAAAATCAGGGACGACGAACGATCCCAATCTTTTTAATAGTATAGATTAGTGATCACTTCAGGTTGCTACTGGAAAGTAGTCGCGGTACGTCCAAGTTATTTTGGGGATTTTTCTTTTCGACTTGAGATCAAATTTTATCTACCCAGTTCTTGAAGTAGGGCTCAAGGGTTGTGAAGGCAACACCCAGCATGTTGTGTATGTTCTGCTATTGGAGTTGGTGCTTTTTTGGGGATACCGTTCTATAATTGCTCAATGAGCTGTGCATGCTAAATACATTATTAATTACTCTCATCTACCAACTTATAAGGGACGATCCAGACAAGAGAACTACTGAAAAGGAGAGACTAGAGGCTGAGCGTTGAAGTGAGAACATGGAAAGATTAGAAGAGATATGGAGAACTTGAAGGTTAAACTGTGGCATGATTCCCTCTTCAGAAATAATGGGTGATGCGGATGAGTAAGAAGAACAAGGGGAGTTGGAGGATTTCAGAGGAAGATGACTATGAAAATGAAAGGACAAGATGATGATGTGATCCAGTTTGGCTCTTAAGATAACAATAGTCTTACTCTGTTTACGCTTTAAAGTGTTTTCAGTACTGGAATATACTTATGGTCACGACCAATGTGCTAGTGCTATCCGAGCATTCATTATGACCTGCATTTGTTAATGGAACATATCCATGATCCGTTGGGGTCGGAGTAAAGGCATATGCTCCTTTTCTAAGGATAGAGTCTATCTAATGTACACATTCACACTCACTGTAGTTCTTTTTGCAAATTTGAGATCTCAACGAGAGTAATATTGCTCTGTTGTTTTGTTGCTGACAATCAAAATGTTACTTTTTCTGAAAGGTCAGTGACTAGTTTCGCCTGGCGGCCAGGCACGTCGACCAGCATCAGCCGGCTGCACTGACAACAGGGAGCAGGTCCTTGCTCCAGTATGTTCAATGTTCAATGCAGCCTTGCCTCATCCTTACTTACATTGTGTTTCAATTCTACCGGTCAGGTTTTTCTCACCTACATAATTCATATCATTTCTCCTTTTTAATTTCTTTTAGATTTTAGCTTTCTACTCGAAGCATTAGCTTTTCTGCTCATTCCCTGTTGGAGTTTCTTGCAACGATAGGTTTAGGATATCTGATACTGAAGTGGAAATACTGCCAGCCATCCTTGCTGAGTTCTCTTATAATCTGTTTTCTTTTGCATATTTTGATTCTCCTTCTGTGCACTTTGTTAGTTTACGAGTTGCCTCTTATCCATTCATTTTTCAGAGTCTGATGTTTGCCGAGACATATGCAGTGCTTGGTCATGTGTAGATATGTCAGTTCTTATGTGTGATTTCCTTTTTTCTCTTGCATATTACTATGCATACCTATTGATTAACATGGTCCTTTGTTGCTCTGTATTCCAGGACCAGTTCTCAGAATCAGTTCTCTACGCAAGACAACGAAGGTTCTACTTATTCTACTACTGCATGCAACTATTACTCCCTCCGTTTCATACTATAAGACGTTTTAGAACTTGTAGGTAAAATTTTGTCACGTTACGACTTTTTTGCCAAATCTGGCCTTTTTTAAAAACTTCAACCGAATCTGACCCCTTCCCGAAACTAATTCTGAATTTGACTCCTGGGGTCGGCGCCATTTTAAACGGAGCCGAAGTTATACAGGTCGGCGCCAACATGGGACAACAGGGGAGCAACCTAGGGAGGTCGGCGCCATTTTAAACGGAGCCGACGTTGTCGCTGTTTTAAACGAAGCCAATCTCCTTCGATTCGGTTTTCAGATGTGTACAACTTCGGCTCTATTTAAAATAGCGCCGACCCCAGGGATTAGATTCCGAATTAGTTTCAAGGAGGGGTCAGATTCGGTTGAGTTTTCGGATTTGGCAAAAAATACGCCACCACTTGCGTCTCACCCTCCCTCTCACGCGCACCCTCTCATCCTCCCTAGGCCCTAGCCGTCGCCATCTCTGTCGCCTCACATGTGTCTAGGCCTCATCTCCCTCACTACTAGGAAAAAGCCTACTCGAGTTGCATATGGAAAGCCATTAGAGTCGCATTAGGGAGGCATCTCGAGCGCCGCGACTCAAGTATTTGTTATGCGAGACGGCATCTTGCACGCGTCTTGTATAAGCTACATATACGAGGGAGCTAGGCGAGGTTGGATGGATCATGTGCGCGTGTGGACGCGGCCAACGAGCTAGGCGAGGTTGGATCGATCTTGTGCGCACCTGGACGCTGAGTTGGGTGGGATCGATCTGTGTGTGTGGGCGAGATGGACATGACGAGCTAGGTGATGATTAGAAGCTGGGAGATCGATTTAAAAAGAGAAAATTTGCTAGAGGATACCGTTATTTTTTGGCGTTATTTAAAAAAGGCATATCTGTTTCTGACAGTTTCGGAGGGTACTTTTGTCCATATGTGTGAAGTTGTGTCGGAAAACCCGTACTTTTGTCCATATGTGTGAAGTTGTGTCGGAAAACCCTTAAACGTCTTGTCTTATAATATGAAACGGTTGGAGTATATGTTAATTTTCTCGTGCTGTGCCGATAAATTCGAAATGCATGGTTCTAGAGTGCAAGCGATACCCAAGGATTTCAGGGAAGTATTTTGTAATGCATTCAATTTATTTCAGATAAATAGTGTTTGCTACTAAATTTATCACCTTGGAGTGCCCAAGAAGGAAACAACCATCATCATCTCTTCTGAGAAGGAGGCCAATGACGCAACGCACTGACAGGTTGTAGATCTGGAGAGAAGCTATCAGACATTATGTTATTCATAGTGTAGACCTAAAATGTTAGTATATAGTCTACCGGAGATGCATAAATGGAGCTCGGGCTCGGAGCCCAGGCTCCATGGAGCTAGCCCTTCATTCTAAAAATTTAAAAACAGCATTACGATGATTCAAATAAATCTGAAAAAAATCCTGGATGTAGATAATATTGCGGTCTACCAAGATACAATATTTATCTTAAACTACTACATATTCATAGATACCTGAAAATGATAAAACCTGACAAAATTAACAACAGGACGTGGCGTGTCGCCGCGCCAACTTGCCTAGTGCTTTACTTACAGGCAAACAAGTTACTAGGTCGCTCCTTCCCAAACAATTTAGCCTAGAGAGCATATGAACGAAGATTAGGCAAACAAGTTACTAGGTCGCTCCTTCCCAAACAATTTAGCCTAGAGAGCATATGAACGAAGATTGGCCAAGCTATCGCACGAATTGAGATGATCCACGACAAGGAAAAGAATAAGGGGGCATCGACCTCTACTACGTACTCCCTCCGTTTTAAAATATAAGATGTTTTAGCTTTGTAAAGAAAATGTATCTAGACATCTTTTAGTATATAGGTTCACTCAAGTTTGGAATAAATCTACACACTAAAATAAGTCTAGATACATTTTCTTCACAAACCTAAAACATCTTATATTTTGAAACGGAGGGAGTACGTAGCAGCTAGTCTGAAACCCACTTTCCGGCAGCGGTAGCAGGTGCAGAGGCAATGGTGACCAGAACGCTCGCGCCGGAGCAACGAACCCTAGGCAGACGGAGGCGGAGCTTGGGTGTTGGGGAGCGATTGATTCGGGATGAAGTCTGAGACAAGTCCGGGGGTTTTATTTTTATTATATCTTCCCATTTTTTCCTACTCGGAAACGAAGTAGTCTTAACCGAAAAATATATTCAACGGCCAAACTTTAACATACTTTGCAATAATTCATTTGACATCCGATTTGCACAAATTTATGCTCTTTTTCAACCAACTCGACGAGATGAATTCAACCATAGTATTAGATTTTACATTCACCTTATGTTTTAGCCAGACAATTTTTAGTCAACTAAAAATAACCTCAGCGGTACCTTTTAATTTTTTTGGGATAAACCCTTTTCAAAGTTGGGCATATTTCAAATTTATTTTTTCTCAAAATCTGAGTTTTATTTTCTATAAAAACGAAAAAACATATAAAAAGAAAAAGATAAAAGAGACTACCTGTTACTGGGCCGCATTCGGGCGGCGCATGAAGGAAGCGCTTCAGGCGGCGGAGCATCCGGAAATGCCCCTCCCGCCAAGCGACAGCAAGCAGCGCTACAGCAGAAGAAAAGACTGAAAAAAGGCCTCTATTTCTGTCGGCCCGCTTCGCGACTCGACGATAACGCCTATATGGTCTATGGGATAGCCTTCACTATATGGCATCGTTCCCACACCACTCACAATGGGATAGCCTTAAGAAAAAAAAGGGATAGCCGCCACACATACTCCAGTGTCAAGGCAGAAAACCAGGATCAGATCTGAGCTGCGAGAGGCGTGGTATGCGCAAGCGAGCTCTCGCCGACCCCTTCAGCAGGGAACGCAGCCAGGATGAATGGTCAGTTCAATTACCCCCATCTGCTGGCCTAAATTTTCCTGCTTTGATTCATGATTTCCCATCTTACGTTCCCTATTCCGTCAGGAGAGATTGGCCTAACCTGCCGTCCGTTCTCATCGACGACATCGCCGGTCGGCTGCTCGGCTACGATGTAGCCGAGTATCTCCGCCTCCGCTCCGCGTGCAGAGAGTGGAGGGCGTGCACCGTTGACCCGCGGGAGGGCGGCAGCGACCTGGACAGCCGTTTCCGCCCCCGCAACTGGATCATGCTCTCCAGCTCCCAGGGCGTGCGGCGCCAATTCATCAACACCTCTACTGGCGCCTGCGCCCAAATCGATCTCCCAGAGCTCTCAGGCCACCACCTTGAGACGTACACTGAAGGCCTCCTGCTCCTGCGCGACGAGGCAAGCGACGCCGTTCGCCTCCTGAACCCGCTGACCAGGGCCCTCACCGACCTCCCGCCCATCACCGTGGACCTGGGTAGCATGTACGTTGCCTGGAAAGCAAATGACGAATCTTTGGCACGCTTCATCTACGCTGGCATCTCTGATGAGACCTCCCCAGCGACGGTCGTGCTCTTCATGTGCGGCACTGTGTGTAGCATTGCGTACGCGAAGCCCGGTGATGAAAGGTGGGCGCTTATGGACAAGGAGTGCTGGAAATCCCTCCCCACCCAAAGGAGTCGCAGCCACGGCCAACTACTCAATATTATCCGGTATGTGTCAGTGTTGACGATGGAGGGGTGCATCTACTTGTCGACTTTGGATGGGAACATACTGAAGGTGAGCATTCATCCCAAGCCTCGTCTGGTACCCGTGGTTGTGAACCAGCCCTTTGACCTACTACCTAGCGATGTGATTTCCTACCTTCTTCCAGCTAACAACAACAACAGCACAATGCTCATGGTGCGTTACTATCAAACACTCCAACACCTAAGCTTAGCCGAGCAGAGGAACATGAAGCGAAGAAAGGATGTGATCAAGGTGCAGATCAATGACACGATCCGCCGGTACTCATGGCACCTAATTCAGGTGTTCCAGGTGAACTTGGCCAACAAGACGCTTGTACCAGTGGTGGACATTGGCCATCGCGCTTTGTTCATTGGGGATGTGGCCTGCCTCTCCATCTCCACCAAGAGGTTCCCATCAGTGGCAGGGAATGCAGTGTACCTCGGGGTGAACAGCAGTTGCTCCACTTCCTTTGGTGTGCGTTATCTGCTGGACAAGAGGATTGATCCACCATTTCAGTTTGTCCTGGGAGATGAAAAGGAACCATTTCACTTCAGGAGGTGCGGTCTCAAACAAGACAAAAAGATTGTGCCGCTTGCCCGCCCATTTACCCTCCAGGAGTTCCTAGTCTGCTACACCGGCATCAAGGGTGGAATCAGGGACTTAAGTTGAGTTAATGCTGGCATCAAGGGCGGAATAAAGGTCTTGTGTTGAATTACTGCAGTAGCACATCGTCTGTGACACAGGCATCAAGGATGGTATCAAAGATTTACATTAAGTCATGCTTGCTTTTATGTTTAGTTAAGGATGTTCTTTGTTTTTGGATTGTTCAGTGGACTATTGTTAAGCTATTATTGTATCTGTTAATTTATCTCTGCTTTGCTTATCATGGTTACATCGAGTTATGGATGTTATTCGCCCCTGGATTGTGCAATGAACTATTATTTAGCTATCCTTAACAGAGTTACTTGATCTGTGTTTTTTTCTGTCATGCTTATGTTCTTATTTTATTTTGGTAATTTTCTGATCCTCCAGTTGGTGCTGTTAGAATATTTTTATTTGTAGATTCATTGGCTTCTCCTTCACATATCTTGAAAATTCGCACATAGATCAGGTGATGAGTAAACGGGCATTGGTAAGTAAATACTTGTTGGATCTCAAGTGTCAAATGAACAAATAGTAATTGCTGAAAGGTATCACAAGGTGAGCTGAATCTATAGATTTCAACTTATTATCAGGCTTCATGCCAGACCATTGCTAGAAACAGAAACATGGAGAAACCTTGCATACTACCTCAGTTGGTGATTAGTGACTAGGAATACTATATTTGTATAGATCATATGCTACTGATTTATTGCACATGGTGAATGCAAGTTCAATTCTTTTTGCTCTCTCTGGGGCACTTTACCTGGAAAAATAAATAATGCGTGGTGTTTTTGTTCAAGTATGTTATTTGTAGTTAGTGCTAGGTCTCTTTGTTTGTGTTGTATAATAAATAACTTCATCCCAAAAGGTGTTGTCTTCATGAATCTATGCTTTCTGTAACCAATCAGATTATATATGGCCTACATTACCATACTGAGAATTATGGCATTATCCTTCGTTCGGCACTAAGACAATGGGGTAAGTAAATCAGTAAATCCTGAAATAAATAGACCATGTATTCTTTCCTTTTCTGCCTAATAGTTCTTTCCTATTTGTTGGGTCTCAATGATTCACTTCATGTAGGACTGTATTCATAGTCAACTGTTTATGAGCCATTTGAATATATCTGCCATCTCTCGTAGTATGATATCGATCTGCAGCAGATGTTTTTCAGCTATATGAACAGTTCATGCTAAAGATTCTTGTCTAAAGAGTCCGTCTCAACACCATGGTTTTTAAGGTGAATGCTTATACAAGATTCATGTCGAAATCGTCTGCTTTATCCTTGTGACAAGAATTGTTGTTACCACTTTGACGTTTCTGCTCACGCATTGCTGACTCCAGATCGGATTTATCACTGCGTAGACCATATACTTTGGGCTCATTTATATGTTATTTAAATTTATACAGCTGGTTTGCTCGTTTTGGCCGGTATAAAGTTTAATGATACTAGCTGAATGTCTGTGTGTTGCTATGGTCTATTTAATTTTCTTTCACATACACATAAAATAAGTTCTTGAGTGCATGTTTTCAATTCGCTTGTAATTGATTGGAACATAATTAAAGTCGCAGTTGCTATTGTCGAGGAGTTTTCCATTGACTGAGAATAATCTACTTGTTTATAGTACTATAAGAGTAGACAGTGGACCAACCTTATATAAACAAAAAGGGACAAAATGAGTGCATGGTACTACGATCACATATTCAACATCAAGTTGTAAGTACCAGAAGTACGGATCCCACAAAATCAGAAGTAAATGAGAAAAGAAATTAGTAAGATGAGCTAGCTTGCTATACTCCCTATGGCCGATTTAATTGACGCGGGGTATTTTTTGCAAAAACGTCCCTCTTTTTTTCGACAAACCTTGGCATCCTCAGCCTTGTCCCCATTCTTCTTCCTCCGCCCCGTGTCCCTGTCGCCGGCGACCTTGCCCACCGTCGTGCCCTCGCCCGTGCCGCGACCTTGCCCACGCCGCTCCCTTCTCCCGATCTGCGACTACCACGCCAAAGGCCGCAGAAGAGTGACCCTCCATCCACCAACCCCAACCATAGGGTAAAAATTGACTCTTGTGGTGAGGTCGGAGATTTGGAGGTCGGCAATTCGAGGGTTCCTGGCGAGGCGGACGCAGTCGGTGAGGCAACTCGATGCGGCGGCCCCGGCCCCGACTTCAACAAGCTGCGGGGACGATGGAGGCTGGTCTACTGCTGCGTGTCCTCGCCGGCTGCAGGGACGGTGGAGGCCGGTCCCAGTCCACGCCGCAGCTGCCGCTCGTCTCGTCCATGACGAGCTTGCATCCACTTCCCATGCAGGTGAGGACCGTCGTCTCCCTCACTTCTGATTCCAGATCAAACAATCGGGTTCCAATTTAGAGTTTGATAAATGTTGCTGATATACTTATCCATCTGCAGTTTTACTGGCTCATAGAATCTAGCGAGAAGTATGGATTCGTAAGAGTGTAAAACCATGTTAAATTGGACCCCATTACTGTCGTTGCCTTCATGTATATTGCAACAGCTTCACAGTAAGCTGGCGGTTAATAACCTGAACTGAACCAGTAACTAAGTTTGTTAGTTTAGCTGCCTCACATGACCAAATATTTAGGTTCCAGTTTTACCAAAGTTTGTTTCTTTTCCTAAGAGGTTTTCTAGAGGTCTTTACAAAGCTCAATTTTAAGAAATATACATGTGCTCCCTGTTATGTGTTTTGTTCTAGCTGATGATGAAATGACGCAAACTGTTGTATTTGGTGATGTGCAAATTGTACCTGATGTTCAGAAGAACAACCTGGAGCACCATAACTTAGATGCTTGCAGCATAGTTAATTTTTCTTCATAAACCCATTGTATCTGGTTAGGCTTAGATACTTAAGCAGATGCAGACATGCTTATAATATCTCCCTGCATTGCTATTATATACTTTGAGATTAGTTTATTTGCATGATGTAAGAATTCTGCCTAGGTACTAATTATATACTTTGAGATCAGTTTTGTATTCCTGCTCTCTACTTAGTTGACAGTTGAAACTGATAAGGAAGAGCTGACTTCATGAATTTGTTGAATGCGGCATATACATGCTCCATAGACCTGGTAATTTCCCATGTTGTTAATTAATTGACCACTTCAATCTTTGTGCTCTGAGCTACGTGAGCTTTTCCATGTTGTTAGTATTGTTGATGCTTAGATAGCACATTGATTTACTTATGAATGTAATGCGTACAAACGTTTCGGAAGGAGTACTGACAATGGCTCATCAAAAGGAACAAAAAGTAAATTAGGTGATCTAAATCTAAATTTATGCACTCTTGCCTATCTGTAGGTGCATGTCAATTAAAATATGAGCATTTATGTTTTAAGTGCAGTCTGGGCTACACATTCAGTTTAAGAATGAAGTTTTGTAGATAAATGAAATCATAGCATCTGAGAAATAAATTGTTCAATTGTTGCTGGTGATCTTTTTTGTTATGTTGTAGTTATATCGAGAGTGGTTAAGGAGGGCTAAGTTCATTGGTAGTCACGTATGCATATTTTCTTTTAAACCATCTTGGTAGTCAGATACACACATGCAGATTGGTGGAGTATTATTCCCTTGTCAGTCCACCGGTCTGTGATATATGGGGTCAAAAGTACTTGACCATTTTACTCATTTAACTTCTGTGTCTAAATTTGTTGAGGTATTGTCACGGATGATGCAATGATTTTCTCATGTGGGCATTCTTATGGAAGTAATGGGAACCTGCTCCCCTGCACAATGATCCTGCCATAATCCAGGTACTACTGTGATGCAAAGACCTGGAACTTGCACCGTATGAGCTACTCAGCTGTTAATTACCCTGCTAGCTTGCTTGTTGATTGTGGCATTTGGAGAATTGTCTTCTTGTTCAGCATTGCTTGATCGGTTTCAGTTATAGGAGTTTCAGTTTGGTTTTGCACTTGGTTTGTCTTGCATTGGTTTAAATAGGGGTTGAGCAGGAGTCGACAATTTGGTTTAGCTTGGGATGTACGTACAAATGGACTGGACACAGTTTGTTTTGGACAGAAACAATTTGGTTCAGCTTGGGATATACGCACCCTTTTTAGCTTTTGCAGATGGGTGACTGCTAACTGAATTGCTATTTGTGGTTTGTGGAAATTATTTGGGTTTGATATACGTTTTAAAAGGCGAAGCAGTTACACAGAATGTTAACAATAAACTTTTCTGTCCTCCAATTGGTATTGATTTGGTGGTTTCTGCTAGCAGTGCTTATTGGAGGTTATGTGCAATGCAGAGTACCTCTGTCATTTAAACTTTTTACTCCATTTATTGGGGAGTAACATATTTACACATGCACACCATTTATTGGGGGAAAATTAGGCTTATTCTTTCTGTATCATGAGAACAAGTGCCAAGTCCCTTTCATTCATATTGTTTGGCAAGTTTCAAGTGCCAGGTTTCAAGAACAGCATGGCACCTTGCAAGATTCTCGAGATAGATGAATTGCCTGGGCTGGAGGTCAGGATATGTAGCGGAGGCAGCATGCAGATGGCGTCCCTGGAGGTGCATCTAGGAGCGTCGGAGCTCTCCCTGGAGGTGCGGCTCTCCTCCCTTTCCCGTGGCCGCTGCGCGACGTCCAGTGGCTCTCCTTGGAGCCTGAGGTAGGGCGAACCTGGTGGGAACCCTTCGACGGCGAACGGAGCGGCGCCGCAGCCGCACGGAGCTGGGGACGGTGGCTGAGCGGCGGTGGACGGCGAGGGAGCTGCTCGAGGCCGGGGATGGACGGCAGGACCTGGACGGTGGGGGAGCTCGCGATCGACCCCGCTTCCTCTGCTCCAGCCTCCAGGAGGCCATGCCTCCTCTGCTCCTGGAGACCCCGCAATCTGGAGCGAGTCGTGACCGCCAGGAGAGCTCGCGATCTGGAGCGAGCCCGGGATCGACCTCGCCTCCTCTGCTCCTGGAGCCAGTCGCGGCCGGCGGGGATGGCGGACGGAGATCGCGGAAGGTTTCAATTTTGAATCAAGCCAAATTTGTAATGTTTTAAATTTACAAGGGTTTATTTAAAATTTGAAATTTGTGAAGAGCCCGCGTCAATTAAATCAGGCCGGAGAGAGTACTTGTTTTACTTGGTCGATCCGATGGTCTCATAATTCAATCAGACGATATGGTTGCTCAGTGCCTGCATCTTATGGAAGCTAGCCATCAGGATAAAAATGGGTTGGAAACTACGAATACCAACCTAAGATTTGCTGCAATTGGCACTCAATAACATTTATGCCAAGCAATACTGCCAGTATTTATATATTTTGCTCTACTGCTGAACTGAAGCTAACCTAGGACATGCATATTTTTTATCATCTCAATCTAAAATATTATAAGGTTGTTAGCTGAATAAATCGCTGGGCAATAACAACCGAAGAATTCCGAAGGCGTAAATTTCTCAGCCCAAATCGGCGAAAGTATGACCACTGCATTTTTTCACACGCGCATATACAACTTCAGAGATCAAATTAATTGTATATATATACACGCATATACGACTTGAGAGATCCAATCAATCAATTATACTCCCTTGTTTCAAAATATAAGATAATTTAAGTTTGTGAAAGAAGTGTATATAGATTACTTTTAGGCAAAATCTATACCTAAAAGAGTCTAGATTCAGGCTACAAGTGGTGGCGGGAGGCCCGCGGCACCACAAAGCCCACCCCACATAAAATCGCTAGGGGAAGCCTGCAGGCTGGAGGAAATATTAAGTGGAGGTATGCGGGCTGCCCGTCATACCCACGTACCCACATAAACAGTATCTCGTTCAGCTGGATTCCGTGTTGTATCATTTAAATCGGAAGCTTCTCACATATCCGGCGAGCAGACGAACCTGCCTTTCTAATGCAAAAACATGGCGCGTGCCGGCAGCAGGTACACTCGAAAACTAAGTGATACTCTCTCCAATCCAAATTAGTTGACTTATATTTGTCTAAATTCAAATATATCTAGTATAAAATATGTCTAGATACATCTAAATCTAGACAAATCTAAGTCAATCAATTTCAATCGGAAGAAGTAGAAGATTCCGTTGTGCGTTATGTCAAAAAAAAGATTGGACAATGCGTGAAGATAAGATGCAATTGCTATACAGCCACAAGCGGACATGGACGACTTACTTCCTCGATAGCTAACTCAATAGCTAATTCACCTAATTATGCTTAGCCTATGAATATGTGGGTAATGCGGGTGACGTGACTATCCATATTAATTATGTGGCTACCCGTATAAGGCATGTGCGGCGTTTTGCAGGATACCGCAAACCAACCCAATTGCAGCCTGAGTTTAGATACACTTTCATTATAAACCTATAAATTCTATATTTTAAAATCTATCTATCTATCTATCTATCTATCTATCTATTAATTTGTCTAGAGGTAGTTTTGTCACCCATGATTTTCCGTCCGCTTTTTAATTTCCGATTTTACCCCTGGTTCTTCGAAGAATTTACCTGACCTGCCACCGCATCGGTTTCTCCGTGAAAATCCCCCACCGTGTCCACACCTCAGCGATGGCCGCCTCTGCCCCCTGCAAATCCGCCCCGGCCCGCCACCCTCGGCCGTCTCTAGCCGAAGGAGGGCGGTGACTCCAGTGGGAAGAGATCGAGGGGAGGGGAACCTGCCTCGCGAGGCCACTTCCAACCGCGCCATCCATCTGCCTGTACTCCGGCGCCGTCGGCACTGGCGGGGGAGCGGTCGAGGGAGTGAACCATGGTCGGGATTACGGGAAGGGGCGGTGGCGGCCGGTAGGGGGTGCGGGGCGCGGGGCCCTTCTCCCACGGCCGGCGGCGCAGCAGGGCAGAGTGTGCTGACTATTTTAGAAGCTCCTGATCTAATTCCGGCCCGCTATAGACTCGAAGACGGTGGATGGATGAGTGCTACCTTCATAGAGAGCATGAACTCGCGGCAGTGGGCGGCGACGGCTTCGGCGCGGGGACCCTGCGCGTTTCCCAGCTCCTCCATGACCGACCCCGCCGGCTCCAGCACCCGCACTATCCGCTGCGCAGGAACAAACAAACAAACACGCAGCCGCATCAGGAATCCTGCTAATTACGAAGCTGTTGGTTAATTTCTCAGTTGATTTTTCATTTGTCTGTGGCTGTGGTTCGCTGGTTACTCTTCTGATTTTTTTTGCGGCTGGACATAGTAAATGAATCAGTTTGTTGGCTGCATTCTTGGTACTGAATTTGGATTGTCGTCTAGATTGATAGAGAAATTGCACATAATTTAGTACTTCCTCCTGCCCATATTAGTTAATTTGAATTTATCAAAATTTGAATAAACCTATATGTTAAATAGTCTCTAGATTCATTCATTCAAATCTAGATAAATTTGAGTCAACTAATATAGACTGTCACTTTCTATTCATCAATAGCTTGGTAGCTTCGTGCATGTGGCGGCTCCGGGTCATCGTGGATATCGTCGTCTTCTGATCGTCTCCTGTCCATGCCAGATCCATAATCAATCATTGATATCAACAACTCCCAATATCAATTTCATTCAACACCTCCTGATGACCTGGTTGGTGCGATTGAGCAGGCGAACCATCAACCTGAAAATTCAAGTCAATTGCCCTTCATTTATTGACTTGCCTGTTTTATTGATGATGTTCATTTCAAGTGATTTCCATGAATTTATTTTAAGTATATAGAGGATGGTCCATCTTTGAGCTCTGGAAATGAGACACTATGATCAATTCTAGCCTTTTAGAACTTAGCGATATTAAATTTACCCTCGAGGCTTGTCTATTGTTGGAGGATGCTGACTTGTGACACATTTTAAGTGAAAAAAGTACTCTTACTCTTCTGATGAAACAGACTTTAACTATTTAGATAATTTTTGTGTGTTTGATGATTGATTGAAGACGACACACATGCATGTTCTAGAGGGTCTCGGCTGTGTGAATGTTGACAAAGCCGGCCAATACGACATACAGGATATACATTAAGTGGGGGATTCTTTGGAATTTTCAGTATACACATTCCCTTTAAAACAACAAAGCCGAGTGTAGCGGAGAAATAATTGAAGAACGAAAAAGTTTGACGGTGGTCGCCGGATAGCAAGAAATCAAGACAAAACATGGTATTTCGTTGTGATGTGGTAGTTCACATTCACAAGTAAAATATACTCCTTAAAATATACTCCTTTCGTCTAGAAATAACTGACTTAAGTTTGTCTAGATTAAATATATTTAGACGTATTTTAATGTATAGATAAATTTAAATCTAAACAAACTCAAATTAGTTATTTATAGACACAAGGAATACTACACATACTTTTACTTTTATCCCGTAGCAACGCAGGCATTTAGCTAGTATATGTAGAACCTGAGGACTCAAAATTGGTCGCGATACCAACGGCCCACGAAGTAATCTCTGTTTCATCACCTGAATCTGGATGAGGATGCGGCGCTGGGTAGAATACAACAGGAACCCAGCCTGTACCTCGGTGCCCACACCCAGGCCGGCAAAGAAGAAAGTGTCCTCAGGGAAAGGATCTCCGGCCTCGCTCCGTTGCGGAGTCCGAGGCTGCAGAGAAAACATAGGGCGCCACTGCCGTGCATCGGAAGCTGAGGGCGCCACCACCATGTAGCTGCTCCCTCTTCACTGGCTTGGTGTGTGCTCTAGTAGGAGGCCGTTCCTGCTCGTTCTGGACGGCAGAAGCTATGGATTTGGGCCGGATCTCCGGGATGGCGGGAATGATGGCGGACGGTTTGGTTTCTTAAGCCGGATGATGGATGCGGCGCCGCTCACCTGAGATCGATGGGTGGGGGCGGGATGGGGATTGGAAGTTGGAAGGACGGCGAGGCCGCGAGGGGCTCGGGCCATCGGCACTCCAACTTTTTCCATGTCGCGGGTTCGTATCGAAGACGCGAGGGCGCGGGTGGTGGGTCGCCTTCGCCGGGAATGAGCAAGCTGGCTGCCGGCTATGGGGCCAGGGTCGCGCGGGGCGGAGCTCGGGTACGGGTAGCCGCCACGCGATGCACGAAGCCCTCGCCACGCGATGCTCAGATCCGGGTAGGTGCTCGAGCCTCGAACTGTTTATGGCTGTCTATTGCTGCAAGTGCAAATTGGCTGTTTTATGGCACGGTGAACACGCTGGCCTCCCTTGAGGTGCGCGCTGTTTATGAGCATGCAATGCATTGCATGGTTGCTTTGCTTTGGTCCCCTGGCTATCTGGGAGTAGCATGTCAAAACCTTTAGTTACGGCTCTGTGGCCTTTTTCTCAATCTGAATGCATGGTAGTAGAAGACATTGGTCTTTCTCTTTTGTACTGACATATGATCCGGATTTCAGCTTTTGTGTAGTCTTGTGTGTAATGCTTTATGCCAGCCGTAAATGTGAAGCTAAACTGGTTTTGAAGATCTGGGTTCATATTTTTTCTTTCGTTGTTTGATGTTGGGGCAAGGACATGTCTAGTGTTATAGGTGCTGCTTAGTGAAAGAAATTTGGATATGTGTTTTTTTCTATATATGGGGGTAGATAATATAATGGAAGTTCATCTCAATTATTTGGGAGATAAACTATAGCTTGTTTGATGTTCTTTTAATCAACTACACCATTATCTTCTGTCTAAGAATGGCATGGATAGTCTACATACACATATGAAGACTGTACTGGGACAGATTCTTATTTGTACCGGGACAAATCCTAGATGAACAAGAAGAGAGCAAGAATGGTACGATTAGAAGCATGGTGAATGAAATGAGATTAGAAGCATGGTGAATGAAATGAAGAAGAAATTTTACAAGTACTTTATGGAGTCATATTTGACAAACTGCATACCTGTGGTACTCGATCCAAGGTTCAAAATGGAGCATGTTGAATTTCGATTGAAGCAATATTTTAGAGCTGATGCGCATAAGCATATCCAGCAAGTGAAGGTTGCTATCAAAACCCTGTTTACAGAATATTCAGCTGAAATTGAAGATAATGTTGATTTCTTGCCACAAGAACTAAATGGCGAGAAAGTTGTGGCTCACGGTACCCTTTCAGATTGGGACGAACATATAAATATTAAGAAAGCTGGAAGCCGCAATGAGCTGCAGTGGTACCTAGATGAGGACTTCCATGCTCGTACAACAGACTTTGATATCCTAAATTGGTGGCGTGTGAACTCTTCAAGGTACCCAACACTTGGAAGAATTGCCCATGATGTGCTAGTTGTTCCCGCTTTAATTGTCGCCTCCGAGTCTGCGTTTAGCACATGTGAAAGAGTTATTATCGATCATAGAAGTAGCCTGACACCTGAAACGGTTGAAGCACTGATGTGCTTTAGAGATTGGATTAAGCCAAGAAGTAAGTAATTATTTTAGCTTGTAGTTGTAGCATAAAAATGTA